>JBBBDQ010001124.1:157500-772500 GCA_037127315.1 Ascarosepion bandense
AGAGTGATCAATGTTGAGGAGAATCAACTCTATGGTGGCTTTCAGTATCCCGCCTGAAGCGATCATCGAAGTACATGAAGATATCTTTAGAAAGGTTAGGATGTAGCTAGAACAAATATGACTAGTTTTTAAAATCTTCAATATTTAATTATGAATTCTCAACATCTGTCGCCATCTACCGGTAATGTTATCTCAACGCTCCAGTCTACTCAAGTAGTGATTGGTGTTTACGTATGTCTGTTTGCTGACTTCATCTCATTTCAAGTTCTTAATGAAATCGTCGTTTATTTCACTTCTATCAACATTCACTCCTTTCTTTCTATCTATCTATCTATCTATCTATCTATCTATCTATCTATCTATCTATCTATCTGGCTTACGGCCTATCACGTTTAATACACCGGTTCTCGATCGATCACGTTAAGCAACGTTGAACCTGGTCAGTACTTAGTTGGATGACTGCTTGAAAATACCAGGTGCTGCAAGCGTATAGTGAATGATGTGCGTTGTGGTGCAGTGGATATAGTCTCGGAATGAGAAATCGGTGAGCCGAGTTCGAATTCCAGTTGAATACCCTGAATTCGCTTAAGCACTTGTACCCTTGAGAATGGTATTAATCTGTCCCTTCCCTCCAGTTATGGGTTAAATAAAAAAAAGGTATGACTTGGGGACTCTGCCCTTAAAAAACAAATCCCAATGAATCTTGATACACGATAAGAAAAAAGTATTACTAGACACAAAAACTTATATAAAAAATAACAACAATAAATTGTTGAAAGAAAAAGGTATTACCAGCAACAAATAAATAAAATTTAGTTGACAATAAATGATTCGCCGAGGTTGATTTGCCATAAAAACAAAACAACCAACCATCTGTCTGTCTGTCTGTTTGTCTGTCTGTGTCTTCTATCTATCTTCACCAAAACGCACATCCCAGCATTCACTACCATACAGAAACATTGATATTGGATAGTAATTCAGAGCTCTTTTGTTTGTTTTTAAGGATCTTTTCTCGTTCATATTACTTTTCTTTCAGTATTCCAAAGCCCTTAGTGTAAAAGAGTAAATTCGTCATTTTCTCTCATATTTGATGCATTGTAAATGTATTCTTGGATGAGCGTTGTGGTGCAGGGAATATCGAATATTAGTTGAATTCCTTGCATTCACTTACGCACAAATACCCTTGGGAAAAGTATTAATCCGTCTCTTCTCTCCAGTTATAGGTTAAACAATAGGACAGATTGCGTTCTGCAGCCTTGGCTGGCAACCAATCTACCACAGAAAGTAAATACTGTGGGATAATCTTCTGCCCAGTTAGTCATGTCTCAAAGAGACACGATCGCCCAAAGCGTGTATCATGTATGACATTTAACTGGTTGACTGAATAGTTAAAAACATGATTAAGGCTTCTTCTAGGCATAAAGTGGGGGATTGATTTTATATTGTTATGAAGTAATAGACTGATCCCCCACTAATTACTACTTAACAATATAATACATCTCTTCCTCCTCTAGCTATGAGTCAAGTAATAGGACAGATTGAGTTCTATAGCCTTAGCTGGCAACCAGTCTACCGCAGAAAGCAATGGCAACCTACTGCGGAATAATCTACTGCCCAGTCAGTCATGTCTCTTTCGAGACATGACCGCCCAAAGCGTGTATCATGTATGGCACTTAACTGACTGAGAAGTATTCTTCATAATGTTTTCTGTTAATTTATACACTTATTCCTTTACTTGGCGCGTGATCAAACTTGCGATGGGTATTCAAGAAGTTTGCAGGAAAATGGAATTAAAAACAACCATTTTTAATTATCAAATTTATTCCTCCACTAAAGCCTCATCAAAATCGAGTCATTTCCGCAATTAATGATTCCAGCCATTTATACAAACTGAGGGTCCTGAGGATTTAGATGTCGAATTTTTTTTTTTTTTTTTTAATCGTATTGTCCCAAGCAAGGCATTTTACTGCCACTGTTGTGCAGGGGTTTACATAGGAGGAAAATTATGAGAAAGAGTGACAGGTTATATAGGGGGTGTCAGGAAGTGGGTAAGAGAAGGATTAATGTGGCCATAAAATGGGAATCAATTTATATATTGACTGTAATGTAGAATTGATCCCCCACTTTATATCCACCTTATAATAGTATAGAAGTTTTTTTGTTTTTTTTTTATAATCACATCGTCCCAAGCAAGGCATTTTGCTGCCACGGTTGTGCAGGGGTTTACATAGGAGGAAAGTTATGAGAAAGAGTGACATGGTACAGAGGGTGTCAGTAAAAGGGTAAGAGAAGGATGGAGTGAACTGATTAGAGTGGAGTGAATGGAGAAAGGAGCATGAGAGAGAGGATGCAAGTTAGTGAGATAGGAGATGACTATTGACTTTAGACTTAAATTCTTGGAGATTGTAGATGTCGGGGAAGCAAGTAAACGGAAGGGAATTCTACAGGCGGGAAGTGCGAGAAAAGAAGCCGGTGGAGTAGAATTTGCGTTTAAATTCTATTGGTTTCACAGTAAAAGGGTAGGACCTAGTTATTAATCTTGTGGCTCGAGTAAACTCATATATAGGGGGTACTAGTGAGTTTTCATCGGAGCAGAAGCCGTGAAAGTATTTGTAGAAGAGACACAGGGAAGCCACATTGAACCGGTGAGAAAGTGACTGTGTCCCAGCTGCCAAGTCGGGGTCGATGATTTCCTGTCAAATTCTCACAATATTCTTCTTGCTTGATTAGAGTAAAAAGTAGAGATATTGTTGGTGGAAAGATGAAGCTTTCCACGAAGCTTTTTAACTCAATTTTTAGTTACTTTTTTTCTAAACAATTTCGTAACCAGCAGATGTTACTGTCTTTTTCGTCTCTGAAATGTCAACTAACAATATGTCGTCAGTCACTCAGTTAAGTGCCATACATGATGCACATTTGCGCGATCATTTCTTGAAAGAGACATTACTAACAGGGAATAAGATTTTTCCGCAGTAGGTTGTCGTTACTTTCTGTGGTAAACTGATTGCCAAACAAGATATTTAACCCATTGCTCGAGGGAGAAGCGACGGATTAATACTTTTTCTAGCCGTGCTTGCGCGTAATGGATTCTGCTGGGATTCGATCTTGGCTCTCAGCTTTCTCGTTTCGAGCAGATATCCAATCGCCCACAACGCACATCCGCAATATGTCTTCACTATCCCAGAAAAGGGGCATCATAATCTCCCCTTTTGGCTATGGTGCTTTTGTTTTGACTGGAAGCGTTTCCTATTTGGGTAATCATAGTTTTGAGAGAGCTTTGCCTTTAGAATTCTAAATTTTATCTCTTGCTACAATTCCCCACCAGAAAGCCTTCAGGATTTTAGTCCTATTTGTGTTTCAAATTTCCATTGGAAACTATCCTCTTGTCCCCCGTTGTTCTGGATGCACTAGTTTTAGTAACTGACTCGCAGAACGTAAGCCCAAATTTAATTTTGTCAATAAAACTGTGTACACTGAAATAACTGAGATGTTTAGAGTGTTGACTATTTTTCTTGTTGTCAATCGTCGAACACTCTCAATCCCATCGTCGATTTTTTTCCCTCACAAACTGATGTTAATGGTCTAGCGATCTGTTAACTATCAACTTCGTCATCTTTTTCTTTGAAATATTTTATTCATTTGTAAATTGCTAATTACTTTTCGGATAATTATTTTCATAAACTTTTCTCAAAGCTCCAATAATTTCCCCAAACTTCCACCCAAGATTATTTATCACAAGTTCGATGTTAGTTCTTTCTTCAATTTTGCTAAGACTCACTGAGGTGACTCATTTTACTTATTTACATATGAAATCACAAGGACTATAAATAAGTAAAGCTATTACCCATGATGCAGTTGAGAGCATACTACTTCCGGTAAGTGGGTAACACAGCCCAACAATGGCGTCAACGATATACCGAACGAACATTTAGCACTTGTACAAAAATCTTTCACTTACGCACAAATATCCTTGGGAAAGATATTAATCCGTCTCTTCCTTTCAGTCATGGGTTAAATAACAGGACAGATTGGGTTCTATAGCCTTGTCTGACAACCAGCCTACCACAGAAAGTAATGGCAACCTACTGTGGGATAATCTTCTGCCCAATCAGTCATGTCTCTTTCAAGACATGATCGCCCAAGCATGTATCACGTATGGCACTTAACTGACTGACTGACTATAATAACTGGAGACATGATTAAGGCTTCTACTGGGCATAAAGTGGGGGATCGGTTTTATATTGTTATGAAGTACTAAACTGATCCCTCACTAATTACTATTTAATAATATAATACCTTTCTTACCCCTTTAGCTATGAGTCAAATAACAGGACAGACTGGGTTCTATAGCCTTAGCTGGCAACCAGTCTACCGCAGAAAGCAATAGCAACCTCCTGCGGGATAATCTTCTGCCCAGTCAGTCAGGTCTCGTTCGAGAAATGATCGCCCAAGCGTGTTTCACGTATGGCACTTAACTGACTGACAAAAAAGCTCAAGGATTCAAAATCAATAGGAGGAGAAAACCAAATAACGAACCTCTTGTTAGCAACTACTGGTTAGGTGGCTATTATAAAATTATACGCAATAGAATACCCAAGAAAGTTGAAGAAAATGGCGTTTGAAGATATAAATTAACTAATATTGAAAAACTTAACACCCAATAACAATAGTGAATTCAGAGATAACTAAGTTTATGAACATTTCTCAAAAAGGGAATAAACCAGTTATTGAATATTTCTTCTATTGTGAGATCTCCCCCTTTTTTGTATATGATAATGGACTCGACTAAGTGTACATAAAATTCTGTCATAGAACAGTAATCACAGTTGTAGTTGCCTCGCTGTAACTGCCTTTGTCACTGTCAGCTCTCTGCCTTAGGGTAGAGGGAGCTCTCTGCTTCCGAGCAGAGAGCAATAACCCAGTCGTGGTTCCGCCGAAGGGTAGAACCACGACTGGGCAAAAATAGACAGACATATTTTTGGCCCGGCTATATGGCCGGGAATACCCACATTAAAATGACCATGTGTCACATCCGGCCTTGCGTGGGAAGGCTAGTAAATACAGTTGTAGTTGCCTCGCTGTAACTGCCTTTGTCACTGTCAGCTCTCTGCCTTAGGGTAGAGGGAGCTCTCTGCTTCCGAGCAGAGAGCAATAACCCAGTCGTGGTTCCGCCGAAGGGTAGAACCACGACTGGGCAAAAATAGACAGACATTTTTTGGCCGGGCCATATCGCCCGGAAATCCCAGTCAAAACTGACTATGTGCCACATGTTGCCCTTACTGGGAGGGACAACTAAATATAGTTGTAGTTGCCTCGCTGTAACTGCCTTTGTCACTGTCAGCTCTCTGCCTTAGGGTAGAGGGCGCTCTCTGCTTCCGAGCAGAGAGCAATAACCCAGTCGTGGTTCCGCCGAAGGGTAGAACCACGACTGGGCAAAAATAGACAGACATTTTTTGGCCCGGCTATATGGCCGGGAATACCCACAATAAAATGACCATGTGTCACATCTAGCCTGCCGTGGGAAGGCTAGTAAATACAGTTGTAGTTGCCTCGCTGTAACTGCCTTTGTCACTGTCAGCCCTCTGCCTTAGGGTAGAGGGCGCTCTCTGCTTCCGAGCAGAGAGCAATAACCCAGTCGTGGTTCCGCCGAAGGGTAGAAGCACGACTGGGCAAAAATAGAAAGACATTTTTTGGCCGGGCCATATAGCCCGGAAATCCCAGATATAAACTGACCATGTGTCACATGTTGCCCTTACTGGGAGGGACGACTAAATAATGAGTCGTACAGAGTCACTAGACTGACGACTCTACGACACTGTCAGCCCTCTGCCTTCGGGTAGAGGGCGCTCTCTGCTTCCGAGCAGAGAGCAATAACCCAGTCGTGGTTCCGCCGAAGGGTAGAAGCACGACTGGGCAAAAATAGAAAGACATTTTTTGGCCGGGCCATATAGCCCGGAAATCCCAGTCAAAACTGACTATGTGTCACATGTTGCCCTACTGGGAGGGACAACTGAATATAGTTGTAGTTGCAGTGGCAGTTTGCAGTGGAGAGTAATCATAGAGATCCGTTACACTTATTGAAGATTTCTGACAGATACCGAAGTTACCCAGAGACCAGACTAGCTCTGAGCTCCACTTAGCTAGAATTATATACCCGGATATACTATTTCCAACGACTTCAGTTCAAACTTGTATATATTTATTTCTGCTAATAGTATTCCTTGATTTACTAACCTGCGTTCAAGTTTTTATATTACGTTCAATATAACCTACTTTTCTATCTCCATATCTGTTTTTGTTGCTCATTATTTTGTGCGGTTCCTCGCCCGGAATCCACAACATCTTCGTTTAAATCTGTCCGCTAAATATTGTGAATTTAGATATAAAATGAAGATAGTTAGGCGACAAAATCTCCACCCACCCACTTTTTTTTCACAACAGCGACATGGATGTCGCTGTTAATGTAACCCATCTACCATCGGTGCGAATTGAGGAAATTTAGAATATGCCACTCCCGGACAACAATGCATTGGTTGTGCTAAACCTCAGATATCGATTTCGCCACTATTGAAATGTATTTTCCACAGACTGCGTTCACAGCCACTGTTGTAACGTTTAGATAGATATCACTGGATGTAATCTTTTCGAAGGGAGAAATTCTTTGGCTTACTTCTGCTTCGCACACACTCTCCTATTTTCCATTGTTTTGACAGATTACAGCTCGGATAATTTCTCTAACAAAGAAAACATACATGTTATTCGTGAGAAGCGTCAACTTTTCTGCGATTCCACCAACATCCACTTCTAAAGTCAGACAATATAATATAAGCGTCAATTTTCAGAGCGAGCCTATCATCGCCAATTATTGCATGCGAGAGAGGAAAATACTGGGTGGCTATAACCAACCACATATATGCATTCAGTGGTTGATGGCTAATTTAGAAATATGCAGGATCTGATTTAACTTTTAGAGTTTTCATAAAGCATCGACCACCTTGGAATACCGTATTTTTATTGTGTATAATACGACTTGTGTATAGTATTTCTGAACCTAAAAACAGTGAATAAATTACATCCTTGAGTTTAATACGACCTTCCATCAATATGTAATTTCTTTTCAAAATTTATACCATATTATCAAAATTTATACCATATTATCCATTAAAATCTCAATCTCGTATCCATATAAATTATCCTAAATGTTACACAATTTATATAGCGATGTAATTATGTCAGGTGTGTTTACCTATTTATTTTGTATTGTCTTATTTTTAGACATTCATTTGAAGTTTTCAAACTGGATATTTTGGGTCAACAAACGAAAGGAAAGGAAGCAACTTCACCCACTGGGAATTCTTGCTCTATTTTCAAGCCTTTTAACTGAGATCAAGGCGTAGTATCTGTGCTCTCTTCATTTTAGATGGAAGAAGGCGCCTGTTTCTGAGGATTCCAAACTTGAAGCAATGCCTTCTTCATTGCAAGAAGAGAAGTTGGGTCAGTATAACAATAAGGATGCCAACATGTCAACTGAGACACTGAAAAGTACGTGAAAAAAACAACACAATATAAACTTACACACACACACACACACACACACACACACGCATATATATATATATATATATATATTAATCGTTTCACCCCAAGCAAGGTGGTACCACCACTGATGCGCAGGGGGCTACATAAGAGAGTAAAAGTTTAGGCAGAAGGAGAGTGAAAAGAAAGAACCGGTACAGGGGGTATCAGAGAAATGGCAAGAGAAGGATGGGAACACATGTGTAAAGACAGTTGCGAAGGGAGAGAGAAAAAGGAAAAAAAGATACATGGGGTGATGTAGAAAGGACGAGGGAAAGACTGGAGTCACGTGGATAACAGATGGGAATTGACATTGCATTTAAATTCCTGGAAGTTATATCCGTCAGGAAAGCAAGTATACGGAATGGACTTCCACAGGCGGGAAGTGCAAGTAAAGAAGCTGGTGGAGAAGAATTGTCGGTTGCATTTGGTAGGTTTAACTGTAAAAGGGTGGGACCTTGTTGCCAGTCTGGTTGCTAGAGTAAATTCTTGTGGAAGGAGCACCCGTGATTTAAATTCGTCGGAGCAGAAACCATGAAAGTATTCGTAGAAAAAACAGAAGGAAGCCACATGCCGCCGGTGATAAAGTGGCTGGAGTCGAGCTGCCAGGTCAAGACCGACCACATTGCAGATTCTTCATTGGAGCCTGTCGAGAACCCTGAGATGAACAGCAGGGGCGCCTGACTAAATATGACAACAGTATTCTATGCAAGGTCGAATATTTGATTTTTATATCTGCAAGATGTGTTTGGGCGGAAAATACTTCCACACACACACACACACACACACACATATATATATATATATATTTAAGCCCACTTTTGGGCCAAAAAGTTAAATTATCTTTTTTCAACTCACTGGTAGAAACAATGTGTGTTCTGGGATGGAATCAACTGTCTTGAATATTGTTAAAAGCCATTTTTTTGGTTTTTGTTGTTGTTAATTGCTTAATTTTTGCTTAATTTTAAACTTTGCATGCCTAATTGAAGGATTGGTTTTGTTTTTCAGTAGAAATTTCTTTGACTGGAATTTAACTAAGTTAAAACTTAGCAAGTCACCAATCTAAGCTTTCTTTTTTGTTTTTAATTCGAGTAGATAGACTAAACTATCGCCCAGTTCACACTCCACCCACGTCTATTGAACAGGTGAAGAGTCTCATCCCTTGTTCCCTGTTTAGGATGTGGTTTCCGGATTTCTCTTTTCCAATCTTTTCACTCTTTTCTCTTACGTAGCCCCCTGCGCATCAGTGGTGTTACCACTTTGCTCGGGGTGATATGATTAAAAAAAAAGAAAATAGGTCGAAATCGACGGGAGAGTCCATAACATAACATAATATTGTAAGAAAGTTATGGAACACGTAGATTTTAAACCCACTGTTCATGCATTTACTTTTATAAAGAGTTCTCGATACAACGTAGAGCTTTATATTATGAGAAACATGTTGTTTGAAGTTATGCTATATTTATGGGTTAATGTACTAATTGGTTATGGATTAAAAGAGCGAGTACCTGGATTTCAAAACAAATTGATAGCTAAAATTCCCCGAAATTCTGCATTTCTGATTTCTCTTCATTTTTTTTTTTTTTTTTTTTAGTAGTACTCGTAAATAAGTTTTTAAATTAATATATTTAATTGTAATTAAAGTTTTTTTACTTGTACATAATTTATTTATTTAGATTTTTAAAAGATTTTAAAGTACTTTTGTATATATATATATATATATATATATATATATATATGCCTAATTTTTTGGAACGATTTTAAATTTATACATATTTGTAGATACTTGTATTTTTTAAACGGATTTTTTTTTCTTTTGATAAATTCTTAGACGAGTTTTTTATCCTCATATCTTTTTTTTAGAAACGACCTAAAAAAAATTATATACATTTGTAGATATTTATTTATTTTTTTAAACGAATCGTGATTAATTCTTAGTCGAGAGTTTTTTTTTTGTTTTTGTTTTTTTATAATAGCCGTTTGACAAGTAAATTGGTTCATATATTTTCGGATGACTTCATGTACGGTTCGCCTCTTAATGGAAAATGGCTCTGTCTGTCGCCAATCAGAAGTGTTTGCAAGACTTCGTACCGGGCCCCAACGTTATAAATTTTTTCCAGTGTCTGAAAGCGCTTATCATCTCTGGTCGGGTCGGCGCGGTGAGGCGGGGTATGATGGTGAGAGACCCGAAACCCCCTAGTGATCCACGCAAAGACATCACTGACGACACCCACTAGCGCCCCCACTTTGGTGCGTATGTTTGTAAATATAAAACTGTACATTGAAGTCAACACCCAGGGGCGACAGTCCGTTTTTATGCTTAAACGCAATTGTCAGGCTATCTATATATGTTCTGACGATTGAGTTTAAGCATAAAAAAGACTGTCGCTGTTGACTGTTGTCTTCAGTGTCCACTTTTATATATATAGATATGTATGTGTGTTCGTTTGTCTGTCTTTCTGTATGTGTGTGTGTGTGTGTGTGTGTGTGTGTGTGTGTGTGTGTGTGTGTGTGCAAAATATTTCAGATAAAGTATATCTGTAAAAGGACAATATGAGTAATATCCAAAGGAAACTTTATCATAGACGACGCGTTTCGTCCTTTGTTGAACTTTATCAAGGCAAATATAACGATTATAACAAGTATTTATATACACAAGCAAAAGTGTTATAGGTTTGTTAAAAATTTGAGTTTAGAAATGTGTATAAATATTCAGCATGTTAACTGAAACGTCAGGCAATCAATGGAAGACACGAAGTGATACAATTCGGTGTTTAATAAACGAAAGTGACTAAATGGCGTTTCAGCTTTTTTTTGCGTGTCCAAATTAGTATTTAAATAAATTTTGTTTGCGATTAATTTATGTGTTATATACAATATGCGCTGTGGCGCAGTGGATATCGACTATGAAAGACAAATCGAGGCCGAGTTCGAATTCCAATTGAATCCATTGCATTCACTTACGCACAAATACCCTTGGGAAAGGTATTAATCCGTCTCTTCCCTCTAGTTATGAGTTAAATAAAAGGACTAATTGGATGTTATACCGTTGGCTGGCAACCAACCTACCGTAGAAAGCAATGGCAACCTTCTGCGGGATAATCTTCTGCCCAGTCAGTCATGTTTCTTTTCGAAACATGATCTCCCAAAGCATGTATCACGTATGGCACTTAACTGACTAACTGAATATAATAGTTGGAAACATAATTGAAACTTCATCTAGGCATAAAGTGGGGGATCGGTTTTCTATTGTTACGAAGTAATAAACTGATCCCCCACTAATTACTACGGAATAATATAATATCTCGCTCTCCCTCTAGCTATGAGTTAAATAATAGGAAAGACTGGGTTCTATAGCCTTGGCTGGCAACCAGTCTACCACAGAAAGCAATGGCAACCTACTGCGGGATAATCTTCTGCCCAGTCAGTCATGTCTCTTTTGAGATATAATCGCCCAAAGCGTGTATCACGTATGGCACTTAACTGACTGACTTTGAATAAGATGAGTTTAAAGGTTTAACTGTTGTCTATTAATTTTTTACACTTTTGTAATAATGTATCTTGGCTTGAGAAAATAATAATTCTTTCAGAAATGGAGATATTAGAAAAAATCCGGGAGAACAGCTTTATATTTTGATAAGATTCGATAGCAACATTATCAAGAATTTTCCTTCTAATTTACTTCCTCTTTTGATAAGTATTGCATTCTTTAGATCAACGTTGTAGTTGAATTTATTTCTATGTATAACTAATGCATTTGATAAATTGTTGTGTAAAAGGTCCCTTTTGTGTTTATAGACAGATTTTTTGAAATTTTTTTCATGTTTTTCTATTGTATTATGAGTAACAGTTCTGGCAATTTATTTTATATATACCCGCCTCAGAATTATTATTGTTATGATTAATTTTGGTTTTGATCATCTCCATCATAGTTTGGGATGTGCTTGTAATTATTTTGATGTTGTTTAGATTTGATAGGTTGTTTTGGATAGTGTGTGGTGATACCGAGCAAAAGCGATGGATCGGATGTTTACTCTAAAACGACCAGAAAGCAAATGACCAAAAGTCGTCTGTACGCAGGTAGACTCGCGCAGATATTCCGGTTGAAAAATAAAAATTAATTAAATATTAAATTTCCAGTTCGCGAGCCTACGCGAATTTTATTTATCAGCCAATGGGAAGCCCAGAATCAAATACAAGTGTGAAATCCCAAATGAGCTTCTGTGATACAAAAAGAAGATATAAAAAGCAGATACAGAGAGACCCCAACAGGCAGACCCCATGAGAAGAGTGTAATCAATATCCCCTTGACTTAAGTCAAGTGGCTACTACGCTTGCCTCTTTCCTTCTCCGCTGTCTCAAAACTACTTACTGACCTAAGGAGCGACTACATCAAAGACATTCCTCACTTACACGCTCCCCACATTCCTAAGCCTTAAATCTCTTTCAGCTTATTATTTGTCATGAACATTTTAACCTCCGTTGGACCTATATTCAAGTATTACTTTAATTGTAAAAACATTAATTGATATGTGTATATATAAAAATGTTATTTTTCAACAAATTTGCTTTTCTTGATTTTATAATCATTTTATGACTTATAGTGGGCTATCTACCACAAGGCCAAATTCCGTTAACAGGCAACAATATACAACTACACCTTCTCTAGAACGGACTCCCACTACAAAGGGGAAAATAATAGATAAGCAAACCACTATAAGTGGATGTTATGGAAGTAGTAGTCGTATTATGTACATGTTTTATTTAGGTTATTACTGCCAATAACGTTGTTATTTTTGTGGTGGTATATTGCTTATGCTTTACTTTTAGCATCGTGAATAAGATAATTAAGATATTGACGTTTTTTGAAAGTGTTATATAAAAACACTACGCCTGCTTGGCCTGACCTCAAGTGGAATGACTACGTCGAATCCATTGCTAACTCCGCTGCTATGAAAGTCGGCTCTTTGTGCAGGGCCCGGAAATTCTTTCCGTCTGAATCTATCCTGCAATTATATAAATCTACCATCCGCCCGTGCATTGAGTACTGCTGCCACATCTGGTCAGGTGCCCCTGCTATTCTCCTTTGGGTTCTTGACAAAATACAGCGAAGAATCTGTAATGTGATTGATACCGACTTGGCTGACCGCCTGCAGTCACTCTCTCACCGGCGTGACGTGGCTTCCCTGTACCTCTTTTATAAATACTTTCATGGCTTCTGCTCTGACGAACTTAAATCACTGGTGCCCCTAGATGTGAATTGGCACGAGATACTAGATTGGCAACTAAATCCCACCTTTTTACAGTGAAACTGAAGAAATGTAACCGTAATTTCTACTCCAACAGATTCTTTTCTCGCATTTCCCGCCTGTGGAATTCCCTACCGCATGCTTGCTTCCCCGACGGCTACAACCTCCAGGAGTTTAAATGTAGGTTCAATAGACACCTCCTAACACACCCACTCTCTCCAACTCTCTCCCTATGTACATCCTAACTCGTCTATCACCCTCCTTCTGACATTTCCTATACCCAATCGCTCTATGTAAACCCCTACGCTATAATGGCAGTGGAATGCCTTGCTTGGGGTGACACGATTAAATATATATATATATATATATATATATATATATAGTGAGAGTAAAAATTGACGAGGTCATTCTTGTTGGTAGCTTTTCTGTAAATCTCAGACTGGAGTTCGTTATTATTTCTGTGTAACATTATATTTAGGAAGGGTAAAGTGTTGTTAGACTCAAATTCAAAGGTGAAATCGATACTGGGTTCGACGTTATTTAGTTTGTTGACAAGATCGAATAAAATTACGTCTTATGAACATATTCACTACCCTTCCTAGATATAACGCTGCACTTAAATAATAACAAACTTCAGTTATATATAAAATAAATTACCAGTACTGTTCCTCACAATACATTGGGGAAACTTAACATTTAAAAAACGTATCTATTAATACAAATGGTATCTTAGAACAATTTATCAAATGTATCAAATACATAGAAATAAATTCAGCCACAACTTACTTAGAAGATAAACTTTCGAGAGGGCCGCTATCGAATCTTTTCAAAATATAAATTTACGCCACAGATGTCTTTCCCAAAACAAAATAGACGATTACAAAAATGTTAAGTTAAACTGAGGAAAGTAGCTGCTTTCAGTCGATACCAAACAGCATTATTGACTAAGAATTTCAAAGAGTGTCCATTGCAAGACACAAAAACACGCAAAGAGTTTTATTTTCAGAACCTCTTTAGTACAGTATTTGCCTTTCATGTTTTGTTTTCTTCATTATCATAACCTTATTATCATAAGCAGGTGTTCATTTTTATCCCTTTTGCACAAGCCGTTAAAAGGCATTATCTAATATAAAGCACCTGTAGTCTTCGTTATGGAAACAAATCCCAAGAAATATACTCTCTTGTGATATCGCCAAGCTTAGACACCAGATAGTTTGGTTCCATCAACAAAACTGAATAACTGAATGGTATTTGTTTTAGCTTGTATTAGTTAAAAATGGACGCGTTGTAACACCGTCTAGAACAGTGGTTACTAAACTTTTTTATTATTTCGCCCTACACAGATTTCCCTCTTGTGCAATATGTTATACTTATATATATATATATTCGTCCACATACAGTCCTTTCTTTTCTTTGTTATGCATTTGGTTGCAGCCTCTAAACATAATGCATTAAAAATCAAAATCTGTAGAACAACATTTCTGCTGCCATTATTTTGTCTTTGTCTGTTGAGGATTGTTCAACGTTTCTTTTCTTGGTTGCAGCCTCTAAACATAGTGCACTGAAAATCAAGATCGAAATGTCAGTTTTTTTTTATAGAAAAGTTTAATGCTGTTTAAATATCTACTCCAAATATAACTCTTTCCACAGACATTATTCGCACGAGGTACGATTTTAAAAAATTACTTCTCACGTTGTTGATAGAAAATTCTGCTTCTTGCTATGTTACTTCATTTGTTTCTTAGTCATGAACACAAATCGGGAGTGTCAATTTGACATGTGAACGAAAAACAGGCAGGCGCACTTAATAAACAAGTTATAACATTTAAATGAATAGAAATTGAATACAAGAAATGGAATATCTGGTTTCTAGGAAAAAACAAAATTAAATGAATATTTTTCCCAAAGAGAAAAAAGTATCAATTGGTTAACCATTTAGGCACACAACAAAAAAGCACTCTTACTAAATATGAAATTGAAACAGAAAGAATTTGTTTATTTACAATATTTTAGCCAAAAAGATGGGTGTAAAGGCTTGCTTAAAGTATTTTCTGGGCGTCTTATAAAGATTAAGCTAGATAGAGAAAAATGTCCATAAAATGGGGTGGCTCGGTAAACTTTGCTAAATTAACAAAAAAAGTGTCATTAAAGATAGAAACTGGAAAAGTTCAAGAAGTGTTACTAATGTTCTGACCTGTTTGGGGTCGGTAGGTCAATGTAGTATCTGAACTGTATGGTTTTTATGGAATGTGCCGAATGTAAATCGTTGTGACAAACATGTTGAAAGTTGGTACAGCTTTGTAAAATTATGAAAGCAGTGAATGAGTTGCCGTGTATCCCCCAGACAAAAATTGGCGTTTGTTTCACATGTCCAAAATTCTCTGCATTAAATTTCGTATGTTGTCCCGAGTCGTTGATGTTTCGAAGTTTAAAGTTCTCCTCTCCTCATTGCTGAAAACGTTAACTGATCTGCTTGACTCCATTTTCCTTAGCAGTCGACTCAGTCGTCTTGTAAATTGATAACGCTTTAGCCGGTCGACTTTGCGTCGACGGACTCAAGAAGTTATCTTTTCAAATTATCGAGGCTTTTAAATTCCGTTCTTATGATTGGTTGAAAACAGTCCAGAAGATGGGTTTTCTTCTCGGTACTTTTTGCCATCATATACTATTTTTATTAGCCTGAGCTTGACACAGTACCGCCATAAACAGGTTCAGTATAGAGGTTTATCAAGAAAGTCACATCCGAACACTGTAGATAATGGTAAGGGGAAGAGGTTTGTATTTTTTCATATAAATTTGTAAAGACCGATGAGAAATTTTAATGAAAAATTAATTTCTTGTGGGACAATCTAGTTTAATGAAAGTTATTTTAATATAATTTATTTACTTGTCAAAGTGGTAGAGATTATTAGTTCGTAACGGCCTTGTGGGGTTCCAGAACACCCGGATTAAAAAGGAAGATTTCAATGCGGGATATCGGTCCACAAAACACAACACATTTAAAGAAAAGACAACGCAATAAGAAATGTTGTATAAAAATATGAAAATATTGTATTTGACAACAAATATACAGTATAAACAATTTGCACAATTCTTTGCATCTTTTGTTTGAGAGAAAAATGTCTTTTGGGTTTGAGTGAATGTTGGTTGAAGATAAAAGTGTCTGTTTTGAGTCTGTAATTAAACAGAGTAGTAGCACAAAGTTTCTTTCCTTTTTATGTGTCAGCTGCTAAGTAGGGGGAAAAAGAAAGTGTTTCATATTACGGTGAAATGGAGTGTAAATGAGGATTCGTGAAGATAGAGTCAAATGGAGATAGTAGTAATTGGTTGAATGCGTGTGTAAAGCGATGAATTAGTCTACTTAACTCAATAAGTCTGGGTTCTTCTCCTTTCTGGCTGACGAGAGATGTAAAAAGTTTTACAGCCGTTGAAGGTATCTTGTTGCGGTTGCTTTCTTTTTTTCTCATTCGTATCGGTTGTCGGCTATGGACCTGTTTGTCGGCACTGGTCTCTTTGATGTCGGCGCTTGTCGGACAGTGCGTATCTGACACTGTGCCATTCGGGCTGACTGGCTTGGCTGTCTGTCTCTCCTGGCTCGCTGACTGACAGATCGACTGCTTGCTTGACTGACGGATCGACCGACTGCTGTCTCTCACTGACCCGTCTCTCACTGACTGACTGTCGTGACCGATCAGGGCCATCCGTAAATATCGAAATTTCATCACATGGTCGGCTCCCAGGTCGTTTTTTTCTTTAGCTGTGGAAAAACCCGTTTCTCTGAGGTTATTTGAATTTTTCGATTTTTCAACCAATCAGGATCTAGGGTTTCGCTTTTCACACTAACTTGTGAAAAAGAAAAGCTTTTAACCGTTTGAATCCTCTTTTGCGGGTGTGCAATTTTATTTTGGGTTTTTCCCAAATGTTGGTCGTTTGAATCCGATTTTGCAGGTGTTAAATTTATTTTGTGTTTTTTAGTTGTCTGATGGATGGCATAGGATTTGTATCCTATAGCCTGAAGTAGTTTGGCAGACAACACTTGTTTACCTCGAATTAAACTTTCCTGGCACTAGTGACTCCACATATCTTTTAGAAAATGTGGAAATCGATGCTATTAGTTGAAAAATAAGTATTTTACCATTTTTTCTCTTCAGTCTTTCTTTGATTCCCTTTTCTGGAGGTCAAAACTGTTGTGGATTCCGGTTGAGAAACCACACAAAATAATAAATAACAAAAGCAGATATAGAGATAGAAAATGTAAGTTATATTGAGCAAAAATATACAAACTGGAACACGGGTTAGTCAATTCAGGAATACTAAGAATACTATTAGTAGAAATCAATATGTACAGTCTCGCAGTGAAATAGTATGTCCGGGTAATGAGTCTATATCCTGAATAACTCCTACTTACTATGCACCAACTTACTGACCAAAGTTGACTGTACAACTACTCTTTACAACTACAATATTTAGTTGGCCCTCCCACTTAAGGCAACGTGTGACACAAGGTCAGTTATATGTGGGTCTTCCGGGCCATATAGCCCGGCCAAAAATATCTGTCTATTGTTTCCCAGTCGTGACTCTACCCTTTGGCGGAGTTACGACTGAGTTAGTGCTCTCTGCCTTCGGGCAGAGAGCTGACAGTAAAAAAGTAGCTTTTTGCAACTCCATTATTTAGTTGCCCCTCCCACTAAGAGCAACATATGACACAGGGTCAGTTATAAGTGGGTTTTCCGGGCTATATGGCCCGGCCAAAAAATACCTGTCTATTTTTCCCCAGTCGTGATTCTACCCTTCGGCGGAACCACGACTGAGTTAGTGCTCTCTGTTCGGAAGCAGAGAGCGCTCTCTACCCGAAGGCAGAGAGCGGGTAGTGAAAAAGGTAGCTTTTTACAACTACATTATTTAGTTGTCCCTCCCACTAAGGGCAACATGTGACACATGGTCAGTTATGAGTGGGATTTCCTGGCTATATGGCCCGGCCAAAAAATGTCTGTCTATTTTTGCCCAGTCGTGATTCTACCCTTCGGCGGAACCACGACTGGGTTATTGCTCTCTGCTCGGAAGCAGAGAGCGCCCTCTACCCGAAGGCAGAGTGCTGACAGTGAAAAAGGTAGCTTTTTACAACTACACTGTTCTCTGTATAGGCAGGATAATATGTACACATCAGGCGAGTCAATTATTCCATAAAAAAGGGGAGATCCCACAACAAAAACAAAGGCTGATTTTCTTTAATTCCTGTTGATTACTGTCCATAGAGGCGAAAGTTTCCGGTTCTATACCTACACGATATTTATTTCCCCTACCTAGAAGGGTTTAAGCCTTTCCATTTAAGACTTCTATCTTTAAATATTCTCCAATAACCGATGGGCTTTCTGTCTTTAATTTTAACTCTTTCTACAAAGGAACTTCTTTATTTTACAACAAATTTACTCAGACTAATGCCCTCTTCTCGGTTGTTATCATCCTAACATTTCAACCGTTATATATGGTTTTCTTGAATTTTGAACCGAAGCTTTTATTCAATTCAACGGCCTTGGTTGGCTGATTTTGTTTAACGGCATATCTACCTCTATAAATAATTTAATGCCGAATTCTATTTTGAACAGTTGTATACCTTCAACTATAGATAAAATGTATTGTTGTAATTTTATTATAAATATGTTTTGTTGATAATTCTACTATAAAATTTATGGTCGGTAAATTTTGCTATAATTATGTATTGTTGGTAATTTTACTACTAATAGGTATTGCTGGTCATTTTACTATAAATAGGTATTGTGGGGAATTTTTATATATATATAAAAATGAATTGTATTTTTATACTTTCATAGGGGTTCAGTTTTGTTTGGGGTTTACGATTTACCCATAGATGGGACCGTAACAAGTGCTACCACTCCGAGTTAGGTTAGGGCGAACCTGTAAAAAAAGTGATTCCAGGCTCCTCAAAGCCCCCAGTCTCACAATCGGAAGCTTTTCTGTTGAATACCCAGGGCTGCAATTCAGTGGAAGATAGATGACTCACGTTATTTCAGAAATAGTCAATGATCTCTTTCTGAGATGAGCTATTGTAATTATTTACACTATTTACATTGTTCAGACTATTTACATATTCACGGCCTTCTTCAGGTAATCGAAATTTCAAACTGAACCCTTTACTTCGTTCACTGGACTAGATTGTTCTAGTTCTACAAGTCATGCTCTTCTAGATTTCTCAGTATCAATTATCTTTCTTTAACACAACTCTCTAATATTTTGTTCCCCTCTGCTGTCGTCAGATAACTGCTTTGCCGACTTAGGAGTTTTTGTGGCCTAGCATATGCGCTGATTCTTTATGCTTTCGTATTTCCCAGTGGTGTTCTCTATCTATTATTTTAACTTTATTCCACATATACAGTTAGATCAACCAAATGCAGGTGACAATTCTACTCCATCAGTTTCTTTTCTCGCGCTTCCCGCCTGTCGAACTCCCTTCCATATACTTACTTTCGTGATCGGTACAGCCTCCAGGAATTTAAATGCAAAGTCAATTCCCATCTCTAATCTACTTAACTCCAGCCCTTTCCACATCACCCCGTGTATCTTGTGTTTTTTTTCCTTTCTCTCTACCTTCACAACTGTCTTCACTCCTGTGTTCACATCCTTCTCTTGCTCTTTCTCTTTCACCCAGTGTAGCTGGTTCGTCTTTGTCTTCACTCTTCTCCTGCCTAAAACTTTAACTCTCTTATGTAGCCCTCTGCACATTAGTAGCGGTACCTCCTTACTTGGGGTGAAATGATTAACAAAAATGTGGTCAGATGCACCTGATTTTTCTATTTCTTCTCGTGTTACAGCCTTGCGTTTTTCTTGCAGTCTTAACAAGACGGCCCTTTATATTTCCTGTCGCAGCTACATGGGATGGCGTATATACAGTTCTTATTCATGTTCTCCTCTACGGAAGGACTTACTCGGAAGAAGTGTCTTCGTATTGTTGAAACGCTTTTGAAGGTCGTCCTGACATTATATTAACCACATATCTTCTGTATTTTTGCAAATAACCCCTTCACATAGGAGAGGCAGACCGAGAAATAAAGAGTTCAGTTCAAAATTCTAATCACCTGAAAAAGGTCGGAGAGTTCAACAGTCGAAACGTCATGAATATGGCAACAAATATGAGAACAACACTCTTTATGATTGTTAACAACAGTTCCTTTGTTTGTTATTTATTTATTTGTGGTGATATCGAGCAAGCGAGGGACCGGATGTTTGCCCTCAGTGTTCCAGATAGCATATGACCAAAATTGGTCTTTGCGCATCTGGGCTCCACGCAGATCTTCTGATGGAAAACCAAAAATAAATAAATATCGAATTCCTTTTACGGACCCTTTTCGCGAGCCGACGTGAATTTTGTTTATCGTCCAATGGGAAGCCCAGAATTAAATCCGGGTGTGAACTCCCAAATGACTTGTTCGGAGCCCCGTAAACGAAATAAAAGGACGACACAGAAAACAATCGACAGTAGAGAAAATACGAACATTATTAACACGTCCCTTGACAAACGTCAAGCGATCGTATTATGATTGCCTCTCCTTTCTATCTCATCTTCTTTACTGTTCACTGAGCCACTTAATAACAGACCGGTACTCGAAAAACCGAACGGAGACTTCAAAGACACTCATAACTAACGAACGCACATACATACATACGCACAGACTCTTTTCGGCAATTGTTGCTATGAACATTTTTAACGACCTTTGTACCAACCAAAAGACACTACATTTATTTGTAAAAAACAAAAAACCTTAATTGATATATATATATGTGTGTGTGTGTGTGTGTGTGTGTGTGTGTGTGTGTGTGTGTGTTTCTATACACAATTTGATTTTCTTGTTTTATACCCGTCTTATAGTGGGCTATCTACTAACAAGGCCAAATTCAGTTAATCTGTTTCAACACACAAATACACTTCACTATAACGAATAACCCACTATATATTCTATCTATGCTCTTCTCAGCATTCGTCGATAGAGCCTCATCCTTGTAGATTCAAGTTTCTTCTTTTACCGCGAAAAGATTGTCCAATATTCACTGCTATTGATCAGATTAGGTATGACTTGTAGTTCAACAGTTTTACTACGAATATTTTCCACCTCAGTTTTTTGTTTGTTTTTTACTAATTATTTACTCGATACAAATCCCAAGAACTATTCAAGGTCGGGCTTATTAAATGAGGTTGTTGCGTGAATATAAGAGGCGGATCTATTAAGTTGGTCCAAAAGTTCGTAAACACTTCCAAAAATTTGAAATTTTACTCGCCAAGTAATCTGAGGTTACCAGAAAGCACTTGCAAAAAATTGAAATTTTACTCGCAAAAACAACAAACATTATTACTCAAAATAAAGACCATCATTTTCCAAGACTTTCTGCCATCGATCTGCAAGCTTTCGGATCTGGTCAAAGTTTCATTCAGTCGGCTTCGAATCAAAGAATTTTTGACACGCTTCCTCTACTTTATCAAATGAGTCCAATCGGCGGCCCTTCAGAAAGTGTTGCATTGAGCGGAAAAGGCTGTAATCTGATGGAGCACAGTCAGGACTGTAGGCTGGATGTGGCAGAACCTTAACGCCGTCCAGCTCTTCAAACTTGTCTTTGGTCTTCCTGGCGGTGTGTGGCTTGGCATTGTCTTGCTGCATCAAAGCGCGCTTTCGGTTGATCAAAGCCGGGTACTTTTGCTTCAACTTTTCGTAGACCCGCTCAAGTTGCTGACAGTAAAGTTCGGCACTGATGGCACGACCATTCGGAACCAACTCAAAATGCACGATTCCTTCAAAATTCCACCAAACGCACAACATGACTTTCTTACCGAATCGATCTTGTTTTGGAACCGACGGTGTCTCTTGCCCTTTCTGAACCCATCGCTTGTCTCGATTGTACTGGACTAGATAGACCCATTTCGCAAGTGTTTACGAACTTTTGGGACAACCTAATAGTTGCTGACTATGAAGATATTTAGGATAGTTAATTGTTGACTCCAGATATTAAGAGTTTAAGTTAGCAATGATCAAATAAGAATCATGTCGGGAGTTTGTTCCAGAAACTAGCTGTTTTCGAGAAGAATCTGTCGGAATAAAATTTATTTCTTACAAATGGAATGATTGTGGAAGTGACTCATCCCTCAACACAATGCATGACGGATCATAGCTGTGAAGGACAGAACTGGTGAGACTAAGGAATATAGCAGGTCGAAAGATTTGCCGTAAAAATCGTGATTGGGTAACGATAAGATTGTGACACAGTTTTCTGTGAAAAAAGGGATTATACAGTGGCTTGCAAAAGTCTACACCCCCTTTGAAAATTTATATATTATGCATAATTTAACAGGGAACAACACATTTCTTCAATTCCAATGACTGTTAGATAATAAGTTGAATTCCTTGTATTTACCTACGCACAAATACCCTTGGGAAAGGTATTAATCCGTCTCTTCCCTCCAGTTATGGGTTAAATAATAGGACAGATTAGGTTCTATAGCCTTGACTGGCAACCAGTCTACCGTAAAAATCAATGGCAACCTACTGCGGGATAATCTTCTGCCCAGTCAGTCATGTCCCTTTCAAGACATGATCACCCAAAGCGTGTATCAAGTATGGCATTTAACTGACTGAAGAAGCAGATTTTATATTGCTATGAAGTAATAAACTGATCCTCCACTAATTACTACTTAATAATATAATCTATCTCTTCCCCCTCTAGCTATGAGTCAAATAACAGGACAGATTGGGTTCTATAGCCTTGGCTGGCAACCAATCTACCGCAGAAAGTAAATACTACAGGATAATCTTCTGCCCGGTTAGTCATATCTCTTTGAGACATGATCGCCCAAAGCGTGTATCACGTATGACATTTAACTGACTGACTGAATAGTTAAAAACATGATTAAGGCTTCTTCTATGCATAAAGTGAGGGATTGGTTTTATATTGTTATGAAGTAATAAACTGATCCCCCACTAATTACTACTTAACAATATGATACATCTTTTCCCCTCTAACTATGAGTCAAATAATAGAACAGATTGGGTTCTATAGCCTTGGCTGGCAACCAATCTTCCGCGGAAAACAATGGCAACCTACGGCGAGATAATCTTCTGCCCAGTTAGTCATGTCTCTTTCGAGAAATTATCACTCCAAGCGTGTATCACGTATGGCATTTAACTGACTGAAAAAGCAGATCCATCACACTTTCTTTGATATAAAAATTACATTTTTAAAATTTTACACTGATTCTTAAAACCATATAAGTTAAAATCACCTTATATAGCAAAATAATAAACTGGCCAATTTTGTTTCTTATGGTAGAACGCACATGTCACTTTTGATTATTCTGGATTGTATACATCAATGACAAACTACATGATAACACAGTATATCTGAGGGGTGTAGACATTTGCAAAGACATTTTTCTAAGTTATATGATTTTAAAAATCAATGTGAGGTTTTTAAAATGCAATTTTTATATCAAAGAAAAGTGTGATGGATCTGCTTATTATTTAACAATCATTGGAATTGAAAAAAATGTGTTGTGCCCTGTTAAATTATACAAAATATATAAATTTTTAAAGTGGGTGTAGACTTTTGGAAGCTACTGTAGGTTTGACAACAATACTCCATTTTTTTTATTATTTAACTTTTGGGAAGATAAAGAATCGCAGAATAAGTCAAGTACATTCTAAGCCGCACACGGAACGGGCCATTTCTCCAGTATTTTTGGCGATTGATCAATATATACGAGTCACACTTAAGGCCTCTTTCCCTATTCTTATATCTCTTCGGATTTCTTTGTCACAATTTCTGGTGTTACTACTGAAGTGTTAGGACTTAGAATGTTTTTCTTTCTTAATTAAAAGCGCCCATGTGGTGTTTATTTTTACGCTATGCCAACCGATGAGATTCTTTTATTTCTTGTTCTCCCATCCGCCGATAAACCACCTTTTCTCTCTCTTTCTGCTTCGCTCTCTCTCTCTCTCTCTCTCTCTCTCTCTCTCTCTTTCTCACACACACACACACACACACACACACACACACACACACCATCTGCTTCACTCTCGCTATCTCTCTTTACTGCTCTTTCTTTATTCTCCTTGTGCTCTTTCTCTACCACTTTCTCTTTTTCTCTTTTTTCATCTCCCTCTCTTTTCCCTACCCTCTTCTTTCCCTCTTCCTCTCCTATTCTCTATTCTTTCCTTCTTTGCCTTCTCTGTCACTCTCCCACTTTCTCTTTTTTCTCTTTCTTTCTACCCCTCTCTTTTCACTACTCTCTTCTTTCCCTGTCTTCCTCCCCTATTCTTTTTTCTCTTCTTTTTTGCCTTCTCTATCCCTCACCCCACTTTTCTGCTTTTCCTCTTCTCTTTTACATCATCTCCCGAGAGGGGGAAGAGAAAGAAAGAGATATATACTTTCTTTCTCTTTCCCTCTTTAAGCAGGAGTTTAATATTTGAAAACAAATATCCCATGTGACCTGATGTTTGGCAGTCCTATCTTTTACGAATCAAACATATTCCTTAGAGATTCATAGAGACGGAATTTCACCTGTTCTTTTGTCTATTGTGTGAAAACGTAGACAGAAACGTAGACAGAAAAAATCAACCTGAATAAAGTGAATGGAAAAGTGTGCCAGACAATAAAATATTGCACAATTGACTCAATTACGTTTTGACAGGAAAAAACGATCAAAATTTAGTCAGTCAGTCAGTCAGTTAAATGCCATACGTGATACACGCTTTGGGCGATCATGTCTCATGCGAGACATGACTGACTGGGCAGAAGTTTATCCCACAGTAGGTTACCATTGCTTTCTGCGGTAGACTGGTTGCCGACCAAGGCTATAGAACCCAATCTGTCCTGTTGTTTGACTCATAGCTAGAGGAGAAAGAAATGTAATATATTATTATGTAGTAATTAGTGGGGGATCAGTTCATTACTTCATAAAAATATAAAATTGATCCCCCACTTTATGCCTAGTAAAATCCTTAATCATATCTCGAACTATTTTATTTAACCAGTCAGGTAAGTGCCATACAGGATACACGCTTTGGGCGATCATGTCTCTTGCGAGACATGACTGACTGGACAAGATTATCCCACATTAGGTTGCCATTGCTTTCTGCAGTAGACTGTTTGCCGACCAAACTTATAGAACCCATTTTGGCCTGTAATTTGACTCATAGCTAGAGGAGAAAGAGATGTTTTATATTATTATGTAGTACTTAGTGGGGGATCAGTTTATTACTTCATAAAAATATAAAATTGATTCTCCAGTTCATGTCCAGTAGAAGTCTTAATCATGTTTCCAACTATTTCATTCAGTCAGTCGGGTAAGTGCCATACGTGATACACGTTTTGGGTGATCATGTCTTGAAAGACTGACTGGGCAGAAGATTATCCCGCAGAAGGTTGCCATTGATTTTTGCGGTAGACTGGTTGCCAGTCAATGCTATAGAACCTAATCTGTCCTATTATTTAACCCATAACTGGGTGGAAGAGACGGATTAATACCTTTCCCAAGGGTATTTGCGCGTAAGTGAATGCAATAAATTCAACTGGAATTCGAACTTGGCTTCCCGATTTCTTGTTCTCGTTCTGCACCACAACGCACATCCCAAAATGTGTGTCTGTAGAAATATTTTGTATGGCAATAATTATGACAACAGCAAAAGCAACAAACCTTCTTGTTTTGTTTTTACAGTACTGTTCACTCTGTACAAGTTTTGGGGACCACACGCGCTAGAGGGTTACATTAAGAGATAGTTTTTACGGATAGTAAGAAAAGATAACGATTAACCGTAGACTTGAACAAGTTAGGATTGTAATGATCGGGGAAACATCATTTTGGGAGTCTGGTCCACATAGCAGTGGCTCGATAGAAGAAGCTGTTCCGGTGGAACCTACTTCCCACCGATAAAATACGGATGGAATGTGGGTGGTTTCATACAATGTAAGTCGCATGGACGTGCGTGGTAGTGCAGTGGATATCGACTTGGAACGAGAAATCGGCGAACCGAGTTAGCATTCAAGTTGACTTAAACCAATGGCAACCTACTGCGGGATAATCTTCTGCCCAGTCAGTCATGTCCCTTTCGAGACATTATCGTCCAAGCGTGCATCACGTATGGCACTTAACTGACTGACTGAATATAATAATTGAACATAAGATTAAGGCCTCTACTGGGCATAAAGTGAGGGATCAGTTTTATATTGTTATGAAGTAATAAACTGATCCCCCACTTATTACTATATAATAATATAATATATATTTTCCCTTTCTAGCTATGAGTCAAATAACAGGACAGTTTGGGTTCTATAACCTTGCCTGGCAACCAGTCTACCGCAGAAAGCAATGGCAACCTACTGCGGGATAATCTTCTGCCCAGTCAGTCGTTTCTCTTCCGAGATGATCGCCCAAGCTTGTATCACGTATGGCACTTAACTGACTGACTGAAGTCGCATGACGGGCCCTAGCCATAAAGGTTATACCTGAGGGAACCAAAGAATGTAGTTAAGCCGAGCACTTTCTGTGGAAGTAGCAATAAAGCAGTGAGAGACGCATCACATCCCGCCTGTGAGGAAAAGGTTGAAAGGTATAAAATAATTCGTCTCCCCCAAGGTCTCGAAGACACTTTTAAACTTTATCAAAATCATAAAGTGAGAACTGGACAGATTCCGCCCAAATGTGACAACAATACTCTATTTGCAGTTCTTGTAAAAATAGAGGATAGGATGAGAAGTCAGGTACTTACTGGCGCGGTACGGGCATCCGACTATCGTACCTGCATCTTTAACCATGCACGAGTTCTGCTTGGGGGCAGGTGTTCTTAAAACTACTTTTATTCGAGTTGATTCTTGTTCTATAAAGAAGGAAACAAGTTCTCCTTTTTTTCTGATTTGATTGTATTCTGATATTAGTGCGTGGTTTTTTTTTGGGGGGGGGGTCTATGAATTTTGGGGACATTTCATCTCCACAAAATTTAATTAAATATTCCATCCGATTTTTTTTTCTTTCGTTCTTTTTTTTCTTTTATTTATTTATTTATTTATTTATTTTATTGTTTTCTTTATAATTTCTTTCTGGTTTGGTATTTGTTTTTCCCAAATGAATATAAGTTATTTTGGATATCTTAATTAAAATGGGCGTACGTAAATTGAAGTAGACTGTGAGTGGTACGAACCAACCAGCGTCTGTATTACGCATATCATGAGAAAATATTGAAACATATTTGCTGCTGCTATTATTATTATTATTATCATTATTATTATTATTATTATTATTATTATTATTATTATTATTATTTCCGTTGCCGCTCCTTCTATACATCTTTCTTTCTTTCTTTGTTTTTTTTCTTTATTGCTATTTTTTCTCATGTAAAAATAATTACACATCTCACTTTCCACAGTTTCAGTTTCTCACAATCAGCAGCAGAAGTAATTCATGAGTTTTTCCTTAATGATTGTCTCCAATTACAAGTCACGTGATGCTGACAATTCGAATCTGCCACAGAAAAGGCACCAAGCGTTTCCATTGAGTAAAATTGTGAAACTTCTCGATTTAATAAGGAAAGAAAAAATGGATTTTGGATCAATGGTAAGAAAGAAAATTTATGTCATATACGTTGTCAAAATTGTTTTGTTAATTGTTTTGTTTTATTAATAGTTATTTTTGCTAATCTTCTATTGGGTCTAATTAATAATTTCAATTTATATCATTCGTGTGTAAGCTTGTGAAAGAAAAAAATCATTTTATAAGAATCGAGTTTATTAGTGGATTCAGACACCTGCCATTGCTGTTGTAATGATTCTCATCGCAGGAAAATAGTAAAGAATACTGTAGAAAAGTAGGAAAATTTCAACAAAAGAAAGAAAGAAAGAAAGAATCAAATTTGCAAAGAAAAAGTAATGAAGAAAACCCAAGTAGCAGCAAAGAAAGAAAGCGAAAAATCAAATAGCTGCAAAAAATGAACCGAAAGAAAGAAAGAATCAAACAGCATTAAAAAAAGAAATGATCGAAAAGAAGAAACTATCGAATAGCAACAAAGAAAGAAAGAAAGAAAGAAAGAAAAGATAAAGAGAGAAAGAAAATATAAAGAAAGAGAGAAACTATAAAGAGAGGAAGAAACTATAAAGAGAGGAGTGAAAGCAGAAAAGAAGGAATCAAATCGTTGCAAAGGAGAAAGGAACCAAAAGGAACCGGAAATGATCAAATAATAGCAAAGAAAGAAAGAAGCAAATAATCGCATCGGGAAAAGAATGAATGAAAAAAAATGTCGGTGGAAACTTATTAATTTTTCTTCTGAAAAACTGATTTTCATGAAAACAGGCTTCTGAAGTTCACTAATTGTTATTGCTCTTTCCAGTATTGATGGGATTTTCCTTCCAACTGTTTTTGTTTAAGGTAATGTAATGTTAAGAGCCTGATTATATTATTGTATAACAGAAAGAGTGGTCGGCATAATTTGAGCAATAGCTAATTTGATAAGGTTACGAGCTGAGGAGACGCGGGACTAATTTAGGGACTAAATGAGCCGATAATTGGCTTGGTGGAATTAACGGGTTAACTGAAAATGATCGTGAATTAAGATTTGAAATATACGACTGTTAAGGACTAGATAAAAAATGAAAAGTCAAGGCAAGGAATGAGAGAAAAGAAGTTATCTTTTCTTTATCGATATATATATATATATACGCTCTCACACCCTGATTGAGCACTCTGGAAGGAATGGTAGACTTTGAAAAACAGTAGCTACTCTGGCGTGTACGCATCGCTCATTCAGTGAAATGAATTAGAGCATTCTAGCTATTGGGCGCGTATAATGATAATATATGCGTTAAAAAGTCTACCCTCTTCCATCAGGTAGAATCGCCGACTGACGCCAATTCGGTTGGGTTTCAATCCTGGGTAAAAAAAAACGTATTGATGAGCTGTGATACAGCGAAACAGATCTGTCTGCGGATGACTAGATATATATATTAATTGACCGTAGAACAAATCTTGGAAACTTTCAATGACAAGACCAGACCTAGTGACGTCTAATAGTTCTGCACGACCAACTGACCATTGTCGAATAAATTAATGGCGTGTGCGATATATATATATATATATATATATATATATATATATATATATTGTTGTTGTTGTTTCTTGCAAACTAGCCACCCAGGGTTCTGCGTGTGTAGTCGGGAAAGAGCTAGCCGGAGAAAAGGAAGAATCGAAGGTCTCAGATGACGACACAGACGCCGATTGTCTGTCCCGTTGAACTCCGCCCCGTGCGGGTGTACGTGAAAGGCAAAAAGAACGATGGGACGACTCTCCGATCAACCTCTACATGGTCAGAGTTACTGACCACAGAAAATTAGAGCAGAGAAGTTGAGCTGAGAAGTAGAGCAGAAAAAGAAAACCTCAGGCAGGCACACGCAGGCAAACAGAGCACAGAAAGTAGAAACGAGAGGAAGACCGAATAGAGAGGAAGACGCAAGGAAAAGAACACACATGGTTAAAAAGAGAAGACAAACGAGACCAAACGAGAGTAGACGCACCATGGATTAAAACAGAGACCGAGGGAAAACGTTTCCGAAAGCACCAAGAGTTGGGCGAACTGAGAATACCGGAAGTGGCTGGAGGCCTGAGAACAGAAGTCCCTGGAAGCAATCGAAAGGCCAGTAAAGAACGCGTCAGAAGTAAGCACGCGCCAACACGTGGAGAGCACGAAGTCCCAGCTGGTCGCGGAAGTAGTCAAACGAACAATAGTGTCAAATTCTCTCTCTCTCTCTCTCTCTCTCTCTCTCTCTCTCTCTCTCTCTCTCTCTCCTTAATGCTAATACTGCGTGTACATAAAGACTTGACTTTGTGAGACAATTCAGGGTCTTCGCTTCAATCCTTAAATCAACCATTTTTTTGCTTTTGACCCTGCTACTAATATAACACCACTCCGCTTCCTGCACTCTCACCAGGTCCTATCGAGTCGGAGTCGCGGCGTGGCCACTCTCCGGGGTCAAAAATCACGACGTGGCGGACGATGGCCTGCTGCACTTGGTCCCGACTTTCTCAACTTACATATGGTACATTTCTCCTCAACTTACATATGGTACATTTTTCTTCTTGTTATTTAGTAAAACACCAGGTTTTAGGGATCGTCTTGATGAAGGATTGTTTTCACTAACACCTAGAGCATTCATATTCATCTCAAGCCATTTTTAATTTTGTATAGTGATGATTACTTGAAATTTTGGTTTCACTTGACTGGAGATACACAGATTCCTTCTCCGCTGTGTGTTGTGTGTGGCCAAACTCTGTCTAATGAAGCAAGGGTTCCAAGTAAGATGAAAAGACATCTTACTACAAAACATCCTAACCTTCAAACTAAAAATGTCGATTATTTCCAACATTTGTTAGAATAAAAAAAAAGGCTTTATGAGTAGAAAATATTCATTTTTTACGATAGGCGTGCCGCGAAAAGTTCAAGAGCCCAATATTGGGCCGTGATGTAAAAAGGTTGGGAACCACTGCTCTAGCACAAACTATCCTCCGTTTAAATCTCCTTATCTCCTATACTAACTTTTTAAATTAGTATACTGAGACATTTTAAATGCTTCTTCTTCTTCTTCTTTGTGCCCTGTCCTTTCAGGACGTAGGCGATCATGGCTTTCCACGTCTCCCTTTCTCCTGTTACACCACCCAAACCCCGCTCTGCCACCCACTAGCTGAACCCCATAAATCTAGAATATAAATGTAAGGAAACTAGAGGGGCCACAAAATGAGGGATCAGTTTATCTATTGATTATAATATAGATTTGATCCCCCACTTTATATACACATTATAATTTCTTATAAACTGTTGGCATATATCTTCCTCTTCTATGTAGTTTCTCCTTTCAGGACGTAGGCGATCATGGCTTTCCACGTCTCCCTATCCCTGGTGGCTCTTAGCACGCTTTCTCCTGTTACACCACCCAAACCCCGCTCTGCCACCCACTAGCTGAACCCCATAAATCTAGAATATAAATGTAAGGAAACTAGAGGGGCCACAAAATGAGGGATCAGTTTATCTATTGATTATAATATATATTTGATCCCCCACTTTATATACACATTATAATTTCTTATAAACTGTTGGCATATATCTTCCTCTTCTATGTGGTTTCTCCTTTCAGGACGTAAGCGATCATGGCTTTCCACGTCTCCCTATCCCTGGTGACTCTTAGCACGCTTTCTCCTGTTACACCAGGCAACCCTCGATTAAGTCCTTCAAATATGCTATCCGCTGCTTTCTCCTGTCTCTTTTTCCCTCTATCTGGCCTGTTAGTATCAGGTTCTCCAAGCCCTCTTTCCTCATTGCATGTCCCAGGAACTTCAGCTGTCACTTCCTGATGCTCAGTAATAATTTCCTTCTCGTTTCCATCATTTTCAAAACCTCCCCATTGCCAACATGCTCGATTCATATTCACAGCATCCTTCTGTAGAATCACATTTCAGTTGCTTTAAGTTTTTCCTTCATCTTCGATGATATTGTCCAGCATTCACTGCCATATTGAAGAACTGACAATACATAGCGATCCAGTACTGTCTTCTTTGTTTCTCGCGAAATTGTCCTGTTTCTTAATACTTTACTCAACTTCTGGAATGCTTCTTTCGCCATGCCAATTCGCCTTCGGATCTCTGTGTCTCACTTTTCGTCTTCTGAACACTTTAAGTGCTTAGTATTTAATAATTCTATATTCTGAATTCTCATGATGAATTCAGAGTATGTGGCATCATTGCTTTCATTCCAATTCCAGATCACGTCCTGTTGCTAGAATTTATTTTCTGAATCATCGGTTAGTTTGAGCCCTACTTTCTATAATATTGAAACAACGACGATGCAAAGTCTGTTCTTGGCCTTATCATAAGTAGATGCTTTTTTAGTGTGAATATTTTAAGATAATAGTTAAAGCAAAAAAATGAATTGAATATTAATAACTCGTCCCAATTTATCAGGCAAATCGGCTATTGCATTTCAAGCGTTAACAAATATGAGATTCGCCCACAGATATTACTACTACTATTACTACTTCAATCTGCTTCACCCGATGTGAAGCATAATCTTCAGTATAATCAGTCTGGCTGACTATTGAAACTGGGTACTGTGTTAGATCCTCCCTGGGTACGCCGTGCAACATTTCAACCTTCAGTCAGTCAGTTAAGTGCTTGCTGTACGTGATACAAGCCTGGGCGATCATGTCTCTTTCGAGACATGACTGACTGGGCAGAAGATTATTCCACAGTAGGTTGCCATTGCTTTCTGCGGTAGACTGGTTGCCGACCAAGGCTATAGAACCTAGTCTGTCCTGTTATTTGACTCATAGCTAGAGGAGAAAGAACGGTTTAATATTATTACGTAGTAATTAGTGGGGGGTCAGTTTGTTACTTCATAAGAATATAAAACTAATCCCCCACTTTATGTCCAGTAGAAGCCTTAATCATGTCTCGAACTATTTTATTCAGTCAGTCAGGTAAGTGCCATACGTGATACACGCTTTGGGCGATCATGTCTCTTTCGAAACATGACTGACTGGGCAAAAGATTATCTCGCAGTAGGTTGCTATTACTTTCTGCGGTAGACAGGTGGCCCCCCCCCAAGTTTATGGAACCCAATCTGTCCTGTTATTTAATCCATAACTGGAGGAAAGAGACGGATTGATACCTTTCCCAATGTTATTTGCGCGTAAGTGAATGCAAGGGATTCAACTGGAATTCGAACTCGACTTGATTTCTCGTTCCGGGCTGATATTCCCTGCACCACAACACAAACATTAAATAGCCAGAAAAAGGGCCGATTTGTTTTAAAATTAACCAATCAAATCATTTGCAACGCGAAAACGCAGAACTGTTAAGAATGCTAATATTTAATAAAAAGAGAAAATATTTTTGTTTGCTTGTTTTTCAACTTTCTCTCTCTTTTTTTTTTTTGACATTTACAGTTTCCTACGAGGCTGGGCAAAAAAGTTCATAGGATCACTACGAAGGAGTGAAGTTAGAGCGCTGAAATGCATTGTTTTCAGTTCTTCTTGTTAATAACTGCATCGTTTATTTTCAGATAAACTGATAGATTGCGATTGGTAAACTTTTGATTTGTTCCCCTTCAAATCTTTCGAAAACATCCTTATTTCCGTACAAATGTATGTGCTGAACTCAAATCGATAATTGTTTATCGAAGAAACCTACCTTTTTCATGTTATCGACCAGAAAAAATCGGACTATATCTCACCCATTACCACTGTTCTCATATCTGATTCACAACTGAATGACTTGAGGCATAGGATACTTATTTCGGCTTATTCACTTTGTGAAATTACTACGCTATTTGTTTTGTTTCGGAACTCAATTTCCTCGTAGTAATTGAACAAAGGAAGTCAATAGGCCGAAAAATCGGCAAACTACGCGTGAAGTCATTCTGCAGTGAATAACATTTTTGAAGCGTGGTTACGGGGTGAGATAAACATCGAAAAGAAGTTCGATATTTTCCTGGTCGTTAACATGAAAAAAGGTCGATTTCGTCAATAAACAATTATCGATTTGAGTTCATCATATACATTTGCACGGATTTAAGGATGTTTTGGAAAGGTTTGCCGGGGTAAAGGCCTTCAGGGAAAAATCAAAAATTTACCTTACGATTCAAAGAGGACTGTTCCTCCATACCTTAAGACCTCTTCAAAATTCTTTCTTCTCCTTCTAAATTCGGTTGCCCACATTTGCACAGCTGACAAAACTGGGGCGTTATCGCCTAATGTAGCAACCATTTCAACATGAATGTCCTTGGGAGCTGAACTCATTTTCTGCAGATACTTCATAACGCCACAATGCCAAATTTTGTCTGCTTTCAAGAGAAGTTGCTACTAGTTACTTCTGAAGTTTCTTTGAATGATCACGTCTGTTTCAGTCAGTCAGTTAAGTGACATACGTGATACACGCTTTGGGCGATCATGTCTCGAAAGACATGGCAGAAGATTATCCCGCAGTAGGTTGCCATTGCTTTCTGCGGTAGACTGGTTGCCGACCAAGGCTATAGAACCCAATCTGTCCTGTTATTTGACTCATAGCTAGAAAGGGAAGATATGTATTATATTATTATATAGTAATAAGTGGGGGATCCGTTTATTGCTTCATAACAATATAAAACTGATCCTCCACTTTATGCCCAGTAGAGGCCTTAATCATATGTTCAACTATTATATTCAGTCAGTCAGTTAAGTGCCATACGTGATACACGCTTGGGCGATCATGTCTCTTTCGAGACATAACTGACTGGGCAGAAGATTATCCCGCAGTAGGTTGCCATTGCTTTCTGCAGTAGACTGGTTGCCGACCAAGGCTATAGAACCCAATCTGTCCTGCTATTTAACCCATAACTGGAAGGAAGAGACGGATTAATATCTTTCCCAAGGGTATTTGCGCGTAAGTGAATTCAACTGGAATTCGAACTTGGCTCCCCGGTTTCTCGTTCCGAGCCGATATCCACTGTACCACAACGCACATGTCTGTTTACCTGGAAAGAATAATGCAGTTATTAATAAGAAGAGTTGACATAAATGCATCTAATATTTTCCAGCTATAAGATGTAACCGTAAATTCTACTCCAACAGCTTCTTTTCTCGCGCTTCCCGCCTGTGGAACTCCCTTCCACAAGTCTGCTTTCCGGACAGCTACAATCTCCAGGTGTTTAAATATAGGGTCAATAGACACCTCCTATCACACTAACTCCCAACTATTCTCAGAACCCTCTCATCTACCCAACCCTCATTCTCAGTATCCTTACCCGCCTATCACCCACCCTCTGACATTTCCTATATTTAATCAGCCTTTCTCCACTCTACGTAGCCCCCTGCGCAGTAGTGGCAGTAACATGCCTTGCTCGGGGTGAAACGCTTATAAAAAAAAAAAAAATAACACTAGTTCTCTTCAGCCCATCCTAGTAAATCATTTTTGATGTCGTCTAACTGCAATTTAGGGTTTTTCTCCTATTGTATTCCTTAATATTTTGCCAGAAGCTATCAAGAAGAACTTTTCTGTGGGTAAGAACTGCAGTATTTAATTTACCACAATTCTTTTATGTGTTTTCCCTGTGGAGAATTAAACAAAGTATAAATTTATAAATTCCAGTCAGCATTTCATTGAAATTTACAAAAATGGCGGCTCTGCAAGAAGTGCAAATTTTCAGTCTCTCGCGTCTCTTCAATCAATTTCTATTCTCATCTACTGCAGATAAAGCAGAAGGCTTTACCTAGAAATGCTCTTCTGGCTCCACTTCCGCCTCATCTATTATGTCCCTGCTTTATCTCCCCACAGAACAGAGTATCTGATGAGTGATATGCGCATAACCCTCCTTCCATGGTTTCTAATCTCATTTCTAAACTAAATCTCCATAAGGTATGTGGTTTTCGACGATATTCCTACAATTGTTTTAAAGTGCACCTGAACTGTCTCCTGTTCTTATCGAACTTTACAAAAAATATCTCTCTACTTCTTGCTTTCCAACTTGTTAGAAGTCCTCCTCTGTAGTTCTAATCAACGCTGAATTGATTAAGCAACTTATTTCACACGAATTCCTTTTGAATACGCAATATGGCTTTCGTTTCTCCGCCGATGTGTTAACAGCTATGACTGAATTTGTTTATCAAACTTTAAATAAAAACGGCGAAGCTAAGGTTGTGGTCCTAGATATCTCAAAGGCATTCGACAGGGTTTGTCATGCTGGAGTTCTCCACAAGCTATAGTGCCTCTGGACAAATATTTGAACTCACCCAATACTTCCTAACAAATCAAGTCGCGTTGAATTGACACGCTTCTATTTCGCCTCATGTTAATGCAATGGCTCGCCAAAGCTCGATCTTTGTTTCCTACCTTCATCAACGACCTTCCCGATATCACCAGTTCCCAACTATTTACCTCTGTCTTAGTAGCATGTCCGACAGACCCGACAAAGTTGAACTGGAAACTTCTCGAAAAGAACCTCCAATCTGTGGTTAACTGGGACAAGGAATGGCTTGTAAATTTTAACGCCTCGAAAACAAAGCTGCTTTGAAACTGTTCTACCTGCCATCAGCATGGCTTATGCCAAACTCCAGGAAAGCAAAAATGTTCGCCTTCTTAGGGTCACGTTTTTCACTGACATGAAATAGACTGATTATATTTAATCAGTTGCTAGGTCTACTGGCAAAAAAGTTGGTTAGCTGTATCGTACCAGGCAAATTCCTCTCGTGAGAATCCCTCTCGTACATTTATAAATCTAATATTAACCCGTTTACTTGAATATTTCTGCTATATCTGATCTGGTGCTCATCCCGAGATTATTGACAAAATTCAAAGGGTCTGTAATGTAATCAATCCTGAGCTGACAATCACTTCCATAACGAGGTGACGTGGCTTCCCTCTGTCTTTTCTATAAATATTTTCATGGCAGTTTTAAGCTGTTCTTAATGCCTAAACTGCGTGAATTTAAGCAAGCTATTAGATTGGTAACAAGGTCTCACCATTTTACTGTTGAATTAGAGAGATGCAGCCACAGTTCTATTCTAATAGCTTCTTTTCTCGCACTTCTCGCCAGTGGAACTTCGTACCAATTTCTTGCTCCCTGCCATCTACAATCTTCAAAGATTTAAATGCAACATCAATCATCATTTTCTGTTTCCTGGTCCCTTTTCTTTTATTGCCTTCTTCTCTTCTTGTATTTTTTCACTCTCTGTAACACCCTATGACCAAGTGGTATTATCCCCTTGCTTGGGGTGAAATGATTTCTTTAAAAATTCTAATTTTTGTTCTTTCGGAAGTTCTGGATTTTTTCTTTTTTTGTGTGTTTTTTGTTTTTTGTTGTTGTTTTTTTGTTTTGTTTTGTTTTTTTTTGTTTTTGTTTTTGTAACTCCCGCTTCTACCAATTTATCTAATCTAAATACCTGTTCTTATTTCTTTCTCTATTCTGGTTATAGGAAGGTATGTACTTAAATGTGCATTGTGGTGCAGTGGATATCGGCTCGGAAACAGAAATTGGAGAGCCGAGTTCGAATTCCCATTATATCCGTTGCATTCACAAACGCGCAAATATCCTTAGGAAAGGTACGAATACGTCGCTTCTCTCTAAAGATATGGGTTAAATATACAGCCTTGGTTGACAACCAGTCTACCGCAATAAGAAAAGGCAACCTACTGCAGAAAAATCTTCTACTCAGTCAGCCATGTCTCTTTCGAGACATGACCACCCAAGCGTGTATAACGTATGGCACTTAATTAACTGATTGGTGTACTTGAACCAATGGATACAACAGCTTCTAATCAGTTCATCTACTCTTGGACTGCATTACGATATATTTATGAAATGGTCCTAACGAAATTCTTCGGGTTTTAGCAACTGAAATATAATCCTTACTCTCAGGTGTTTCCTTCTTTTATCTGTCTTGCTTTTTTTTTTCTTTCTGGTTGTCAAACTTGATTTTCTTCTTTATTTCTTTCATTTTTCTGTCTCTCTTACCTTTTCTCTTTCTGTTTATTATTTGATTTCTTTCGGTCTTTCTTGCCTTTTTTTATTTCTTGCTTGCTTTCCGTTTTCCTTCTTTTCTAAAAGAACGGTGCTAGATACTTCCCTGAACAACGGTTATCGATTCCGGTCCTGTTTGCCAAGTGTAAATGTCTTAAATACAAACAGGCAGAATAATCGTGTGTAATATTTGGATATTCACCGTTATCTTGGGTGATATGCTTATGCAGAGCGAGAAACAAGCAGGCTGTGGATGTAAGGTAGAGTTTATGGTAAATATTCACCGTTAGTTTGTAAGTTATCATTATGTTTAAAGTGCAATAATCCAAACAAGACGCTGCATTATTTATTTAGTATCAAAATCGCGTCCTAATTTTATAAGAAGTTTACACAAGTAATACACGACTCACTTTGGTAATTAATTCTGTTTTCCAGCGGCTTTCGATAGCTTGAAATTTCAGTCACGTTTCTTAACCATGATATTTTTCAATATCCACTAATAAACTTCTTTGCAATTTCCTTTTGAGAACACTGACCAGCGAATACACAGATATGGAATTTAATTGCTGAAAATGTTAGTGTTGTGGGCGCGTACCTACTGACAATTATGGACTCTTCCAGTCATTATTTAAACCATAAGTTTTATACTCTCAGGGCAGTAATTCCGGGAGCACCAGTTAGGCTTGGCTTATTGTCATTCTTGTAGTTATATTTTTCCCTGTTGAAAACAATATGTTAAACCTATTAACCGTTGTCCGAGTTATTCTTTCGTGGCTCCACTATCTGATTCACATAAGTTAGAAATGCTATATATATATTCCTCAGAGACAATACAATATGCCATATTTTGTTTGCTTCCAGTTAAAAAAACAGAAGGCAGATCATATTTAAATACAGCAATTTTAGTTTTAACGCAATTAAATGATCTTTAAATATTAAGAATACGCGTTTGCATATGTACACACATACAAAGTACAAGTCGACCTCAATCCGCCAACTCAGTCTGTTGAGTGCCATATGTGATACACGCTTGGGCGATCATGTCTCGAAAGAGACATGACTGATTGGGTAGAAGATTATCTCACAGTAGGTTGCCAGTATTTTCTGCGGTAGACTGGTTGCCAACCAAGGCTACAGAACCCAATCCGTCCTGGCTATTTAACCCATAACTGGAGGAAAGAGACGGATTAATACCTTTCCCAGGGGTATTTGCGCGTAAGTGAATGCAACGAATTCAAGTGGAATTTGAACTCGGACCTCCGATTTCTCGTTCCGAGCCGATATCTACTGCACCAAAACGCACATCTACAGGCTGCATAATCCTTTCCATAGTTGCATATTATACGCTTCACCAGGACTACATACGGTTTTGAATTCAAACTTTCTTTCTCCTACAAGGGTTGCCAACCACAGTTAGAAAGCTCAGTTTGGTCTGCTATTTTACCCATGTAAGAAGAGACAGACTCATATCTTTCCCAATGTATCTGTGCTAAAGGGAATATAAGGAACTTTTAGTGAACAAAACAAGATCTAGATTTAAAACTAAAATGCTAAGCACTGGCTCATTGATTTTGTTAGGAATTAAAATGACTCGAACTTACAAACTTTGCTTAGCACACACGCAAAAACAAATATGCAAAACAAAACTCGTGAAATTTCACACCTCGATGCGAAATGTTTATCGGCCAATAGAAAACTAGGAAACATCTAAAAACAAAATTCAAATAATCTTCAATTCTCAGAAATAATTTTTTTACGGACCTTTTTGCGAGCCAACGCAAAGTTTTTCGTCGTTTAATGGACAGGCCAGAATCACATCCGGGAGTGAATTCCCAAATGACCTTTTCAAGCCCTACAAACAAAATAAAAGACGGGCAAGTTCGCCTGTCACCAGAAAGAAGATGACGAGCGTATTAACACGTCCCTTGACAAACATCAAGCGATCATTATTATCGCTATCTTTCTCTCTCACCTCTTTCCTTTTCACCATTCACCTATCTGCCTCTTCTTACACTTGATAAACAAACAGAACACTTTAAGATGGAGCGATAACTTCAAAGACATTCCTACCCAACGATAACGCTCATACATACATACATACATACATACATACATACATACATACATACGTTCCTGTCTACGTACTACATTTTCTCATTGAACGTTTAACTTCTACCAATTCATGTTATTGCATTAATACATATTCAATCCATATTGGACTGGGGTAAGAAATGGCTAGTAAATTTTAATGCTTCTAAAACGAAGCTACTCTCAATTAACCATCATCGACAATCTCACCTACCTCCCATTAGCATGAACCAGGCTTGCCTCCCAGAGAGTAAAACACTACGCCTCCTTGGTCTCACACTTTCAGCGGACCTCAAATGGAATGACTATATCGAATCCATTGCTAAATCCGCTGCTATGAAAGTCGGTTCTCTGTGTAGGGCCCGGAAGTTTTTTCCGTCTAAATCTATCCTGCACATATATAAATCTACCATCCGCCCGTGCATTGAATACTGCTGACATATCTGGTCGGGTGCCCCTGCTATTCTCCTCGGGCTTCTCGATAAGGTTTAGAGGAGGGTCTGTAATGTGATAGATACCGACTTGGCAGACCGCCTGCAGTCTCTCTCACACCGGCGCGACGTGGCTTCCCTGTGTCTCTTCTATAAATACTTTCACGGCTTCTGCTTCGATGAACTTAGATCACTGGTGCCCTCTAAATACGAATTTGCACGAGATACTAGATTAGCAACTAGATCCCACTTACAGTGAAACCGATAAAATGCAACCGCAACTTCTACTCCAACAGTTTCTTTCCTCGCACTTCCCGACTGTGGAATTCCCTTCCACATGATTGCTTCCCCGACGGATACAATCTCCAGGAGTTTAAATGTAAGGTCAATAGACACCTCCTAACACACTAACCTGCTTCCATTCATCCTGACATTCCCTATGTCTAACATTCATTCCTCCTGACATTTCCTATGTCTAACCACTCCTTTTCTTTACCTTCCTCTATGTAGCCCCATGCGCAATAGTGGCAGTGGAATGCCATGCTTGGGGTGAGATGATTAAAAAAAAATACATTTCTAATCTAAACATACAAAAAGTATACTTTTTTATTCTTCCACAAATCCAACTTCTGATAACTTTCTGATGATTCTAATAATTCTAAGTTGGGCGAGTGTCGGTTGTTTTTGGGAATTGGCCTTGTACTAGACATGGTTGACCGTCTCCACTGCCACAAACTCGACAAGAGTTAGAATTCGACTCACCGATTTTATATTCCGAGAAGCTAACCATTACCCTAAACATTAGGCAACGATGTCATCCAATTTTTGAAATTAATGTAAAATTTTACGTTTAAATTCTATGATGAAGCACTGTCATTACTCCCACAAATTGTGTCAGGAAGCCAGGTCATTAAGATTGAAATGTGCAATTTCTCTTTTGAATATGAATCCTGATGGCTCTCAGTCCGAATAAGTTGTGGAACAATGTAAACAGTATTTTCATCATCATCATCATTATCATCATCATTCGTTACACCCAGTGGTGTGTAGGGCAAGTATTTTTGCTGTTTCCGTAACAAACTGTTTTTTATGGGGCAGGGTTGTTAGCCCTGCGCCCAACTCCCAAACCTGGAGGAAGGTGATATTCTAAGCATATCTTAGACGTGACACACGGCCGAAAGTAAGGGACACCCAGTGAGGATCGAACTCACTACTCAATTGTAATGATTCAAGCAAGACAAGCTTGCTAACCATTACACCACGGCTCGGTAGCCAAACAGTATTTGAAATTCTTCTAAATATCAACATTCCCTACCAAGAAAGAGAACTCAAGATAAATTTTTCCAAAGCAGAAATTATAATCTGGGATAGAAATGAAAGCAATGATGGCAAAGCATCTTGAGGTCCTCGACAAAATCCAAATGAGGATCTGCAATGTAATCGATCCTGAAATTGTCACTCATTTTCTCACCGTCGTGATGTAGCTTCCCTCTGTCTTTTCTACAAATCTTTTCGTGGCTACGGCTCTGACGAGCTTCTTTCCCTGGTAACCCGTCCACATCTATTTACGCGTGCTACTAGATTGGCATCAAGGTCCCACTCTTTTATCGTTGAAATAGTTTAATGTAACCCTCTCTTCTACTCTAACAGTTTCTTTTCTCGCACTTCTCTTTCGTGGAAGTCCCTTCCGTTTATTTGCTTCCTTGATAGCTACAATCTCCAAAAGTTTAAAGGCAACGTCATTTGCCATCTTCTATCTCCTTGATTCCCATCCTTCTTTTATTCTTTCTTCGACATCCACGGTACCTTGTTTTGCTATTTTGTCGTTTTTTTTATTTTGTTTTTGTTTTTGTTTGTTTGTTTGTTTGCTTTTTGTTTTTTGTTTTTTTATTTTTTGTTTTTTTGTTTGTTTTTTTTTTTTGTTGTTTTTGTTTTTTTGTTTTTTATAAACCCTGCACACCAGTGGTGGTCCTGCCTTGCTTGGGGTGAAATGATTATTAAGAAATACTCTTAAGTCATCATAAACATTCAGAATGGGGAATTAATAAATACTAAACAACTTAAACACCTCAGTTATAAATGAGTCTAGGAGATAAAGTAATTGAACATAGAATAGAGTGCGCTAGGCGTAGTTTCGCCCAACATCACAAGATGCGGCAAAAGCTAAAACCTAAAAACTCGAATCAGGTTCTTAAATGGTCTCTTCAAATGAAGACTCGGATGTCATGCATAGCGTCTAACTCATCCAGAAATGTCTAAACTGTCATCTGCATACAAACCCCTTCTTATCAAATCGAATAAACTCCGTAGATCATCGGATCTCGTGGACTGGCGTAACAGAATTACATCGAACTGTACCAAATAATGGAAACCACATCACTTGAATACATTCAACAACGGCAACAAGAAAACAGATAGTACAAATAATGTGAAGAGAAAATAATGACATAATCAACATTACTTCAAGCTGAGGGTCAGGAAGGAAGCCCCTGTCAATTGTAAAAAGAGCGATAACAGTTAATGGACTTGAGAAATCTATTTTTTCTAAAAAAAACTTATGAGAATGGGGTTGTAAATTTCAAGTGAGAGTAACTATTTAGTCAATGAATACTGAATGTTTCCATATAAGGAAACAAATTTACTATACTACAGATATGTAAGCTATCGACACTTTGATGTACATTTCTTTCTTTTTTTTTTCATCTTTCTTTCTTTTTTTTTCTTTTTTTTAATTTGAATATTAATCTGTTGACCAACATTGGTAATAAACAATGATTCTTCGCCTGAAGAAGGATGGAGCTTAAAACGGATGAAACGACGTGAATATAGTAACAAAGATGAGGATAACAGTCCAGGCATTGTAAATAATGTAAATAATTACAATAGATCATCTCAGAAATATAGACAAATACTTCAAAAGTATTGCGTCATGACGCTTCAAAGAGATCAAGGGTAAGATTTTCAATTTTCTAATTAATTCTGGCGGCTCGACTGCAGCCACTTCCCCACCGTCTAAATGTGGCCTCCCTTTGTCTGTTCTATAAATACTTTCGTGGCTTCTGCTCAGACGAACTTAAGTCACTGATGCCTCCTCAACAGGTGTTTATCGTGCAACCAGACTGGCAACTGGGTCCCACCCATTCACAGTCAGGTTAGCCAAATGCAGACGACAATTCTACTCCTGCAGCTTCCTCTCTCGCACTTCCCGCCTGTGGAACTCACTCCCGTATTCTTGCTTTCCTGACGGCTACAACCTCCAGAAATTTAAATGCAAAGTCAATACTCATCTACTAACCACTGTCCTCTAGCTCTCTCCCCTCCCCTGTATATCCTTCCCTTTCTCTCCACCTATGTATCTGTCATCGCACCTGCTTTCTCAGCTTTCTATTGTTCCTTTCTAACTAGCTTGTACTCCTCATTGTTTTCTAATTAATCTTTTTACATTTATGTCGCCCCCTTCACATCAGTGGCGTTTCCGCCTTGCTCGGGGTGAAATGATTAAAAAAAAATCCAAGTATGGAGACTACCCATCCTGAAAAAGAAAATAATCATGCAAATGCATGCGGCCATATCCCGTTGAAACACCAGTTCTCGCCTGATCATCAAAATTAAGCAACGCTGAGCCCAAACGAGCAACCTCTTCAAAATATCAGGTTTTGTAAGCCCCTACCTATACGCATTGGTCCGGTGAGGTAAAGTAATGGCCCATTCCTCCCCTGAATGACAAAGAGAAAGATATTGAGAAGGTCCGCGTCCAACAAAAAACTTTCACGTGTTCATTAAGAATTATGAAAATATCTGCCATTCTATGAAGTTCTGATATAAAATATTCGGATGAATATCCTCATCTTTACTGTTTTTTGGTCGATGCGTTCTCCGGTCTTCCTCATACGTACACTACACTCGGTAATCCTTGAATATTGTACAGTATCTATCTATCTATCTATCTATCTATCTATCTATCTATCTATCTATCTATCTATCTATGTATCTCAGTCTGTTCATATCTATCTATCTATCTATCTATCTATCTATCTATCTATCTATCTCAGTCTGTTCATATCTATCTATCTATCTATCTATCTATCTATCTATCTCAGTCTGTTCATATCTATCTATCTATCTATCTATCTCAGTCTGTTCATATCTATCTATCTATCTATCTATCTATCTATCTATCTATCTATCTGTCTATCTATCTCAGTCTGTTCATATCTATCTATCTATCTATCTATCTATCTATCTATCTCAGTCTGTTCATATCTATCTATCTATCTATCTATCTATCTATCTATCTATCTATCTATCTATCTCTAGCTATCTATGATCAGTCCAATTTTATCATTTCTCTTCAAGCAAGGAAATAAAGCCTCTAAGATGCAAATAAAGTTACTGAGTGCTATAGAATATAAGAAAAAACACTATTAAGGAGAGAAAATAATAAAAGAGCAAGAATTAAGAAGACAAAAAATAACAACTGATATTGCGTTTAATTTTTTGTAGATCATAGTTGACTGGGAAGCAAGAAGCCGGAAGAGAGATTTGTAATGGAGATGTGCGATAGAAGAAACTGTTAGCATAGAACTTACGGTTAAATCTACTCTTTTCAACTTTAAAATGATGACAGCTTGCCGCCAATATAGTAGTCTGCTCAAATACATAAAGTCTCGGTAAATGTACTGGAAAATAATGTTTATTTTGTTATACAAAAATGTAGCATAAGACCAAAACGTTGGGGAAAAGGGAAGGCTGGTTTTCTATCTGTCTTATCTTAAACTTAGCTAGCCACGATTACTGACCTAAACATACCACAGTATTTCTTACACCAAAATAACACATTATTGCTTAACAATTTGACTACAACCGCCATAATACCTCAAGTCTCTATGTAGTCCTTACTAGTTCCCGTATGTACAATTCGTCACGGGAGAGTGGATTAAAATAACAACATTTAAAAAGGAAACCCCAATTATTATTTACAGTGAATACAGTTTATATACGAGGGTCATTCAATAAATAAGGTGAATTTTTCGATATAAGGACTTTTAGTACAGATAAAAGCTTACTTTTTTTTCCTTTATTTGTTTTTCAAAGGGATTTTTTTTTTTTTTTTTTTTTTTTTTTTTGCAAATTGAAAAAAACTTTGAGTGTTTTGAAGATTAACAAAGATGGCCGACCTAGAAGCATGCTCCAAGATTGAACAGAGATCAGTTATGAAGTTTTTGGTTGCTGAAGGGTGCAAATCAATTGAAATTCATACGAGAATGTCAATTGTGTATGGTGCCACATGTTTCAGCCAAATAAATGTCTACAAGTGGGCTAAATTGTTTAAAGAAGGACGGAGCAGTGTTGAGGATGAATACAGGCCTGGGAGGCCTACAGAAGTGAGGTCTCCTGAGGTGATCGAATCAGTGAATGACCTCATTCATTCTGACAGAAGGGTGACAATGGATGACAATGCAAGGACTTTTAGCCTATCTGTTGAAGAAACGCAGGGGTCATCAGTCACATGGAGTCGTCTTGCATCAAGACGACGCAAGGCCTCACACAGCAGCCCAAACGATGCAGACCATCAACGAGTTGGGCTGGGAACTGCTCCCTCATTCCCCTTACAGCCCAGACCTTGCCCCTTCAGACTTTCACTTGTTTGGTCCTTTGAAATCGTTCACAAGAGGCACGAAGTTTGAAAGTGACGATGAAGTTAAAAGTGCTGTGAGCGATTGGCTGAGACATCAGTCCAAAGATTTTTACGCTGAGGGAATACGGAAGCTTGTGCACATATGGGAAAAGTGTGTGACACTGCTGGGAGACTACGTTGAAAAATAAAAAAACAAGCTTCTATCTGTATTAGAAGTCCTTATACCGAAAAATTTACCTTATTTATTGAATGACCCTCGTAGAAGTCCTTATATCTAAAAATTCACCTTATTTATTGAATGACCCTCGTAGAATTCCTTATACCGAAAAATTCACCTTATTTATTGGATGATCCTCGTAGAAGTCCTTATACCGAAAAATTCACCTTATTTATTGGATGACCCTCGTACAAAAAAAAATAAACAAATTAGTTTTAGTAGTAAAAAAAACTAAGAACTAACAAGCAGGAAAGTTTATCAGAAATTATTTATAGAAAAGCCACGTTACAGCAGTGAAAAAGAGACTGAAGGTGAGATACCAGGTCAGAACTAGCAACATTGCATATTGATTTTATAAAGAAACTCTACATATGTATAGCAGGAGCACCAGACCAGATGTGACAAGATATTCAAAGCATGAACAAATGATAGACTTATAAATATATAAGATAGATTCTGGCGAGAAGTTACCAGGTACAACACAGTGAACCACCTTCCTTAGCAACAGACCTAACAATTTATTCAATATAATCTATATAGCTGATGAGGGTTGCAATATCAATAAAACTGCTGAAAGACGAAAGCCAATATTATTAGTTAATGTACCAGTGCGTTGTGGTGCATTGGATATCGAATCGGAACGACAAATCGGAGAGCCAAGTTCGAATTCCAGCTGAATTCCTTGCATTTACTTACGTACAAATCCCTTGGGAAAGGTATTAATCCGTTTCTTTTCAGCTATGTGTTAAATAATAAGACAGATTGGGTTCTATATCCTTGGCTGGCAACCAGTCTACCGTAAAGAGCAATGGCAACCTACTGAGGGATAATCTTTTGCCCAGTCAATCATGTCTCATTCGAGACATGATCGCCAAAAGCGTGTATCACGTATGGCACTTAACTGACTAACTGAATATAATAGTTGGAATCATGATTAAGGCTTCTACTAGTCATAAAGTGGGGGATCGGTTTTCTGTTGTTATGAAGTAATAAACTGATCCCCCACTAATTACTACTTAATAATATAATACATCTCTTCCTCCTCTAGCTATGAGTAAGATAATAGGACAGATTGGATTCTATAGCCTTGACTGGCAACCAGTCTACCGCAGAAAGCAATGGCAACCTATTTAGAGATAATCTTCTGCCCAGTCAGTCATGTCTCTTTCGAGACGTGATCGCCAAAAGCGTGTATCACGTATGGCACTAAACTGACTGACTGTAACGAGTGGTGTAACTAGAAGGGGCGCTCCTTCCCGAGCGGCACTTTTTATGGGGCCGCTATTTTTTCTTTGCTATAGTCTGTAAGTCTGTATTGAAATAAAAAGAGGTTTTAATGTCGGAATATTACTCACAGTTAAAGGATTTTTTTCGATTTCCAGTAATTTAAACTATGGCATATATACTGGCCTATCTAGAGATCAAACAATTGACAAATGAAATAGTTTTTAACGACAAAAAAAAAGAAAGGTTACTTTGTAGAAAGCTGCAATTTTCATTTCAGAAATAAAGATGACTCTAAATTTTACACTCATCTTTGCTGGCATTTGTACGACGTTTCGGCCGTTGTACGCTCCAGCCTTCCCTCTATATTGTTTTGGCTTTTAAACTGTTACTGATAAAGTTTAAGTATGTTTGGTATGATTTTATGTGCATGTGTGGTTTTTGTTTTTGTTTTATGTTTTGTTTTTTGTTGATTTTTTATGTTTTTTTTCTTTGCATTTTTTTATTAGTCATTTCGCCCCAATCAAGCCGGGACCGACACTAAGGCGCAGGGGAGGTTACAGTGAGAGAAAGGACTGAATACAGGGGCAATGAAGAAAGGATAAAATATGAACGGGATTCATGAAGTTAGAAGAAAGCAATTGACATTGCATTCAAAATTTTTCAAGATTGTAGCTATCAGGGAAGCAAGTAAACGGAAGGGAGTTTCACAGGCGAGAAAATGCGAAAAAAACTGTTCGAGTGGAAGTGGCGGTTACATTTAACTAGTTAAACGGTAAAATGGTGGGACCTAAATGCCAATCTAGTAGTATGTTTTAATTCATGTGGACGGAAAATAGTTGTAGAAAAGACAGTGGGTAGCCACGTCACATCGGTAAGAAAGTGACTGAAGTCGAGATGGCAAGTCAAACCGGATTACATTGCAGATCCTTCTTTGGATTTTGTCGAGAACCTCAAAATGTATAGCAAGAGCCCACCACCAGATATGGGAGCAAAACATTCAGCCACGCCTGCTGTAGATGTAAGTTCTTCAAATCGATGGGGTAGAGGAGGAATGAATGTCTTGCTGTTGTTCAACCCACTCTTACAGGGCCTTAAAACATACAATAGTTAAGAATTATAATGCAACATAAACTAGTTTTTTGTTGCAGTATTTACATTATTTTGACTATTGTCCTCATCTTTGTTGCCATTTGTACGGCGTTTCGGTCATTGTACGCTCCGGTCTTCTTCAGGTACTAGAAATTTCGAACCGAACCCTTTATTACAATCACTGGGGTATATGAACTTCATTCCTTGCATAGTAGTGCCTCTTTTGGTAGTCATGAGTTATCTCCATCTAACCTTGTAAGTTACTTGTTCACCACTGCTGTAGCCTGGTATTGAACTCACAACTCTTTGGGTTAAGTCACAGGAACTAACCAACGTTTATATCTACTGGGCCATGTGTCCTTAAGGACTACTATGCAAGAAATACAATTTATATGCCCCAGTGATTGTAATAAAGAGTTCGGTTCGATATTCCTGGCCACTGAAGAAGGCCGGAGCGTACAACGGCTGAAACGTCGTACAAATGGAAACAATGATGAGAACAATCACCCGAATAATGCAAATTCTAAAATAAAAAAGAATAAAAACAAAAGATTTTCATTAATATCTGACTAAAATGGATCAATAGACATCTCTTATCTCACTAACTCGCATCCATTCTCTCAAGCTCTTTTTTATCTACTCCCCCCCCCCCATCCTCGGTATTCTCTTCCGTCTATTACTCTCCTCTTGACATTTTCTATAACTAACCCCTCTTTCTCATCACTTTCCCCTATGTAACCCCATGCGCAACAGTGGCAGTAGAATGCCTTGCTTGGGGTGAGATGATTAAAAAAATCAACCGTTTCACTATAACCGAACATTTAAAAAATACCTTAAAACACCACCTTTTGGGCATTAAATAACCCACAGAGATTGATATGCCGTTAAACAAAACTCAAACTCTATTAACTTCCTACCTCTTTACAGTTGAGATTGTTATTCTTAACCGGTTTGTTCAAATAAAGATCCTACAAGCCGATGACAGCCTCCTGCTTCGAGTGATTTCACTGTCAGGGACACTGATGCGCTCACCCGCTAAGAGGCTTATCGCAGCTTTTCACCGCGCGTGTCATTCAACTGCGGCAAGAGCCGATCTTCTCTGCTCGGGAATGACATGATTGCTAGTATCTTTTCTAGAATTCTGAAAGGCGACTGAATCAGCCAGTACTACTTTACCAAGCTATTTCTAGAATATGAATATTCAGGAGCAAATGCACGCCTTCACACAGACGAGGTGATATCCAGAAGTTTAAGGAATGTGAATATCGGCCGAATTAGTCGATAACTTTTGGAAAAGTTAAAACTCTGAATTAGTATACTGACTCGCAATGGCATTAATTTCAAATTAGTATTTATTTTTGTAGTTGTAAGTCGCAAAATGTGTGTATGCAGAAAAATTAATCAGGATACTAATAAAGTCTTTGTTCCTTTCCTTTTTTTATACCGAAAGACTTTTTAACATATGCTTGTTAACTGAAGGGACAAGGCACATAGAAGAAGAAGAATACTATACTCTATAAAAAAACATACATTTAGCTTGGAAGCATAAAATTATGAACAAAATATATGTAGCTGAAGCCATAAAATTGCTTAGGAAATATTTAGATTTCGGCATTAAATAACTCACAGGTGTTGATATGCTGCTGAACAAGATCAACCAAACATTTAATCTTGAATCAAAACATATTCTCATGAAACATATTGCGAATTTATTTTCCGTCAGTTTATGCGAAACAACGGCACACTGACGCAACCAAGTACAAAAGGAAAGAAAGTCGAATCAATCAGTCAGATGGAAGCAGAAATTAGAGACGGTACCACAAAGATGTGAAAAAACTTCAAACTACTGACCCGGACATAAGGTCCTGTCACACATTCGTTTTTCTTCTTTTTCTCGTGTTCTATTTTCCTTTACCTCTTCTTCTTTCTCACCATTCTCGACATCAACAAAGAAGAAGATAACAACAAAAACAACGACAAACTTCAACTGACTCTTAAAAACTAACGTCACAATAAGTACAATTTTTCCTTATTGGTTTACTTTCCTTTTCACTTTCTCGCCGGTCATAAAAAAAGGAAAGGAACACAGTATCCTGATTAATGTTTTCTGCATACACACATTTTGCTACTTACAACTACAAGACATGACCACTTTACAACTACTAACTCTTGATTCCTTTAACTTGACACTACACTTTCCCTCTTTGAACATTTACAAAGTAATTTCACTTCTTAAAAATCTCATGTTATTCTCTTCAGTTAATAAAACTCCATTTATTTGACAAACAAAGCACTTTTATTCTTCCAACCGCCAACCTCCTGATATTTTAAATTGTGGGACTTCGGCTGTGTTTGGCACAGGGCCAATTTGATAAACCTAACCGAGGCCTCTACAATATATTTTTTATAGATGATAAAAGGTATTGTTGGCAATTTTACTATAAAAATGTATTTTTATACTTTTAAAGTGTTTTATTGATTGTCATTTGACTATAAAAATATATCGTTGGAAATTTTAATGTAAAAATATACTGTTAATTTTTGTTTGGGGTTCACTATTTGTCTCTCAGTCAGTTAAGTGACATACGTGATGCACGCGTGGAAGATCATGTCTCAAAAGAGACATGACTAACTGGACTGGACATGACTAACTAGAACCCAATCTGTCCTATTATTTAACCCATAACTAGAGGGAAGAGACTAATTAATACCTTTCCCAAGGGTATTTGCGCGTAAGTGAATGCAAGGAATTCAACTGGAATTCGAACTCAGCTCTCCGATTTCTCGTTCTGAGCCGATATCCACTGCACTACAATGCACATTCGCGATAGTAGGACAGATTGGGTTCTATAGCCTTGGTTGGCAACCAGTCTACCGCAGAAAGCAATGACAACCTACTGCGGGATAATCTTCTGTCCAGTCAGTCATGGCACTTAACTGACTGATTTGTCTATCGCTGGGACCCTGATAAGTGCGATCACCCTGGGTTAGGTTGGACTTAGGAACAACAGCAAGAGGTGGTTTCATGCTCCTCGATACCTCTAATCTCCCAATCACAGGCCTTGCTGCCGGATGTAGTTTATCGTCATACCCAGGATGTTCAACATTAAAGGAACAGATAATACAGCCTGAACGCAGCAATTTCTTATTCCACAAATCAGCATGTGCAACGATTCAAAAATTTGAAATATATCAGCACATATTATAATGGTACATAAATTATACAGACTCTTATTATAAGGGTACGCAAGTTTATTATCATCAGCCTATACATTGCATGGATAAATATGGCAAATACCGTCCTGCGATATATAATTCAACGCCTCTTGCACTTGCAGGCAAAATACAACAAGAGTTGCAGGTGGACAAACTGAAAGAGTCAGACGTAGTCACACCAGTATGATAGAGGCAAATTTGGCGATTGTGCTTGTTGGTAAAATTCGCCATAATTTACGGATAAGGTTTTTTTAATTTTATTTTCTGAAGTATGAAATATGAAATATAAAAAAAAAGACTTAAATAATTAAATTAACCATTGGCACTTTTTTTTTCTTTTGTTTCAAAATTACGGGGAAAAGTATTCATATTTTTTTGTTGACCAAATGAATTTTTAAAACGCCGGAATAAAATTTAAATATAAAGGCTCATTTTTTTTTAATAAAAAAATATTTTAGTCGCGTTAGACACGTGTGATTTTATTTCTGTGACGTAATCTAGCAACCATCTTAGATTTTAAATGGCGTAGCTTAAAAAATGTAGGTGTGCATAGGGAACAGTCACACAGACTCACAGATTGCTTTTTATATATATAGATTATAATAGAGAACCAATCTCCCGAATGCATATTATATAGCAACAACAGTCCATGATGATCACAAAGTAAGAGATTGAAGTTAATGTTGACAACATTCCTGGATATAGAGTATCTTCTTGGCATCTGTTGACCATGTCCGTCATAGTATATGGATATAGATTATCCTCGCCGCACGTAATCTATTCAATGAAACAACGTCAAAGATTATCACTCTCGAATCAGACACTCTCTAGAATCGGATTTGAACTCCAATACTCGAAAAAATATGGCCGCCTTTTATACACGTCGCATTGAATATTTTGAGCTTCCTGATTGGTTAAGCCTTCTATTGGTGAACTATAAAATGGGTTGACTCATGGCTGTCAGCACAGTATATAAGTACCAAAAAGTTTAACAGTGCTGCCTATGGAGAGAACCGTTAATGTTTCTCCCTTTACCGATAGATCGTATATACGAGTTCTATTTGGTCTCTAGATTAAGTCCTGATATACGCTCAAAACACGAGGTTTCTATGAGAGATCACCCACTGATCACAACAGGTAAAGATTCAGGGTCGGATTGCTAATAATGAAACGTCACTAGTTTGGTTTTAGAGACAATGAATTTAGAGCCAGTTTTTTTCCCCCACTGATCTGTTAAAGTTAGATCAGCGGAAAGATGAGCTGCCAATCTCTGATCATCTCGAGTTATGAAGATGCGCCAATATACTGGTGTATCATCACCATAAATATTCAGAAATGATCGGATGTATTTTCATTATTCAGTAGATCAATTATTTAAAGTAGTAGGTGGGTTGGAGAAAGAAGCGAACCTTGTAGATGCCTCGGTTAGTTGCTTGGGACTCAACAACTACCTTTAGAGAGCTATCAAACAACTTACATAAGATGCTAAGTAGCACAGGCATCCTAATCCTGCTGGAACAATAAATCGCATTTTCTGCTAGAGGAATGGAAGCACAGCTGTTCGAAACATTGTGCTGTTCGATGTTCCCTCTGCAAAAAAATCTAAAGACAAGCGAGAATTGTAATTTGATCCTTTAGGACAATTTCGCTAGAAACAAAGAAGAGAGTAATGGATTGCTATGTGATGTCGGTTCTTCAATATGGCAGTGAATGTTGGACAATATCTTCGAAGATGAAGGAAAAACTTGAAGCAGCAGAAATGTGGTTCTACAAAAGCTTACTGGATATAAAGTGGGGGATCAGTTCCATATTACAATCAATATATAAACTGACCCCTCACTTTGTGACCACAGCAGTTTCTATACATTTATATTCATTAGATCCAAAATCACAAGGATGCGTTCCAGGAGCTGAGGAGAGTATTAAGAAACAGGACAATTTCGCTAGAAACAAAGAAGGGAGTACTGCATGGCTATGTGATGTCGGTTCTTCAATATAACAGTGAATGTTGGACAATATCTTCGAAGATGAAGGAAAAACTTGAAGCAGCAGAAATGTGCTTCTACAGAAGGATGCTGCGGATATTATAGACCAAGCATGTGAGTAATGATGAGGTTTTGGAAAGAATGGAAACGAAAAGGAAATGAATACTGAGCATCAGAAAAAGACAACTAAAGTTCCTGGGACATGCATTGAGGAAGGAGGGCTTGGAGAACCTGATACTAACAAACCAGATAGAAGGAAAAAGGAGACAGAGGAAAGAAACGGATAACATATTTGAAGGACCTGATCAGGTTGATGACGGAACGAGGGTTGCGTGGTGCAACAGTAGAAAGCGTGCTAAGAGCCACCAGGGATAGGGAGACGTGGAAAACCACGATCGCCTACGTCCTGAAAGGATATGGCACGTAAAAGAAAAAAGAGATAACATATCTCTACCGAGGTGTAAGCAGCGTGCGCAAACACCCTTCACTTGAATGAATGTATACCCTGCTCTCATCACTTAAATACTGCATAGTGCAATTCGACCCTCGATGTGACTCTCCTGCGACGCCATCGTGCAAGTGTAACCTGGCTACAGATACGCGTGCCTACTGCAACAAAATCAAAAGTTAACATTCTAAATTAGTACACTGACTCGCAAAGACATTCATTTCGAATTAGTGTTTATTTTTGTACTTCTTTTGCGTCAGTCTATAATTAATGTGTGTCGCTGTTTCGTATCGTTTTCAAGATACACTGACGGAAAATAATACTCCTGAAGCCTCTATTTACTCTGATCTCTACGATGGATACTATACAGTCTTCTACTACTACCCTTACAATGGTCAGTGTTGAGAAGTCTCTATACTACTTAACCGTCCATAACCTGGTCTACAAAAGTGAGAATGTTCATTCGACTACTGTTTCCAACACCGAAGTGTCACATTGGAATTTTCCATCAAACTGAACTTTTTTGCAGCATGTGTCACAGTCTAAGGATTAGACACAGGTGGTATACTGATGTTATCAGTGTTACTACGTCATGACTTTTGAATGCTTTATCAGAATATATACCCACCTTAGTATGTCCATTCTCTATCCAGATTAAATTTGGCTTTGTCTTTAAAAGCGTTGCAATTATATTTTGCTGCTAATGTAGAAGGCATTTTCTTGAGTTCTCTCTATTTTTACTTGGCGTTATTAATTTGAAGACTTTAATTGTTATTATTTGCACTATTTACAGTCGGAATGACATAATCAAGATATTGACATTCCACCCTACTAAGTTTAAGAAGGAAGCCCCCATCAGTACTGGAAAGTGCAATAACAGGTATTGTACTTGAAAAAAGTTTGTAAGAGAAAGAATTTTATAGATTTCAACGGAAAACAGTAGTGTCTACTCGGTCAATGAATTTCAAAATGTGTCCTTATAAGAAAACGGCTAATATTACCATAACCAACATTCAGATCACAATGTTTTGTTTTCCCCGGCCTTCTTTAATTGATTATGCATCCGAATAAACTGTAGGGAATTTTAAACTTCTTCTTTGTGCCCTGTCCTTTCAGGACGTAGGCGATCATGGCTTTCCACATCTCCCTATTCCTGGTGGCTCTTAGCACGCTTTCTCTTGTTACACCACGCAACCCTCGTTCCGTCATCCACCTGATCAGGTCCTTCAAATATGTTATCCGCTACTTTCCTCTGTCTCTTTTCCCTTGATCTGGCCTGTTAGTATTAGGTTCTCCAAGCCCTCTTTCCTCATTGCATGTCCCAGAAAATTTAGCCGTCTCTTCCTGATGCTCAATATTAATTTCCTTTTTGTTTCCATCATTTCCAAAACTTCATCATTGCTCACATGCTCGATCCATGATATTCACAGCATCCTTCTGTAGAACCACATTTCAGCTGCTTCAAGTTTTTCCTTCATCTTCGATGATATTGTCCAGCATTCACTGCCATATTGAAGAACTGACAATGACATAGCAATCCATTACTCTCTTCTTTGTTTCTAGCGAAATTTTCCTGTTTCTTAATACTTTACTCAACTTCTGGAATGCTTCCTTCGCCATGCCAATTCGCCTTCGGATCTCAGTGTCGCACTTTCCGTCTTCTGTTAGAACACTTCCCAGGTATTTACATTTTTGTACCTGCTTGATTTTAGTGTCCCTCACTGTATTTGGCATTTTGGGCTGCCCTTTTTGCTGATGATTATGCATTTGGTTTTCTTGCAGTTTATTTGTAGCCCTTTCTTGTCACTCTCTTCAGCTACCTTCTGTAGGAATTAATCTGTCCAAATCTTTTGTTTTCTTAGTCCTGTTAAGTTATTTCTGATTCGGTTTCCAATGGATACTATACTACCCGGCCCAGGGATTGAACTTAAAATTACTATGCCATCAAATCCACGAACCAACGCTTTAATTCGCTTGGCTATTATCCCGTTCAAGCTTTGGTTCGTGAATTTAGTTGTATATTAATTGTAAGTTCAATCCCTGGGTCGGGTAGTATACATTAAGTGTATACAAGATTAGCAATAACTTAACAATAATAATAAAAATCAAATCAAATAAAAGAAAATAGACCGAGATGTCCGTAGACATGATGAACAGCAGAATGAGAACAATATATTCCCTTAAATTAAAAACAGTTCGAAATCCTCTGAAGGTTAATCGGATGGACAGACATCTGAAGGAACGCAAGACCAAAACAGTGTGATAATGACGTTAGTCTGACTGTAAATTATGATCACATCTTATCCCAGAAATTTATATATGAACTGTAATTATCATTCATGCTGTACTAGCAGTATAACCCGGCGTTGCTCGGGTGTAATGAAAGCTTTAAAACTAATCCATGGTCCTGGAGCTCAGACTCTTTGGACGTTGGCACGAAAGACTAAAAAGCAATAGTTGCTTCTGGTTAAAGCAAAACCATATACTGAAAAAAAATGAATGGATATAAGTCAAATTTTGATTTCCTGGTATCGATATCAAATTTTCTGCACTATTGTAAGAACTGCAACCTTGAAACTTCTGAATATTGTTTCTTATGTTTTTTGCCTATGAGTGTATCAAATTTGATTAAAATCAAACCACTCCTTCTATAACCCGATTTTTTCGATTTTTGATATTTATTGGGGGTACCTCAACACAAAACCTAGCTAAGAACACTCGCAGACACTTATAGAACAGCTGTGTAAATTTTCAAGAAAATCGGTTCAGCCGTTTCGGAGCCTATAGGTAACGGACACACACCCACATACACACAGACGAAGTTTCATTTGTAAATAAGTTTAGATCTCATTCGTTATAGGTTGTAGCTTTCGCATTTACTCGACACGCGTCAGGTGTCATCTAAAAACAATGGGGTAACAGTTGGTGAAAAATTCCTATTATTCACGAAAACTCCAACATCACCGTAGTTTGGACGATCTTAACTCTCACTTAAAATTCCTAATAGATTTAATCTTGCTTCTAGAGTTTTTGCTACTGTTCCAAGTAGGCAAAATATGATGGGTACGGCCTTAATATCTATGTTTGACTGCTTTCTAAGTTCCCTAAGGAGATACTGATGAGTTTCAATTTTCTTTGCTACTTTTTTATGTCTTCGCCCTGTAGTCCGCTGACACAGCTACGATCTGGCAAGTCTGGTTTGTTTACAATTACCAAATTTATTTCATTTCTTCTTTTTATTTTTTTTTTTCAATTGTTTCACCCCAAGCAAGGCGGTACCGACACTGATGTGCAGGGAGCTACATAAGAGAGTTAAAGTTTTAGACAGAAAAAGAGTGAAGACAAAGACGAACCAGCTACAGGGGGTGAAAGAGAAAGGGCAAGAGAAGGACGTGAACACAGGAGTGAAGACAGTTACGAAGGTAGAGAGAAAGGAAAAGAACAAGATACACGGGGTGATGTGGAAAGGGCTAGAGGTAAGTGGATAAGAGATGGGAATTGACTTTGCATTTAAATTCTTGAAGGTTGGAGCCGTCAGGAAAGCAAGTATATTTTTTATATGTCTTCGTCCTGTAGTCCGCTGACAGAGATACGATCTGGCAAGTCTGGTTTGTTTACAATTACCAGATCTATTTTATTTTTTATTTTTTTAATCGTTTCACCCCAAGCAAGGCGGTACTTCCACTGATGCGCAGAGGGCTACTTAAGAGAAGAGTAAATGTTTAAGCAGGGGGAGAGCGAAGAGAAAGACGAACCGGTTACAGGGGGATTAAGAGAAAGGTCAAGAGAAGGATGGGAATACCGGTGTGAAGACAATTGCGAGGGTAGAGTGAGAAAGGAAAAGAACAAGGGAAAAAATGAGAGAAAGACTTGAGTCAAGTGGATAAGAGAAGGCAGTTGACATTGCATTTAAATTTTTGGAGATTGTAGACGTCAGGAAAGCAAGTAGACGGGACTAAAGACAAAGACGAATCAGCTACGGGGGGTGCTGAAAGAAAAAGGACAAGAGAAGTATATGAACACAGGAGTGAAGACATTTACAAAGGTAGAGAGAGAAAGGAAAAGAATAAGATACACGGGGTGATGTAGAAAGGGATGAAGTTAAGTGGATAAGAGATGGGAACTGACTTTGCATTCAAATTCTTGGAGGTTGTAGCCGTCAGGAAAGTAAATAGAAGGAAAGGAGTTCCATCGGCGGGAAGTGCGAGAAAAGAAGCTGATGGAGTAGAAGTGATGGCCACATTTGGTTGATTTAACTGTAAAAGGGTGGGACCTTGCTGCCAGTCTGGTTGCTCGAGTAAATTCTTGTGGAGGGGGCATCAGTGAGCTAAGCTCGTCAGAGAAAAAGCCATGAAAATATTTGTAAAAAAAAGACAGAAGGAAGCAACATCCCGTCGGTGAGAATGTGGCTGGAGTCGAGCTGCCAAATCGGGACAGATCACATGACAGATCACATGACAGATCACATTACAGATCACATGACAGATCACGTAACAGATCACGTGACAGATCACATTACAGATCACATTACAGATCACATAACAGATCACATGACAGATCACATTACAGATCACATAACAGATCACATTACAGATCACATAACAGATCACATTACAGATCACATGACAGATCACATGACAGATCACATTACAGATCACATAACAGATCACATTACAGATCACATAACAGATCACATGACAGATCACATTACAGATCACATGACAGATCACATTACAGATCACATTACAAATCACATGACAGATCACATTACAGATCACATAACAGATCACATTACAGATCACATAACAGATCACATTACAGATCACATTACAGAGCCTGTCGAGAACACTGAGATGAATATCAGGGGCGACAGACCAGATATGACAATATTACTTTCTTTCATCTTCATCGCGTCGTCCGTTAGATTTTGAAAGAGTCACGCTACTATCAAACAAATTCATCATGACTTGTTCACAACAAAGAAAACCCAATGCCACTTCTTGAATTGGCAAGTTTGTCTGGATTTCCAATTCCTACTGTATTTTTCTTCTTCTTTTTTTTTGTGATTTCTAGGGACAGATTCTGCTTTGTGCTGATACTATTTGTTTATAATAGTAAAACCAAAGTCGTTTGCAAAGTTCTTAGTGAATGAATTTTCCTACTCGTAGCGTTTTTTTTCTTCATTATTTTCTTTAAGATAGCTTGCTGTATACGTATAATATGCAATCTCACCTTTTGTTTTCCTCCAAAAAGATAACACATGGTATTTTTCGGCATTTTGTCAATTATTATTATTATTATTATTATTATTATTATTACGAGTGTACCCTAGCCGTCAAAAATGACGTCATAATATTTGAGATGATTATTAGCTATTTTCACACAGGTTATCACCCTGAGAGTGACAGGGGGATATATATATATATATATATATATATATATATAGTGGAACCTGGTGTATGCTACCCCTGTCGTCAGCGACCACCTGCTATTAACGACCGTTTTTCTATGCAAGGACTATTTGCTAATGTTAATTGACCCCCAGTGAGCGACCTCCTCCAAAACGCGACCACGGACCAGCATGAAAAAATAAAAATCACTGGTCAAGCGACCACTTTAACAAAAATTCATTTTGGCAGTACAGTCCTAACTTCTAAATTAGGAGAATTTAAGTTAGTAATCTATTTCATTTAATTAATCTAAGCCAGAAACACTTTCTCGTCGTTTTGTTATTGTAGTGAAGTGTCAGATTTTTATTATTTGTGGTCAAACGGCGGCTGTCTTGTATTAACATGTGCTCATTAGATTTGACAAATTCAAGAGATTTGTTGGTTTCTGTTTCAACTTGGATAAATTCGGGCGTAGGAGAAAAAATCACATCTATGTGAAATTTAAATTTTCAATGTTTATCTCTTTCATTATTTTTATTTTTTTCTCAATCGTTTTACTCTCTCTCTCTCTCTCTCTCTCTCTCTCTCTCTCTCTCTCTCCTGATCGTTGTCATTTTTTTCTTGTAGGTTTGTTTATTTTTCCATATATTATCGCAGATTCTCTTTTACTATCACTCACTTCTAAGAAAAAATTGAAATGTATACATCGCGAACTTTTCGAACGTACATATTTTATAAGAAATAAGTGTCAACATCAGTTAGAATCGAAGCGGTCACATTACAAACAAACAAACACCACCCCGACTGCAATAACTGATTTTTTAAGCCTACACCAGTGCGAATAAATAATTTTTATTTATTTGTTAACCGTTGTAAATATGTTTTAATGGTAAAAAAAATAGTTATGCTGAATAAATGTTTTCAAAGTTAGGCCATCTTATGTTCTCATTTATTTATTACCAGATGACATGGTAAAATACTAAAATATGTACATTCTGGAGAGTGAAATATACGATTGTGGGAAGGATAGGTCACGAGTCTTTAGTGAGCGACCATCTGCCGTATGCGACCAGCGTTTATGACAGTAGGGGTGGTCGAATACAACAGGTTCCACTGTATATATTCTTCGATACTCGATAACATAATTATTGCAATAAAATAAAATAAAATAAGGCACTATTAAAGAGCAAACCCGCGGCAAGTACTTTTATAACTGGCAGTAAAGAGAATGACCTGGACCGACGCTACCTTGATATTGTCTCCCTCTATTAGCGTGACAGAAGGAATATATATATATATATTAAAAACAAAAATAGTGGTTATTCTAACGAGAGAAATTAATATAGAAAAAAAGTGCGAGAAGCCGTGAACGTTTTGTTTAAAGTGTAGATTTATTGTTGCAATTATTATTAATATTACTTGCATTTTGTATAAAGTGCCCATATGGTATTTGTGTCGCTACACGTGTTTCGAGTCTAAAGTTGATTCTCTTCAGGAGAATAAACTTGTGACTTCACATATCGAGATTCGTTTGTTTTTCTGATGGCTATATTATCGTGTATAAATAGATAAGTCAAGTGGCGGACAGGTCAGAGAGGTCATATGTGCGCTTACATGTTTTTTTTGTTTGTTTTTTTTTCCACACTCGCACGTTAAGTTTCTCCTGTCACCTTCGTTGACTCTAAAAAATGTTTTCACTAATTTGCAAAATGTGATTTCATCATTATACTTCAAAATTGTTTTCAGCGATTTTGATTCAATTCTACTCTACCGGTCATCTAGTGCTTGTTGTTATTTTTGGGATACTATTTGAATTTCGTGTGTGTGTGTACGTATATATATATATATATATATATATATATATATATATATATATATATATATATTAAAAAGGATTAATTCAAAGATGTTGAATGGCCATTTCGATATGAAGATCCCTACGGGGGACGACACATCACCTCAGCAACAGAAAAAACCTTTCAGAAACTGGAGAAAAATTAGTCTACTTTTCCTTTTTAAATAGATTGCAAAGAAATTAAAAAATAAATAATAAAAGAAAATAAAAAGAAAAATAAAGGGAAAGAAAAAGAAAAAGAAAACGAAAAAGAAAACGAAAAAGAAAAAGAAAAAGATAGAATAAAATCAAATAAATAAGAAAAGAAAAAAAATTGACATCGTCTGGGTTCGCAAAAAAAAGGGAGAATATAACTAAAAATTAACAGACAGCCGTGTTAAATCGACGTAAGTTTAAGCAACACGGAAAAAAGGTGGTAAGAGAGATAAAAGAAGGAAGGGAGGGAAAAAGAAAGAAACTAAAGAAAAAAAATTTTTTTAAATATTACAGACGCTGGACAAATTCAAAAACCTAATTTCCCCAAAACGTTGAAGTATTAGAAAAAGGCCTTTACTTAAAAAGGCATAATTATTAATAAAAGGGAATAAAAAGATATAGGATTTAAAATAAAATTATTTTTTAAAAATTAGGTCATTTGAAATTAAACTATATCTAGATGTGTGTGTGTGTGTGTGTGTGTGTGTGTGTGTGTGTGTGTGTGTGTGTGTGTGTGTGCGCGCGCGCGCGTCGGTGTGTGTTGGTTTGTTTGTTTAATGACATATCAACTCCTTATGGCATATTTAATGCCGAAAATTAATTTTCTTGGTGCTTTGATAAGATTGTTTTTTTTATTACTATTAAAATCTAATGTTGGTATTTTTACTATAAAAAATGTTTTTTATACTTTTATAGTGTCTTAATCCCAGTTTGGTGTTGGGAGGGGGTGTCACTATTTGTCCATAATTGAAACCCTAACAAGTGTGAGTGGAGCTGGGAACAACAGCAACTAAGAGGTGGTCTCACGCTCCTGAATCCCCTTCCCCTGATTTGAGTCCGAATGTAGTTTACCGTTATACCTTGGACGGTGTGTGAAAATATGTTTGTGTATGTGCATGAGTGCACATACAGGAATGTGTGCTTTTTCTACTATTGTGAATTTGTGAATGTGCGTAAGCGTGCATGTATTTGCTTGTGCGTCAATTGCTATATCAATTTTAATGAAGTGGGTGGGAATTATTATATGATTTTTAGTAGTCCAAGGGAAGCAACTCATTCATGTTAAACATTTGTCATGCGCAAACAGATTATTCTATGCACCGTGTCCCTTCAAACCGTTAGCGATCATGGCTCTCCAAAATTTCCTGTTTTTTCTTTTTTTTTTTTAATCTTAGTAAATTGTCCTTTTGCTATCTCCCCTTGACCCTTTCTGCAAACTATTTACATAAGAACGTTCTTCTTCTTCTTCTTCTTCTTCTTCTTCTTCTTCTATGTGCCCTATCCTTTCAGGATGTAGGCGATCATGGCTTTCCAAGTCTCCCTATAACTGGTGGCTCTTAGCACGCCTTCTCCTGTTACACCACACAACCCCCGTTCTGTCATCCACCTGCTCAGGCCCTTCAAATATGTTATCTGCTGCTTTCCTCTGTCTCTTTTTCCTTCTATCTGGCTTGTCAGTATCAGGTTCTCCAAACTCTCTTTCCTCATTGCATGTCACAGGAACTTCAGTTGTCTCTTCCTGGTGCTCAATATTAATTTTCTTTTCGTTGCCATTCTTTCTAAAACCTCATCATTGTTCACATGCTCGGTCCATGATATCCGCAGTATCCTTCTGTAGAACCATATTTTCGCCTCTTCAAGTTTTTTCTTCATCTTCAGTGATATTGTCCAAACATTCACTGCCATATTGAAGAACTGACATCACATAGGAATCTCGTACTCTCTTCTTTGTTTCTAGTGAAAGTTTCCTGTGTCTTAATACTTTACTCAGATTCTGGAACGCATCCTTCGCTATGCCAATTTGTCTTCGGATGTCTGGGTTGCACTTTCCATCTCCTGTTAGAACGCTTCCTAGGTATTTAAATTTTTGTACTTGCTTGATTCTAGTATCCCCCAACTGTATTTGACATTTTGGGTTGCTCTTTTTGCTGATGATCATGCATTCGGTATTCTTGCACTTTAGTTGTAGTCCCTTTTTTGTCACTCTCTTCAGCTACCTTCTGTAGCTGTAACTTCTGTGAGTTATGAATACTCCATAGGTTCGCTGTCAGTATGAGTCAATTAAAAAAAAATTAAAAGCCTTTCGAGTTTGTATCTGCTGAAAACAGGTAAATACGAGAATCCGCAAGACGTCGTAATCAGTTGGCTCAAAATTGCCACGTCGTCTACACTAATCTAAGGCAATGGATATCTCTAAAGACGAGGGCGAAGCGGCTGAAGGGAAACAAATATTCACCGACAACTGAAAGTGAGTAGCAGTTTCTTTTAAATATACTTTTAACTTTTCTCTTCTAAATGACATTTACTAAATTTAATGAATTTTCCCTATAACTGACCCAAGTTTTCGAACCCTTCCAATAACTAAGATCACTGGTGCCCCCTAGGTTCGAATTTGCACGAGATACTAGATTAGCAACTAGATCCCACACTTTTACAGTGAAACCGATAAAATGCAACCGCAACTTCTACTCCAACGGTTTCTTTTCTCGCACTTCCCGACTGTGGAATTCTCTTCCACATGACTGCTTCCCCGACGGCTACAATCTCCAGGAGTTTAAATGTAAGGTCAATAGACACCTCCTAACACACTAACTTCCATTCTTTCATTCTTCCCACCCACCTAACTATCTATCATCCCCCTTCTGACATTTCCTATATCTAAACACTCTTCCTATTTATCTCCTCCTATGTAGCCCCAATCTCCCCCTATGTAGCCCCAAGCGTAATAGTGGCAGTGGAATGCTTTGCTTGGGGTGAAATGATTAAAAAAAAATACGTTTATTGATAACATTAACACTAACAGCATACATCCACATTCCATTGTAAATCAATTTTCACAGACTTTCACTGAGTCGGTCAAAAATGAATATCTGTTCAAATTTAATTTTAAAATTTTTGGTTTAGTAAGAATTCGTGGTGTATTTCTAGCTAAAGTCAAAGTGTATGGGAACCCAGATGAAAAGAATGCCACGACTGAGCAGCGGGGTGGGGGGATAGTACGTTGAGGATGAGATTTTTGTGTTCGTTTTACTGGTGACCAATGTCATCTATTAATTGTGACTATAACAAATTAATTACTAACACCGCCATAATTAGTAACCTTTTTTTTTAAATATCACTCATGAATGTCAAGACGACCAATGGAAGAATTGTTGGCATAGCGAAGGGTGCGTTCCAGAATCTGAGTAAAGTATTAAGACACAGGAAACTTTCACTAGAAACGAAGAAGAGAGTACTAGATTACTATGCGATGTCAGTTCTTCAATATGGCAGTGAATGTTGGACAATATCACCGAAGTCGACGCCTCGTCCGGATGTCATCTATATATATACAAGGCAATCTGTGAGTCTGTGTGTGACTGTTACCTATGCACGCCTACATTTTTTAAGCTACGCCATTCAAACTTTCTAGGGACACATATCTACAGGGAAGCCAGGTCGCCACATACTTTTTGAGCTTAAGTTCAGCAATTTTCCCTTTTGCACTTTTTGGTCAATGGAGCCGATTGTTTACATTTGCTCCGTAAAACATCTAAGATCTCAGATGGTTGCTTAATTACGTCACAGAAATCAAATCACACGTCTCAAACGCGACTAAAATATTTTTTATTAAAAAAAAAACATGAGTCGTTTCAATTAATTTTAATTCCCACGTTTTAAAACTTCATTTGGTCAACAAAAAAAATGTGAATATTTTTCCCCGTAATTTTGAAACAAAAGAAATATTTTTTTTTAAAAAAAAAGCGTTTTTTCAAACAAAAACAAAATATGTAAAATAAAAAGTGCCAATGGTTAATTTAATTATTTAAGTCTTTTTTTTTTCATATTTAATATTTCATAATTCAGAAAATGCAATTAAAAACAAAAATAAAGTTTTTTCTTCGCTAAATATTTCACGCAAGAAATCAACTGTCTGTAATTCGTGTAGCATTAATGTAAATTTTTCATCTAAAATTAAATGTCTACATTTTTAAATATTCTTCGAAAATTTCTGAAGTGAGAGCGTAATAGTTTTTATATTTCTAATTTCAGTAAAACAAAATAAATAATTTTTATTTTTATGTTACATTCATTTAGTCAACAAAAAATGTAAATATTTTCCCCCGTTATTTTGAAGCAAAAACTAACGCAATGTTGTTTACAATGTCACACAAAACATCAAATCACGTTCACGCAAAACAAAAGAAAATAGGTTTTTTTAATGGAATATTTTAACAATTTTGAAACATCAATTTTTTAATTATTTTTTTATATAACCGAGTTTTAAAATGTTCTGAGTTGTACGGGCAACGCCGGGCTATGATGCTAGTCAGGGATATTAGCCTTTGGGTCCTAAAACGAAAATTTACCATGTCTACATTTTTAAATATTCTTCGAAAATTTCTGAAATTCATTTAGTCAACAAAAAATGTAAATATTTTCCCCCATAATTTTGAAACAAAAACAAACGCAATGTTGCTGACAATGTCACACAAAACATCAACTCACGTTTACGCAAAACAAAATAAAATAGTTTTTTTTTTTAATGGAATTTTTTAACAATTTTTAAACAAGAATTTTTTATATAATTGTTTTTTTATATAACTGAGTTTTCAAGTGAGGCGGCGACTACAAGCGCTTAGAAATCGCAACAAGCTGCATTAATCATCTCATTAAAAATGTTCTGAGTTGCACGGGCAACGCCAGGCTATGATGTTAATAAAACAGGTGGATGTGCAGTTCGGTACTCGCAATGTTTTCAGTCTTGGGCCAAAAAGCGAAGAAAAGGCTTAATATTTCGGTGTTCAGTACAACACAACATTTTATTTTTAAGCAATCACACACACACACACAGCAATTTTACAAAAAGTAATAAACTGGTTTGACAAAAAAAAAGTTATATGTGTACACAACACTGGGTCCTGGGTATGACGGTAAACTGCATCCGGCAGCAAGGCCTCTGATTGGGAGGTTGTGAGGAGCATGGAACCACCTCTTAATTGCTGTTGTTCCCAGGTCCACTCTTACCCGGAGTGGTATCACCTGTTAGGGTCCCAGCTATGGGCAAATAGTTAACCCCCAAACGGAGGCCAAAACACTATGAAAGTATAACAATACACTTTTATAGAAATATATACATAAAAATAGTCTTTTATGGAAAAATATATATTTTTGAAGGATAAATATTGCCAACAATGCATTTTTGAAGAAAAAATTATTACCATAACACATTTTTGAGGGAAAAAACTTATTCTCAGCAAAACATTTTCAGTTTTCTTAAATAAAAAAGAATAAAAACAAAAAAATTTCATTAAAATCTGACCAAATCAACTTTTTCACTATAAGCGAACATAAAAAAATACCCTTTTTTCTTTTTTTTTTTTTGCATTAAATAACCCACAGAGGTTGATATGCCGTTAAACAAAACACAGACTCAAACAACACTGTACACATTGTGTTCCTGCATTATAATGGTAACATCAACTGGAAACCTTAAACCATTTGGGTGCATATTCCAAAACAGGATTTTATTACACTAGGTCAGGTTAGTCCATCCAGTAAGCTGCTTATGTAACAGAGAGAATGTGTGTAGCAGAATAAAAAAGCTGTTGGTGCATACACAAAATATTACTTCCTACATACTTAATTTCCCAACAACACTACCTCTCGAGCAGAGTTGTTTTTTTGTTTGTTTGTTTATTATTTTTTATTTTTTTACTTTTTTAGCAGCTGCCGAATAGATAGATAGATAGATAGATAGCATTTTATATGGTTTTGCTTTCAGTGAAAAATATGAGAGGCCAACTTGAATAATAGAAACAGAGCGGATTACTTTAACATCCTCCATACAAGAATAGTTTTTGATGTAAATATCAGAGTTTTGTTTAAAATCCATGACTAACAACGTAATTCTACCTACAATACAATCTGCTTGTGCAGAGTCCGTTCTTATTTTTTGTGGTAACCTTTAGTTTTTTTGGTTTTTTTCTAACGAATACATACAAATCTTATGTCCTGTGGCAGATTTTTGTGATAATATATTAACAACTTAATCATTGATGTAAGTTACCAATATCTCCCATAACTTTAAAACACTTTTTCCCATTTCTGTTCTCATTTTCTTTAACTGTCGCTAAATTTAGAGAATTAAAACATCCTCGTCTTTAAAACAGTAGTTTTGTGTGTGTGTGTGTGTGTGTGTGTGTGTGTGTGTGTGTGTAAGGGGGTTTTCATTTGACAATACTTGCGAATCGCTTGATTGACAATTACTAATGATGGGTTTTCAGTTTTATCCTCACCTGATGACCCATCCACATTAATACCTCAACAAGATTTATCATGTAAAATCAGCCAACCTAACATCGATGTTATGATGAGAATAAAGATAAAAATAAAAGATGATTTAAAAAAATGGGAGATATTATTAATTAATAAAAGATAAATAATTAAAAATAATGTAGTAGGGGAAAAAAAACTAATGTTATTGTTAAATGACAGAAATTTCATTCATTTTTTCTTTTTATGCCTGTAAAAAAGTCTATTGTCTAATTTTAAGTAAGACAAATGTGTGGTTATTGAGGTACTTGCGTATTTCCGACTGGATCCAGTGATTGGTTTTTTGAAGTGAAGTTAATAGTTTTTTTTTTTAAGTTTGAATCCCGAGTTTTAAAACAAATATTCTCTTCCAGTTGGACCTTCTCCTAATCTCCTGCTATCTGGACGGAGTATATAACAAATGTTGATAGACGCACGTATACGAGTCACTAAATAGTCCTTATTTTTCAGTTCGCCTCATCCAGCTTAAATAACACTGTACAATACATAGATCTTCAACTAACACAAGATATGTAAAGTTGCACGTAGTTATGCCTAATAATTTAAGACCATAAATAATTAAAAGATAAAATTGTAATTTCCTTAGAGTTACCCCCCTTGATTTTAAGTCATTGACCGCTACGACCTATTTTTGAAAAAGTTGGTCGCTTAATAAAGTTGAAATAAAATAAAAAAACTAGTTTTGTTTTGATTTCTAACAATTCAGACAAATATTGTTCTCTCTTTCATCATTTATTTCAAATATCATTTTTGGATTTAAAAGTTTAAAAGTTCAAAAGGAATTTCAGTATAAATTGTTTTTAAAAAAATGTAATAATTCTAAGTGAAAATCTTTTAAAAAATGGAGAAGCGGTGGAGTTATTCAGTGCATTAATCAATGATTATAATCTTAAAATATTTTTGTCCTTTCCCCAACATTAATCGGATTTTCAAAACAAAAAAAAGTTAAGAACGGAAAATATAGATAAATAAATAAATGGTGATGTTACTTAAAAAATAAAATCAACTAACATAATCTGTCTTTTAAAATCACCAGCGACTATGGTCCTGGGTATGACGGTAAACTGCATCCGGCAGTAAGGCCTCTGATTGGGGATTGTGAGGAGCATGGAGCCACCTCTTAATTGCTGTTGTTCCCAGGTCCACCCTGATCCGGAGTGGTAGCACCTGTTAGGGTCCCAGGTATGGGTAAATAGTTGACCCCCGCCCCCAAATCGGTGTCAAAATGCTATGAAAGTATTTATCAACAAAACTTTTGTGAATTTGACATTTGTACCAACAAAACTTTTGTGAATTTGACATTTTTACCAACAAAACTTTTGTGAATTTGACATTTTTACCAACAAAACTTTTGTGAATTTGACATTTTTACCAACAAAACTTTTGTGAATTTGACATTTTTACCAACAAAACTTTATTGAATGAAAAATTTTACCAACAAAACTTCCCCCGCTCCAAAAAATATAAACAAACAAAAACAATAAAACAAATAAACTAAATCAAAACAATTTACAGCATTAAATGACCTAATGAAGGTTGATATGCTCGTTAAATGAACCAACCAACCAACCAGCGACTATATCAACTCGACAACAACAATTTAAGAATATAGTTACAAGAACTGGATGGAAAGTTCACTGGCCTTCCAAATATAAATAATATTATTAATCATTCTGTAAATGAACAATTATAAAAAATACTCCGTAATATTTTTCCTAATTTCCGCTGGGGTATTATGGAACTACACAAACACACATATAATTGCACATGCACCAAGTTCATTATGTATTCACTATGTATGTTTAATAAATGTAATCTGTTCGTTGATTAATCCGATATAGCCAATCAAAGCAAAAGTAAGTAAGCAATCTTTTTACTGCTAATTCGTTAGGTTGTTTAAACCACTATATAAGCATTTTGCCGCGGAAAATTACTCAGTTGAGGCAAGACATTCATCAGGTCAAAAACACGAAGATTCATAACGCCCAACTCACTTAACCTTTCAAAGTCGAATTTCAGTAGACTTAGTACTAAGAATACTTTATCAGAACTTTCATGCAGGAACAATTTCTCTTAACAGAACTGTATATTTTTCTTAACACTGTCTACTTCAACAAGAATGAACAATCCAGCATATTGTAAAATTTGTAACAATTATTTTCATCCAGTCAATGAGAGGCAATTCACGCGCGGTCATTTCGCGTACTATTCAACAAACACACTTAATGTACGTCAGTCAGTCAGTTAAGTGCCATGCGCGATACACGCTTGGGCGATCATGTCTCGAAAGAGACATGACTGACTGGGCAGAAGATTATCCCACAGTAGGCTGCCATTGCTTTCTGTGGTAGACTGGTTGCCAGCCAAGGCTATAGAACCCAATCTGTCCTATTATTTAACCCATAACTGGAGGGAAGAGACGGATTAATACCTTTCCCAAGGGTATTTGCGCGTAAGTGAATGCAAGGAATTCAACTGGAATTCGAACTCGGTTCCCCGATTTCTCGTTCCAAGCCGATATCCACTGCGCCACAACGCACATCCTTAATGTTACGTAATTGTTAATTATATGTTATTACATTATTGTTTTGTTCCAAACTGAATGCGTTGTCGAATTTATTTCATCTTCTTTCTTGTTCAATCCCAGAATTTTGATACTCATAAAATATGAATGGTGGGTTGTAGGGATTTGGTTGAAAAATCCATTTGGAAGTGGCCTTGTACCAGGCAGATTTCCAGAAAGAGAAAATTATCCAAGTAACCTTGCAAGTTTGTAGAATTATAGATTACAATTGAGCACACCCCCCACAGGGTTAAGAATATTTAGAAATTCGTTTTTCATGAGTAGGTGTTTTGATTGTGAGGAATTTCAAGATGAGTTAGCGCAGGCTCCAGATCTTCGGTTGTTTTTTGTTGTGTTATTGTGGTTTCGTCTTGTACGTTTTTTTTTTGTTTTGTTTTCGTATGGATCAAATGTTTGTTTTCTTTCTCTCTCTCACACACACACACAATTTAAAGATAAACTGTCTATTTTTATAAAATTTTATTTTTGGCATTCTCATTGTGAGCACTCAAGTCCATAACCGAAACAGCGGAAAGAACAGCTAATTGGTTATGGATCAAAAGAGAAAGAGTGCCTGGATTCCAAATTGTCAGCTAAATTCCCCGAAATTCTGCGTCTAAATTAATGTTTCGGACGAGCTCATGTGCGGTTCGCCTCTAAATGGAAAGTGGCTCTGACTGTCGCCAATCGGAAGCATTTGCAGGGTTTCGTACCGGGCCTAAATGTAATTTTCCAGTGTCTGAAAGCGCTTATCGAGGGTGGGCCGGAGGCTGATCATCTCTGGTCGGGTCGGCGCAGTGAAAGGGGTATGATGTTGAAAGACCCGACACCCCCTAGTGATCCTCGCGATGACATCACTGACGACACCCTCTAGCGCCCCCCATTACGGTGCGTATGTTTGAAATCACAAATAATTTTATAGGCACTTATGCATTTCCATGTTTTTTTTTTTCGGAGTTTAAAACTTTCAATCTTGTCCAAGGTGTTCTTCTGGGAGTAGATTGTTAAGACATAATGTGTAAGTGTATGTTAGGAAAATTTTATGGCTTAACAGATGAGTTTTGAACATGCGCGTAGGAACGCGCGAAGCCGATTTGGATAAGGTGTGGGGGAGATAACTCAGTTTAAATATTAAAGTTGCAATATCAGTCAGTTAAGTGTCATACGTGATACACGTTTCGGGCGATTATGTCTCGAAAGAGACATGACTGACTGGGCAGAAGATTATCCCGCAGTAGGTTGCCATTGCTTTCTGCGGTAGACTGGTTGCTGACCAAGGCTATAGAACCCAATCTGTTCTTTTATTTGACTCATAGCTAGAAAGGGAAGATATGTATTATATTATTATATGGTAATAAGTGGGGGATCAGTTTATTACTTCATAACAATAGAAAACTGATCCCCCACTTTATGCCCAGTAGAGGCCTTAATGATATGTTCAACTATTATATTCAGTCAGTCAGTTAAGTGTCATATGTGATACACACTTTGGGCGATTATGTCTCAAAAAAAAAACATGACTGACTGGGCAGAATATTATCCCACAGTAGGCTGCCATTGCTTTCTGTGGTAGACTGGTTGCCAGCCAAGGCTATAGAACCCAATCTGTCCTATTATTTAACCCATAACTGAAGGAAAGAGACGGATTAATACCTTTCCCAAGGGTATTTGCACGTAAGTGAATGCAAGGAACATGTTTTAATACGATTATTTTTTTTTAATTTTTATTACTACTCAGATATTATAAAAACCTACTGTTATAGACATATTAGAACATTGTTATAATTCTAATAACTAATTTGGGTTAGTTTCTAATTTAAAAATTTAATTTGAAAGATGACTAAGAACTTTTTTTTTTTTTTTTGCATTATTTTCATGGTGGAGTATAAATGTATGGTGAATTAATATATAGGATCAGTCAGTTAAGTACCATACGTGAAACACATTTAGGCGATCATGTCTTGAAAGAGACATGACTGACTAAGCAGATTATCCCGCAGTAGGTTGTCATTGCTTTCTGCGGTAGATTGGTTGCCAGCCAAGGCTATAGAACCCAATCTGTCCCCCTATTTAACCCATAACTGGAGAGAAGAAAAAGATTAATACCTTTCCCAAGGGTATTTGTAGGATACAAATCCGAGATCATCCAACAATGAACTAAAACGCAAAGATTAAAATTGCACACCCACAAAATCAGATCCAACAACAAAAGCATGTTGGAAAAACCCAAACCAAGGCAAATTTCACAAGTCAGTGTGAAAAGTAAAATTTTGGATCCTGATTGGATAGAAAATAGAAGACTAATATATGATGCCAGTCAAATTCTTTTTCACACCTAAAGAATGAAAATGTCTGTTGGAGTCGGTGACATGATAAATTTCACTATTTAAACCACGTTCCATGACTTGACTGGTCAGAATGGGAGCTGTATCTGATACCATTTCATCGCAATGTAAGAAATAAACTTCAAGCAGAGTTCACATCACTTCAGCATATATTCATTCTACCTCTCCTTCCAAATTTTCTTTTCATTTTTACTCCACACCACCAAAGGCAACAACAATAGGACACTAACTTGTGTTAAGCACTTTTTTTTTTATTTGTTTCATCTTCTTTCTTACCATCACCAACCTACCAGAAAAGAGGAAGGAACAAAGACTTTACATTCTGTTACTATCCACCATGAACTAAACTTCTGTGGGACATTTTAAATACTTAGTTCTCCTTGAACAATTTTAACTACAAAACTACATGCATTTTCTCAATGAACATTTTCTTCTCACAAATATGTTATCGTGTTCAGTTAATGAAATTTCACTTATATTTCTCTTCTTACAATTTTGTTATTCTGTAAATAAAATTTTTTTATTTTAATGTAGACACGAAATATTTTATCCTTCCCCATTTCAACATCCAACCTTCTGATATTTAAATTGTGGGGACTTCAGTTGTACTTGGCACAAGCATCACCGAGGTCCCTACAAATATTTTCCTAAATTGTGAATGTGGGCAAGAATATTCATTTAAATGTTGTTCAATTGATCATGAACCAGACATATGTAATGTAAGCCTTCGACAAAGCATTGTTTCCTTGTGAAACTAAGAAAAATAGTAATAAAAAAGCATATAGCACCTTTCTTGCTATTTTCAGTCACCAATCCCATATGGTCCCTAAGGCCTCCATGTTTCATCTTTCAGAATACCAGTGACAAGGCTTCTGAGGGCATGATAGAAAGAATATCCTCGTCAGGAGACACAAGTGTAGGTGCATAAACCGAGAGAATCACGTATCTGTCAGTATTAAGAGGAATCCTCAGCCTCATTATACGCTCATCGACACCTACTGCTGTTCAATTTTGTCTATTATGTTCTTCACTGTAAAACCTACACCAAGCTCACATCTCTCTCCGATTTGCCATACCAGAAGATGGGTATCTTCTTCAGCCATGTCTACATTGTATCTTGCCAATTCATTAGCGAAGATAGCAGTTTTATGCTCAGATCCTTTCCCCGTTGTCTATCAGTGCTTTCACATTCTTGCAGCAGAGCTGAAATGGGAGTCTTTTTGCATAGAATCTTTCTGTATTTCTGTTCCTGCAGATAAGGATAGTCGTCAGTCACAGGAAGCTGACTAGCAGATTAAGGCAGCTTTGTTTGGGACACATTTTCTAATCGCCTCCTAAAGTTGGGTGAGCAGTGCTATCCTGTAAAAGCTGCTCAGTCACGAGGATCCACTGAAATAGACTTGCTTCAGGTGATGTGAAAAAAAAAAAAAAAAAAAAAACAATATTAAGATAAGCTCCATGTCACCTATGTGCAGATTTATGACTACATGTTTCGGCATGCCTCCATCACCACAGAACTTTCAACCAATAGATGCTGAAGTTTGATCAGGGAATCATTAAATCAAAACAAGATACAAAAAGTATCGACATAAAATATTTTAGGCACTTTTCAACCAAACAATCGGCGGTAATTATTAAAACCAAGTGGCCAACAAGAAAAATTTTTTTTTAGCTACCAAGTTTAAAAAAATTATATATATATATTAGAGTGGGGAGGGAGAAATAATATTCTTGAATCTGTTATCATTAATATGCAGAAGCTTGCCCTGTGCATACATGAATTGAAATTTAAATTGGCCCTCTTTGGGGAAGCCATGACTTAGTGGAGGAAAATTTCCTTTTTTCTCAATTCAGAGATGTCCTCAAATCTATTTTGTCTTGCTACTTAACCATAACTTGGTGGGTGGGTGGTGGTGGTGGGGGGGGGGGGTTGAATTCATACTTTTCTCCAAGTGAATAAATTTGACTGGAATTTGAACATGGCTCTCAGTAGTTTCTTTTGCTTAGCATATATATATATATATATATATATATATATATATCTCCCTCCTAATTATTTTGCATTTTTTTCTTATGTCTTATAATCTATAGTAGGTACGTGAATATATATGCTGCACTCATTTTAGATGGTACATCAATATAAATATTCTGCCGTTATCTTTTACAACTAGATCCCACTCGCATATATATATATATATATATATATATATATATATTTTCTTTTTTTAGTTTGACCTGTTCAGGATCATTTCTTTTCCTATATTTGTAATCATTAGTATTATGAACTGATTCCAATAAATGGAATCAGAAAAACTTTAACCTTCCATTTTAGTTATAGGGAGGTTTTAAGTATCTCTATTGAATTTATTTGTTTATATATAATCTGACTGGTATGGGACACCTCGAGGTGGTGTAATGGTTAGTGAGTTTGATCCTCACTGGGTGTCCCTTTTGGCCATGTGCCACATCTAAGCTACATTAGAAAATCATTATAATCTGACTGGTGTGTGAACACATAAGTGCTTTGATAAAATGTGCCAAAATAGTGCACAATACTATCAGTCGACAAAGTGCCATACATGCTACTCGTGTGAGCAAACGTCTCTTGATCAATGACCGACGAGGCAGATTTTCCTAAATTACATTATCATATTCTTCCTGCAGTAGACTGGTGGCTAAGCAAGGCTATAGAATATAATCTATCCTTCTATTCAACACACAGCAGGAGGGAGAAAAGATGGATTAATACCTTTCCCAAGGATATTTGCATGTAAGCGAATGCAATGAATTCAACCGGAATTCAAGCACAACTCTCCAATTCCTCATTTCAAGCTGATATCCTTCATCCAACAACGCACATCTATGCTATCAGTCAGTCAGTTAAGTGCCATATTTGATACACGCTTGGGCAATCATGTCTCAAAAAGACATGGCTGACTGGGCAGAAGATTTTTCTGCAGTAGGTTGACATTACTTTCTGCAGTAGACTGGTTGCCAGCCAAGGCCACAGAACCCAACCTGTCCCGTTATTTAACCCATAACTGGAAGAAAGAGATGAATTAATACCTTTCCCAAGGGTATTTGCACGAAAGTGAATGCAGCGAATTCAACTGGAATTCGAACTCGGTTCCTCAATTTCTCGTTCCGAGACGATATCCACCACACTACAATGCACATCAGTCAGTTAAGTGCCATACGTGATACATGCTTAGGCAATCATGTCTCGAAAGAGACATGACTGACTGGGCAGAAGATTATCCCGCAGTAGGTTGCCATTACTTTCTGCGGTAGACTGGTTGCTAGCCAAAGCTATAGAACCCAATCTGTCCTGATATTTAACCCATAACTGGAGGGAAGAGACAGATTAATACCTTAAAAAAAATAATAAACAAACTTGTGTGCGCGCATTTTTGTATATGCCGCCACAAAAATCACATGTAAGCTTTAAATTAATTTAAAAGTATGAAAAGGCTTTCTTCAAGAAATTCTTTAATTGAAAGCTAAAAGGATTAAATTTACTAATTCCAGTAAGCAAAATACTCTGGTGTATTTTAAACTGAAATTATATTGATTAGAATTGATTTTAATTTCCCACCCAGTCAGTAACATCGAAGTTAGTGATTTTTTTGAGATGTTTGTAAATGAGTTCAGTTTTAAAAATACTGCAAAAAAATAAAATATACTTTCTAAAACTTTGAGAAATATTAACCAATTTAAAGTATAACCTGAATTGAAAATAAATATTATTTACTTTAATTTCACAAATATCACAGAATTTTTTTTTTAATCAACAGTAGTTGCTTACATTTCTGTTGAGGTAATGACAAATCTAATGTTCTATAAAGAAAATTATAAATGTTATCTAATATTACTATAGACATCTCTTATTTTCTGATAATGTTGTGTATGGTCGGCCATACTTACAAAAATAGACATTTATATATATATATATATATATATATATATATATATATATATATATATTTCGATCTCGGCCAGAAGCAAGTGGATATGTCTAGCCACACTGATGAGCTGTGATACAGCGAAACGGGCTTGTATGTGGATGACTAATATATATATATATATATATATATATATATATACAAAAAAAATTGAAAATTATTACTGTTTGAGGACTTGTATTAAGCCTTTTCATTTATGATTAGTAAATATAGTCTTCACTTAATTTTATCAAAACACCTGAAATTAATACCAAATTTTAAAAACTTGATAAATTTTTCTAAAAAAAAAAAAAAAAAAAAAATATGTATGCAACTTTTGTAAAAGTTTTTTTTCTTTTTAAGAAAACAGTCTCCTTATAAAATCTTATTTAAAAAGCAATTAAAAACTTTTCTAATTTTATTGCATTTTTTATTTTCTGATTCAGAGCAGATTTTTCTATAGTTTCTGTTTTGACAAAAACAAACTGATGGTTTAAATTGTCCATAGAGTCCTGCTTTTAATTAATATAACTACAAAGTTACTAAAATTTTACTGAAAATCTCTTAAAATTAGGTAAGTAAAAGAAAAGTTTTTTAACCAAGATTTTCTAAAACAAAATATCTAAAGAAATAAATTGAGAAAAGTCCTGAAAATGCTACTAAAATCTGACAATTTTTTTGCAAAAATTTCTGAAACAAAGTTTTTTTTTTCTTTTTATCACAAAACTGAGGTGTTTTTCATCATACTCTCTTAGTGAAAAAGTGGAGGGGTGTGCGTGTATGTATATATATATATATAATGTATTTAGGCAGTAAGATTTGTTGAATATCGACATGGCCTGTGTCTAATTTTTTTATTAAGGTTTTCCAAATTACAACTAAGTTGGTTTAAACAATAATTGGTAAACTAAGTTCATTTATGTTTTTTTTTTAATCTAAATACTTTCAACTGTTATATTTTATATACACATGCGGATACAAATTCAGATACCTTAATTAAAAATGGACAATAAGAAATTTGTAATTAAACAGAATTTATTTTTGTTCAGAAATCAAGATAAACTTTCATAATATGCAATAGGTCTATCTTTGCAAAAAACAAAGGATTTGTATTCTGAACTTTTCTTTCCACAAAAAATAAATAAATAAACAAAATGATACTAAAAACTTCATAGTCTGGCCAAGAAATAAACTATTGTGTGTGTCAGATCTTTGGAAAGCAGTCAGTCTACAAACTTTTTAGCACCAACTCGTATTTAAATCTAATTTTAATATTCAGTATAGGGAAATTCTAATACAGTCTTGTCGGTCACATGACTGTCTTTAATATCTATGAGTTATCTCTTTTCAAATAGAACAAATTAAAAAGGATTTGATAATTCAAATAGTTATGAGATAAACTGCCTGTTTATTCTATAAAAAAAAAAAATTTTTAATAAACTGAGTCAAGATGAATTTATAGAAGAAACAAGGCTGATATTTTATACAACAAATCTATGATGGCTTGCAATTTTGGTAAATTATAAATTTTTTTAACACTTGCAGTTTTAATAGGAGTCCAAAATTACTACAAGAGGCAATGTTTTTTTCTATCAACAACCGTAAATATTGAAAACAAGGAATTTTGATTATGCTTTTGCTTTTTTTAAAGAATCAATGAAACCAGCAGTGCCAGTTGAGCTGTAATCCTAATCAAGTTACTCGTTTTAAATATCACCTGCTCATTTTTCAAATAAAACAAGACTGTTATGAGAAGGATTAGATATTTTAGCACACTGACAGCAAGATTTTCTCTATACACAACCATACAGAATCAGAACCAGCCAAAATGTTAACCCACAAATTATTTGTTGTTCTGTTTTGCACACCAATGTTTTGCCTTCTGCAATCATAAAAATAAAAACAGATTTTCTCTTTAGGTGTCAGGATATATATATATTTTTTTTTTTTATTTTTTTTTATTAGACTTATTTTTCTTCCTTATTTGTTTCCTCAATTCACAAGTGAGAAATAGAAAGCAATGGGGGGGGAAAAAAAAAGAAAAGAAAAGTGATTAAGACAGTGGAAAGATGTGCTAAAATGGATGATAACTGTGAAGCAACTGAAAAGAGAAAAATTTTTTCACTAGAGGACAAACAGACTAAACCATAAATGGGATAGGATGAAACAGAACCAAAGTTTTGTTTTTTTTGGTCCCCATTCACTGGTAAATTCTGTAGTGTCTTCCAGCTCAATGGAGTTGATTTTGGAAGATAGAATGAGTGTACACATGGAAGTTGTAGGTCTCAAATTATCTATCCTCAGTGCACTAGGCCTTTTTATCTTCTGTTCCTGAAGAGTTCCAGAGACCCCTTTAAACCATATCTGTTCTTAAAACATAATTTAAAAGAAAAAAAAATTCCTGTTAAAAAATAAAAGAATGGTTTCATAGGTCAGAGGCAGGAAGTCTTTGCAAGGAAGAGCAATGTCTCTGGCCAGTTCACGTTTTCTGTTGATTGCAGCCCATAATTAAGATGCATCCATCTTCCCTCCACTTCATCAGTTCATTATGTCACGGTTAACTTTCATCCTAGCAGCAACTATCTTTCCATATCCTCCTCTGCCTTCATCAAAATCTGTTCTATATTCATCTCGTACCTAGAAGGAAAAAAGAAAAAAAATTAAATTCATATGCATATATCTGGCACTGTTTTTTTTTACCAAACAAGTCATCCAATTGCTACAAACCAATTTTATATTTTTCTTTTAATCTCACTTCATTAGTAATTCACAATTGAAATTTTTCACGATTTTCACACCTTGACTTGAACAGTAAAAAAAAAAAAAACAATTCAAAACTCAAGTCATTTTTGATAAACAAATTCATGAAAATTTTATCAACATCCATAGTGTCTAAATATTACCCACTCTATATAATTCGTATGTTCCCATCTAATATATGACAAGATTTATTAGACAAGGATATGTTTAAGTGGTGACTTCAGCATTCTGGCAAGTCAGGTTGAGCCTAACTACCAAGTCTATTTTAAATCATCATGAAATTTCTCAATAAACTAGAACACTTTCGTTCTTAAGTTTAACAATTCATGACTCAAGCTTACAGATTTTTGTCCAAACTATTAAGATTAAAAATATCCGAGCAATACAAGTTTTGCTACTGCCATAACTTTAAACTGACTTTACCATTCCTAATCATAACACAAAACAACATGGAACGATTAAATGACAGACTTTCTTTTCATTGCAAGAACAAGAGCATCAAATGAATAAAACAACATATTTTGAAATAGTTCAGAACATTTTTACTGTTATTTAAGGCATGACTTGCTCACATGAGAAATTTTTATATCTGGAGTTACTTTATGTGAAAAAGGTTGAAATATTTGCTTCAACATTCACTATGCAATACACAAATGTTTTACAATACAAATACCTTAATGTTTAATTATAAATCCTTTGTAAGTGGGTTCAGAAATTTCATATAATGACAAGGATTCAAAAAAAAAAAAATTTAAAATTTAAAAAAATGCAAATCAAGCAATGGCATTTTATAGTTAATTCATCAGCTGGAATTTTTGGCTGCTATGTCTGACAATATTAAAACGGTATAATATTTCTTTAGTATCCCTGTAAGTTCAGTGACAAACAAAAGGAGCTTCTTAACTTTGGACAGAACTTAATCATTTTTAAGATACCAATTACATTCAGTTGTTTACATTTACATCAAGAAACAGTTATTTGTTGATTTAGAATGCAAAGAAATACATAACAGTAGATTAGAGGAATTTGCATTTTTAATTTAAATGTCCGAGTGCAGTGCTTATTTTTCTATAAAAAACCTTTTGTAACGTCCTTAAACCACTACTCGTTTACTTTTACTCGAGTAAATGGTTTCAAGTGTTTCTGACATGGGTTAGTTTATTTAATATAGCTAATTTGCATAGCCAATTGATAAATGTGCTAGGATAACGACTTGATTTTGAATAATTCTACAGTTAAAGGGAAATAATCATGTTTGTCTTAGTACAATGGCTGGTCGATTGCAGAATAATCTTGGTGCATGTATATGCAAACAGATTTCTTCAATATTTGTAGTAAGATTTAATTTTTCTGAGTGTAGTAGCCTAAATTCTGTTAAATGTAAAAGAAAATGTACACAGCCCAAGTAGCATTTGGGAGATAGAATTACCATTGATTATGTATTTTTAAATAGTGATAATAGATAAAACTAGAGCCAGTGCAATTTTAATAACGTTAATCTGCATCAGACTTATATATATGTATCTCTCAGTGATAGGAAATGTAGAACTGGAGTTAATGTTTAAATTTTCCTTTTGAAAATATCCCTTGATTTATTTTTATTCCATGATCAACCAAATGATAAGCCAAAAACTGATTGTAGCCGGGTCTCACAAGCAAGAATTAGCAGTGGGTGTGGAGGGGGTTAGTTACAATCAATACCTCCCAAACCAAACTTGTTACATTCTATCAACGCTATTCAGATCCCAAACTACCACCAGTCACAATGAACAGAGGTCTCCTCGATCACTAAAGACACGGATAAAATGATTGGCTCCTGATACCGCTCCAGTAGGTACCCGACTCCTCATTCCTTTATAAAAGCTAGGTCAGGTCGAAAACAAAGTACTGTTGCCATATCAGAGTAGGAGCTTCCCAGATGTCACTTTTTTGTCTTGGTAGGGTTTAAAAGCATCTGAGACGTTGTTGAAGAAATATTTTTCACACCCCAACCTCTCTCTCACAGGTGGGAGGTAGCAAGTCTCTCACTCACTACTACCATAGAGAGTGCTCAGATGAAGTGCTGCATCACCTGGTTTCCCCAGGTCAGACTTTCACAGCTAGGACTCACCATGCCATTTACAAAGTAGCAAACCACCCACACCCCTTCTGTATCCCATTGGCAAGAAGTAAATTACACTCAAACAGTCTCTTCTCACGAACCATAGCTCTATGGAACAAACTCTCAAGAGAATGCCTCCCTTATCACTACAATCTTAACTTGCTCAAGTGTAGAATCAACCATTATCTTTCTCTCCTATCTATATAAACTATCCCTTATCATGACCCTCTACCTTGAGTGGCCTTCAGGCCTTGTACAGAGCAAACCATACGGTTAAAAAAAAAAAAAAAAGGCAAAATTTCAGAGGTGGCTCTTTAACCTGACATGTGCAGCTCATAGAAATATGTTGGCTGAGCTCCTTTTTTCATCACATTTCAAGCTTTATAATAATTTACTGGGCATTAATTGAGATCCCATTGAATTAAAATGTTCATGTTTAGTAAACAGTTTAAAAAACTGCATACATGCATTTAATATTATTGCAGACATGCATTTAATATTTATATAAAAAATTTTAAACAAAATGTGTATGTAATAAAAATATGTAAATTTTGTTCATGTCTTGCAGCTCTCAAACATCTGGATTTTATATGTGTCTCTTACATTAAGCAAATCTGGCCTCTTCTGACCTATTGTTTGCCTGAAAGAAGGCCCTGCAATGCATTGATTGGTTCCTCTAGTAGTTTACCAAAAAGATGTAGAAGGCTAATAGGCTGATAGTTGGAAGGGTCAGATACTTCGGAGTGCTTAAAGATTGGAACAACAGTTTAGGGATTTCAACTTGTGTAAACTTTGTTTATGTCTTGCATGTCTCAAACATCTGAAATTTATATGGGAACTAATTTTGTCTAAATGCAGATAAATATTTTATTTATATAGATTAAAATGAAGGAAAGATTACTCAAATTTACTACCGCAAGTTGATTTGCCTCCCTTCCCACAAGATGAGACAGGAAATATATAAAAAAAAAAAAACACTGACATTGTTTTGATATTTCTTTAAAAAAATCAATAAAATAAAAAATTTTAAAATAAAACTATAAATTTCATGATTCAGCAATAGCCCAACTTAAAAATGAGATGCATTAATTTTTCATATTTGAAGGGAATTTTGGCTTGCTTAAGCAATTTAAATGAAGACACAAAAATATAGTATAAAACCTTTTTTTTTTTTTTAATCATATCACCCCAAGCAAGGCGATAACACCAGTGATGCACAGGGGCAACGTAAGAATAAGAAGATTGGAAAAGAGAAACATCTTAAACAGGGAACAAGGGAAGAGCCTCTTCACCTGTTCAATAGACGTGGTTGGAGTGTGAACCAGGCGATAGTTTAGTCTATCTACTCTAATTGAAGAAAAGAGGAAAAGAATGAAAAGAGGAAAAGAATGGAAAAGAGGAAAAGTAATGGAAAAGAGGAAAAGTAATGGAAAAGAGGAAAAGAATGGAAAAGAGGAAAAGAATGGAAAAGAGGAAAAGAATGGAAAAGAGGAAAAGAATGGAAAAGAGGAAAAGAATGGAAAAGAATGGAAAAGAATGGAAAAGAATGGAAAAGAATGGAAAAGAGGAAAAGAATGGAAAAGAGGAAAAGAATGGAAAAGAGAAAACCGGAAACCACATCCTAAACAGGAAACAAGGGATGAGCCTCTACACCTGTTCAATAGACGTGGGTAGAGTGTGAACCAGGCGATAGTTTAGTCTATCTACTCCAATTTAATGTAAAACAAGAACTAAAAAGGGTGTGGGGGAGAGAGTCATCCTATTTGCCAACAAATTAAAAATAATGGGGAAAAAAAAAAAAAAAAAAAAGTGACGCTCAAAGAGAAATTAAAATAATAAAGCACTTACCTGCCCCCCTGTCTTTCCTCTGCCATATTGCCGCCCTTCTCGGAATCCTACATCCCAATCTGTACGGATTATACGATCATCAAGCCTTGTGCCGTTAATGTAACGCATTGCATTTTCTGCATCATCCCGATCATAATATCTGAGAACAACTTAAGGAAAATATACAAAGATAGAAGTTGAATCAAGAATATGGATTACATCATTCAACAACAGCAGATGGCATTTATAGTTTTCATGCTCATCTGCAAGTTTGGATAAGAAAGGAAAAAAAGCATGGCAACAACCTGGTTTTATCAGAAATGAGCCGATTTTCTAATTTATACTTGCTAATTGCAATTGAATAAATTTTTTTTTAATCGTATCATCCCAAGCAAGGCGGTAATGCCACTGATGTGCAGGGAGCTACATAAGAGTAAAAAGATTAAGTAGAAGAGAGTGAAGAGAAAGACGAACCAGTTAGAAAGGAGCAATAGAAGAAGTTTCAAAGGTGGATAGAAAGGAAAGGATATATGGGGTGGTGAAAGAACTAGAGTCAAGTGGTTAATAGATGAGTATTGACATTGCATTTAAATTCCTGGAGGTTGTAGCCATCAGGAAAGCAAGAATATGGGAGTGAGTTCCACAGTATGGAAGTGCAAGAGAAGAAGCTGCAGGAGTAGAATTGTCGTCTGCATTTAGTTATTCTGTGAATGGGTGGGACCCAGTTGCCAATCTTGTTGCATGAGTAAACACCTATTGAGGAGGCACAAATAGAACTTAAAACTTAATTTAAATCTACCCTCCTATGACTGAAATTATATTTTACTTCTCAATGTTAGTCCTACTTAAATAGATTAGGTCCACTTGTGAATAAGGTAGAAAAAAAGAAGAGGGTATTTTTTTTTTTTTTTTGTAGATTAGCTCTCTTAAAGTCATGACACTTTGCAGAATCAAAAGAATATTGAATCATAGATTTAAAAAGAAGATTCCATTTATAATAATCAACAGTGTTAAATCAATTTGACTTTTATATAGCTGTTCTTTACAAAAGTCAAGTTTGAAACTGAGCTTTTGAGAGCTTGTCAACATGATCATGGGAAGCTTAACATCCAACATGATTCAGGAAGAACAATGTCAAGAATATGTCACAAATATCCAAAATCTACTTTTCTTTCTAGCCTAGTCCATAAATAATTTTGTCGACATTCCCTTTAACAAGATTAAGCATAAACTGGCTGCATTACCATTGACGAATAGGCAATGTAGCAGCTAAACAACGGGTTTGAAAGAAACTACATAATAGTAGTTATGTATACACACATTTGTCTACGTTCAAATAAAAAATTTCACAAATGTTGACCATTAAAAGTTGCTGCAACCTGATCATAATTTAACATAAAGTTTTGAAAGTTCATGTAAGTGCAAAGAAAACAAAAGAGGACAATGAAAGGATACTCTATAAAACAGAAACCACAAGGCGTCTTGGTAATTTTATCCAAACCCATGACAATGCGTTTGATATCTCCACATCTGGTAAAAAGTTCATGGATTTGTTCTTCTGTGGTATAAAAGGATAGATTGCCAATATAAAGGGTAGTACTGCTCAGTAAATACCGTTCTTGTTCACTTCTCCCACCCTAAAGAGCAAAAACAGAAATCAACGTAAACAATCATGCAAAAATCACAAATATGGACAATATCTTCAGAACACTGCATTTCTCAAACTGATTTCATTTGTGACAAAGTATCTCACAGTATTTTTTTTTTGTTTTGTTTTTAGGAATGGTGATTTGTAATACAACAAATAAAATTAGCAAGTTTTTTTGTTTTTTTTTTTTGGAGAGGGGTACAGATTATTCTCTAGCTGTGTCATTGTTGTCCTGCAATGCACAAAAGAAAATTCTATCATCAGTAATTCCCACTAATAATTGTCAAATCTTTCAAGTGCTAAAAAACAAGACTAAGCATGCAAAATCTTGCAAATATTGCCTCTTTAGTGTTTGTAAAACAGGCATCTAGAAATCAACAATGTGTATGCTCAAAAATTACATCCAGCTCCAAATATTTAAGTACCAACTGTATCATTGTGTTTCATGTAAATATTTCTTTCAAAATCAAATCAGTTTACTGGAGATCTAATGAATAAATAACCATTTTAAATTTTCACCCCAAATTACATAGAAATGATTGCCCATACATTTGAGAGAATCAATACTTTTAATTTGAACTGAAACAGTACATTCATCAGTAATATACTCTTCAATATATCAGTGAATGTTGGACAATATCAGCAAAGATGAAGGGAAAACTTGAAGCAGCTGAAATGTGATTCTACAGAAGGATTGCATGTGAGCAATGACAAGGTGTTGGAAAGAATGGAAACGAAAAGGAAGTTAATATTGAGCATCAGGAAGAGACAACTAAAGTTCCTGGGACATGCAATGAGAAAGGAGGGCTTGGAGAACTTGATACAAACAGGCCAGATAGAGGGAAAAAGAGACAGAGGAAAGCAGCGGATAACATATTTGAAGGGCCTGAAACATGTTACAGGAAAAAGCGTACTAAGAGCCACCAGGGATAGGGAGATGTAGAAGGCCATGATTGCCTAAGTCCTGAAAGGACAAGGTACATAAAGGTACTGACAGAAAGAGTTAATCACTCTACATTCGCCCCAAAAGGCCCTCACACAATTTACATTCGCCCCAAAAGGCCCTCACACAATTTACATTCGCCCCAAAAGGCCCTCACACAATTTACATTCGCCCCAAAAGGCCCTCACACAATTTACATTCGCCCCAAAAGGCCCTCACACAATTTACATTCGCCCCAAAAGGCCCTCACACAATTTACATTCGCCCCAAAAGGCCCTCACACAATTTACATTCGGGAATTTCATTCGCCCCAAAAGGCCCTCACACAATTTACATTTATATCAACTTGTAGAATATAAGTCATTATTTAAGAATAAATCTTAAATATTTTTTTTTTTTATAAATCAAGCAAGCATTTATTTTCTTTAGGGAAAAAAAAAACAAATTCAAGATTTATTCTTTCTAGGTACAAGAAATGTCAAGAATCTCAAACATTTTTTTTTAATTTAAATTCATAGTATATATAAATGTATAAATTCAGTCATGAAATTATTTCAATTAGCTTTCTATGACCTTAGATCATCTCACAACTAAATTGTATATTTAAACATATCTCCCGATCTATTTAAACACATCTCCCGATCTATTTAAACATATCTCCCGATCTATTTAAACATATCTCCCGATCTATTTAAACATATCTCCCGATCTATTTAAACATATCTCCCGATCTAAACCTTAACTGTGCAAAGTGAAAATTTCACTAAAATTTTAAAGTTTTCACCCCAAAATCAAGAAGATACAAATGTTAAGAAAAATGGCCACATTGTATGAAACAAAAAAGGTGTCTTTAAACCAATACAAGGAAGACACCAGGTAAACAGTAAGTGAGGTTTCTTTCCAAAGCTTTGTGGAATTCATTTTTCTAAAACATACATCTGAAACTTGACTGACTGTAAAAGCAATAAAGACCTGAGTAACTGTTAAAGCAATAAAGACCTGAGTAACTGTTAAAGCAATAAAGACCTGAGTAACTGTTAAAGCAATAAAGACCTGAGTAACTGTTAAAGCAATAAAGACCTGAGTAACTGTTAAAGCAATAAAGACCTGAGTAACTGTTAAAGCAATAAAGACCTGAGTAACTGTTAAAGCAATAAAGACCTGAGTAACTGTTAAAGCAATAAAGACCTGAGTAACTGTTAAAGCAATAAAGACCTGAGTAACTGTTAAAGCAATAAAGACCTGAGTAACTGTTAAAGCAATAAAGACCTGAGTAACTGTTAAAGCAATAAAGACCTGAGTAACTGTTAAAGCAATAAAGACCTGAGTAACTGTTAAAGCAATAAAGACCTGAGTAACTGTTAAAGCAATAAAGACCTGAGTAACTGTTAAAGCAATAAAGACCTGAGTAACTGTTAAAGCAATAAAGACCTGAGTAACTGTTAAAGCAATAAAGACCTGAGTAACTGTAAAAGCAATAAAGACCTGAGTAACTGTAAAAGCAATAAAGACCTGAGTAACTGTAAAAGCAATAAAGACCTGAGTAACTGTTAAAGCAATAAAGACCTGAGTAACTGTTAAAGCAATAAAGACCTGAGTAACTGTTAAAGCAATAAAGACCTGAGTAACTGTAAAAGCAATAAAGACCTGAGTAACTGTAAAAGCCAATACTAAAAAATTATCAAATCTTGTGCAGAAAATGCTAGAAGCTTTTGCATCAATACATGTATATTCTGAGAATGAAAGCAATGTCAGTTCAGGGATTTGGTCAATCAGTTAATATGCAAGGTACAATGGATAAATGGTTGTCTAAATTATGAAAAAAAATTTTTTTTAAATTACAAAACTATCTTGAAATACAATCGAGTAAATTAATAAAATCACCAGTGGCTTTAACCACAGCTTCCAGACAACTTCACAATCTCTTGTAACTCTTCTGGACATTTTCTTTTTTAAGTTGGTGAATGCTGCCATAATCATTGCCTTTTGTTCATCTTTGGTGCTACAAGGAATTTTGTTGGTGTCTTACTCAATTGTTTCTCACATATCATAATCAAGGAGTTGCAGTCTGGGGAGTTAGGTGGCAAGATATAAGAGGGTGATGTGCCTGCAGAAATTTTTTGAAAGCCATAACTGGGTTATCCTGCTTGTGTGGCATGGTGCAGAGTCCTGTTACTCTGCATAGGTTCTTCCAGTGGCCACCATCTTGACCCAGGTCAGCACTATCACCTCAAAGCACTTGATGTAGGCCTCTGTTTTGGGTCTGAGGCCCTGTAGGAAGATGAATGAAGACATCACCATCACTAGTGATCACTCCAAAAATTTTCGTAATCACAATTAAACTCCTTTAACCCTTTCTGAATTCTTTGCACCGTCCTCAAAACATACTGAAATGTTTGTATTGGAGCTTCTACCTCGAATGCTAAGCAGTACAGCATGCCATTTCCAAATTTCTGGGAGAAGGAATTGCATCATAGTCATCCAATATACAGCACATAACCACCTCTCCATATCACCCCCAAAGTAACACCAAGGTAAAGAGATTTCACAAGACCCTCACTGATGTGTTAGCTAAACTAGAAGAGGATAAGAGGGAAAATTGGGATTTATTCGTAACCCAAGCATTAGCAGGTATGAGATTCTCGATAAACAAGACAAAATTTTCCCTTCATTACTTGATATATGGCAGGGATGTAGTCTTACCTATAGACAATCTATTATTACTTAGAAGGAAGTATTTAGGAGAGGATCATCACCAAATAGTTTTACAAAATGTTTTAAAATTTTTACATAGGTGAGGAGAAGGATTCAAAGAGCCCAGAAAAGGTGAAACAATAGGATAAATAAAAATAGAGAAAAAGTTTCCTTCCAGATAGGTGATCCAGTGTATTATAAAATACGCCCGAGAGAAGGTAAATTGAACCAAAGATGAAGTCCATACTATAGGATAGTGCAGCAGATGGGTCCAGTTTCCTTTGTGATATTGGACCAGTTGACCGGAAAGGTAAAAAGAGTGCATGCAAATGATCTAAAACTAGCTGAAATAGGAGAATGGAAATGAGCCAAAACGAAAAATCAACAGAAAAGGCTGAGGAAAATTACGTTGGTAGAACTGGAAGGGTTAGAGACTAAGAGTGAAAGTGAAGGGAGTGAGGAGATTGAAATTAGCCCAACTACCCTTTGAAGGCTGAGGGAGGTAAATCGGACCCCAGCTGGACATTCTGAGGATGAAGAGATTGAGCCTAACCTTAGAGAAGAAGAACTGAGTGAATGGGAAGCATAAGATGAAATTTTGTTAGCTCAGTTGCAGAGTAAATGGTGGGCTGAAAAAGCGCCTTGTGTTAACGAGGAATTATCACTAAAATTGCGAGGGAGGGGGGCAGTGCAGCCCGAGCCCAAAGATTAAGCGAAACCAGTACAGTGGTTGTGTTGAATGAGTGATGGTCTGGGACTAACTGTGCATTTATCATCGGTGTTGGTGAACTATGTGGAAGGGCCCCCATGCATGCAAGGTGCTAGTGTGGGTAGGTGCTTGACATATCGCTCTAAAATATAACCACCCGATAAAAACAATCAGAGAATGATTAAGTAAGACTAACTATTCTCTCCATCTCCTTGCAGACATGGACGAGAAGAGGCTTGTGGTACTGACGATGCTAGTTGTGGTAGCTAATACCTGGGAACACAGTGAGAATACTGTATTTAAGAAGACTAGTGAAGTGATTGTAACTAGATCAAAGTGGTTGATAATGTGGTGATAGACCTGAAGTCATATGAGAAGTTACTGGGTCAGTTGAAGGTCGAAGTAGACAAACTAGATACAACCAGGACACAAGTTGCCGGAGAATATTTACAGACCCCGGAATACCACCATATATTAGACCACTTAGCCCAGGAATCCCTAATACTTGAGAGACAATGGAAAGATATGAGTTATTAGTTGAAAGGAATAAAGTTGTTACAGACCAGACAAAAGAGGGCAGTATTACCTATAATGGGAAAGGCATTGAGTGTGTTATTAGGTACAGTCTTCGAAGGCGAAGTGAGAGTAATTCAGAGGAAACTAAAAGTGGTAGAACAGTGACAACAAGCAATGGCTCAGTCAGTTAGAGAGAGCGTATCTATACTCAATGTTACTAGGCTGGAATTGGCTAAGAATAGAGGGAATATCAATTGGTTGATTTCTCACCTACAGGTTTTTAGAAAAGAAGGGATAAATATAACCACGTCTGTAACAACCAAATTACAGAAATTAGAGGGGTTTTTGCAAAGGTATTTTCAATTATTAGCTATAATGAGTAAGGTACGTCAAACAAGTCACTCTTTAACGGTGTTGTAAGAGCATGTGAGAGCACAATTAGACATGCTGTCGCTGAGACACCTGTCTCCAAGTATAATAACTCCAGAACAATTAAGGGAAGTACTACTGGAGATACAAACCAAACTACCCCAATATCTTAGATTACCTGTAGACCCCACCCAGCAGTTATGGAGGTATTATAGTGTCTTGGGATGTACTACCTTGTTGGAAGATGATAAATTGTTAGTGCTAGTGTTGATTCCATTATTGGACAGAGACGGCACCTTTGAAATTTATCAGGTGATGAATCTCCTCCTTCCCTATCCAAAACTAAAGCCGAAGATAGGAGCTGTGGCTAGGTACAAGGTAGAGACGGAATTTGCTGTCCTAAACCCCAGCCAGGACAAAGTTTATGCTATTAACAAAAAGAGAAGCAGGGATTGTGGGAACCCATTGTAAGAGAAATTCCTAAGATGTCACTAGAAAAGATGTCGGTGTTGTTAAAGTCAATCGATAAGATTGATCTTGGATGGTTGAAGTTGGAGTTAAATACGATAGGTACACCGAATTCGGGCTGGAGAGCGAATATATAATAACCTGGCCGATCGTTGTGGGAATTATAATAATAGTTGTGGCCTTGCTGGTTTGGGTGGTAGTTGAAGAGACTTGCGGTGTTGTCGACCAGGCAGAATAAACTGGCAAGGGAGTGCATGAGTGAAGGAGGGATTCCGGTTAGTGCACTTTACCAAGGCAGGTGCGACCAAAGTGCAATGGGACCCCTAACTGATATTGAAGAGTCCACGATTGTCGTGGAAAGACCTGAACCAACCAAAGATCCGACAAAGCCTGTTGCAAAGGTGAGACAAAATTGGAGGGACAGATTTACGAAATAAATAGCCATCCATAAAAAAAGAAAAAAAGGATTAGCATGCACACAAAATGTTTTAATTATTTTAAAAATCAAATGGCTTGATTATTTGTATTAACCTTTTTAATTTTCGATTAGTAAATATAGTCTTCACATATTAACTTAAGCTAATATGAATGATGAAGGAGGAATTTTTAAGATTTTTGAAACTTTAAATTGTTAAAATAAAAATGAAAACAATTCTTGTAAAAATTCATTACTCGCTGAAAATTTTTTTCTCTTCAGACTTTGATATCCTTAATAGATATTGTTTATAAAACCAATTAAAAGTTTATTTTTAAAAAAAATCGCATAGCTTTCTTGCATTTTTTGTTTTCCTAATTCGGGGCAAATTTTCTGAAAAATGGCTATTTTAGAAAAAAAAAACAAAAAAACAATTGATTAATAATTCCCCAATGGCTCCAGTCCAGAATATAGCTATAGGCGAACTCTAGCGAATTTCTAAATATTTCACTCAGGAAATTAATTGGTTGGTGGGGTTGGTACTTCCATAAATTCACCGAAAAAACAAAGAAAAAAAGCATAGTGAAGAAAAATAACTTACATGAAAAGTTTTATGGCGAAATGTTCATATTTTAAGAAGAGGATAAGCTCAAATTATTTTTTTAAAATTATTTAAAAACTTTTTTAAAATTCTTTCTAACACGTTCGAAATTGTGGCAAAATTGTTTTTCTTTCGTCCGTGAGTGACGCAATTTTTACAAAGGTTAACTTTCGGCAAACCGCAAACGTAATTTTACGCAAATCACTTTTTTGCCAGCGAAAAACACATTAATTTGGAAATTCTTGTAAAAATCAAATAATGGTCGAATTTTGATGAAAGTTTCAGAACTTATTCACAAATGAATTAAATCATTTTTAAAATAATTATTTTTAGAAAATCTTGGTGTGTGTAGTTTTCATTTGCAATAATAGAAGGCATACCCAATTCTCCTTCAATAGGGAGGTGCTGTCTAGGAGATGAATCCCCAATACTCAATAGTGGTTTCCGGCAAAATATAGTCAATTTTTGTTTTAAACATAAAAAACAAAACAATTATTTTTTTCGTCAGTAAAAGTTTAAAAAAAAGTTCTAAGAATCCGTGACAAAAAAATGAAAATCTAGAGAAATATTGATTTAGCTATCAAAATTGGTATTATTTATTTCCACATAACGATTTTCCAATACGTTGGAATTTTCAACTCAAGTCTTGTGGAAAGACGCTTTCTTTGTTTATTTTTCTCCTATCAGTAGTAGGAAATATATATATATATATATATATATATATATATACCAAGTTCTAAATATGAAAAACTTAAAACAATTTAACAATTTAAAATAGAATAAAAACGTTTTGTTTAAGAAAGTAAATTTAAAATAAATTATGTAAAACACAAACATGCTTTCGCGGCACAAAAGTTTTGCATGTTTGTTCTCTAATCCTACAATAAAAATAAAACGGTTTTAAAAAATGTGTGTTCATAAATTGATTTTTCAACCTTAAGTCATTTTCTCTTAGTTTTTACCCCTCAATAATAAAAGGATCTAATTTTATTAAAAACAAACTTTATTTTTTAGCGTTGTGTTCAGTTGGTAAATATCACTTCTTTTTCAGTGAAGAAAAAAAGTCTTGGTAAAAAAAAAAAAACATAACTAAAGTAGTTAAATATTTCATTAATGTTTAACCTGTGCTATAGCAATTAAATTAATTACGGTTAAAAATTTTATCACCAATTATTTGTTAAACAACCAAATATTTTAAAAATATTTTTAAAATTCCGTGTCTATGTGAATGAGCAACACAACATCGTGTTCAAAATTTAGAATTACCGTTCAACGTTTCTTTTTCAAATGTTTGGTAAAGTACTCAACGTAACATAACTTTTCTTAGATAAGATTACGGATTTTACTCTCTTACCTTAAAATGTTGATCGCGGTAGGAACCTAAAGCGATGGAGTTAGAATGTTTTTTTGGGTTCTCAAGAAAGCTGAGAGTAAACGTCATCGCCGACATGTTGATGCCACTTAGATTAACCGGAAATAGTATGTGTACCTAATAGATATACACCGCACAAACATCCGGTTGAATCGAAGCAAAATCCAAATAAAAAAAAAATAAATGTTACGAATACACTGATTTTGATTCAAAGAATTAATTTAATAAATTATTATAGATTTTTTAAGAGTCCATAACGTTGGCAACAAAAGTGTTTTGTTAAAAAAAAAAATTGTGTCAAGCAGTAGTGTGCGTTTGGAAGAAGACTTGTGGGGAGATAACTCTTTGTCCTAATCAACCAGACTCTTGGAAGTATGTTATCTTTTTCTCACTCCATGCATTCTAGACTTACTTTATATATTTCTTTTTTTCTTAATTTTTTTATATTTTGTATGATCTTTGAACGTTTCTGTCTCAGCTTTTAAGCCAGAACCCTAGATTCAACCAGTTTGTTGTGATTTAAATATGATATGTTGCAAGGTGGACAAGCATCTTCCTTTCACGCATTTATGGAGATAATAAATTTCTCCTTTATCTTTTTACGTTATTTGTAACCAAGAACCACAAAATCCGGCTGATAATTTTATTCTCACGACCGGTTTTACTTTTCTTGTGTTATAAATTTGAGTCGATGGTAAAATCGCTGTTTATTTAGTTATTTTCCTAATAGAACTTAACACCTATTTAGTACTTAATTTTAGTAGACATTGATTTTTTTAACCATGCCTTGTTGAAGTTTGGTCTTCATTTAAGTTTTTTGACTGATTTAAATTCAATTATTGTCTATCTTAATGTTTAATGTGTATATGATGTTATTTTTATGAATTCGTATATTTCCGTTTAAAATTGTAACAAAATTGCTGGCAATTTAGATATGAAAAGATGACCGTTAAAGCGAAACATGATCCTTGAAAAAACTTCGATGGAAGATTTTTAACTACACTACAACAGATTTATAATTTAATTTATAAATGATCTTGTTTCTTTTCTTATTTTTCATATAATTTTTAACTCTCAAGACAAAAAGGTGTGATTTACTCTGTCCTTATATTTAAAGTAAATTTTGAAATTATTTAAAATTAATGTGAGTAACTGTTTTTTTAGTGTTTTTCTAATTAAAAAAAATGTATAAAAGAATAAATTAATAAAAATTAGACTATTTTTTTTTCAAAACTATAAGTAACTGAAACTTTATTTTTAAATTTCAGTAGTTAAAATTATGATACTGAGTACTTGATCATTTACTAGAAAAATCGTTTTTGATGAAGAACTGGTCTTTGTTCTGAATACAGTTAAATAATTTTTAAAAAAAAGTTGATCAAATTTTATTTTCAGGTACTCTGTTCTTTACTTGATATGATAAAATCACTGAGTTAGTAGCATGTGTTCATTTTATTGCTTTGAACCCCCATTTTGTGACCAACAAGTCGTGTTTTACATTTTTTTTCAGTTAACTACTAGTGTCGTCTCTTTGTTAAACCCACATGGCTTGCTGTGCCCTTATTTGACGAGATACTTTTTATTAGACATTTAAATTAAATATATATTTATCATCTTAATTCGTACTGTGCTCACTGCTAAGTCATATGTACATATGTTTCCTTATTGAAAACGATAGTCTTCTGACAAGATCGTTGGATAATTCAGTTACGTACTTGAAAGCGGCTTCAGATTTTATTTAAAAAAAAAGAAAAGGGGGGGGGGTTCATCAATTTCTCTTTTTGAACTCCAGGTGCTATAAAAAGTTGTTTTTATTTTTATAGCATCTGGAGTCCAAGGAAACTTCTAAGACTTCACTCTTGTCATTCTCTCTACGTTTTTTTTTTTTTTTTTTTTTTTTTTTAAAAAGAAATAAAAATAACGCAAAAAAGGGGTGATTTGTTCTTTTTCAATTTATCTTACACTTGGTTTGTTTAAAGTTTATTAATAATTAGACATTAATGATTTAAACTTTAAAGGCTAAAAGTTTAAGAACCTAGGTTACCTTGAAGTGATAAAAAAAATTGTTAAAATCCGCAGAATAACACGTTGATCGCTTTCCGCATTATTGGCAGATAAATTATCAATTTTTTTATTTGTAAAAAGCTAAAAAAAATAAATTTGGCTCAAATCTTTTACTATTTAAATTTAAACTTAAATCTTTTTTTAAATTGAAGATAGAAATTTTAAAGTGCACGAACTTTTTTCCTACATACCGTTACAATTTTTTTTTTTTTTTTACATCATTAGATTCTTCTTTTTATTGATTAATAAATTTGACAGAAGTTTGTGAATATGTTCTCGCGATTAAAACTGACCAAAAAAAAAAAATCATTGCCAAGTTTTGAAGGCAAAGAAAAGGCATTTTATTTAGGAACGCAATATACCTCGACGCCTGTGAATATATCTTCCTTCAAAAACATCTAACACCTAAAAACAAATTGATGCGGTAAAAAAAAAAAGGTGAATAATGAACCAATATCGGGATATCATTGCCAATGAAGAGAATTATTAGTTAATGTCCTACTCTTTAGGTCACAACTGAAAGTTTATGGCTTGAGTTTTCATTTCGTTCTGCATATTTGGGTGGAGGGGTCCTACTTTCACTATCACTGTTTCTTTAACATTGTAACACCCCCACCATCGCTCTCCCTTCTTTTTAAAATTATCACTGATTATTATATAAAAGTAACAAGGAAACAACAAAATGTTTTCCCTCCCCAAACGCTCAAATTTGTTTTGTTTTTTCTCCCCCTAAGCTTGACCCCCTCCTAACACCTTGAAGAACTGCTGAGCCTAAATATAACTTAACACAAAAGATTCCTGCTCCTCCGACTGCAAGCAGCAGCTGTAGTGGTAATAACTACTCTCACCTTTTTTATTTCTATTTTAACTTTTTTATTTTCGGTTTCTGTTCATAGCCCCCTTCCCCCCTTTTTAATTTCAACGGTTGGGGGAGTGCCCTACATTTTTGGAGGGTAACTAGCCAACGGTTTTTTTTTTATATGCTGCTTTCTTATTCAAGATCCGTTTATGCAATACTTTGAACAAGCAGAAGAAGCTTTATCTCAAGAGGACACATTTTTATACTTACATTCGTGAGGATTTTCTTTTGCTTTTTTTACACTGAAAAAAAAAAATCACGTTTTGGAATGTTTGTGCGAATGCCTGTTTTTTATTTCAAATCTTTTTTTTTTTTTTTTTCAATTATTTTTTATCTAAAATTGATTTTAAACAAATACTTTTAAAGTGCAGAACAAGTCACAAAAACTTTCTTTTATTATTGTCACTCGTGTGCTGTATTTTTTATTAATTTTTTAATACATAGTTGCTCCCTAAATTGACAAGTTTTTCTATTTTTGTTTACTGAATAATAATTTTAATACTCACTTCAACTAGCATTCACCGGGCACACTCATGAAAACAATATAGCCATTTTTCTACTTTACTAAAACAATTGAATTAAATTAATTAAATGTCATCCTCGAATAAAAATTCTTATCTTTACAAATGAATTAAATTTTCTAAATCAAAGTATTGCAGATTGCTTTATAGACTGAGAAAAACGGTATAGAGCCCAACAACTAAAAAAATCATATCCCTTTTTTATTATTGAAAAAAAAAAGTAATGTTTATATTTTTTGTTTTTCTCTTCAATAATTATTTTTCTCACCTATCTCCTTCTTTGTTTACTTGGCAATTTAAAGTTGAAAATTATTCAAAGATTGGGTGGCCGAGCTGGTAAGTATCATAGCACCCATGAAGAAAGTCAGCAATAATAGCATGACTCTGCTGTTGTAGTTACTTTGCCTAAATTATCACAATCACACTGAAAAAGTGAGGCTGATGTGGTGCAGTTCATTTTATAATCTAATTAATTCTACACTAGCATAGAAACTGAGCACATTTGTTTGCAGTAAAGATGTTCAAAAGAATCACCAAGACCTTTTCACTTTCAGTAACTGACTGACTCTACCTCCTCACCTTTTCTTGGGGTCCTGCTAAATTCTTTCAGTGTGAGCTCTAGTCTCCATCATACCAAATTACCCCCTTTAAAATTCGTCGTCTTATATAATCCTGATATATCTTTGTTATCCTGCATCATCCTAAGCAGCACAAAAATAGACTAATTGTAAACTTGTTGTTTGTATCTGTAAAGATAACTCCGGAAGAGTGACATTTCTATTTCACTTAGCAGATTTGGGCATCTCTTGTTTGGTTGGTTATGTCTGGATAAATTACATGTGAATTTTACTCTTAAAATGTCAGTGATCTTAACAAATAATGAATTCTCTGTTTAGGATAAATGTAAAAGGGCTTGTTACAAATTGCAAATGTTAGGCTACTTTTCACATCAGAAAAGTGAGTGAAATATGCTGAGTCATTGATGCCAACTCTCTGGATTAAAAATATTGATTTAAAATAGGATTTCAGTTGCTTGCTGATGTTTATACAATATGTATATTAGCTTTTTATCTTATTAGTTTTTAGATTATGAATTTAATAGTGATTTAAATTTTTCTTTTTTTGTTTTTTTCCTATAAATAACATTCAAATTGTTTAAATGTTAACATTTTTCTGTAATTGTTGGAATCTGCTTCATTGGTGAAATATTGCTTCTTTTTTTTTCCCTCCACCTATTTAGTACTTAGCAAATATAGAAGGTTAAGCCCAGGAGGATAATTTGTATGCCTAATGATAATACTTCTCTCATTGCAAATCCTGTTCCTTATTTTTATTTACATTCTTTTGTCTTATCAGGTTGAATTACCTAATGTACATACATCAAAAGTTAAAGAAAAACATTTTTCTGTTTATTATATGAACATGATATTTAAAATGTGCTTTACCATTTTTAAAGAAAGGAACAGCTCTATTACTGCAGATTAACTGAATGTAATGAATTTATAATTTCTTTGCAATATGTTATCTAAGGTACTTACATAGGAAATTAATTAACTAGATTATGCTGTAAAAAAAAAATTTTCAAATTGAGAAAAATCCTTTCACAATATAGTAGTCTAGCCACATGATGCAAATGTCTTGAAAATAAGCTCAATTTGTCCACTTAAAATCTACAAATAAAAACTAGTCAAGGCTTAAATTTATCTTGAAGTGAGAAAATTGAATTGCTATCTTCTGTTCTAGTCTAAAATTATAAATTATAACTATTTATCAAGACTTGTACTACAAGTTATACATGATATCAGTATTAATCTTGTTAAATTTCTTTTATACTATGGTACAAGAAACTGTTTTATTTTTTTCTATTCTTACACTTTTCTTTTTAATATTAGCCATCATCAGTGTTAAATGAAAATATATCCCCACCCACCAAAAATCACCTGAACTGATGTAAAGTGGTCCAATTTAAATGCAACTGATGGATCTAGAAAGTGAAATAGTCACAATACTTTGATTTATCCTTTTTTGTTGTTCTTTCCAATGAGGTGTTACTGGCTTTACCAGATTAGAATAAGCCACTACTAATATATATATATATATATATATATATATATATATATATATATATGTGTGTGTGTGTGTGTTTCAAGGACGGGGCTTATAATACCACTTACTGAACAGCTACTATGTTGTCAGAGGTTAGACATTCAACTCATGTTTGGTATTCTTATGCCCATCGTAGCATTTGTTTTTTTTTTTCATCTTTTGATAGTTTTATGGAGTCAGATACTTTTATTTTAGGTAATGATTCTGATAAAAGCTTAATCTAAGAAATATTTTGACTGGAAATATAGATTTTGTAATTATAAGATTTTTACCAAAAAATATCTTTCTTTGATTACTTGTCTTTTTTTATTTTCCGGTTGTGATAATTAAAAAATTTTTTAGTTTAGCAAATAATTTAAAAAAATTTTTTATTTACTTTTAACTACGAATGAATTTCATATAAAAACTGTTAACAGAAAGGAATGAATAATCTATGTGGTGGATATTTGAAATTAGCATCACAATCATTTACCAATAAGCAGAAAAGTTCAGTTTCTAAATAACACAATATTTACTCATGCTTCACATTCTCAGAATGAAGATTTTATTTCACAAACAGAAATTTCAAACAGTTTATTTAGTTTATAAATAGACATTTACTTATTTCTGTTAGTGTAAATTATCTGAGAATTTTCTAACAGTATATTTCATTTCATTGATTGGTATACTCATTCCTTAAGAAAAGATTATGTTACCAAGATTTGGCACATTGGTTTATAAAAAAAATTTTTTTTATCTCAAATCCTGTTTTTCCTCAAGTGATGCAATTTCAGTGAAAACCTTCATTCGAAATGCTTTACAAGTGACTTTGTTAAGCTTGAATAAATTATCTTTAAAGATGCATGCCAACCAGTATTCGTAATAAAAATATTACTCGAGCAATGTTGACAAAAATTGAAAGCAATATTTTAAAGGTGCAACAGTTTTAAATCACTTTTTTAATTTCCAGTTTAGAAGATTTTAACATGAATATGCCTTTACAGAATTGTATCCACTTTAGAAATGGGTCATCTGTTGAAATATGAATTTGTTTGTACAAAAATGAGGACTGAAACTTAAGAATTTAGCAAGATTGATTCCTGAACATCTGTTTAGATAACTTCAAGCTTAATCATTTGCTTGTTATTTGTTTATATATATATATATATATATATATATATATATATATAATGTGTGTGTGTTTGAATCTGACAGAATGATAAGTAACAAATAGAACAAAATTTGATAAAGGCAAAACATATATTTCTGAGATGGGGTATTGTAACTATTTACACTATTCATACTGTTGTCCACATCTTTATTGCCATAATCTTAACATTTTGACTGATGTATGCTCAAGCCTTCTTCTGGTGACATGCATTGGAATTTCGAATTGAACCCTTTATTTAGTCTGAGGGAAGTAGATTGTTCTAATTCCACATGCCATGCCTTTTCAAATATCTCAGTTTCAATTAATTCCCTTTAGTTTTAGTTCTCTCAATTCTCCAAGTTTTAAATCTCTCTGCCGTGACCAGGTTTTGAGATCACAACTCTGTCAAGTCGCTCTTTTGGATTACTCAAACATGCTTTTATTCACTGTATATCATCTGAACAAGGTTGGAGCATACAATGACTGAAACATTATGAATATGGCAATAAGAAAGGACAACAATCCAAATGATGTAAATAGCATAAAAGACAAAATGTTATATTTGCAAATATTTCCAATTTCTTCCTTATCCTATCAGGTGTGTATTATTATTATTAATATTATTATTATAATATATATATATATATATATATGGCCTGAAGGTTATGTTCAAACATGAAACAGATTGTCTCCACTTGATGTTGGCTTTTGTCTACCACTATATTTCTACATTTTCAATCCTTGATGTTGAGGACTTTTATCCATTAATACCAGTCAGTCAGTTAAGTGTCATACGTGATACACGCATGGGCGATCATGTCTCGAAAGAGACATGACTGACTGGGCAGAAGATTATCCCACAGTAGGTTGCCATTGCTTTCTGCGGTAGACTGGTTGCCGACCAAGGCTATAGAACCCAATCTGTCCTGTTATTTAACCCATAACTGGAAGGAATAGACAGATTAATACCTTTCCCAAGGGTATTTGCACGTAAGTGAATGCAATGAATTCAGCTGGAATTCAAACTCGGCTCCCCGGTTTCAAGTTCTGAGCCAATATCCAATGCACCACAACATGCATTAATAATCCATTAATATAGCATACCTTAAAACTTGCTACTTTCACCTTTTTGCAATACCTAAGTTTTAAAATGAACTTTTATAAATGAAAAAGCTTTTTTGATACTTTCATTTTAGCTTTAATTGAAAGCCAAAATCTTAAATTTACAATTTCCAGTAAGCAAAATACTCTAGTGTATTTTTTAAGCAGAAATGATATTGATTGGAATCTATTTTTTTTTCTAAAATAGCTGATTAATACCCTCTTTTTAGCCATCTTTTATTGCAATGTAAATTTTCTTTTTTTAAATCTTCCAAAAATAAAATAAACTTATCTGAAATTTTGAAGAATATTAGCTGATTTAAAGTATAATTAATCTGATTTAAAACATGTATTATTTACTTGATAAGTTAAAAAAAGAAAAAGCAGAAACATTGATTCTAAAAACAAACAGTAGAAGTGATTTACATATCTTTCAAACCCCAACAAAAACTTCACAAGCACTAAGATGTTTACATGTTTATTGCTGTCTGACAGAGATTTTATCTGTTAAAAAATGATAGCCTAACGAATTTTTAAGTACTCAGTAGTCTGAAAGATGTTGGAAATATTCTCCATAATTTAATTTAAGAATGTTGACTTCAAATATACTATAGTCGTCAATCTCATTTTCTGATAGTCATTCATACTTTACTTTATGGTCAATCATACTTTCAAAATGTACACATTTTATTCACATGAAAAAAATTTTTGAATTATTTTAAAAATCATAGACTGATGATTTGTATTAAGCTTTTTAATTTCTGCATAGTAAATAGCCTTCACTGAATAAGCAAACATAAATGAAGTTTTGAAGAATTTATTAGAGATTTTAAAAATATTTTTTAAAACTATAAATTATAATCGAAAAAATGAAAACAATTCTTGTAAAATTTAATTATTCATATCAACTGTTTTTTTCTTCAGACAATAATGTTCTTAATATATATTATTTATAAAAACAATTAAAAGCTTATCTCATTAAATAATGTCATAGTTTTATTGCACTTTTTATTTTATTTGAAGCAGATTTTCAGAAAATTCAGAATTTTTACCAAGATTTTATAAAAATAATCTCATAAATGAATTCATTCATTTGTGAATAAGTACTGAAAGTTTAAGTAAGATCTGACTTGTTTTTTAGAAGAATTTCCAAATTAATGTTTTTTTTTTTTGTTTTTTTTTTCACTAGAAACAAAGGTGCTAAAATTCTGATATTAGGTTCTAGTCCCCTGCTGATGCAAAAAAAAAACCCAAGATTTTTAACCAAAGCTTTGAATATATCATAAAGGATTCAAAAATTAAAATATTTCGGTCTTTTTTTTTTTTTCTTTTTTTTTTTCATAATAATAATAATATAAATATTTTGATAATAAAGCTTTGTTTTTATTAAGTTTGGAGCCTTTTTTTATCTGTTTTTTACTGAAAAATTGGAGATACCTAATTAAGTTTTAGAAAGAAATGAATCTTTGTAAACTGCAATTGGCCTCATTCAAATATAATTTCCTGTTTTCTGTTGTTGATCATATGAAATACCTTGATACATATTACATGAAAACTTCTCACTTACCCATAATGTTTTGATAGGAGAAAATGTTCATTTTGCCAAAATCACAGATGAAAATCAGTTGCTTTTTATGTAACCACTGTAACCAACTTTGTTAATATATTGTCCATGTAATAAAATGATCAATCACATGTCAAATTTGGGGTTTTATTTATTAATTTGTTTAAAGATTCTACCCAAATTATGGACATAATGAACTAACAAGGTCTCTCTAAAATTGTTGCTGTTTTAGTTGCTCTTTTGCTGCATTTTCAATGCTGTTCTTTGTCTTTACCAGGTTCATGATCTTTTAGTATCTCAATGACTTCCATATGGACTGGGATCTGGGTGGCCTTGCTGGTCTGGAGAATTGCTTGGACCTGCTGGCCACAACAAGGGTATATCCATCCTGATGAATTCTTCCAGTCCACTGAGGTGGTAACAGGTTTGTAAATTTGTAATGTTTTTACTTTTTCTCATTTCTGACATTCTCTTTCTTTAAATGTTCAATTGCAAACGGACAATCTGTTAAATAATGACTTAGCAGTTTTGAAGCTTCTAACAAGAGAGAGAAACTCTATGTGAGAATTATCTCACTTTAACACTAAAATTATAATGACCTGTCTAATGCGTCAATATCTGCTAGATATTGACACATTGAGATACAAATTAACTCTTTTTCTTTTAACCTTTTAATAGGATTTGAAAGTTGTCCCATGTTCAATGAAATAAAAATTCCTTGCATTACAAGAAATGTACTTTCATTTGTAATTGATTCGTATGAAAAGAATAGTTTTCATTTTCAATAAAGCAGTTTTGGGTAAAATGTGAGGAAAATAGAATTTTTAATGTTACTATTAAATGATTAAAATTCTCTTAAGCATTTTGTTCATTTAACAAAAAAATGACTGAAATAAAATTGAACTACAAAAGTTGAGGATGCTAAATTATTTTTGATTTAGCACAACTTGCAAATCACTAAGGATCTTGTTTGTTTTTTTTGTTTTCTGAGTTGAATTGACAAGGAACAATTGCCTGGCTTTATTCCTCTTATCTCACAATTCCATTACTAAAAATATTGACACAAAAATTTAAAAATTAACTTGGCTATTTAATCTCTCATCTACACACAAAATTGCTCAGAAAGTAATGTTGCATTTTTGGAGATGAAGTAATAACATGTTAAAATGTAACAGTTAAATTTATTTCTAATGAACATGATTATCGTTGTTAACAATGAGAGCCTAATAATAAGCTAATTTTTTTAATTTCCTCCTCCAAAGAAATAAAATCCTCCTATCAACCCATAAAACAAAGCTCTATTTGATGTCTTGGTGTGCATTTAGAATTGAAACAATAACAGCTGATTTTTATTGTCACAAGTGATTTCCCCACCCGTTCCTCAATAACTTGATCTCGTCAGCAATTTGTCATTTTTAAAACTGATGCCACACTAAAATGTAATCAAAGCAGATTGTGGGGAGGGGCTCAATTAGCAATCCAACTACGTTGGGTTTGACACCTTAAATTTCCCATTCAGTCAGATTATATATTCTTAATGGCAAAACTTATTAAAATAGAGAAATTCATCCTTCTTTCATTTAAAATTCTAGATTATTTCAACAATAGATTTTGACATTACTAATAACAATGATTGCATTCTGAACAAGTAAGTAATTTAACACTTGTTACATTTGTGCAGGCTTTTATTTCATCTCCAAAAATTCCGTCCAACTTTCTGAACAACCAAATTAAGGGCAGTCTAAAGAATTTCGAGCAAACTTTTAATACTTCTCGAATCATTAATTTTGGAAACATGTACTTCAAGGACTTGGATATTAAAAAAACAAAAAAATATTAGAATGCATTTTATCTAAAAGTATTTCTTTCCCTTAAATATTCACAGTTAATGGCGGATCCAAAATTTATCTTTATTGATTAATCAAATATAACAAATTATAAGCTGTAAAATCTTATTGTCAATAAAAATGAGGAGAATCTAAGTTGTTTAAAAAGATGATTAGAGCACACACAAGTTTGTTTTTTTTTTCAATGGTTTGATGCTTTTCTTTACTTTATATTAATTAAAATAAGGATTAATTGGTATAAAATATTTAATATGGATGCATAGTAAATAAATATTGGTTCCAATTTTTTTTTAATTGTAATTGTTCCCTGTTTGGGGTGTGGTTTCCGGTTTTCTCTTTTCCATTCTTTTTACCCTTACGTAGCCCCCTGCGCATCAGTGGCGTTATCGCCTTGCTTGGGGTGATATGATTAAAAAAAAAAAAAATTGCATTATTTTTTTCTTTACTAAAATTTCAAGTACTTATTTTTCTTGAAGGCAAATACTTAAAGAGAATGTGATCTATAAATTTCCTTTTAACGTAAACACTCAAATCTTTGTTCATCAAATTTCAAACTTTGAAAATTCTCAGTCATTAAAGTAGTTTTTGTTTTCTATTCTAAATGTTAGAATAATACCTCATGATGTAAAACTTTTTTCTTTTCTTTTTTTTTCTCCCCTTGTTTCTCAATTCAGTATATGAGTTTGAGCTGGTTCCAAAGACAATGTTCTTGGATTTATATCAGTATCAGTGTACATCAGTCAGTTAAGTGCCATACGTGATACACGCTTGGGCGATCATGTCTCAAAAGAGACATGACTGACTGGGCAGAAGATTATCCCGCAGTAGGTTGCCATTGCTTTCTGCAGTAGACTGGTTGCCAGCCAAGGTTATAGAACCCAATCTGTCCTATTATTTAATCCATAACTGGAAGTAAGCAACGGATTAATACCTTTCCCAAGGGTATTTGTGCATAAGTGAATGGAAGGAATTCAACTGGAATTCGAACTTGGCACCCTGATTTATCATTCCGAGTCGATATCCACTGCACGACAACGCACATCCATCAGTGTACATACATAATGAAAAAGAAAAACTGTCAAAGTTTAACAAAACTATGTAGCAAAAGGTTAGTTTTCACCTTGACACTATTACTGTCTACTCCCACTGCATTCTTTGTCTTTGTTTTAAATAACACTTTTTTAACATTTAAATAAAGCCCAAGCATATAAAACTTGGTTTATTTTCATTTTTCTCAATAAATGACAAAAAAAATTTTAAGTACTATTTATTTATTGGATTATTTACAATAATAATTTTAAATTTACAAGATTATAAGAATATATGAATCGACTACAATGCAATTAATAACCATGAAAACTTTTTTTTTGTTTTTAACTCATAAATTCCTAAAAATGTCTGAACTACTGGACAAGAAAATTTAAATAAACACTTAATGATGAGTAGCTAAATTTTGTAAAAAAAAAATATATTTTTCCAGGGATTGTACATGTTCTTCTTTGATTGTTTTATATTGCCAATTCAGTCAGTTAAGTGCCATACACGATACACGCTTGGGCGATCATGTCTCGAAAGAGACATGACTGACTGGGCAGAAGATTATCCCGCAGTAGGTGGCCATTGCTTTCTGCGGTAGACTGGTTGCCGACCAAGGCTATAGAACCCAATCTGTCCTGTTATTTAACCCATAACTGGAAGGAAGAGACGGATTAATACCTTTCCCAAGGGTATTTGCGCATAAGTGAATGCAAAGAATTCAACTGGAATTCGAACTCGGCTCCCCAATTTCTCATTCCGAGCCGATATTGCCAATTACTTGTTTTAATTTCCCAAGCAAGGATTTTATCTATTATCATGCATTCCTCATAAAAAGGGTAATTATTTTCACTTAAGTTTTCTTAATAAATAAAAAAAGGTTATTTCTATAAAATATGATAAATTTTGTATTTTAGTTGGTTCCCATATTTTTATAAACTTGTAAATAATGTTATTCTTGTAGATAAACAAGCTAATAAAGTGTTTAATATATTTATTGAGAGTTCTCAAGGAAAAAACAAATGTTTTCAAATGTGTAGGTTTTATTAAAATTCTAAAAATAACATTCTAAAACAATGATTGCTGATGTATACAGTAATAAGTGTCAAAGGGAAAACATCCTTTTGAGAGCTTTTTTTTTTTTTTAACTTTGCTAAAAGAACCATTTATTGATGAAATTTTTAACAAGATGTAATAATGCTTACAAGTTAATTTGAACATTGTATTTTAAATAAAATAAAAGATTCCTCACTTTCTGCAACAATACACTTAAAGTTAATTCATGAAACCTGTAATTTAAATAAAATATGTATTTCTGTTTTAATTTCTGGAATGAGGAGTTATCATTATTTACATTTGAACTATTGTCTTCATCTTTGTTACGACATTTTGACCCTTGTATCGTTTAGCCTTCTTCAGGTGCTTGTTGACCTGGACCCCAGATTAACAAACACTTGAAGGCTTGAGGGTGCACTGGCCTTAAATGTTGTCATAAGAACACTGATGAGGAAAATGGTTGAAATGTAAATAAGATATGTGTACCTTATTGAATAATGTTATCTGCAAACAAAATCCTAAAATAGTCTGAATGACCCTGATTCATTGCATAATGTTACCAGAAGCTAATCAGAAAATGTGTGATATTGAAGATTCCAAATGAATTGAACAGATATTTTATCCTTTAAATTCACCACCACTGCATTACTGTTGTTTTTAGCCTTGGATCCTACAAGTTTTATCTAATTTTGAATTGCAGGTGATATTCTCCAACTTGATGTTGAGAAAACATGGGAGTTTGACCGTTCCCACCCAATCCGGAGCATGGTCCTACCTTATGCAGTTTATGGGTTGCCTCTCAAGTTACTTCAACTCTTAGAAAGTTATGCTTCTGTGACAATCACTCCATATCTGGTAATAGTGACACCACGGTTAGCCATCACTTTGCTGATGTTTGCTGTTGATGTTATCATCTGGAAGGCTTGCAAATATCTACGAATCAATCCTACACTTGGGCTTACCTTGTATGCCAGCTCATTTGTGACATTGACTTTCTTGACTCGCACCCTCTCAAATACAATTGAGTGTTTGTTCTTTGCTGTCGTCTTGCTTGTTGTTATTCAACGCTTTCCCAGCTCAGCAGAAGGCAAAAAGAAAAAAAAAGGCGGCCAGAAAGGTGGCACCAATCCTCAGCCTGCTCCTGAGGCAAAACCAAAGGGAAATGCTTCATCTTCATCAGGAGGGGGAAACAGAATGCTCAGGAGCCTGTGCAGTCTGGACAAACTTCCAAAAAGAACAAAAAGAAAAATAAAAACAAAGGTTCAGCACAAAGTAACCAGAATGCAACCAAACAACAACCACCACCTCCTCCTCCACCCCCGAATCCCGTTCCCGTTGCCGAGGAGCGGAAAGTTGAGAAACGACCAGAGGAGCGGAAAGCAAATAAAAAACAGCCAAAGGCCTCTAACCCCGTTCCTCATATTGATCTGATTGTCTTGGCCGCTTGCCTGTCTGCTGGCACGTTCAACCGTCCAACATTCCCTATCTTCTGCCTGACTCCCATCTTGTTGTGGCTCTACCATGTTTCCTCCCACAGGCTTTCCCTCATGATCAAGAATTCTTGCCTGTTGCTGCTCTATACCTTGCCATTCTGTATGGCCTTCATCGTAGGTGACAGCCTTTATTACCGAACAACCATAACGGAATTCAATAACAGGATGTACAGCTGCATTGAGAACAAACACCAGCAGAACATGATGACATGCATGTGGAAGACTGTGGTGCACAGTGCAGCCATAACACCATTCAACTTCATCTTCTATAATATTCAGGATGTCAATCTCGCTAAGCATGGACTTCACCCATTCTATTTTCACGTGGTTGTCAACATGCCTCTCCTCTATGGCGTTCTATACTTGCTGTTCATGTACAACATCTACCGGTATTTCAGCAACGCTATCTACTTCAACAGTATTTGCTGGTTGTCAATGTTTGTGATCGTGCCTGTAGATGTACTCACCATTTTCCCTCATCAAGAACCGCGTTTCCTTGTGCCCCTCCTCCCGGTCATGATTCTTGTTGGTGCCTCCGTAATGGAGAGACTCAAATGGAAAAAAGCATTTGGCATCATGTGGATTGTCTCTAACATGGCGCTGGCCATATTCTATGGTGTTCTTCACCAGGGAGGCCTTTTACAAAGCCTCCTCCAAATGCAGAAAACTAGTCCCAGTACAACTGGGTTGGACCATGTTGTCTTTTACCACACGTACATGCCCCCTCGACATTTATTGCTCAATAGAAAAGCTCACGTGACTCTGGTTGCTCATGATCTTCAAGGAAGTGAAATGTCAAACCTGCACCAGGTGGTGACTTCTTTGCAGTCCACAAAAGACACACGCTCACTGTCTGTGGTGCTTCCCTCCCCGGTTGCCAATGATTTCAAACAGACACTCAATGCACACTCTTCAGTTATAGGAGAGCAAACCTTTGGCCCTCACCTCTCTCTAGAAGACCCACCACCCCTTTTTCCTTTTTTGGAAACTAGCTGGGACAATATCCAAAACGTTTTGTCACACTTGCATTTGAAGGTGTTACGTCTTGGTCGGAAAGAAAAGCCTGCAAGCTAAAAAAAATTTTTTTTAAAAATGTGCCCACCTCTTGTGCATATGGTATGCGCAATACACTATATGCCACCTCATCTCTGCCTTGTAGCCAGCTAACCCAACGGGTCTCTTCTGTTTTTTCCCACCTAAATTGTTTTCTTTTTAAATTAACTTTTGTGTATGCTCTCCTTTTTTTCCTCTCCCTTTCACACAAAGAAAGTCTACAGCATTAACAAAAAAATTAAAACCAGTATTGTTCTTTTTTTTTTTTTTCTTTTCTTAGAAAAATTAATTTACCTCATATGTCCATTATTTATTACCTTCCCCATCTATTTATCTCATTTTCATGTACTTTCACTATTTTTTTTTTTCTTTTTCAATTCTTTGATCTTGGTCATTATCTCTTTAATTTTTTTTCTTTTTTCATATTTTTGCTTTTACTTAATTAAAAAAAAAAAAATTTAAATAATCTAGAATATTTTGAAATTATCCTCAGTTTTAGTCTGCAAGTTTATTCAGACCAGCCTCTTCTTACCCTCACAGTATTTTCATTGTTATATCCTCTTTCTCTCTCCCTCAGGCAGGAAAGCTATGCTTTCCAAATCTAACCAGTACATAAATTTTCCATATATTAGTCTCAGCCGCTGATATTTTTTGCTAGTATTTACTATCTGTTGTTAGCCTACCCAGGTTTTTTTTTTTTTTTTTTTTTTTTAAGGTGGCTTTAATGTAATATGCAAACTGAAGGTTATCAGAGGATGTAGCAAACAAAACTAAAAGAGAAGGGCATGGTTTATGTACTGAATATTTTTTTTTTTTTTTTTATTGCTCTTTTTCCTTTGGATTTTTTTTTTTTTTTTGTAGTTTTGTTATCTTTGGAGACTGAACGTGAAAATAAATAAATAAAAATTACTCTCTGCTTTGGTTTCCCTACGATCTCCACCATTAATTTTTGGCTTTTTGCATTGCCCAGTTGCAGTATTATAATTTATTTGTTACCATTTCAGCAGCACACTTTTCAACCTTCAATACTTACTCTTGGCCTAAATACCAGGCCTTTTTTTTTTTTTTTGGTTTCTTATTTCCATTTTTTTCTTTTTTTAATAATTATTATTATTATGATGATGTCTATTCTAATTGTTGTTTGTCTCACTTTTTTTTCATTAACACCAGTAGTTTTTTTTTTGTTTTTTTTATTCAGCTGATATGCATTTTTAACACTTTCAACATCAGAATATTTTTTTCAAAATCATTGAAAATAAATAAAAACTGCACTAAATTTCTTAAAGGCAGAAAATCTACAAGCATCAGTTACTGACAGTCGCAACTTTTACCATGTCTGTTATTGCTATGCGGAAGAGATGATCTTCATACTGCTGCTGATGTCATACAGCGTAAGTTGTTCTGGTTTCAAAAATATTTGTTTTATGTAAATATTTATTTTCAAGAAATTTGAGAAAATGTTAATGATGTTGTTTCTGATTTTTGTTTTTCTTTTATACACCTATCCAAAATGATTTAGAACTGTTTTAATTGTAATTGCAGTGCATCCAGTGTACATTTGAATAATCAAAATTAGATGTCCTAAAGCTGCAGATATTTCTTTGTGTCTGCTTCAAAGGAAGTTTGCATGATTAGAATAACAAGTTGAACCTGCATTTTTCTAGTCATAGCTTGAAGGAAAAAATTAACCAAAAAATGTTGTATTTCTAATGCAGGATTGTTGGCTGGGTAAGGAATCTCAATATGGTTATTTGTTTATGACAGCAATGATTCACTGATCTCTAAAGCATTTATACATGAGATTTTAAAAAATATTTCTTATAAATTGCAGAAACTTTCTAACACCTTTCTTTTTTTTTTTTTCCTCAACTGTTGCTAGCATGTAGTTTTGACCCCCACCCCACCCCCAAAAAATACAGGGCAGTAAAAGAAAACTATCACTGCTTTTTTTTTTTGTTCTCATTGGAGATTACCACTATAACAAAAATGAGTTATAATTCTTGATGACATTTCCCTTCAGTTACTCTCAAATCTTTTACCTAAACCGGCCATGTAAAAGGAATTTTCTTCCTCTCTGAAATTTGAATGGTTCCTTGCACAGAATTGGGTTTATGCTATTGTTTTAAATTGAACAAAATAAAACACATTATATTTTTATATATTTTACTGAGTTAAATCAATAAAGACACTACCAAATGGGATGCTTTGAATGTGTCTGTTCCAGTCGGTTAAAATATTTTATTTGATAATTACCATGTCTCTTGAAGGTATAATTTATGAATAAAAATATTCCAGCTTTTCCCCTGCCCTAATTCTAAGATTTATCAATGGCATTTAATAAAAATAAAATGACATATATAACACAGGAAATTATAAATTATTTAGACTGAAACTCGATCTTTCAGCTCAAAATCCATGCCTACTTTTTCTTTCCTGCTTTAAAATCTGCAAAAATATCCATTGATATAAAGTGCTGAAAAAAAAGCTAAAATAGATAAAATCTATATGCACAGATTAATTGCATCATTAACTTAATCTAATTAAACGTTCTTTACTTGAGTGCTTCTATCAGTTTCCACATGTATAACTTGCCATAAAAAGATATTTATGCACTTGTCTTAAATAGCCATCAGGTACTTCATTAAATGCTTTACCACTTGAATTTTTGTACATGTCCGTCTCCTTTTGGTGAACACTACTTCACATAGTTTAACTCCTGCATCTTGAATCTCTCAATTTAAAGTAAAAACAAATGTCTTTTTTATGATTGGAAATTATATTACTCAGAGCAGACAAATGATCTCTGTCTAACCTCTTTGTCAGAAAACATTCCAGTTTTCATCTTGAAAGGATTCATCCCTTCCAGAAAAGGTGACTATTAATTTATGATTTTAAATTTAAACAGATGTTGAAATGAAGTCTCCCTTATCTTAGGCTTACAATTGATTTTATTTTTTTAAAAATCTGTTTTCAGGATAAGATTTCTCAAATAAGAGCGAAACACAGAATTATATTTTTCTCATCTGCTGTATAATACAAATCGACCTGACTTCAATGAAAAAGCATTTTGCCATGTGATCACCTCATTAAAAGTTGTTTGTGTGAGCATGCAGAAAAGTAAGTCTATTCCTGTGATGTTTCTTTTGGAATTATTTTTTTGAGACTCCAGAAAGACCACGAGTTGTATTAAAATACTTAAATGGATTTGCGTTATAGGATGAGAGAGCAAAAACTTCTCTTAAATCTTCAAATCCTTGCCTGTCTCAAAAATTTATTTGCTTATTTCCTTTTGTATTCTAATTATAAGAATTGAAATCTATATTAATCCAAAATAACCACATGTGGAAGGAGGGGCTCAAGTTAACAGCAAAATAAGCACCCATTTTCTAAATACTCTTTATAGCTACTATGCAAAGGAAAATTACTGGATAGGATGTGCATCATGTTAAAGACTCGGCCAGTAAAACTTTGCTGTTAATTTTGGTATCTCATGGTTATTTGATGTTGGTTTTCTGCAACACCAAAATTTTCAGGATTTATTTCATTTGAAATTTTAAAAAAATATTGAAATATTTTTTTCTTTCACTGTTACTAACAGATTGAAAATGCTTTTGTTTTTCTTCTTTCTCACAATTGGTTCTCTTTACTTACTCTTTTTGTTAACTTTATATCTCGACATCTGTTGGCATAGCATGTTTGGCACTTTATTTCTAATTATCAATTTTCTATTACTAAAAAGTGACAGCATCACAGAATCTAACACCTAGCAATACCAGTATGTTATCTATCTTTACAATTTAAATTCACATTTTGTATAAAAACTTGTTGATTTTTTCTTTGCAAGCCTCCACTAAAAAGATGTAAGGAATTTGTGAGCGTTGTAATGATTTTTTTTTTTTTTACACTGTAATAACTTTTGACAAATCCAAAGGAATGTTACATGTTTTAATGCATAAAAACTTGAAAACTTAAATAAAAATTGAAGATAAAAAATAAAACTAATAGTGCCGGAAATCCTTTTTTTAATGCTTCAGTTTTTCACTAGGAAAACTTAAAATATTCAAGAAATAAAAATTTTTATCAGACTTTTACTTAATGTTGAAGTCATTATTTTTATCATTTGAGACCAAAAATATTAAAACTTAAATCATATTGACTCAAATCTTTGCTACCTAATCCAAGTTCAAACTTAAACATTTTTTAAAATACTTTTTCTTTCCTTAAAAAATGTTAAAATATCTCATAATATTTTTTGACAAAAAAGCTTTCTTAAAAAATATTGACACTTTGTGAAAAAAAGATGTAGATGTGTTATTACAATGATAAAATGTTTGAATACACACATACACGTGTGCGTATATGTTAGATATACACATCCATGAATTTGTAGTGGATGAGTAAGTGTTGCTACGCAAAAAAAATTTCAAACATATACAGTGGGTGCAAATAATGTATCCAATACATTTACACAAAATTGATTTTAACCTGTAGCTTCAAAATTTCACAGAATTTGAACCAATATCTTTAATTTTTGTAAATAACTTGTTTCAATAATTTTTCTTTATTTTTAAAAATTTTTTGTTTTTGCTTCATTTGATTCAAATTATGTAAAATTAGTTTGGTGGGGTTGGACTTTTTAATCTTCCTCAGTTTGGCTTTAAAGTTCGTCATAGTGTCATGATCGCTCCCGACATCTGTGGCTGGGCTGATTGAAATCGCTTTTGCTTTGAATATAATCAATTTGGTTGTGGTATGTTCCATCAGGTACATGCCAGTTCCACCATTGGGAGTTTTTTCATCAAGTGTCATGATCGCTCCCGACATCTGTGGCTGGGCTGATTGAAACCGCTTTTGCTTTGAATATAATCAATTTGGTTGTGGTATGTTCCATCAGGTACATGCCAGTTCCACCATTGGGAGTTTTTTCATCAAGTGTCATGATCGCTCCCGACATCTGTGGCTGGGCTGATTGAAACCGCTTTTGCTTTGAATATAATCAATTTGGTTGTGGTATGTTCCATCAGGTACATGCCAGTTCCACCATTGGGAGTTTTTTCATCAAGTGTCATGATCGCTCCCGACATCTGTGGCTGGGCTGATTGAAACCGCTTTTGCTTTGAATATAATCAATTTGGTTGTGGTATGTTCCATCAGGTACATGCCAGTTCCACCATTGGGAGTTTTTTCATCAAGTGTCATGATCGCTCCCGACATCTGTGGCTGGGCTGATTGAAACCGCTTTTGCTTTGAATATAATCAATTTGGTTGTGGTATGTTCCATCAGGTACATGCCAGTTCCACCATTGGGAGTTTTTTCATCAAGTGTCATGATCGCTCCCGACATCTGTGGCTGGGCTGATTGAAACCGCTTTTGCTTTGAATATAATCAATTTGGTTGTGGTATGTTCCATCAGGTACATGCCAGTTCCACCATTGGGAGTTTTTTCATCAAGTGTCATGATCGCTCCCGACATCTGTGGCTGGGCTGATTGAAACCGCTTTTGCTTTGAATATAATCAATTTGGTTGTGGTATGTTCCATCAGGTACATGCCAGTTCCACCATTGGGAGTTTTTTCATCAAGTGTCATGATCGCTCCCGACATCTGTGGCTGGGCTGATTGAAACCGCTTTTGCTTTGAATATAATCAATTTGGTTGTGGTATGTTCCATCAGGTACATGCCAGTTCCACCATTGGGAGTTTTTTCATCAAGTGTCATGATCGCTCCCGACATCTGTGGCTGGGCTGATTGAAACCGCTTTTGCTTTGAATATAATCAATTTGGTTGTGGTATGTTCCATCAGGTACATGCCAGTTCCACCATTGGGAGTTTTTTCATCAAGCGTGTTAGCAAACACCACATCATTATTATAGCTGGTAACCTTTAGCAACCATAATCCTCTGTCAGTCACCAATTCATTGCACAAGGGACCTGCAACTTCTTTCTAATCCTAATGCACATCGTTCCTAACTTTTCCATTCCAGCCTCCCTTGACAATTAATATCTTTCTTATTCACTGTGAATTCTTAAAGTTCGGTTTTATCATGGCTCATCATTGGTGCATGGGCCTCTATGCAGATAGGGGTGGCTCTGATGAATACTGGACAGCATCCTAGTATACAGTTCTTAATGTTCTTATTCACTTGGAATCTTAACCCATTTGATGTATTTATCTCTTTGGCAACAGAAAATGTTAGAGTTGAAAGACAGAGGGTCCTCCAGCAGCCACCCTCTTTGTTTTAAAAAAAAAAAAATCTTTTTAGCTTTAAAAAATGAAGGGGGAATAATCTTATAATTTCAAATTAATTTCAACACGCAATAAAAGTGGTGCATGCTTTATTTATACCCAAACGAGTTGTTTCCCTTTGATTTACCGAATTTTTTTTTCTAAAAGAAATGTTATAAAAATGAAACAATTTTGTAATTGTAGCAAATTGTTTACTAATTAAGCAATTTTAAATTCAGTCATATTGTCAATAATATATTCCTACATAAAGGATTTTTTTTTCGTTTCTTTAATAGCTGATTTTTCAGTTCAATAAAATTTTCACACTAAAAAGTTAATTAGTAATAAAATGTCTTACATGTTGCTTCTTCTACAATTTCTGGAAATAAGATAGGTTTTTTTAAGCAACTTTAACGTTCTATATTGTACACAATTAATGTAATAATTATAAATTATACTTGCTTCATTATGCATGTTCACACACATACACCCTGTGTGTGTAGCAAAAATACATTTACAATCTTTGAGGGTGTATTCCTCAGCAAAACAAGAAGAAAAGTTCATACAAACATATTTGCAAATCCTTTATTTTTGTGTTAAGTTTAAAGTAAGTAAATGGGACTGTGTTGCCATGTCGACTAGGTTGCATTTGTCATTTGTGGCTAGACTGTCTTCAATGTTTAACGTGTGTAATAGTTAACTGAGAAGTATTCCATTTAATAATGGCAGGATATTCATACTGTGAGTAGGCAGATATGATTTTTTTTACATATGGCCGTGCAAATGGTAATTGACGCAAAGCTGCACAGACCAAAGGCAACCAAGTCATGCAAATTTTGCTGCTGCTGAAACAGGATCCATTTCACTGCAAACTATGGATCAAGAAAGATCAAGATCAAGATCTGCTTGTACGCCTGACCATGAAGAACACATTCTACAGGCTGTCAAAGACAACCCAGGTATCAGCACACGTCAAGTGGCCCTAGCATGTTATAGATATCATAATATTACTTGGAGAGTACTTCAGGAGCAGAAGCTCCTGTATTCATATTATCTACAACATGTACAGGGTCTTTTGCCCTGTAATCACTCATTATGGGAGCTTTTGTTGATGGTTTATTGCACAAACTGCTGATCCAACATTTGAAAGAGATTGAATAACAAATTTACACAACCGATATTTGTGGGTAAATAAGAACCCCTGTGGTACAATACAGGCTAGACACCAGCATCAGTTTATGATTAATATGTGGGCTGGAATTGTCGCTGTCTTGTAGGTCTATATGTTCTCTCAGCATGTCTTACAGAAGCTGTCTACCGGAACTTTATTTCGAACACACTGCTAGAGGGTGTACCCCAGCTAATACAAAGACGCATGCATGATGGGGCTCCGGCACATTTAGTTTGGGATGCACAGGCTGACATCTACCATAAAAGATGGATAGGTAGTGGAGGACCGATTCCATGGCATGCATGTTCCCCCAATCTCAGTTCTTTGGATTTTTATCTTTGGAACCACCTAAAACAATTGGTTTATGCAGCAGACATTAACGAAAAATCATTTTGAACATTTGTTATGAGTTGCTGTGTTGAGATACAATAATGGCCTTTTGACATGTTTATATGGCACTTAGTTTTAATCAACTTCATTCAAAAAGAATTGCTTCTAATTGTATTATGTCAGCTGATAGATCTGATTTTAAAGTTAAGATTTTGTCAAAATTGGCTTCATTTTTGTTTATTGAAGATGGAAGGAAAATAAACATTTTTATAAAAAAGGATGTTAAAAAGTTATTTGCTAAATTTTATGTTAGAGATTTCTTGCTAATGATGCTGGACATTAAGAAAAAAAATCAAAGAGATTTAAATCACGTGCTGAAAATAATGGGCACTAACTTGATTATGTTAGTCACATTGATATGTGGCCTGCTCATCAGTAAAAGAACCTATTTCTGTGACTTATTACTTACATAGAATTAAATTTTTCTATTTGAATTAATTTCAGTTGGATACTTTACACCAACCTGGAGTAGACAAGATTTAGAAGCAAGTGAAATGAAATACTACTAGCCAAAATCCAGGCTCTATCAAAAGAAAGGAATTTGATTTGATATTATGCAAGCTCTTTTAGCTCAATTTGCACGAGTGGTAATTTAAGCTTTGCAAGACAGAGATGCATGTTTAAGTTCCTTTGAAAGCTTGTTTATTTCTAATCTATGCAGTTTACTGATGGCAATACGAGTCTAAATAGTTGTAATGAAAAGAATACTCATTAAAATGAATGATGGTTGATAATAAACATGCATTCTGATTAGTAAAGATAGTTTAATGCAAAGATATTTTTAAAACTAAGCACTCAACACTATTGCAATACAACAAAGATTTTTAAAAATTCCAAATGGAATGACTATATTCAAGAGAGCATGTAGGATAGCTGTTATTGATGTTTTATCTGCATCATAAGGAAATGATTCAAGAAATTTTACAATCATGTAGTATCTCACAAACTTTGTTCTTTTTTATGTTCAATACTTCCAAAATAAGGGCTTACGGCCCATCACGTTGAATACACCAGTTCTCGCTCGATCACCTAAGTTAAGCAACGTTGAGCCGGGTCAGTACTTAGATGCAAAAGCAATTTAAAAGTTCTTTTAACACTATTACTATTATAAACATGTTTTGGTGTTTCTGCTACATCATCAGAACATTCTTCTGGTGACAGGAAAGTGTTACACACAATAAATTTATATATGAGGTATGCCAAAAAGATTTTTATCAAACATTTTAGGAAGTTTTCTTGGTCAAGCCAAGAACTTTATAGTACACCCTTATGTGAATGTATCATAGTACAGATTCCAACTGGAAGACTCCGGCCTAACAAACAGATATTAACAATTTAATATTAAAAAACACACACATTTCATTCTGATTTAAAGAAACCTAACTTTTGTGAAACACAGTCAATAAAACAGTTTTTCTCTTTACTTGATTAATCAAACTTTTGTTTGGATTTTATATCCTACTGACATAAACAGCCTTTGAGATTTCACTCACCCAATTGACTCAGTCAATTAAAAACTTAATTGGGCAATTAAAGTTTATTGCTTTACCCACCCGCGGTCGATTGAAAATCTCGGAATGTAACGTGTCTCTTCAAATATAGAAAAAGGAAATCTGATTTCTTTTACAACCCAAAAGTATGCTATTGAAGTTACTTAGAATGATCTACAATGACATTATTGAACACTTGGCTTTTATGATCTTGGTCAGTGTAAACATTCATTTAATTAACGCTTCCAGAGTAGAGCCAAAATGTCTCTGTCACTCAGATTAAAGACTCTCACAGATTTTTAGAAACTCGTTTGGAAAATTTTCCTTGACTCAACATCTATATTTCTACAAAAAGTAAAAACGAACATTTGAAAGAAAGAAAAAAAAAATATGCATCCTTCTTTCAACCACGCACCATAAAACAAATTATACAAGTAACTTTTTTATAGAAAATCGTTGAGAAAATCAGATTTGTTATTTTTTATCATCTATGAGATGGAGGTTGTAAGCCAAAGAAGAAAGAAAGAAATTGCAAATTTTAGTACCTCCACTCAATTGACTCCCTAAAAAAACCAGCATATCATGATGTTAAAAGGGCTCAAACTTAATAAAAACACAGTTTTATCATCAAAATGTTTATGCTATTATTAAGACGAAAGATAAGATTTTGTTGTTATTTTTGGAGAAAGGACAATAAAAGAACTGGAAAATGGCAGTTGACACTGCATTTAAATTTCTGAAGATTGTAGGAGACATGAAAACCAGAAGAGTTCCACAGACAAGAAGTGTACATGGAGGATTCCTCAATCATTTTTTGGTTATGTAGAAGGGTTTAGCAGCCAAATTACCCACACACAGGATTTTATTTTAGAGGTGAAAGCCTGTCCATAACCAACCACACTTTTTGAAAGAGCCGGATACAGATGTGCACAGCATGCCATAAAGTTCTTGAACAATCCTCCTCAGCTGGGGAAGAAGAGATAGATTCGTACCTTTCCCAAGGGTATTAGCACAAGTGAATATACTGAACTCAACTGAAATTCAGATTCTGTTTTCCAAATCGCTATCCATTTCTCTCTCTCTCTCTGTGTGTGTGTGTGTGTGTATAATATATATATATATATATATATATATATATATATATATAGTTCTGAGCAAAAGTATTAGGACAAAAACTATTTTATCTTTTGAGGCATCAAAATAAAGTTTAAAATCCCCCCTGTCCTAACACTTTTGCACACCACTACTGGTAGTGTGCAAAAATATTAGGACAGGGGTGATTTTCCTAAAAAAAATCTCACTGAAATTCAAATACAGGGTGAAAAGCCAAACTTTTGTAAGAATTATTTAACTAAAAAGGAAGGCTTCGGAATTTGAATTGGGCCCCCACAAAGCCCTGATCGCAATCCAAATGAACATCTATGAGATATTTTAGATAAAATAATTGATAAATCTAATGTTACTTTGCAAGACACACTTTGGGAACAAATACAAGCTGCTTGGCAGGAGATACCATTAGATACATTGAAGAAGCTTGTAATGTCAATGCCTGACAGAATGAAAGCTGTGATCAAAGCAAAAGGCTATTATACTAAATATTAAATTTATTTTGTAACAAGTATTTTTTATTTAAAGCATTTGTTGAGTAAATCAAATAAAGTTACTTTAATAAAACTGTTTCTTTTCTGTCAATATGCCTCACAAAAGATAAAATAGTTCTTGTCCTAATACTTTTGCACAGTACTGTGTGTGTGTGTATATATATATATATATATATATATCTTTCCCAAGTGTGTTAGCACAAGTGAATATAATGAACTCAACTGAAATTCAGATTCTGCTTTCCAAATCACTATCCATTTCTTTCTCTCTCTCTCTCTCTCTCTCAAACACACACACACACACACACACGTATAATATATATATATATAGTCATCCGCAGACAGATCTGTTTCACTGTATCACAGCTCATCAGTACGGTTAGACTCCAATTGCTTTTAACCCAGGATTGAAACCCGACCAAATTGGTGTCAGTCAGCGATTCTACCTCTGGGCTATGGGTGCTCAATATATATATATATATATATATATAAAAAGGCTTCTTTGCTTGATTTATTTCTTCTCTTTACTCTTGTCGAGCTTTACAAGACTGCCTTCTTGTTAACTCTGACCACTCTGTGGTAGCTATTGATATTTTGCTCTAATCATTTATCAAACAGGAACCCCCTATCCATAAGACCTCTTTCCGTTACCAGCATGCTGATTGGGACTCACTCTGGTTTTCTTTGTGATGCTTCATGGAATGATATCTTCAACCTCCTAGTTGAAAATAATGCCACTGAGGTTTCTTCTTTGGTCAAAGCTGGATTGGACACTTTCATCTCTTCTCAGAAATACCAAGTAAAACCTCAATCTCCTCCAAGGTTCACACCCACATGCTCAATAGCACACAGGAGCCATTATTTTCTGGTGTACTAGTGTGACAGCTCTCATCGTAACCGGTGCCTATTTGTTGCTGTTTGTAATAAATATAAGCAAGTCCTCAAAGAAGCAAAGTCCCTGTTTGCTGAAAGAATGAGGCCCTACATAGCATCTAACAACTGTGGCACTCGTGTTTACTGGCAGCTCTGTAATAGTGTATTAAATAAGCACAAGGTTTCTATTCTCCCCTCTTAAATCAATTTGAGGTGTTATCATCCTCTGCTAATAAATCTGAATGTTTAGCCTATAAAGAGTATCCTTGCTTAACTTCACACTTACAACTAAGTCTGTGATACACATATAACCCCTTCCATGGTTTCTGCTATTATCTTCAACCTAGATTCCCACAAAGCATGTGAACCCGATGTTATCTCTGTAATAGTCATTAAAAAGTGTGCTCCAGAACTGGCTCCTGTTCTCTGTAAACTGTAATGTGATAGATCCTGACTTGGCAGCTCAGATACAGTCACATTCTCACTGGCGCAATGTGGCTTCCCTGTGTCTCTTCTACAAATACTTTCAGGGCTTCTGCTCCGATGAACTTAGCTCACTGGTGCCCCTATATATGAATTTCCTCGAGCCACAAGATTAGCAACTAGGTCTTATCCTTTTACTGTGAAACCAATAAAATATAAACGCAAATCCTACTCCAGCAGCTTCTTTTCTCGCACTTCCCACCTGTGGAATTCCTTTCTGTTTGCTTGCTTCCCTGACACCTACAATCTCCAAGAATTTAAATGTAAAATCAATAGTCATCTCCTTTCTCGCTAACCTGCATCCTCTCTCATCATGCTTCTTTCTCCGGCCACTCCACTCTCATCAGTATTCTCATCCTTCTCTTACCTACTTCCTGATACCCCCTATTACCTGTCACTCTTTTTCATCACTTTCCTCTTACACCAGTGGCCGTAAACTGCCTTGCTTGGGGCAATATGATTAAAAAAAATAAATAAATACTTCACTGCCTCCTGCTAGAAGTCATCATCTGGTTGTCAGGTTTTTAAGAACTGATGAGCCATCCAACTCTTCCAACTGTCATCCCTCTACTTCTTTTTGGCAATCTCCCAGTGACCCCTAATCATTGATGATTGGGTTCATTATCTCTCATCGCTGCAGACTTTTTCTCAGACAACTGCCTAATTTTAAATTTTAAGCTTTTCATGTTTTATTGGTTTTCTTTAATTCTTTCTTTTTTTGATTTTAGCAGAAATCTCTTGACTGGACTTTTACTACCATGTTTTTTTTTTTTTGTTTTGTTTTAAATTGGAGTAGATAGGTCTATCTGTCACCCTGTTCACACTCCACCCACATCTATTGAACAGGTTAAGAGGCTCATCTCTTGTTCCCTGTTTAGGATGTGGTTTCCGGCTTTCTCTTTTCCAGTCTTTTCACTGTTCTCTTTTTTTTTAAATTGGAGTAGATAGACTAAACTATTGCCCGGTTCACACTCCACCCACGTCTATTGAACAGGTTAAGAGGCTCATCTCTTGTTCCCTGTTTAGGATGTGGTTTCCGGCTTTCTCTTTTCCAGTCTTTTCACTGTTCTCTTTTTTTTTTAAATTGGAGTAGATAGACTAAACTATTGCCCGGTTCACACTCCACCCACGTCTATTGAACAGGTTAAGAGGCTCATCTCTTGTTCCCTGTTTAGGATGTGGTTTCCGGCTTTCTCTTTTCCAGTCTTTTCACTGTTCTCTTTTTTTTCTATTGGAGTAGATAGATCTATCTATTGCCCAGTTCACACTCCACCAACGTCTATTGAACAGATTAAGAGGCTCATCTCCTGTTCCTTGTTTAGGATCTGGTTTCTGGCTTTCTCTTTTCTAATCTTTTCACTATTACATAGCCCCCTGCACATCAGTGGCATTACTGCCTTGCTCGGGGTGATATGATTAAAAAAAAAAAAAAAGCAATGCAACTTTCATTTCTTCAGGTCAACTGCTTATATACTGACGGTAACTGGAAAAAGTCTATCATGCTCTAGATAAGGGGTCGGCAACCTTTTGGAGAATGAGGGCCAAAACGCTATGTAGAATCATGGAGGAAGGCCAAACAGCTATGGCTCCAGTGACATGGAGAAGAACCATGTTATTAAATATGTGTATAAATTTTCTGTGATTGAAGAAAGCAAGGATTCAATATAATTTATTATCAAAGGGAAATTTTGTTAAAAAAATATTACATCTTAAAATTAAATATTTCATAAATCAGTATTGAAAAAAAAAATTCCATTAAAATCAGTTAAAAACACTATTTCACAGAAAAAGTGAAAGTGGGGCGTACATTAATTTTGGCGATCCCTACAAATAAGAAATGAAAGTCAAACACATTCTCCAGGTAAAAAGAAATAAATTTTTTAATTTCGACACAATATATTCAGGCTATCAACTGTCACTTTGGTTTGGTTTACCTATATTTATATCGTGTTCAGAGTAAGGTAGCAAGCCGGACAAGATTCACTCGGGGGCCAGATGGGGCCCGCAGGTTGGCGGTTGCTGACCACTGCTCTAGATAAAAACAGCGAAGCCAGGGAGGGCTGTAACATTGAACATCTCAAAAGTCTTTGAGGGTGTTTGGAATACAAGTCTTCTTCACAAGCTGAAAAGTTATGGTGTCTCTGGACACATTTTTGAGCTGATCCCATCCCATCTTTCGTGAAATAAAAGTTATCCTGGACAGCCACTCATCTAGATCCATTTATGCTAGCGCGGGTTCCCCACCAGGGCTCCTTCTTTGTCCTACACTGTTTTTAATTTTCATTAATGACTTTGCTGATAACATCAGTTTTGCATCTACGCTGACAACACAGCCATTTACTCCTGCCTTGATAGTAAAGTTGATCAGTCTGGCATGCTCAAAATGGCAGCTGATATCCAAAATGGTATCAAGACCATTGTTAATTGAGACAAAAGATGGCTTGTCACTTTTACTGTCTTCAACACTAAACATCTCTCCATTAATCATCTGAGAGACCCTTCTCTGCCATCCATCTGCATGGCTGATGCTAACCTTGGGGGAAATGGCTCTTTGAGCCTTCTTGGGTTCACATTCTTATTTGACATGAAATAGAAAGTTCATATGGAATCAGTTGCTAGATCAGCTGCTAAGAAAGTCTGTTTACCATGCTGGGTGAGATAATTTTTCTCTCCAAAATCTATCAACATATATATAGTCTACCCTTCATCCATGTTTTGAATATTGCTGCCATGTATGTTCCAGTGCCCCTGCTATTTACCTTGAGCTCCTTGATCAGATCCAAAGAAGAATCCGCAATATTATTGGTCCTGATCTGGTGGCTCAGTTTCAGTCACTTAGCCACCACCATAAAATTACCTTTCAGTGCTATTTTTAATAAATACTTTCATGGTAATTGTTCGGATGAGCTTTTTGTTTTGGTACCTAGACTTTATGAATTTAAGCACAATGCTAGACTTGCACTGAGATCTCATCAATTTACAGTTGAGCTGGCTAAACGTAATACGTACTTTAAATATATATTTATGCTCTCACACCCTGATTGAGCACTCTGGAAGAATGGGAGACTTTGAAAAACAATAGCTACTCTGGCTATTGGGCGTGTATAATGACAATATGCATGCTAAAAAGTTTGCCTTCTTCTATCGTGCGCCCATGTCCCAGAGTTAGAACTGCTGACTGACACCACTTCGGTCAGGTTTCAATTCTGGGTTAAAAGTAATCGGAGTCTAACCGTACTGATGAGCTGTGATACAGCGAAACAGATCTGTCTGCGGATGACATATATATATATATATATATATATATATATATATATATATATATATATATATATATATATATATATATATATATATATATATATTGGTTGGTACAGAACCTGATTACATCTATGAAAGTATATAGCTGAATACAATTAGAGATTTTCAAAAACGGAGCAACCAGTTTCGTTGCCACTCTTTAGGCCTCATCGAGAGATAAAGAATTGGAACAAAATAAATCTAGGAATGATTGAAGTAGGGTAAAAAACAACTGAAAATGATAGCGAGTCCTAGTAAACATTCACACTTTTTGCAGAGAGGTTTGCAGGACCTGATATACGGAGCCTCTAGTACTCTTAAATGGAATACAATGTGTGACTGGGACATAACCATGAACAAGTCCACACTAAAAAACAGCAGTACACTTTGTTATTTATAAGCTGCTCACATATACGTTATTTTTAATGGCTACTCGTTTTTGAGTAGATGCTCTTTTTCTTTATAATTAAACAGTATATTTATAAATATCTACTAGCCTGCATCCTTCAGCAGGATTTGAACTTTAGACCCCCTATAGACCACAAGCAGCTTTCCGTTGGTCTATAAGAGGTCGCAAGTTTGAAGGATGCATATTTTCTTCACAAGATTGCTCATATTCAGGCTGGCAGATATATAAAAATATACTGTTTAATTTAAAAAAAAAACATACTACCCACTCAAATACAAGTCTCCATTAGAAATAATGTTCAAACAACTAAATTTAAAAATATCAGTTAATCCATTTCATAACATTCTGTAAGATTTCATAATATATATATATATATATATATATATAAACTTATTTATAAATGGAACTTTGTGTGTGTGTGTGTCCATTGCCTATAGACTCCGAAACGGCTGAACCGATTTTCTTGAAAATTTACACAGTTGTACTATAAGCATCTGCGAGTGTTCTTAGCTAAATTTTGTGTCGAGGTATCCCCGATAAATATCGAAAAAATCGGGTTATAGAAGGAGTGGTCCGGTTTTAATCAAATTTGATACACTCATAGACAAAGACATAAGAAATGATATTCAGAAGTTTCAAGGTTGCAGTTCTTACAATAGTGCAGAAAATCAATAATATATATATATATATATATATATATAAAAGGCAAGATGTTTGTGTGTCTGTTTATCTGCCTGTATGTCTGTATTTTTTTCAGCCCTTTCATTTTAGTTTTTGTTTCGGGTTTGGCTCTAAGTAGGTATAATTGTAGTTTTTAATCTCAGCCATGATGCCATTTACTCAGAGGACTTATTTAGCCTTCAAAATTCAGTTTATGACGAGAAAACTTATTTGATATTGATACCAGGAATTCAAAATTTGACTTACATCCATTCATTTTTCTTTCGGTCTATGGTTTCACTTTAACTGGAAACAGCTATTGCTTTTTAGTCTTTCGTGCCAACGTCCAAAGAGTCTGAGCTCCAGGACCATGGGTTAGTTTTAAAAGCCTTCATTACACCCGAGCAACACCGGGCTATACTGCTAGTATATATATATATATATATATAATCGTGTGCCCCCAAGCAAGGCATTTTACTGCCACTGTTATGCAGGGGGTTACATAGGAGAAATGTTATGTGAAAGAGTTACAGGGGGTGTCAGGAAGAGAGTATGAGAAGGAAGAAAATACTGATGAGAGTGGGGTGGACGGAGAAAAAAGCAAGACGGAGGGGATGTAATTTAGTGAGGCAGGAGATGACTATTGACTAGGTACTTCCAAAAAGTTGCTTAATAAACAGCATAGTATGAAGGAAAAAGACCCCAAACTAAATAAAATCAAAGTTTTATCAGCAAAATGTGTATATTATCATTAAGATGATAGATCAAAGCATTTTTAATAATTTTAAAAATTTTTTAATTATTTCTAACGCGTTAGAAATTTTTGTAGAAAATCTTTTTTCTTACGTCAGTGTGAGACCTAAATTGACGCATAGTTTATTACGTAAAAAAAACATAATATTCTGCAATGCCCTTTTTTGACCATGAAAGACACATTAATTTGGAAATTCTTGCAAAAATCAAATAATGGTTGGATTTTGATGAAAATTTCAGGACTTATTCATAATTGACTGAAATCAATTTTGAAATAATAATTTTTTTTTTGTAAGATATTGATAAAAACATTTTTTTTTTTCACATATGTTACCCCCAACCAAGTAATTTCCAGAAATGCTTAAAAATTCGACATTGGGCCCCAATAAACCTAATATAATTAAATTCAGGAGTCAGTCAGAATGCTAATCAACTGTTTTTTTTTTTCTCCAATAGTCCCCAATTTTCTAAAAAAGTAGGTCTGAATTGCGAAAAATGCAGAAAAAAGAAACAAAAATTTCAATGAATCATAAATTTTTACAAGAATAAATTTTTTTCTAATAATATATAAAGTTTCAAAAATATTTTTAAATTTCTTCCTTAACTGGGTGGGCTAGAGTATGAAATTAATGTATGAAGATTACATTTAATAATCAAAAATTGAAAAGCTTAATACAAATGATTGACCCTGTCAATTTTTTAAATAATTAAAACATTTTAATTGTGTGCATTTTGATTGCTCATATTTTATTTATACGGATGGCCGTATGTAATATTTATTATTAAAGTAACTGATATATTTTAATTCCTAATTTTGTAATTTTGTTTTAAAAATTGTGAAATTCACAATTTGTGGAGGTACCTAAAAAGAATACAAAAAATAGATATTAAAAATAAAAATTAATAAATGCCATAAAATTTAATAAATTATTGAGTTACCTCTGCTGTTATTTTCATTCTTATTAAATTATACAATTTTTTTAAAGAAAGTTTTGTATTGTTTTAATTTTTATTTTTCATAAAACATCTTCCAACGTAAGCCTACAAAGCTAAACTAACAAAAATTCCATGAAATATTGGATAATTGCTGAAAACAGTGTTAACTTTTTAATTTTAACATAGTTAAAAAGAAAAAAACGATTTGTATGAATAAGATTTATACCAAATTCATCTTCCATACTTGGCATTTTTTGGCCGGCTACTGTAAATCATATCATTAACACCTCCTTGACAAGTGTTAACAGATGTAATAACAAGGATACTGTAATTGAGAAACGCTTTTTTTTAAATATTTCAGAAAGTAAGCAAATAATTCTTGTTTCAAGCCAACTTAAGGTAAGTTTAAAGTCAGTAATTTGAATAAAATAATGTGTCAGTGAGGTGTATTTTATTTTTGTAAGCTTTTTTAAAACTTTTAAAATGACTTCTGTTTGCAATCGATGAAAAATGGTAGAAAATTTGAAATTTTAACTTTTTTTAAAATCTACAAAATTTTTGATTCCGATCTATATAAATTTGGTTTGAAATACACCAGGGTATTTTGCTTACTGTAATTAGTAAATTTAATTTCTTGGCTTTCAATTAGAGCTAAAATTAAAGCTTCAAGAAAACTTTTTATTTTTAAAAATTAAATTGAGGTATCAAAAATGAGTGGAGATACCTACTATTGACTTGAAATTTGAATTCTTTGAGCTGTTGAGAAAGCAAGTAAGTGGAAGGGAATTCCACAGGCAGGAAGTGTGAGAAAAGAAGCTGCTGGAGTAGAATTTGCATTTACAATTTATTGGTTTCACAGTAAAAGGGTGGGATCTAGTTGCTTATCTTGTGGTTCGAGGAAATTCATATATAGGGGGCACCAGTGAGCTAAGTTCATCAGAGCAGAAGCCATAAAAGTAATTGTAGAAGAGACACAGGGAAGCCACACTGTGTCGGTGAGAAAGTGACTGTATCCTAGCTGCCAAGTCGGGATCGATCACATTACAGATTCTCCATTGGATTTGGCTGAGGATAGCAGGAGCACCTGACCAGATATGGCAGCAAAATATATATATATATATATATATATATATATATATAAGTAGGTAGGTTGGCCTTATGGGGTCAAACAGATGTCAACAGCCAAGGGAATTGGGTTTTTTTCAGAGGTCAACCTCTTCAAAACAGCCTGAACTGCTCCAGACAGATCCAACACCAATATTTGGAACTGGACTCTCTTTCCTTTTTGATTTCGTTCTTTCCTTATTTCACCTCTTTACCCTTATTTTTATTGTTTTTTTTTTGTTTTGTTTTGTTTTTTGTAATTTTGTGTTTATTATTATTCTTATTGTTATCCCTCTCTTCATTTTAAGAAAAGACTCATTCCAGCAGAAATTTTGTACCAGATGGAAGGAATATTGTAGGGTCTGATGAAATGAGCTAATTAAACTCATTGAAATTAGCTTTAGTTTATAACCAATTGAAATGACGTGTTGAGTTTTCCTTTATAAATTTCATTTTATATATATATATATATATATATATATAATTGATTTTTGTTAATCTAACAGATTTTTTTTTTATTGATGCATCTACTCAAATAACAAGTATTCACTAAAATGTTTAAAGTGATACAAAAATATTGGTTGTGGGCAGGGTGGGGATGTCCTGCTTTGTTTTCCCTAAGCAAAAGTGGGGATTTTTCTTTGTAGACTCATTTCTGGACATTTCTCAGTTAAATCGTTTATCTGCTGTTTTATATAGTAATTTTCAGTGTTAGCTTAGATTTAATATTTTTGTAAGGCTTTTTTTTTATCATGTAGCCTTTCTATTAAAAAGGATCTTTTCCCCTTCACTTTTTGTTTGATTCAAAATAGGATTATTTATGTTAGACGTTTTCCTGATTTTTCGCATTAGTCAGCCGAAGAGAATATTGGATGCATATTTCTCGTGATTATCAAAATAATTCTTTTTAAGTCATTCAGCATTGTCTATACAAATGTAAGCTCCATCCCTAAGCCAATATTTAACTTTATTTATAGTAAACCAAAATTTGTTTTTGAATATTCCTATCTGTAAAAGAAGAAAATCATAGCTGCTCATATATACTATATTATTTTAAATATATTATTTTAAATATGATAATAGCATATTTAAAATATATGAAGCCATATTTTCAATCACTAATACATATAATTTTGTCAAAATTCTTTGTAATTGCCTGATTTTGATGACACTGTAAAGACCATATTTTTTCTTTAAGACAAAACAAATATAATTCCTAATTTAAACATCTCATTTTAAACAAAATTTCCACACAGTCAACTGGATTTGTTTTATTTCTTTTTCTGAAATTTTTATTACACTTTTATAAATTCCTTTTCAGAAGTTAAGTACTGTGGATTCCGGTTAATTAGTCCGTAATAGCCACTTAGTACTACTAAGGACCGATTGTGCAAAAATAAGCTTAAGTGCTTTGTCCTTTTTATGCAAATCTGTTTAAAAAGAAAGACAACTCCTATATATATTGTTTTCAATATATTTTATTTCAGCAGAATTCACTGTACATACTTTACTCTCCATTTGTATAATTATTGAATGATTTGTGGTCAATGTTGAATTAGTTATCATAATACTGGTTCTCGTGTGCCACCCTTCTCTCAAGGCCTTTCCCTCCCCTTACAACACACGCACTATACCTAAAAAATAGAGGATATATATTTGTCTTAAGAAATTAAATCTCAAATACTTAAAATTAGAAAAGCAGAAACATGATCCAAAGCTTTTGTTTTTTCCCAGCAAGTGGTTTCCTTGCATGTTTGGGGTTCCTCCCTTACATCTACAAGACTATACTCCAAAAACAATGGAGTTTTATATTTCAAGGTCATGAAATTTGACAACGGAAATAGTCTGATGAAGAAAGTGTTTGAATTAAAAGAAGTGTGTGGGTGTGTCAGTGTATATGTACGTGTATTTAGTTGCAAGCAGTAACCCCCACCCCTGCTCACATTAACTAACCAAAAAGAAACAAAGTTATTTGCTTTTAGTTTTCATTTTTTTTTATGTTTGACACAAAGTTTTTAATACAAAAACCATTTTGTATTTCCATTTTCAAAATAAGCCAAGAATATAATATTTGTGCTTAGTATGGCAACAGGCCACAGCTGTAGGACACACAGTGAGAATTAGATTCACTCCAGTACAAATTGTCTTGCTAATCACTACTGTACTGCCTATGAAGAATGTAGAAAAAAATATTGGACATAATTTTTTAATGTCAATTTCTTCTGCTATTACCATCCCCATAAGATTCCTTCCAAAAATAGTTTTAAAGCCTTTTAACAAATTGAATCTGTTCTGAATTCACAAACAAAATAATCATTTTCAGAAGCAACGTATTAAATTAAGCTGCCATGTAATTCTTTTTCTGATTTCATATACACCATCTACATTTATCTACAATATTTTTTCTGTTTGCTCCTTTATGGTCAATATCAAAATTATGTGACATACTACAATCTCTATAATATTAAGCTCTCTAGAAATACTCAAAACATTAAATTGAACAGCATGAGAAATAGTCTTTGATCAGGAAAGAACAGACATTAGATTTAAGGCTCCAAAATTCTTCCAAAATTTACAAAATTGTGTCCCATTTTCTGAAACAATAGTCAAGTACACAGAACCTTGCAAAAATCTTGTGTTAAAAATTTATTATTATCAGTGTAGTTGGTCTTGTACATTTTAATATTTCTGGCCATTTAGTGTAACTATCAGCTACCACGAGATAGTATACTCTGTTTAATGGTCAGGCAAACTCTATATATATTCTAAACCATGGAATATTGGTTTTCAGCCAAGATTTAAATTTTTTCAAGTGTTGACTTTGCTACTGGAGCACAGCCTCTGATGATTTTATGAAATTTTCAACTTCTTGATCTATTTTTGGCCACTATATATAATACCTCATTAAGAATTTCATCCCAGAAATTCATGGATGCCCTATGTGAAATTCTTTTAGCATGCTTTTTTGCAACAATGCTGGTCTCACAATTTTTTTTGTGTACATAAGTATATCATCTAAATATGCTTGTGCATAATCCAAATCGGCAAGCATCGTATCCATAATCTGTTGGAATATGCTTGGTGCTACCTTTATACCGAAAGGAACCTGGTTAAGTTTGTATAGTCCTCTGGGAGTATAGTTTTGAGTACTCCTCATCTACCAGTACTTGTAGGTAACTGTCTGACAGTTCCAATTTAGAAAAAATTTACCACCATTTAATTTGTCAAACATTTCCTGTGGACTTGGTAAGGGTTAGTTATGTTTCAAACTTTCATTTTAGCCCCATTGAAAAATCAGAACATACAGGGATTTTATTATTAATTTTTTTTTTTTTTACATAAAGTGTTGGTGATGCCCATTCAGAGTATTTTGTTTTTGATATCATGCCTAATATTTCTAGTCTCTCTAATTCCTTATTAATTGGTTATAAAACAGCAAAAGCTACACCCCTTTTTGGCTTAAATCTTGGTCTGACATTCTCTTTTACTTCAAATTTAGCTTCTGTTTTTGTACATGTCTCTAGATCTTCGGAGAAGACTTCTGGAAAATTCCTTTTTAATGCATTCTTTAATTTTTCAGTTGCTGTGTTCGCACTGGAGGTAACAATATTTATTTTGTTGCAGAAAGAGTTAATTGGGAGGTTCCAAAGATCGAATAATGCAATTTAATCTGTTCCAAATTAATTAGTTGTATTCTTTAATACAAACACCACCGTTTCTTCAGTTTTGACATCAAAAGAAATTTTATAGGTGAATTTACCCATAAAGTTCAATTTCTTTCCTGAAACTCCATGAACAACTTTTTTTTAGAAGTGAATAAACTGGGTTTAACCATTTTTCTGGTGATATCAGTTAAAGACATGTTCAAAGTCTCATTAATTTTTTTTCTTGATGCTTTTTGACTTTACACCATGTATTTAACTTTTTCACATGCATTTTATTTTTCTTTCATTTTTTTTGTATTTGCAATAAGTACTTTTGTGTCCTACCCTCCCACATTCATAGCATCTTTTGTTTTTAAAAAACAATTACTTTTGAAATGTTTACCTCCACAACAGTGACAAGTAGTATTGAGAGTGGGGTTTATCATCCTTTTTTAATGTTCTGTTAGGAGTTGAAAAACATCTAGTATTTTTTCTTAGATGGCCAACACTATGTACTTGTGAAATGTGTCTTTCTTCAATCCTTGCGATATTAAGTTTTAGATTTACAATATGTTGACACTCTTCCGCTGTTTTCTGGAGAGTTAATCTGGGATCTATTTCTAATTTAGTATCTTGGATCTTATTTCTGCATCTTTATTAGAAGTTAAGCCCTGTACAAATATGATGCATTTAAATAAATCCAGAGTTAATTCATTTAACTTGAACTTCTCATATTGATTCATGACTCCTGCATGACAGTCTTTGTCACATTTTACTAAGTTAAAACATTGCCATCATGTATTGAATAATGAACTCCTATCACCAAAACTTTTGGATGGTATTACTACAGATTCATCAAAATTTATCTCACCTGGTTTTTTTTTTTTTTTTTTTTTTTTTTTTGCAAAATAAAATTTACATACTTTTCATGTTCAGCAAGGGATAATTTTCTTAATAATAAACAACCTTTCTTTACATCATTCTAATGTGAATAATCCCTTTTGAAGATCCCTTAATATCTGCTATAAGTTGGAAAAGTTATCCCTTTGTCTGGATTGTATCAAAATTTGATAATTGAATTAGTAACAGCATCTGAAGTGAATATATGTGATGTTTTTTCTTCTATAGTTTTATTAAATAATAATTACAATTTCTGTTGTAATTGTAATTGCTGTTCATGTTGTTTTTGTTGCTGCAATTCTTGTTGTGGCTTTTGTGGATTTTAATTCTTCCATTTTTCTGTACTCCACTAAATATTTTGTTGATTAATTTTTGAATAACTTCGCCTGGTTATTTCTCTGTAGTTCTGCAAATATGACATCCCTTTGGTGAAATGATAAATATTAACTGAATATCCTATTTCAACATGTAGGATACATAATTATTTTTGTTTGTTTCCTCCTGTTGCCACTTTTGTAAAGTCACATATATGAGAAATAATGCATTCGAAGAATATTGACAGACTTTTTCTTTTTGACCTTGAATGCTTATTATGTACCTATATATATATATATATATATATATCTGAACTTATTTATAAATGGACCTTTGTGTGTGTGTCTCCGTTACCTATAGACTCCGAAACGGCTGAACCGATTTTCTTGAAAATTTACGCAGTTGTATTATAAGCGTCTGCGAGTGTTCTTAGCTAAGTTTTGTGTTGAGGTACCCCCGATAAATATTGAAAATCGATAATCAAAAAAATCGGGTTATAGAAGGAGTGGTCCAATTTTAATCAAATTTGATGCACTCATAGACAAAGACATAAGAAACGATATTCAGAAGTTTCAAGGTTGCAGTTCTTACAATAGTGCAGAAAATCAATAATATATATATATCTCCAAGTGAGTATAGAATGAGGAGAGAAAAAAAAATTTTTCCTGTCCAAAACATTAATTTAAAACAGTGCTCAATATATGATGTATAGAGCTGTGAATATTTATTATAAATTATGTTTTAGAACATGTACATAATTTTTCCTATATAATATGTCCTCTTCTCTACAATCATATGTTTGTTTCAATGTTGGGACTCCAACATATCATCGGGAGAAGGAAAGAGTAAGAGTTTGGAATCAGCCTCTGTTTATATTTGGTTCATTGTTGTTGTGGGGTTGGTTGGGGTTATTGATAATTAAGGGAATGTGTCTTTCGTTTTGACCATTAGACTTTTGAAGAACCTGGTGTGTAAGTGTGAAATTGTTGATTAATGGTATTATCTGTTGGAATGTACGTTTTATAAGTCGGGTATATCTTTTGGTTAGAATTTCTAAGAGAGCGGCGTCTGGAGTGGTCAGTTTTGTGTGTTTGTGTGGGGGTTCTTTTTTGGGTGTGTGGTTTAGGAACTTATTCTGTTTGCTGACCTTTAGGACGGCTTTATGGTTGGCTATCATTTAATTGATTGATGTCTGTTGTAAGCGGACCTATTTCATGTATTAACTTTGATCCTGTGGCTAGGTTTTCACTTTGGGGTTTCTTAGATAGACGTGATAAGGGTGGGGTGTTTTTTCTTTCCAATTTTGATTTTTCCGGTATGGAATATTTTTTTATTTTATAGGGTTTTTTTTATATTTTTTTATTTTATATTCAAGTTTGGAGTATTATTGTATTTAGGCGAAGTTATTTCAAGAAATCTAAACTTGTATTTTTTAGCAAATAAATGCAAATTAGCATTTTATCAGTTTTTTATATAAAGTTGTATATTTAATCTTAATTTTAAGTTTAGAGGATCGTTTTTTTCTTTTAATTTTTTTTAATATTATTTTTTCTATAAATTATCATTTGGAATCCTATTTATTTATTTTAATTTTTTTATATTTTATTTATTTAGATATTTTTGCGGGTATTAGATCTTACTTTAAGGATTTATTAGATCGATTTTTTTCTATAGCATTTTTTATCTTTTATAATAAAAATATCTATTCAAATTTCCAGTATTTTTTAGTGTGATTGTAGGGTTAGATCTTACGTGTGCTTACAATTTATTTTTGTGTATGATATAATTATTCTGAAGTAGTATATATAATCTTAATTTTGAATATCTGAATTTTGATTCTTTTTTGAGTTTGGGAGCCATTTGTTTAATTTTGATTTTTCCAGTACAGAATACTTCTGTATTTAAGTAAGGTTATTGCGTTAAGTAAGGTTGTTGATCTAGGCTTTAGTGATAATTTGGGAGCTTTTTTATTTCTTTAATTTTACATTTTATTTATTTAGATATTTTTGCGGGTATTAGACCTTCCTTTAAGGATTTATTGGATTGATTTTTTCTATAGCATTTTTGATCTTTTATAATAAGAATATCTAATCAAACTCTTAGTATTTCTTAGCATGATTGTAGGGTTAGGTCCCTAATGTGCTTGCAGTTTACTGTGGTTTCGTGTCTCTGATTTAAAAGCTTGTTACTATTTATATATTTAAGGATCTCTATTTTTTCTTGAAGGCAAAGAAAGCATAGTTCTTTTATAGATTTTGCTGTTCTTGCTTTTTTGAGGATTTTCCATTTGACCTTAGGTGTTTTATTTTCACCTTTTAATTTCCTAAAGTATTTGGAGAGAGATGTCATGTTTTGTTTTTCTTTGTTAATGAAGGATGAGAGGTGATTGTAAAAGCGCTTTTTAAATACGTTCATGGTATTCCCAATATACATTTTTTCATCTTTAGGGTTTTCTAAGGATGAAATCGAACACATATATATCAGAGATTTCATCAGACATTTATTGGCCAAAGATATTTGTATGAAAGTGACTGCAAAAGCCTCCTACTACAAACTCAACTCACCAGTTCTACTTTCTATGTTGTTATCTGCGATGTAACATGCAAGTAAAAGGCAATTATCTAAATCTGAACTGATTTATAAATGGAACTTTATCTGTGTGTGTCTGTTACCTATAGATTCCGAAATGGCTGAACCGTTTTTCTTGAAAATTTACACAGTTGTACTATAAGCATCTGCGAGTGTTCTTAGCTAGGTCTTGTGTTGAGGTACCCCGATAAATATCGGAAATCAAAAAAATCGAGTTATCAAAGGAGTGGTATGATTTTAATCTAATTTGATACACTCGTAGACAAAGACATTAGAAATGGTATTCAGAAGTTTCAAGGTTGCAGTTCTTACAATAGTGCAGAAAATCAATTATATGAAAGGCAAGATGTTTGTGTGTGTGTGTCTCTGTTTATCTGCCTGTATGTCTGTATTTTTTCAGCTCTTTTATTTTAGTTTTTGCTTCGGGTTTGGCTCTAAGTAGGTATAATTGTAGTTCTTAGTCTCAGCCACAATACCAGTTACTCAGAGAACTTATTTAGCCTTCAAAATTCAGTTTATGACAAAAAAAACTTATTTGATATCGATACAAGGAAATCAAAATTTGACTTACATCCATTCATTTTTCTTTCAGTCTACGGTTTCGCTTTAACTGGAAACAGCTATTGCTTTTTAGTCTTCCGTGCCAACATCCAAAGAGTCTGATCTCCAGGACCATGGATTAGTTTCAAAGCTTTCATTACACCCTGAGCAACGCTGGGCTATACTGCTAGTGAATATATATAAAACACAAAGTGAAGCTAAAAAAATTTATATGATAAAAGGTTAGAAAAAAAAGGATATGGCTAGAAAGAGATTGTTAATATCCAAAGGGTGAAGGAATATTTGAAATTCATTGTTTTTCATGCTCTTTTGAAAATGTGTAGTCACATTTCAACTCTTTTTAATGAAGTGTGGCAAAGTATCTTCGGAGAGAGTAAGAGATGACTGAAAAAGATTAGAAAAAGTTCTAGTTCACAATGACCACACAAACAATTGTTTTTACTTTAATTTACAATTCTCCAAAATGAAAATATTTTTTCTTTATGTATTTAATAATCTTAATCCTTTAACTGCCATTGTTTTTGCTTTTTTTAGAAAATCTACACTGTTTTCATATTTCTTTGAAAAACATTTTGAAATGGAGTTTCAAGTACTTTTCTTTCCTAAAGGCATGAACTTTGAAGAACCCTTTATTTTGCTGATATTTTACAGAATTGGTGTATAAAAAATATAGTGTTTCTTTTGGTATGAATTCAATGCTTTATTTTTCTTGGGTTATTTTGCAGTAAAGAAACATGACAGCCACCTTTCTGTTGCTAGTCCGTTACTCTGTTCATTGAACTTAATGCCCAAAATCTGCGTTGATTTCAGATGTGTAATAATAACAATTTTCTTTGTGCATTAATGGTGTTTAATTTAAAAAACCAAAAAAACAAATCTCTCCCTCCTTTCAGAGAAAGGATGTTGGAGTTTGAATTACAGACAATGTCGAGGGAACAAACAATGAACTCTGACCTCTGAATTGTCATTATAATCTAATTTTTTTTTTTTTTTAAGGAGAAAGTAGCAGATGAGATCTTTATTCCCTTTTAGTGAGCAACCAACAATCCATTGAAAGGAAAGGGCTCATTACAAAGGGTGTAACAATCCTTGGACACACTGCAATATGTCAGTAAGGCTTTTCTCTCTCCTGCCAACCACCATATTTATAGAGAGGTTATTATTGTCACTTGCTAAGTTGATTATATATATATATATATATATATTGCTGTATATTTTATTTCTCCCTCAAACTCGTTTTTTTCTCTCTCTCTCTTCATGCTTGTTTTTCTCTCTCTCTTCATGCTTGTTTTTCTCTCTCTTCATGCTTGTTTTTCTCTCTCTTCTTCATTGCTTGTTTTTCTCTCTCTCTATTCATCCTTGTTTCTCTCCCTCTCTCTATTCATCCTTGTTTCTCTCTCTCTCTCTATTCATCCTTGTTTCTCTCTCTCTCTATTCATCCTTGTTTCTCTCCCTCTCTCTATTCATCCTTGTTTCTCTCTCTCTCTCTATTCATCCTTGTTTCTCTCTCTCTATTCATCCTTGTTTCTCTCTCTATTCATCCTTGTTTCTCTCTCTCTATTCATCCTTGTTTCTCTCTCTCTCTCTATTCATCCTTGTTTCTCTCTCTCTCTCTCTTTCTATTCATCCTTGTTTCTCTCTCTCTCTCTCTATTCATCCTTGTTTCTCTCTCTCTCTTTCTATTCATCCTTGTTTCTCTCTCTCTCTCTCTATTCATCCTTGTTTCTCTCTCTCTATTCATCCTTGTTTCTCTCTCTCTATTCATCCTTGTTTCTCTCTCTATTCATCCTTGTTTCTCTCTCTCTATTCATCCTTGTTTCTCTCTCTCTCTATTCATCCTTGTTTCTCTCTCTCTCTATTCATCCTTGTTTCTCTCTCTCTCTATTCATCCTTGTTTCTCTCTCTCTCTATTCATCCTTGTTTCTCTCTCTCTCTCTCTCTCTATTCTTCCTTGTTTCTCTCTCTCTCTCTATTTATCCTTGTTTCTCTCTCTCTCACTTTCTATTCATCCTTATTTCTCTCTCTCTCACTTTCTATTCATCCTTGTTTCTCTCTCTCTCTCACTTTCTATTCATCCTTGTTTCTCTCTCTCTCTCACTTTCTATTCATCCTTGTTTCTCTCTCTCTCTCTCTCACTTTCTATTCATCCTTGTTTCTCTCTCTCTCTCACTTTCTATTCATCCTTGTTTCTCTCTCTCTCACTTTCTATTCATCCTTGTTTCTCTCTCTCTCTCTCTCACTTTCTATTCATCCTTGTTTCTCTCTCTCTCTCTCACTTTCTATTCATCCTTGTTTCTCTCTCTCTCTCTCACTTTCTATTCATCCTTGTTTCTCTCTCTCTCACTTTCTATTCATCCTTGTTTCTCTCTCTCTCACTTTCTATTCATCCTTGTTTCTCTCTCTCTCACTTTCTATTCATCCTTGTTTCTCTCTCTCTCACTTTCTATTCATCCTTGTTTCTCTCTCTCTCACTTTCTATTCATCCTTGTTTCTCTCTCTCTCACTTTCTATTCATCCTTGTTTCTCTCTCTCTCACTTTCTATTCATCCTTGTTTCTCTCTCTCCCTCTCTATTTCTTTTTTTACATTTCCATTTTTACAAATTTTCTCACTCTTTCTCTCAACCAATTAACTGTTTCTGTCCACATCTTTTTTATTGTTTATTTTTTGTACTTTTTTTCTTTTTGCACACTCTTTCTCTCAAGCTATTATTACTTGTCTGTTTCTCTTTCCTTTTTATTCCATTTTCTTGTTTACATTCTCTTTTTCTCTAGATCAGTCAGTTAGGTGCCATACGTGATAGATGCTTTGGGCGATCATGTCTCGAAAGAGACATGACTGACTGGGCAGAAGATTACCCCGCAGTAGGTTGCCATTACTTTCTGCAGTAAACTGGTTGCCAGCCAAGGCTATAGAACCCAATCTGTCCTGTTATTTAACCTACAACTGGAGGGAAGAGACAAATTAAGACCTTTTCCAAGGGGATTTGTGCATAAGTGAATGCAAGGAATTCAGATGGAAATAAAATTTGGCTCCTCAATTTGTCATTCCAAGTCGATATCGACTCTACCACAGCACACATCCTTCTCCAGATACTAACAGTCTATTTCTATCAATTTATTTTAGAGGTGGTTTCACCCACAGCTGCAAGTTGCTACAAAGCCAAAACATTAAACCCTAAAAACTTAAGTCGTGTTCTTAAATAGCTTTGTCAGATTGAGACTTTCATGTGGATGTCATGCATGACATCAAACTTATTCAAAAATATCTAAACTGTCAGCTGTATACAATCACTTTCTGAGTTCAATGGTTAAAGATGACTTCACTTTTTCAGTGTGTCAAAGCATTCTTTATCTTCAACATCAAAGACTTAAAAAATAATGACTTTGATGTTGAAGATAAAGAATGCTTTAAGGTTTTCAATTTAAAGACATGTCTTATTACAAAAAAACTTCCAGAAAAAGGAGCATCATGCTTTGAGGATGTTTCTCTACAAAAGGAACAGAAAACTTGCTAAGAGTGAACAACATAATGAAAAACTCTGGAGAAAGGAGCATCGTGCTTTGAGGAAGAAAATTACGGGAAACTAATTGAAACTCACCTGAAGTGAGCTGAATGTGTAATGCTTCTCATGACAATGACATTTCCAACGAGCTTCTCTACAGCATATGACTTGATTAAATTTCTTTTAATGTGTTCCTCTTGAATTTATATTTAAATTGGGGTCATCAGGAGAGAATGTGCACTGTTTCGGGGCCTTCCTCTCAACAATTTTACTTGCACACCGCCCCCCCTCACTAATGTGAGACCCCATTATAACAATATACAAGTGTTGTAGATGTACTAGCTCAAATGTCTAACAGTGAAATTAGATTTATGAAAAATTTCGAAAACAACAAAATTCATGTTTCAAGAATGCAATGTCATTACGCATTCACGATCAGTCGTGATATTTCTTTCTTCCTAGCTCTTTAAGTAATGTTTTGCTAATGATGTTGTCTAGCATAAACCACACTTCTGAGTCAAATGCTGGTGGAAATTTGATTTTTGGCAATTTGGGTTGCGTCCCATCCTTCGATTCAACAGCTTGAATATCCTCAACACTGTGGTATGCATCCTGGCATTGGTTTTCTGATGTCTTATCTGTTTTGGCGGAGCGTTGCTCCTGAACTGTTTTCAGAGAAGCACAACCCATTTTCGTAAGGTGAATCTTCGCTCCCTTTTGGGATCTGAATTTCTAACCACAAACACATGAGAAGTCCGTGCACTTTTCTAAATTTATGGTTTGTTTATCATTCCGGTTTCATTACCAATTATTCTGTTTGGATTCATCATCCTCTCTCCCTTTCAGTGAATCCTGAGGGCATTTCTTTTTATTTTCCTTTTTAGCAATTGTTTAATGAACTCTGGGTTGCTGACCTGGTGAGATCATCTGTCTTTTCCCCGCGTCCACTGTCTTTCTCGGGGCATCATGCTTTGAGGATCTTTCTCTGCAAACGAAATAAGAAATTTAGAATAAACAGCATGGATGCAAATAAAGAGTATCATTGTGAAATATTGGATGCCAACTTGAAAATGTCGTGGTCGAATCTTCATTTGTGACAATGGTTAAAAATCTAATCCTAAATTAATTGAAACAGTTGGTTCATTGTGCTAAACAGTTGTTTTTATTAGAATGTATCTCACACCTCTATAAGTCTACCTTTCGTCCTTGCATCAAATATTGTTACCGCATCTGGTCTGGTGCTTGTATGTATCCAGAGATTCTTGGAAAAAAACTCCAAAGATTCTGCAAGGTTTATTGCTTCTGACCTGATATCTGGACTTCAGTAACATTCCTGCTGTCGTTATATTCCCAGTGCCTTTTCAATAAATATTTTCATGACAATTGTTCTTACCAGCTTTCCTCTTTAGTACTTTGACAAATTTATGACTGGTGTTATATTGGCTGCTTAGCTAATAGTCTGAATAATGTAAATACTGTCTACTTTCATAGTAATTATTCTGATGGCCTTTCCTCAACTTAAGGAATTTAATCACAATACTAGTTTGACAGCTAGGTCTCATAATTTCACTGTTGAAATTGCCAGTTCTATTCTAATAGCTTCTTCTCTTGCACTTCTTGCCTATGGAACATTTTTCTGGTTTGTTTCTTTCCTGCCAACTACAATCTTCAAAAATTTAAATGCCATGTCAATCATCATCTTGTCTTTTTGAATCTTGTTTTAATTTTTTTCTCTTCAGTATCATTTTTTTATAGATGTGGCACAAGGGAAAGCATGGTACCCAGTGAGGATCAAACTCACTACTCAGCTGTAACAGGTTTTAGTGAGACAAGCTTGCTAACCATTACACCATGTTGGGATGTCCAACGCCCACTTTATACTGTCTGGTCTGGTGCTTCTGCTTTGTATCTAGAGATTCACGACAAAATCCAAAGAAGAAACGTTAAAGTTATCTTGGCTTCAGTTTCTTTTCCACTGCTGTAACGTAGCTTCCCTTTTCTTTTCTATAAATACTTTCATGAGAATGAGAATGATATACCCCAGTGATTGTAATAAAGGGTTCAGTTCGAAATTCCTAGCATCTGAAGAAGGCCAGAGTGTATAACGGCCGAAATGTCATACAAATTTCAACAAAGATGAGGAAAATAGTCTGAATAATGTAAATAGTGTCTACTTTCATAGTAATTATTTTGATGAGCTTTCCTCATTAATATCTCAACTTAAGGAATTTAAGCACAGTACTAGTTTGGCAGCTTCTTCTTCTTCTGTGTGCCCTGTCCCTTCAGGACATAGGCGATCATGGCTTTCCACGTCTCCCTATTCTTGGTGGCTCTAAGCACACTTTCTCCTGTTGCACCATGCAACCCTCGTTCTGTTAACCACCTAATCAGGCCCTTCAAATATGTTATCCTCTGCCTTCCTCTGTCTCTTTTTTTTTTTCTTCTATCTGGCCTGTTAGTATCAGGTTCTCCAAGCCCTCCTTCCTCTTGGCAGCTAGGTCTCATAATTTCACTGTTGAAACTGCCAGTAGTAACCATAAGTTTTATGCGAATTGTTTCTTTTCTCACACGTCTTTTTTTTTTTAACTCTCTTCTGGCTTCCTGCTCTCCTGTCAACTATGATTTTCAAAAACTTAAATGCAATATTAATCATTGTCTTCTGTCTCCTTGAATCATGTTCGTTTGTTGTCCTTTCTGTTTCTTTCACTCAGCAATCCCCTGCTTGCATCTTAGTGGCTTTATTCCCTTGCTTGGGGTGAAATGACTACAAAAGAATGTAAAAATAAACAAATATCTTTAATATATTAAAGATGTTTTTTTTTTTACCTTGATAGTCCTGACATGAATCCAATTGAAAATTTATGTGATAATTGGTGGGGAAAAGATGTGTTAGAGCAAAAGAACTAAATTTTCTGTGACAATTCAAGAAATATGACCAAATATTACTGTAGATGTTTTGGATAATTTACTAAAATTTTACTCAAAGAAATAAGAAAAAATCTTTAGCTCGAAAATGATGTGCAGTTGTCTATTTATTTTCTCAGGCCATTAATTTGGGACATCCAATTATGTTTTCTTTTGTTTTCAATTATTTTGAATTAAATGTTACAAATTTTTCCCGGTATATTTACTAACCTCAAACCTCCAGCTACATTTTTTTTTAATCAAAAACTCTTCATTATCTTTGAATTTATTAATGAGTGTATCTCTGTTGTAAAAAATGATAGCAAAATATATACAAATAAATACACATTATAACAGAGAAGATATATATATATATATATATATATATATATATTCTTTACTGCTCGACAACATAATTATTGCAAAACAATAAAATAAGGCAGTGTCAAAGAGCAAACATATGGCAAATGCTATCATAACTGATAGAAAAGTTTAATAACTGGTAGTAAAGAGAATGAACTGAGCCAATGCTGCCACGTTATTGTTTCTCTCTTCATGAGCATGACAGGAGGGATATATATATAGTCATCTGCAGATAGATCTGTTTCACTGTGTTATAGTGGAACATCCTGCCATCCCCGAGAATAGAATGCTCTATTTGATAAAAGACGGTAACGAGCGGTACGAACACGAGAAAAGGTCTTAAGTGAAGGCATTCACTATTCGATAGTCTATCCGCTCCAACCCGTGACTTGCTAATATGTGTATTATTGTTAATTGTACCTTAGTACAATAAATCTGTATTTCTTATTCCTGGTGTTGAGTACCATTCTTCAACTGACCTATTTATACTGTATTCCTTTTTGGGATATATCACGCTGTATCACAGCTCATCAGTATGGTTAGACATCCGATTGCTTTTTACCCAGGATTGAAACCCAACCGAATTGGCGTCAGTCAGCAATTCCACCTCTAAGCTATGGGCACTTGGTAGAAGGAGGCAGACTTTTAGTGTGTGATATACCATGTATTCCTACGCCATTAGTGAGAGTGTTCTAATTCATTACTGAATGAACGATGTGTAGATGCTAGAGTAGCTACTGTTTTTCAAAGTCTACTATTCTTCCAGAGTGCTCAATCAGGGTGTGAGAGCGTAAAATGTTTTCCATTTGTAAACGAGTTATTACATGACCTAGGTTTCTACCATGAGTGGTGTCTTCAGGCAATTTGCAATAACTGATTTTGCTGTTTACCGGTTTTTGTTTTTTTTAGAATGCTCACGTAATGGTGGCTTTTTTTTTTTTTTTTTGAACATGCAATTTTTTAAATTATGAGAAATTATAATGTTTTCATCCATGGTTGTATGAACCTAATAGGTATATTTTAGTATGGTTACACTGAGTCATAATTTTCATTAAATGGTAAAATCAGTTATTGCAAATGAAGACACTACTCATGATAGAAACCTAGGTCACATAACTCATTTACAAATGGAAAATATTCAAAAGTTCTACAATATAATTGTATTTAGCACTTTTTTAATACAAATGTGCACTGGTCTAATTTTATTATGACCAAAAACTAAGAAATATATATATGTTTGTGTAAAATCCTTTGTACAATAAAGACGGAAGCTGATGATGGTTCACCTGAAATAGTCCTATACTCCTGATTTACAATGTGTCTGCCTTAATTTTTCTTATATATATTTCTTATATTTATGCTCTCACACCCTGATTAAGGACTCTGGAAGAATGGTAGACTTTAAAAAAAACAGTAGCTACTCTAGCTTCTACACATCGTTCATTCAGTAATGAATTAGAACACTCTCAGCTATTGGCGTGTGTATGCATGGTATATCACACGCTAAAAGTCTGCCTTCTTCTACTGAGTGCCCATAGCTCAGAGGTAGAACCGCCGACTGAGGCCAATTCGGTCGGGATTCAATCCTGGGTAAAAAGCAATTGGATGTCTAACAGATCTGTCTGTGGATAACAATATATATATATATAGTATGAGACCCATTTTTCCTGTTCTTAATGTCATGTTCCTCCATGATATAGACCCTCGTGGTTCTCCGCAGTTTTCTTTTCTTAATTCTGTGAATTGCTATGATTTGTTAGGAAAGATAGAGCTTTAGGGTTTTTCTTCTCTTAGACTGGTTGCTAGAGAGCCTGGTCTATCCAGAAGTAGATTCATGGCTTTCCCAAGGATATTTATTTAAGAGATGATAAAATTCCTTCACAAAATGTTTCAAGAAGAGAATTTATTTAATCTTGTGCATGATTGATCCCAGTTAATGATGTCAATTATAAAAGAGTTTTAAGGTTTTTAATCACTCTCAGTGTTTCTGATGTGGCAGAGGTCACAATACTTCTTCTTCCTCTGTGTGCCCTGTCCCTTCAGGACGTAGGCGATCATGACTTTCCACGTTTCCCTATCCCTGGTGGCTCTGAGCATGCCTTCTCCTGTTACACCATGCAATCCTCGTTCCATCATCCACCTGATTAGGTCCTTCAAATATGTTATCCGTTGCTTTCCCCTGTCTCTTTTTCCCTCTATCTGGCCTGTTAGTATCATATTCTCCAGGCCCTCCTTCCTCATTGCGTGTACCAGGAACTTCAGCTGTCTCTTCCTGATGCTCAGTATTAATTTCCTTTTTGTTTCTATTATTTCCAAGACCTCATCATTGCTCACATGCTTGATCCATGATATTCACAGCATCCTTCTGTAGAACCACATTTCAGTTGCTTCAAGTTTTTCCTTCATCTTTGATGATATTGTCCAGCATTCACTGCCATATTGAAGGACGGACAGCACGTAGCAATCCAGTACTCTCTAGCGAAATTGTCCTGTTTTTTAATACCTTACTCAACTTCTTAGTACTTAAGAATAAAAAGAATGAATGAAATTTCAACAAATCTCTTCTAAGAATAAAATGTAATTAAAGTGAAGAGGTTTTGAAATAAATTTAAATCAGTTCTCTCTGTTCTTAAATTGGAAAATTTAAAATTTAAAAAAATGAATTTCCTTGATGAAGAATCATTGTTATGCATTAAGCAGTCCAGACGAGTACATTTTAATTTTGAACAAAGGGAGAGCAGAGAGTCATTATAATTATAAGAGTTGTTTCCCTTTAGCTTTAAGCAAGTCTGTCTTTTAAGTGCCATATGTTGATACACGCTTTGGACGATCATGTCTCGAAAGAGCTTTCTGCGGTAGACTGGTTGCCAGCCAAGGCTATAGAACCCAATCTGTCCTATTATTTAACTCATAACCGGAGGGAAGAGACGGATTAATATCTTTCCCAATGGCATTTCACGTAAGTGAATGCAATTCAATTAAAATACGAACTTGTTCCGAGTCGATACCCGCTGCACCACAACATACTTGATTAATTTTCAAATGATTTTAGTACCTAAAAATAATTTGCTTTCAGCTAAGGAAATAGTGGCTGACTGGCCTGGATGTCAGCTTGTCTGATAACAAATAGGCCTCCCATATGAAATAAAAATTCACTGAAACAACAAACACAAAAAAAACTCTTTTAGTAATAAAAAGGAATGAGAACTTTATTAAGTCATCTGCACACTCAGTTACTCTCAATTTGAGAAGACATTTTGAAAGCTAAAGTTCATAAAGTCAAGTTTAAAAAATTCACGGTCTGAAGAGAATTTGAACTCCTACATGTTGGTATCCATTGAAAAAGAAATGTTAAATGAATTGGATGTAGAAGTAGTTATTGGCAGATTCACACAATCATATCATTAAAACAAATGACTGCTTTTAATATAGTGCAATGCTCTTTTGTGTTTTTAAACTGTGAAGTGTATAGATCAGTTATAAGAAATTTAGTACAGAAAGAAGGAAATTGAAAAGAGACAAAGTAGTCAATAAAATAATCTCTAATGCATTTCTCTAGCAAAATCATTTGCAATATATTTCTATAATAAAAAAATAACTTCATTTGCTGTGTCACTATTAGAGTGATATTGTAGGTTATATAAACAACTAGTCTGTTTGAAATGGTGCGTACATATTCACTAACACATTCTATGAGGGAGTGCTGAAAAATTCTCAGTTCAATTCACTTCATAAGATTTAACAAAAAGAACAAATATTAGATCCTTTTTTTGTTTTTTTTTTTTAAGTCTTCATGGTCAAGTTGAGCAGTGGCAGACTGAACAGAGTGTTAGCTTTCCCAATGACAAATGGGCCCCCAATAGAGTGGGCCTCCTATATTAAATAAAATGTGATAAAGAAAACCACAAACAACTCCTTTTTAGTAATAAAAAGGAAAAAGAACTTTAGAAAGTTATCTGCATATTTTCAACGACTCAAGTCCAATGTGAGAAGACATTTTGAAAGCTAAAGTTCATAAAGTCAAGGTTAAGAAATTCACTGTCTGAAGAGAATTTGAACTCCTACATGTTGGTATCCATTGATTGGATGTAGAAGCAATTATTGGCAGATTTGAATAATTATCTAGAGAACACAAACAATTGCTTTTAATATCATGGACTGTATGCAATACTCTGTTAATATATAAATTGTACTATAAAATATCTAAAAATATCAACCTGTTACTTAAAATTAAATTTTAAAAAACGGTAAAGAATTGAATAACATTTTGCATTTGTGTTTGTTATCTAGTGCCTGTAATATGTACAGTACCTGTACATTGTAATTATTAAGAAACAAACACCTTTACCAAAAAAATTTAACTGTATCCTTTTTCCAAAAGCAATTTTTAAAAATTTTATTTCTTTATTACGAAAATGAAAGATAGCATTGTAGTAATGGGTGAGTCCCCTTTGTTTCCTGTCAATCAATATTTTTAGACCTAGTTCACCACTGCATGTGTTTATTCAATTTAAGAAGCTACATGGATGAATATTTTAATCTTTCAACAACATAGAAAAACAGATTTACTCTTATCTATATGTAATGTCAATTGAGGGTGTCTCAGAATTAACTCTCAACTAAATTGGACAATTTTTTGAAAAACTCATTTTTATGTTTATCACTAAAAGATCAGTAGTTTAGCTGAGCTTAAAGAGCATATTCAATTTAGCATACCAAAATATAACTCCTGAAATGCTTCAAAATGTGTTTTGCAATGCTAAGGATAGATTTGAAATTTGCAGGGATACAGATGGAATACATATGGAGAATTTTCAATTAATTTATGACATAAGATTTATAAATCTTTGTCTATACTTCTGAGATGAGGTAGTATCTAAATCTAATCTAATCTAAATCTAAACTTATTTATAAATGAAACTTTGTCTTTGTGTCCGTTACCTATAGACTCCGAAACGGCTGAACCAATTTTCTTCAGGTTATAGGAGTGGTTCGATTTTAATCAATTTTGATACACTCATAGACAAAGACATAAGAAACGATATTCAGAAGGTTGCAGTTCTTACAATAGTGCAGAAAAGTTGATATCGATACCAGGAAATCAAAATTTGACTTACATCCATTCATTTTTCCTTTCAGTCTACGGTTTCGCTTTAACTGGAAACAACTATTGCTTTTTAGTCTTTTGTGCCAATGTCCAAAGAGTCTGAGCTCCAGGACCATGGATTAGTTTTAAAGCTTTCATTACACCCGAGCAATGCCAGGCCATACTGCTAGTTTACATTATTTATATTGTTCAGACTGTTGTCCTTATCTTTATTGCTATATTCACAGTGTTTCGGCTGTTGTACACTCTGACCTTCTTCAGGTGATTGGAATTTTGAACCAAACTCTTTATTTTCCCATGGACACATGGCCCAGTAAAAAAAAAAAACTGTTGGTTAGATCCACTTACTTGCCCAAAGAGTTGTGAGTTCAATGCCTGGCTACAGCAGTAGTTAACAAATAACTTAGTTGAGTTAAAGGGAGATAATTCAAACATCCAGAAGTGGTATGGCTTGTGGAATGCAAACAATTTTTTTCATATCACCCCGAGCAAGGTGGGAATGCCACTGATGTGCAGGGGGCTACGTAAGAGTGAAAAGATTGGAAAAGAGAAAGCCGGAAACCACATCCTAAACAGGAAACAAGGGATGAGCCTCTTAACCCGTTCAATAGATGTGGGTGGAGTGTGAACCGGGCGATAGTTTAGTCTATCTACTACAATTGAAAAAAAAAAAAGTAAAAAGACTGGAAAAGAGAAAGCCGGGAACCACATCCTAAACAGGAAACAAGGGATGAGCCTTCTTAACCCGTTCAATTGACGTGGGTGGAGTGTGAACCCGGCGATAGTTTAGTCTATTTACTCCAGAGATCAAAATAAAGGGTTCAGTTCAAAATTCTAATCACCTAAAGGTCGAAGTGTACTGCGGCTGAAACATTGTAAATATGTCAATAAAGATGAGGACAACAGTCTGAATAATGTAAATAATTTATAAATCTATTTGTTTTATCATAATTAAGTAATAAACATAAAATTCTGTTAGATTTTTTGAAATGTGCATTTCATTGAAATAATTAATTCTGGGACACCCTGTATAAATATTTTAAAACTTTAGTATTTTCATTTTTTTTTTTTTTTTCAAGGACAACATGACCATTATCTGCAGTTTAATAGTAAGTGTTTACAAAAATTTTTTGCGAAAAAGAACTATGGAAATATTTGTATATGTAATATTTATAGATACGTCATTTATGTGTATTAATATTAAATGTAAAATCTGCAACTTGCATCTTCGATTTCATTTTTCAATACTCTATTTTATAAATATCATAAATTAATTTACTTACCAAGGAAAATATTGCAAAAAGATCAAAATGAATAAAATGCTGACAAAGTGACATCAGCAGTCTTTTTAAGTAGTTAGAAACTGAGATTGCGCTCGTCAGTGAGTGAAAGCAAAAAGACTTACGAGGTCTGAGCAAAAATTCCTAGAGCTTCTTTGTCTGAAAATTCTATCCCCAATCGTCTTCAAACACTTCTGACTACTTTTCCAATGATTTTTTTTTTTTCATCCATATCTGTATTCAGTTCTTTTCTGATTCTTGAATTATCTAGGAGTTGATCGATAAAGGTTTCTTGCTGGTCTAGCCCCTTGATCTTTCCCCCCATAATTTAGATCCCATTGCTGATGCTCAAAGTCTTGTTTACTTCTTCAGCAATGGCCATTAAACAGCACTAACCTTTCATGTGTCCATAATCTTTGGTTCCCATATAGTTCTTCCTTCCTTGGATATATGGATAGCACTTCCAGCTAAAGTTTAATGATACTCTCGAGAAAAACATTGCTAATAGTTACAAAGGATAAGAAATTATGTAGAACCTCATCCTAAATCTTTTGATTCTCTGATTTGTTTTCTACGGCTTGTCAGCTCTTTGGCAGTTATCTAAAAGCAGAAAATATTTTCAGATTGTAAGATGTAATGAGGAAGAAGGGCTTGGAAAATCTGATCCTCACAGGTCTGATAGAGGGAAGGAGAGACTGGGGAAAGCAACACATAACATACTTGATGGGGTTGAGCAAATGGATGGTAAAGTGAGGTTTGGGTGCAGTAACAGGAGAAAGTGTGCTAAGAGCCATTAGAGTTAGAGAGATGTGCAAGGCCATGATCGCCTACATCCTGAAGGGACATGGTGCATAGAAGAATGATTTAGTGACACAAGTCTTACTAATTAACCCATAGCTGGGAAAAAAGAAAAAAGATGTATTCATACTTTTCAAAGGGGATTTGCACATAAGTAGCTATAACAAACCCAACTGGAATTGGAACTCAGCTCTCCAAATAACAATTCCATGCCATTATCCATTTCACTAACTGCACCTCCAAGTTCACAGCACCTAATATTTTCTAGTGGTCACCCATCTATGTGCTGCCCAGTTTCAAAAGTTGCTTAGCTTTAGTTATATTACAGGAATTATTATTTTAACGTGATATGGGTGTAAGCCACATTCTGAAATGACAGTCAGTTAGCCAGTCAAGTGCCATACGTGATACACACTTTGGGTAACCATGTCTCAAAAAAGACATGACTGACTGGGTAGAAGATTATCCCACAGTAGGTTGCCATTGCTTTCTGCTTACATTTTTATATATCTTATGCCTATTTTGAGTTACGCAGTGATAGTACCTACTTATCAAGAGATTTGATGTTATTTTATAATATAAGCTTATTTGAATTCAAATAAAATAAAGCTAGCAGTGTGCCCAAATAAGCTCACTCTGTATACACAAAATATTTAGTAGCATTTGAAAAAAAATTACTGGATTATGTAATATTTGTCATCCTATATGGTAGTGAATGCTGGACAATCCCATCAAAGATGAAAAAGCAACGAAGCAACAAAAATGTGGTTCTGCAGAAGGATGTGAAGCATGGGGACAATGTCAGTTTTACAGAAAACGAAATACAGTAGAACCTCTACTTACAAAATTAATTCATTCTGGAAGTCATTTTGGAATGTAAAAATTTTGTAAGTAGAGACGCTTGTTACCCTATAAATGCCCCTAATCAGTTCGAAGCCTCCACCTGAAACTCCTCAAAATCTTGTGAGGCAACAGCATTGGGCCACAGCTTTCTCCAAGCCGCATTATGAGTACGTCTGGTCACCTCCTGTCAAGCCATGTCAATTATCTTGAGGCAAACAACAATATCGAAGTGCTGCTTCCAAAACTCATGAAGGGTAAGCTGGATGTTTTCAGTGATGTCAAAACACCTCTTGAACAGGTGTTTTGTGTAGAGTTTCAAAATGACTTGTTGGTCCATGGGCTGGAGGATAGAGGTAGTGTTAGGTGGGAGGTACAGCACTTAATAAACAAGAACTCCTCCAGACTATCATTTTTGAGGTCGGGCGGGTGGGCAGGGGCATTATCAAGAATGAGGAGGCAATGAGGTGGATTCTGGGAGCTGCGAGTAGCAGTGCATATTTTGAAATTTTCACCTTTCATATCCTGAAATTTTTTCCGAAGAGGCGTTTCGTAACTTGAAAATTTTGTATGTATAGCCTTTTGTAAGTAGAATCCACTGTAAGGACACTTCTACTTAGAATCAGAAAGAGAGAATTGAAATTGGGCTTGGCAAATTTGATGCTCACAGATCATGTTGAAGGTTAAAGAGACAGGAAAGCAGCAAATAAACCACCTAGTGAGATTTTGTAAATGGTTTGCAGAACAGGGATTAGGAGATATAGCAAAAAGACATACACTGCTAAGAGTAACAAAGGACAGGAAATTGTGGAGAGCTATGATTGTACATAGAAGAACAGAGGTCCCCTGAAGGACATTAGACATAATTATCTATGTTGCTGCAGTGACCTTAAAAGTTAAGGAAGGATGATAATCCAAGATATTAATCATTCACTTCCTGTGTTGATGTCTGTAAATGTGTAGCTGCATTTGGCAGAGGCTATGTCCGGAGGAGACTGTAACTTATATTTCAATACTCATTTTTGTATTTTATATATACATACACACACACATATCTCTATCTATCTCTCTCTCTCTCTCTCTCTCTCTATATATATATATATATATATATATATATATATATATATATATATATATAATCATCTGCAGACAGACCTGTTTGTCCGCTGTGTCACAGCTCATCTGTTCAGTTAGACATCCAATTGCTTTTAGCCAGGATCGAAACCCGACCGAATTGACATCAGTCAGTGATTCTACCTCTGAGCTATGGGTGCTCAGTAGAAGGAGGCAGATTTTTAGCGTGTGATATACCATGTAAACATACACCAGTAACTAAGAGTGTTCTAATTCATTATATATATAATGAATTAGAACACTCTTGTTTTCTAATTCTGCCATACCTAGTAATCCTGTGTCTTAGTGGCTTTACTGCCTTGTTTGGAGCCAACTATTTATATGTACAAAGCAGTAAAGCCACTAAGACACACAGGGTTACTAGGTATGGCAGAATTAGAGAACAGAAGCATTACTAAGGAACAAGAACAAATGAAGAGTAATCAAGAGGATGATTGATAGTGATTGACATTGCATTTAAATTTTAAAAGATTAAAGTTGGCTAGAAAGCATGAGGCTGGAAGGGAGTTATTCAAGTGAGAAAGAAACTGTTAGAAATTAGTTACATCTAGCCAACTCCACTGTACATCAATGAGGCCTTATCACCTGTCTATTACTGTACTTTGATTCATAAAGTCTTGGTACCATAGGGAAGAGCTAATCTGAACGTGGTCCTTGGTATGTTGATAAACTGCATCCAGTAGCAAGGTCTCTACTTAGGAGGTTGGGAGGAGCATGGAACCATCTCTTAATTTTTGTTGTTCCCAGATCCACCCTGACCTTGGGTGGTAGCACCTGTTAAGGTCCGAGCTATGGGCAAACAGTTAAACCCTAAACTGGAGTTAAAATACTATGAAAGTATAAAAATAAACTTTTATAGTAAAAGTTCTAGGAATACATTTTTGAAGAAAAAATATTACCAGCAATAGATCGAACTCTTAACATATCCACTTTACCATGTAAAATACATAAATGAAACCTGATCTACAAACTTATTTCTTACAAAGAATATATATTCTGTTCATAAAATTCTATTGTAAAAATCTTGTCGACATTAAATAACCCCTTGCGGTTGATATACTGTAAACCAAACCAAACTAATCTGAAGAATTACCATGAAAGTATTTATAGAATGGGCACAGGGAGGTGGTTTTATGGTGATGGGAAAGGGACTGAAGCTGAGATGCCAGATCAGGACCATTGCTGATTCTTCTTTGGATTTTATCAAGGATCTCCAGATATATATATAGCAGGATCATATGTGGCAGCAATATTCTAAGCATGGGCAGATAGTAGACTTAGAAATATCTAAGATAGATTCTGCAGAATATTCATCAAAATGAAGTTAAATTAACCTGTAACTGAATAAATCATTAAATATTGCTGTCAGGTGCTTCTGCTGTATATTTAGAGATACTTGATAAAATCCAAAGAAGAATCTGCAATGTTATTAGTCTTGACATGGCATCATGCCTTCACTTTCCTATCACCTTAACATAGCTTCCCTCTGTCTTTTCTAAAAATATTTTCATGGTAATTGTTCTTGTAAACTTTCTGTTATGGTACCGAGACTTAGTGAATTTAAGGGCAATCCTAGATTGGTGGCAAGGTATCTTCATTCTTCAGTTGAAATGGCTCGATGTGACCGTAAACTCCATGTTAAGTTTCTTCTCTCGGACTTCTAACTTGTTGAACTCTCTTCCAGCTTCTTGCTTTCCAGTCAACTTTTGTTTTCAAAAATGAAAATGCAATGTCAATTGTTATCTTGTCTTAATTCCTGTTTTTTTATTGTTTTTTTTTTTTACTCATATTCTCTGACACTCAGTAAACTCTCACATCTTAGGTTGAAATGATTTAAAAAAAGAAAGGGTAGCAAATAGTTTCTTTTCTTGCCTAGCTGGATTGGTAACTAGGTCTCATGGTTTGACTTTTGGACTGGTTAAATGCAACCATCAGTTCTATTCTAATAGTATCTTTTCTCACACTTCTCATCTGTGGAAATCCCTTTCCCTCTTGCTTTCTTTAAGAAACAATGCCGACTATGTCCTCTCCTTAAATAAAGCATGTGAAAAGAAACCTGAAGAAAATTGTCTTTGATTCAGTCTGTTGAAAATGTTCCTTTGTACAAAACTGAAAGTTTTAGTTCAAGGTGAGACTTGAACTCAACCCCCCCCCCTTATTACTTAAGCCACAATTCATTTTGCATATTTATAAATCTACCATTTGTGTGTGCATTGAATATTGATAACATCTCATTTGGAGCTCCTGTAAAATATCTTTAAATTCTTAACAAAATCCAAAGAAGGGTCTGTAATGTTGTCACTCATGATCTGGCCATAATGTGGCTTCCTTCTGCTTTTTTTATAGATATTTTCATAGCAATCATTCTAATGAACTGCACCCAGCAGCAAGACCTCTGGAGGTTGTGAGAAGCATGGAACCACCTCTTAATTGCTGTTGTTCCCAAGTCCACCCTGACCCAGAGTGGTAGCACCTGTTAGGGTCCCAGCTATGGGCAAATAGTTAACACTTTAACTGGGGTTAAAACATTATGGAAGTATAAAAATACATTTTTATAGAAATATATACATAAAAATAGACTTTTATAGAAAAATATACATTTTTGAAGGAAAAATATTATTAACAATACATGTTCAAAGAAAAAATCATTACCATAGCACATTTTTGAAGGAAAAAATTCTCAGTAAAACATTTTTTAATGCAAAACTAGAAGCCATTTTCAGTTTTTTAAAATAAAAACAGAAATTTTGCATTAAAATCTGACTAAATCAACCTTCTCATTATAACCGAACATAAAAAAAAATACCTTAAAACCCAACCTTTTTGGCATTAAATAAGCCACAGGAGTTGATATGCCATTAAACAAAATTCAAACTCAAAACTCGTTTTCATGAGTTCTCTTCTTTGGTACATCAGCTGATTGAATTTAGGAGTATAATAAGTTTGGCAACTCATTATTTTACAGTTGAAAAAGCTCGATGAAACCATGAGTTTTGTTCTAAAGGTTTTTTTTCTTGAATTTCTCACCTGGGGAACATTGTTATAATTTCTTGCTTCCCTTCATTTAATTAAATTTAAATGTAATGTCAACTGTTCTTATCCATCTTCCTGAATTTTTTTCTTATATAGTTTTTTTCTCCTGAAAAAAGTCTTCTCATTCTTTTTCCCTTTCAGTAAACATTTGTTTCTGAGTGACATTATCACCTTGATTGGAATGAAAGATAAAATACATTTGGCAATTCTGTTATATAATAGTAGGAGGTAGTAAATGAATGGTAGTAGGAGGTGATATTGCAGTGTTACTGGGGCTATCCAACATATATCTAATCTAATCTAAATCTAAATCTAAACTTATTTATAAATGGAACTTTATCTGTGTGTGTGTGTCTGTGTGTATCCATTACCTATAGACTCCAAAACGGCGGAACCAATTTTCTTGAAAATTTACACAGTTGTACTATAAGTGTCTGCAAGTGTTCTTAGCTAGGTTTTGTGTCGAGGTACCCCTGATGAATATCAAAAATCGAAAAAATCAGGTTATAGAAGGAGTGGTCCGATTTTAATCAAATTTGATACACTCATAGACAAAGACATAAGAAACAATATTCAGAAGTTTCAAGGTTGCAGTTCTTACAATAATGCAGAAAATCGATAATATATATATAAAAGGCAAGATGTTTGTGTGTGTGTCTGTTTATCTGTCTGTATGTCCTTTATACAAAACCACAACTTTTATCCGATTCTCACCAAAGTTCACACAAATATTCTTTAGGCTGAGTCTGAGCTCCAGGACCATCGATTAGTTTTCATTACACCCAAGCAATGCCGGGCTATACTGCTAGTTATTACATATATAATATTTATTATCATTATTATATTCATTTTGTTACATGTTAAGTGTAACGAAAGAAAAAAAAAATGATTGACCAAAAATCAGAGTTAAATCACAGACAAATATTTAATTTACAATAAACACAAAATAAGATATATACAAAATTTACAATTTTTTGCATTTATAACAGAAACCTGAGTTTACTACTGGAGAGTGTTACGAGGAGAGAAGGGGAAGGTAAGGAGTGAAGTATCTTTACCCAGTTAACTTAGAAAATTAGTTTAAGTGCTATACTTTATGGAAGTCTTCAAATGTGTTTATAAAAAATAATTTCCAGTCTGGTCAATGAAAGACTCAAAAAATCTATTTACCCTTTTAGTTCCATGAGGTTCTCTTTCACGTTTTAGTTGGTTGGCAACTTTTCTTAGAGATTCTTTTGGCTGGATGCACAGCTCCATGAATCAGGAGTTGATAATGTCAGCACATCCTGTTAATAACTAACTACTCTCTTCCCAAAACTTATTTTTATAGGGGCTAACACCTAATTTACATAATTCTCGAAATCTCTCAAATCTACTCGAATTTTCTCAAACATTATAGCATCTTCCAAATGTTCTATTTCCTAATTTCTTTATTTAGCAACTACTTCATGAATTAAAACTTTTTTGTAATAACAAGTAGGAATCAATAGAATCCCTTACTATAACTTTTTATACATTAATATTATTTTTATATATTAAATGTATCCTCGTAACAGTTTACGAAACAATTTAATAATAACTTCATAAGTTGATGATGAGTCATCTTATGAAAATGAACTAATGATATGAATCCACTTTTTGAGAGGTAAATAAAACTAATTTCAACTTGATTCTATATTCAGTGTCCAGGAATATGTTTTTGATTCATTTCACATATTTTTGTTGATTATTGACAGACTCTGCTTTGAGATTCTAGAAATAAATATCAATCACCATGAAGAGAAATAAGTATGCATAACAAATGCCTATGAGCTGAATTAATCTTTCCAAAACTACCATTTTGCAACCGCTGTATTTCTCTACAAACAATTCTGATTTATCACAATTCTTATTCCTTAACACCCGTAATTATCTTTCAGTCTTTCCTACATTGTTTCTTGATATCCTACACGGCTTCTAAGATACGTCATTCTTTCATCTCCATTCCATTACTCTCATTCTGTAAGCAAATAGATTTACTTTGTTAAATTTATCACAATTCTTATTCCTTTACATTCTGTTGTAATAAAATATCTTACATTCAATTTTCCCTATGTGGACTTAGTAATATAGAGAACTATATATAATGAGCGGAATGTGCGTTGTGGTGCAGTGGATATCGACTTGGAATGAGAAATCTGGGAACTGAGTTCGAATTCTGGTTGAATTCCTTGCATTTCACTTACGCACAAATTCCTTTGGGAAAGGTATTAACCCATCTCTTCTCTCCAGTTATGGGTTAAATAACAGGACAGACTGCGTTCTATAGCCTTGACTGGCAATCAGTCTACTGCAGAAAGTAATGGCAACCTACTGTGGGATAATCATCTGCCCAGTCAGTCATATCTCTTTTGAGACATGATCACCCAAAGTGTGTATCACGTATGGAACTTAACTGACTGATTTGTGGTACAGTGGATATCGGCTCAGAACAAGAAATCGGGGAGCCGATTTTGAATCCCAGTTGAATTCCTTACATTTCAATTATGTGCAAATACCCTTGGGGAAGGTATTAATCCATCTCTTTCCTCCAGTTATGGGTTAAATAATAGGACAGATTGGATTCTATAGCCTTGGCTGGCAACCAGTCTACTTCAGAAAGCAGTGGCAGCCTACTGTGGGATAATCACCTGCCCAGTCAGTTATGTCCTTTCATGAGATGATTGCACATGTGTGTATTATGTATGGCACTTAACTGACTGATATAATGAGCACCGTATTCTAGCTTTGAAGATTAGAAATGTCTTACTAATTTCTGTCTATCCACTTATTGTACTCTCTATTGCAATAACCCTTTCTTCTTTCCATCTACTATCGTATTGGTTGTTCTTTCCACTTAAATATTGTGACCTTTTCTCAAGGAGACAACAGTGGGGAACAAGGATTCGAAGGATTCACATCAAAAATACTTACAATAAGTGATTACAACAGATTCTGAATAAAAACTTTGACAAAAGTGTTCGACAATACTGTTTAAGCCATAACAATAACAAATCTTGGAAGACAAAGGATTGGACATGCTTAAAACTTGTTACAAAATGCAACAATTTGCAGAATTGACTAAGGTTTTATATGCCAACATGCAGCAGCAGCAGCTACAACAGCTCAAAAAGTGGCAAACATTTTTCAGGTTGAATTGACGCAATTACGCAAACAACAAACTAAAGACGTGAAATTGTTATGCAAAATTGTGTCATCTAAAAGTGCCTTTGAGGAACAAGGTTCAAGATTTTTTTCAGCCGAAGGCGTATCTAATTCTTTATCAGAATTTAAATATGACCCAGCAAATTGTGTCACTTTTCTGGCTAAATTTTGTAGATATGAAATGATTTTTTTTTTTTTTTTTTTTTTTTTAAAGATGTGTCCACTGGTCTGATGAAGAGAAAATCACCTTATTGTTACAAAAACTAGGTACAGAAGAAAATATGAAATTTGCGAATCTTAAACTACCAAAAAAATGGAAGAAATCTTTTTTGAAGAGATGATAAAGATTTTATCAGGAATCTTTGATGAACAGGACAGTTTCTTTCATATAAGATATAAATGCTTGAACATCATGAAACAAGACAAGGAAGATTCCATCACATACGTGGGAAAAATAAATTCACACACGGACACATTACCTAATCTAAATAATTCACAGTGTGAATTATTTAGATTAGGTAATGTGTCTGTCAACATGTTCAAGTGCTTAATTTTCATGCAGGGATTAACAGTGGCTAAGGATAAAGATATCCGATCCAGAATATTGAGCATATGGGAGTAAGATCCAGAAATAACACTGCAGAAAGTAACTGAGGTGTGCCAAAGATTGATAAACATGAAACAAGACAACACAAGGATTGAGGAAAAGGATATTGCTTGTATTAAAACACAGAAATGTGTAAAAAAGTAAGGCAAAACCATCTCCGTGCGATGGCTGGGGGGGGGGGGGGTGGGGGGGGGTCATATTGCAAATGAACTTTTTTTTCAAAGACAAGGCTTGTTTTGCGTGTGGCTATATTGAACACAAAAGCACTCACTGCAGAAATAAACTAAAATAAAAAAAGACGAAAATTAAAACTAAAGTAAATGTTGTCCTGTCTGAAAATGTAACCAAAAATGGCGAGAAACAAAAGTATGTGAATACAAAGATAAATGGTCAAACCATGAAACTACTTTTGGACACTAGTAGTGATACTTTTATTATAAACAAACTGTAGAAATCAAATAACTTGCCTTCTAACATGGCTGCCTTCTTTTTTTGTCCCCTTGAAGTAATCTACCTTATTCATAGGAGAGTATCTAATTCAGCAGGTGCGTTAGTCCACTATACTATAATGGACGTGCCCAACACATTTGCATGAGTGGATTCTATTCAGTCATATATATCTCTCCATTAGATCACTCAAGATGTTTTCCTTTCATTTAGAGTGATTACACCAATCTACCTGTGTGTCAAATCACTTGCTATTAACCAATATCCAACACAAACAAACATAGAAAAAATATAGGTAGCCTTCCATTGAAAAATACTGAAAAGTAGTGCAAGGAGTATCAGAAAGAAGGCGAATTTAGCTGCCATGTATTGCGTTTTGAAAAGCATTAAAACCGAAAGTTTATATGCTGGCCGGTACAACAAATCTGTTCGTGCGATTTGATTTATGGGAACTACCCATAAATTCATTTTGCAATAAAGTAGATGTGTCAGTTAATGGAAAAAATAAAGAAACAGAAATATTTATTTCTGATTTAAAAAACAATTTCCACACATATTTTCTCTGAAGAACTCGGAGAATGCACGAAAACTGAAGTAGGGTTTGAATTGAAAGACAACATAAATCTGGTATTTAAACCAAAAAGAAACGCACCCTTCTTGATTTTAGAACCAGTGAACCAAAAATTTGAATGTTTATAAGAAACGGGCGTGGTTTCAGAAGAGGAATACTCAGATTGGCATCACAAACTGTCTGTAAAAAGAACAAGAAAATTAGAGGCTGTGCCAATTTTTTGACTGGTTGAACGACTATCTGAAAGACCCTTTACTTTGACTAGAGGACATTTTTTCAAGACAAAATGGTGACAAATTTTTTTTAAAATTAGATTCATCAGACACTTACCTCCAGGTAAAAGTGGATGAAAAATGCTCAAAATTACTAACAATAAATACCCATAATGGCCTCTATAAACTAAATAGACATCCATTTGGGTTGAAAGCTGCTCCAAGTTTATTCCAACAAATAATGAATACCATGTTGGCAGGGTGAGTGTTTGCCGTAGCCTACCTCGATGACATTCTAAATAGTGAGAATAACGAGCAACATAAACAGCATGTAAAGGTAATTTTCCAGAAAATAGACAAGTATGGTTTCAAGTTTGACTTAAAGAAATTTAAATTTTTTATGAAACAAATCAAGTATTTGGGTCAAATAATAAACAAAGATGGCAGAAGGCATGACCTTAAAAAGCTGAAGCTATTAAGAAGATGCCAGTACCTAACAAAGTCACTAATCTTCAGGCATATTTAGGCTTGGTCAGCTACTACAGCATCTACATCCCCAAAATGTATGATCTTAGATCCCCTTTGAACGACCTACTAAAAAATGGGAGTGAAATGGAATTGGTCAAAAGAGTGCAAAGAAGCTTTTCAGAAAATAAAATGCTGTTTGTTTTCAGATCTATCACTAGCTCATTTTGATGCTGAATGTGAAATAATCATGGTATCTAATGCTAGTAATTACGATATTGAAGCAGTAATTCTTCATAAATTTGAAGATTGGACTGAAAGCTTCTAGAATTTTGCTTCTAGCAGAGAGAAACTATAGCCAGATTAAAAAAGAGAATGGCCATAATTTATGCAGTAAAAAAATTTCACAGGTATATTCATGGATGGAAATTTATTCTACAAATGGACCATTGACCATTGCTAACAATTTTCAAAACCAAGAAGGGTATCCCTACCCACACAGCCAACAAGCTACAGCATTGAGGAATAATTTTTTTAAATTATGATTTCCAAATGGAATTTCTACTCTCAAATAATCTTGGACATGCCAATGATTTGCATAGACTAATCTCAAATTTTGCAGTCTTTAGCGGACATGGTAATAGCTTCCCTAAGGGAAGAAAAAGAACTATGTAATACTATCTGTGAATTGCCAATGACTCTGGAAGATATCAAGAGAGAAGCAGAAAAGGAAGAATTCATTTGGAAAATGAAAAAGTAAGTAAGTCTAAATGAAAGATATAAAAAGGGAATTAAAATATCACCTTTTTCAATATGTGATCAAAATCTTTTATGCCTAGACAGAGTAGCAATGCCTTCTTCACTGTAAAAGAAAATTCTGAATAAATTTCATGTCGGTCATGCTGATGTTTCAAAGATGAAAAGCTTAATGTGTAACTGTATGTATTGGCCTAAGATGAACCAGGATATTGAAAAAATTGTGAAAGCATGTAGAGGTTGCCAACTAGTGGCCAAAGTACCACCGGTAAAATTTCAGCCATGGCCCTAAATAGACATTCAGTGGACGAGACTGCACATCAATTAAATGATCACTACTACTCAATATTTGTCAACAACTGCTCCAAGTGGCCAGAACTCTTCAAATGTAAACACCCAACATCCTCAACTACTAAAAATGTTATGAACAAACGTTTTAGTCATTTTGGTGTGTCTAAAAAAAATAGTAACCAACAATGGGACACAGTTTATCAAAAAGGAATTAAAAAGTTTTGGCACATCTCTGGCTATTGACTACACTGCAATCCCTCCTTATCACCCCAGATCCAACAGTCAAGTGAAGAGATTTGTGGACAGTTTCAAAAGAGCATTAAGAAAGAATCATGGCTTGGACACAGATGAGAGGAGCATTCAGAAATGTTTATTGGTCTACCGAATCACTCTATAGTTTCAGGCATGCCATCAACCAAACTGATGTTTGCAAAGAGAATTCACTCAGTATTTGATAGGCTTTTGCCGAGTCCAACAAAGAAAAATGTGAAAAAAAGAAAATTTTGTAGACAAATCTATCAGGCCCATAGAAAAAGTTTTTTTTCAAAGACAATACAGATAGAAAGAATTTTTGTGAAGATGAAACAATCATTAGAAGACTTGGCAGAATAACATATGTTGAGAGGTAAAAAACATTGCACATAAGAGACATTTAAACCAATTAAGGCCCAGCTATACTAAAGATGTCACACACGAAATGGATGAAGAAATGCTAACAGAAGTGTTATAATGATGTTTTCGACATACCATTTTGTCTAGCCACACCAATGCCAGAAGTATTAGTTCCTCTAACCCCACTAATGAAGAAAGTACTAGTTCCTTGAAATCCACTGATACCGCAACAAACACTGATACAAAAATTGGTGAGACGTGAAACAGTTGTGTCTCGACCAAAAAATAGAAAAGATATTGAGCAGAATTGCATGAAAAATTAGCTCAAAGGGAGGTATTGTAATAAAATATTTGAAACCCTCTTTTCCCTATGTGGACTTACTAATACAGAGAACTATATATAGTAAGCATCACATTCACTGGCATCTTGCTTTGGAGATTAGTAATGTCTTACTAATCTCTGTCTATCTAGGTACCGACTTGGCGGCTTGACTCCAGCCCCTTTCTCACTGATGGGATGTGTCTTCCCTCTGTCTGATCTATAAATACTTTCATAGCTTCTACTCCAATAAACTTAAGTCACTGGTGCACCTGCCACAGAAGTTTACTCATGCAACCAGACTGGCAACGGAGTCCCACCCATTCACAGTTACATCAACTAAATGCAGCCATCAATTCTACTCTATCAGCTTCTTTTCTCGCACTTCCCGCTTGTGGAACTCCCTTTCATATTCTTGCTTTCCTGACAGCTACAACCTCCAGGAATTTAAAAGCAATGTAAATACCCATCCTTTATCCACTTGACTTCAGTTCTTTCTACATCACCTTATTTATCTTTTCCTTTCTCTCTACCCTCGCAACTGTCATCACACTTGTATTCCCATCCTTCTCTTGCTCTTTCTCTGACACCCCCTGTAAATGGTTTGTCTTTCTCTTTATTCTCTGCCTATCTAACCTTTTACTCTTATGTAGCCTCTTGCGCATCAGTGGTGTTACCACCTTGCTTGGGGTGAAATGATAAAAAAAAAAAAATACAGTAACCCTTTCCCACTTGCCTTTCAAACTTTCCCACATGATATTCTACATGGTTGCTAGGACATGTCATTCTTTCATCCCAACCAAATGCAGCTGACAATTCTACTCCTGAAGCTTCTTTTCTCGCACTTCCCGCCTGTGGAGCTTGCTTCCATATTCTTGCTTTCCTGATGGCTACAACCTCCAGGAATTTAAATATAATGTCCATACCCATCTCTTAACCACTTCACTCTAGTTCTTTCTTCACCACCATGTATATCCTTTCCTTTCTCTCTACCTTTGCAACTGTCAACATATCTGTATTCCCATCCTTCTCTTGCTCCTTTCTAACTGGTTCGTCTTTCTCTACAACCTCCAGGAATTTAAATGCCATGTCAATACCAATCCTTTATCTACTGGTTTCCTTCATTCTTTATGCAATGTAAGCTAAAAAATATGGTTTCACACATACCCTTAGGATGTATATTGGAAATATCCCACAGTATAGATGTTAGGAGAAAATTTTTTTTTGTTTTTTAACCTTTCACCTCAAGCAAGGCATTCCACTGCCACTATTGTGCAGGGGGTTACATAGGGGAAAGTGATGAGAAAGAATGGTTAGTTATAGGAAATGTCGGGAGGAGGGTGATAGACGGATGAGGATACCGAGAATGGGAGTTGGGTAGATGGGAAGAGTGTTTGAGAGAATGGATCTGAGTTAGTGTGATAAGAGGTGTCTATTGACCTTACATTTAAACTCCTGGAGATTGTAGCTGTCGGGGAAGTAAGTATATGGAAGGGAATTTCACAGGCGGGGTGTGCGAGAAAAGAAGTTATATATTCTATTAAATCTGTGCTATCACAGACAGGTCACAAGCATCTGTTTGAACTACAAATGCAGGTCTGGATAGACAGTCTGCAACTATCTGAAATATACAATATTAGATATATACTCAGATAACACTGAAAGATGATGCTGCAGACAGTCGGATTTTGCTGGAGTCTGACTATGGAATGCGCCACCCAACGACTTTTATTTGTTTATAAATAAATTGCCTCTAGCAAGGCATTTTACTGCCACTGGTGTGCAGGAGGTTACATAGAAGGAAAGTTATGAGAAAGAGTGACAGGTTATAGGGGGTGTCAGGAAGTGGGTAAGAGAAGGATGAGAATACTGATGAGAGTGGAGTGGATGGAGAAAGAAGCATGAAAGAGAGGATGCAGGTTAGTGAGATAGGAGATGACTATTGACTTTATATTTAAATTCTTGGAGATTTTGTAGCTGTTAGGGAAGCAAGTAAACAAAAGGGAATTCCACAGGCAGGAAATGCGAGAAAAGAAGCTGCTGGAGTAGAATTTGCATTTACATTTTATTGGTTTCATAATAAAAGGGTGGGACCTAGTTGCTAATCTTGTGGCTCGAGTAAATTCATATATTGAAGGCACCAGTGACATAAGTTCATCAGAGCAGAAGCCATAAAAGTATTTGTAGAAGAGACACAGGGAAGCCACATTGCACTGGTGAGAAAGTGGCTGTATCTGAGCTGCCAAGTCAGAATCGATCACATTACAGATTCTCCATTGGATTTTGTCAAGGACCCCTAGGTGGATAGCAGGAGCACCTGACCAGATATGGCAGCAGTATTCAATGCACGGACAGATGGTAGAATTATATATGTGCAGGATTGTTTCAGACGGGATAAACTTCCTGGCCCTACACAGAGAACCGACCTTCTTAGCAGCGGATTTAGCTACGGATTCTATATAGTCATTCCACTTGAGGTCTGTTGTGAGAGTTAATCCAAGGAGTACAGTGTTTTGCTTATTATCCAAAAACAGCACTACATCTAAACCCACTATGAGGTGGCGAAAATGCATTATGTAGAGATAAAGTGTGAGAAGCTCTTGATTGAACATGGAATATTTTGTCTGTGCCTTTGAAAATTTTTTTGAAAAGAATCCAATGGGTATAGGTTACTTGTCTACTATTTGATGTAAGGCAGTCCCAAACACATATTGACTGCTATCTGTTACTAACTGGTAATTTGTTATTGAAGACTGGGGACGTGTTAATGCTGTTATCTCTATTAACTTATTCTTTATAGCATCAGATGCATTGGATTCTTGTTCATTTATCTCAAACACTGATTTAGGATTTAACTGCATGAGTTCAGATAATGGCAATATAATGTTTGCATTATATTGCATTTGACTCAGAACAAGAAACCAGGGTGCCGAGTTCAAATTCCAGTTGAATTCCTTGCATTCACTTACATGCAAATACCCTTGAGAAAGGTATTAATCCGCCTATTCCTTCCAGTTATGGGTTAAATAACAGGACAGATTAGGTTCTATAGCCTTAGCTAGCAACCAGTCTACCGCAGAAAGTAATGGCAACCTACTGTGGGATAATCTTCTGCCCAGTCAGTCAGTCTTTTGAGACATGATTGCCCAAAGTGTGTATCATGTATGGCATTTAACTGACTCAATGTTTGTATACTTTCAGTAAGAACCTGTCATAGCCTAAAAATCACCTTAGGCTTTTAGAATCTGTTGGTTTATGTTGTGGAGTAGTATTCGCACTGAAAGTTATAATCGGGCTTTGCCGGTTTCTAATCGACTTAACGCACCCAAAATGTTAGGAACTTGGTAATCTTCCACTAAAAGCTGACTCCTTAGTATTCAACTAACTGCCAACTAATATCAACTGCCTAGTAGTTTTACTGAACTCCAATAGAACTCCTAAGAACTTCTCCTGTTAACTTCCTGTTAACTCTTATTAATATAGGAGGGAGAGTCCATTATCTGAGGAATAGGTGTGTTTCTTCATAACAGTTTAGGAAGGTAGTAAACTGTTTTTACTGATGTGAAAACCTAGAAAATCTAGTTCTGTTATGTTAAACATGCATTTGTTGATCAAAATTTTGAGGTTATTGTCATTAAGTACTTATCTAAGTCTTTTTTATGTTGTTCATTATTGCTAAAGACTAGGATATCATCCAGATACATGAATACACAATGCAGTTTGAAAAATTTTCTATCCATGTAGTGCTGAAATGTAGAGAATGCATTCTTCAAACCAAAAGGCATGTATAAAAATTCAAATAACCTAAAGAGTGTAGCTACAGTGATTTTTCTATATCTTCAGGAGGCATTTTAATTAGATCTGATGCCTGCCTATAATCAATCTTGGAAAAGCAAGATTATTTGCCAATCATACTGTAAAAGAAATGATATTTGCAAAGATCTTGTGGAACAACCAGCCAGTAATAAACTAGAATAGAAGTTAAGTCTGACTGACAAAAAAAATCACCAGGGAAAATTGGTAGGTGGTTTAAATAATAACCTGGGAGCTTCCATTCTGTTACAGGCAAGTCTATTCTGTAAGCAGTGATTGGCTGATAATTTCAGTGCGTACATTGAGCTCCATAAATATTCAGCACAATATCCACCATTTGTCTTCAGGCCACATACAACAAGTGTTCTTGTTGTTTCTGCTACTCTTTGAAGGCGATCGAAGCGTAGTATCTGTGCAACCAAAGTTGCGTTGGCGAAAGCAACTTGTGATTTCAGTACGGTGTTCGGTAGGCGATCGGTAAGGGAGAGTGTCGGCGATCCTAAAAGCCTCCGTCGGCAGGAGAACAATGGCCGAGGAAAGGCCAGAAAGTTCGGGTTCCGTTCCCTCGACGATCGGGAAAGCGTGGAAGGCGCCTAGCATGGAGAGTATGCGCTTGGCTATGACTTCCAAGCAGTCACAATCACCGGTGCCCTCAACATCGGAGTGGGTGTCTAAGGAGGAAGAGTGGCAGACGCCAACTACGGAAGGAACGCCAATCTCACCAAGTGGGAAAGTGGCCAAGAAGCCAGCCTCACCTATTCCCTCCACATCAGCGTGGAGTGGAGGGAATACAAAACGGAAAGATGAGACCTACTATGAGGAGGTGAAACAGAAATATGAAAAGTTCATCTCCGGCAATGAGCTCCTTTCAGTGCCGGAGAACTTGAAGGAGATCGAGCCTAGGATCCTCTCCCTACTGACGAAGGATCCCAAGACCCACAAGTTTGTGGGAGTCAGCAGGGAGACAATTGAAGAAGCGGTAAAGTCACTCAAGATTCGAGCGAAAATGGTGGCAAGAAGAAGCCATGCCATGTGGGACGTCCTGCTTGGCACAGCTGAAGAAGCCAAAGAGCTGGCCAGTGCTACTTTGACCACGAAAACACTCCAACTACAAACAGAGTACATGGGAACCCGTAAAACACGTGTAACGCTAAACGGGGTTCCAATGGACATTACTCTAGACCATGTCGGAGCGTTCTTCACTTGTTATGGCAAGGTAGCAGAGGTGTCAGCAGTGATTTCAAAAGCAGGATTCCAGACTGGTGATGTGACCCTGCAGGTTACGGTAGCAAGAAAGGAATTCAACAAGATCCCTAACATCATCACCTGCAGGGGACATTCGATCTTTGTGGTGGTGGAGGGGAAGAGGCCTTTTTGCTGGGTCTGTTGGGCCTCGGACCACATCGCCAAAGTGTGCCCAATGAAAAATTCGGCCCCTAAGACCCAGTTGACGCAACCAGTGCAGCAGAAGACACAAGCAGCACAGCCCTCGTCATCTTCCAAAGCAATACAAGAGGAAGTTGTTGAACCAACCAAGGTAGACGATGGGGAGTGGAAGAAGGTGCAGAAGAAAAGCACCAAATCAAAAGCTCTCACGGAGAAGACCTCTTCACCACAGAAGTCACCTCCACCGCCAAAGGCACCTCTAAAACAGGACGTCCCATGGGGAAAGGTGAAAAAATCCCCGGAAAAGCAGCAACCTGAAGAAGAGATGAAAGTGGAAACACAACCATCAAGGGCATCGTCACTAAAAAGGAGTCAAGACGAGGAAGAGGAGAAGAACAATCCAAAAATCATGCGGAAAAGTCGCAGCAAGGAAAAGCAAGTCGTCAGGAAGATTACTTCGGCACTTGTGTCACCAAATTGGCAGATGGTTTCATATGCAGAGAAGGCAAGGAGCCTTCCATCTTCCCCCCCAAAAAAGATCTCAGTCCCCGGTCTACAAACTAACTCCATTAACTCCTAACACCAAGTCAAGTCACCCACCCCTTCCACTCCAACCACTCCCATCCCCACCCAGCCCAAGAAAAAGAAATCACTTCCCCCAAGGGGAAGCGATCTTGAAAATTGAAAAAAAGGAGATCACCAAAGACTGGACAGCGCAAAGGTGAGTTTTATTGAAGCCTTTACTAAAATTCACCCAAGTGGATGGCAAATCCACAGAAGACCCCACAAACTTTCCGGATGCCCCCGGGGTTCTTACCCTGGTCCGTTGTACAGGGGGCAATTTGAAGGTGTGGGATCATATCACCTGTGCAGAGAAGCAATATTCAAAGGTTACCATGTTCCGGAGTGGTACTCCAGAACTGAATAAAATGTCTAAACTTTGTTCTGGGAGGGTCCCAGTTTTGCTCCACCCATCATTATATAGGGTGGTAAAACTAACCTATCCCACTGACGTCGGTGGAATTGTCACAGACAGACGGATTACGTCCAATGTTGGTACAAGGTCCCTGGGACAATCCGTCGGGGTCTTGTCTGCTAGGGATTTCTATCCCGTATGCACTTAACTTTTTTGAGTTCTTCTCTTTTCAGATCTAAACAGTGTCTATCAAGATAGCCAGTTTAAATGCAAATGGCTTGAGGGATCGGGGTAAGGCAGCCCGCCTGCTTCGTGATCTCTTGTCGTTCGACGTGGATGTGGCCGCGATCCAAGAGACTCACTTTGTTTGCGACGTCGATTCTTGTGTGCTGTCTAGTGACTTTGTCGTTTATTCAGCATATGGGAACCTGTATGCCAGAGGTGTTTCTTTGCTGGTCAGACATACCCTGGATGAGAGGGTGGACCTTGCCCATGTCGGTGCTGAGGGCCGGTTGATCGTGGCCGATATTGCAGTGAAAAGCAACTCGTTCCGGTTGATTGCAGTTTATACGCCCAATGATCAAGGTGAGCGGGTCCCTTTTTTTGGCTGTTGGAGCCCTTCCTGGTGGATTCAACACGACTAATCCTAGTGGGGGACTGGAATGCCATCCTGGACACCAAATTGGATAGAGGGAGGGGCGCTAGCAAGAGGAGTGGTGATCATAGCTTGGTTGATCTCATTGACGATTTTGGTCTTGTTGATAGATACCGGGTCGATCATCTGAGTGGGAGCATGTGGATGTGGGCACATAGTTGGCCCTCTACCAAGGTAGTTAGCTACCTGGATAGAGTGTTAGTCAGAGAAGCCAACGTAGACTTCTTAGAATGCCCAACATTCCACTGGTTAGGCTATACAGACCACAAACTTGTTTGTGCCCGTGTAGTGTTAGAATTTAGGGCTAGAATGGCTGGTTATTGGAAGTTCAACCAGTCCTCACTGGACAGGCGGGACTTTCGGTGCCAGCTAATTAACTTAGTGCAGTGTGCGTTAACTGGGGGAGTCATTGGGAATAAGTGGTGGGAGAACCTTAAGAATAGCATTAGGTCTTTCGCCACTCAATATAGCCATCGGCTCAAACTAGTTAAGGTTAACAAGACGAAGACACTTAGAGCTAATTACTCCCGGGCAGAGGCTGGTGGGGATCCCCTAGAGATAGCCTTAGCTAAGGAGGCCCTTGAGCGTTCGACTAGCGAGCGTTATTTGGGTCAGGTAATTAGACATAAGTTAAGCAAGATGTCTTCCAAAGCTGTGAACTTGGGTGCGGATCTGCACAGGGAAGAAATTCGCCAAGGCGGCGATCGCTACATTCGAGAGGTGCACGACCAGGTGGGGCATCTCCTAAGGTCCACTGACGATATGTGCAAGGCGTTTCGGCAGCATTTCGAACACCGGTTTACCAAGAAGCCTGGTCTCCGTGAAGAGGAGTTTCGCAGCTATTTGGCTGACTTTCCCCGGCTTTTGCCGACTGAAGTGGCTAGTTGCGAGGAGGACAAAGTCTACGCGGCTTTGAAGAAGGTCGGCAGAGGCAAGTCACCTGGTTTGGATGGTTTGCCCTATGAATTGTAATTGAGGCTGTCGCACATCTTTGTCCCGATCTTGACTGTTGTGTTCAACAACTGGTTCAGGCAGGGGTCCATACCCAGCTGGTTCACCAGGGGTGTGGTCACACTGTTGAGAAAAGGCAAGGATGTTGGGAGGAAATTAGATGATTACAGGTTAAAGATTTTGGCCAAGATCCTGACGAATCACTTGCAGCTGGTTGCCAAGTCTCTGTTGGAACCTGATCAGACTTGTTCTGTGAAGGGCCGAACAATTCAGAGCAACCTGCACTGATCGATTTGGATCAGTCCAAGGCATTTGATAGGACTGACCATGGCTACCTGGCTGCTGTCCTGCAGGCCGCCGGATTCACACCCGACTCCTGTATCGCTCCCCCATGGCTGTGGTACAGGTGAATGGGAAGCTGTCGAGCGCTTTTGCGCTGTCTACGTTGGTCCGACAGGGTTGTCCACTGTCGTCCTTATTTTATGTCTTGGCATTGGAGCCCCTCCTTCGCCGGCTGAGGGACGGGTCATGCAGGCCGGTCCTACGTGGAATCAAGGTACCTGGTGGTGCTCGAGCCAGGGTTTCTGCGTACGCCGATGATGTAATGACTTTTGTGTCCTCCCGTGGGGACATAAGAGCAGTACAGACGGCGCTTGAACAGTACGAACAGGTGACAGGGGCCAAAATGAACCACGACAAGTCTTGCGGTTAGGTGCCTGGAAGGGTTCTGCCCTCCCGGGGCCCTTCGACTGGATGGACGGTCCTGTCCGCATTCTTGGAGTGTGGTTTGGGCCGGACTTAGAGTTGGAGAAGAATTGGTCTGAAATACAGGCAAAGGTCGGCGCGGCGGTTAAGACTTGACGTCGAAGGAGATTGTCCTTAAAGGGCTTGGCGGAGGTGTGTTCTACATATCTGTGTTCTACATATCTCTTTCCAAAGATCCTTTACCAGCTATCTGTACTTCCTCTTTGTGATGACCGTGAGGAGGTGATCGAGCATTTGCTATTCTCCTTTCTTTGAAGAGGACACAAACATTACGTCGACAAAGGTGTCTGTTACCAACGTCTGTGCAACGGGGGTCTGGGAATGCCGCATGTGGCGAGCCACAAGCTCGCTTCAAGGCTGGCGTTTCTCAGGCGCGCGTTACAGGAAGATACGTTGCTTACGGGGGTAGTGAGGGACGTGTTCCCTAGCCTCACTATCACTCCCCCGATCCTGGGGCGCTGCCGAAAGCCTCGGGGGCGACCGAAATTTCTGCTCGAATGTGTGGAGGCCCTAAGGGCCATTCCGCGGTCTAGTGACCTTTCTCAGCCTAGGAAAGTCTTCTATCAGGGATTAGTGGCGGGCGTCGTGAAGGATCCACTACGCGAATCGCTCGGCATGTTGGAGGATGAGTTTTGCTTGCATTGGGCTTGGGCGCCAGGTTCGGATTATCTCAGCAACCCTGAGTTTACTCTGACTTGGCGATTAGCTCAGAATTGGTTGTCTTTCAATAACGTGCGTTTCGCAATGGGCGCGGCAGATTTGCCAGACTGTAAACGTTGCGTACTTGGTTTAAAGGAGACGTCTGCGTACGCCTTCTACTATTGTATGCGCGTTCACCCGTTGTGGGATCATGTCGGCGAGTTGACTGCTCGTATCGTGCCGCGTGAGCTCATGCTCATTGATCGTGCATACGCCTGTGACAATGTGTCGCCCCCGTTCTCTGGAGTGAAGCGGATGGTGTTTCTGATGCTGCTAGCCACGGCTCGAATGGTGATTTGGACGACGCGAATGGAGGAAGTCTTGCAGGGTGGTTGTCTTTCACATCAGGATTTGATCCAATATTTTGAGCATCAGCTCAAAAGGTAGATTAGAACTTATTGGAAAAGATTGACGTCGACAGACTTCAGTGAAAGGTGGATAAAAGTGGCGAGCCTGGTTCGCATGAACGGGGCTAGCCTTGATTTTCTCTTGTAGATCTATCAAGTGCACTGGGGTGGATTCCCCTGGAACCCTCCCCTTGGTTAAGGTAAGTCCCTTTTGTGTACCTAGTTAATGTGAGTGATTGTGTTTCCAGGCCTGTTCCCGGCATTACCTCTTTGGTTATGGGCCAGTTCGAGATTCCCGGTTCCATTTTATTTTTTTTTTGTCCCGTTTTATCTCGGCTGGTTCAGCATTTCATCGTCTCCCAGCCAATTTATTTTCTCTGCCCCATTCCCTGTAGAAAGTGAGCTGCTTGATTTTGTCCTATGGGCAGAATACAGTGGCCTCTTTGTTTTAAGGGTGGGGTGGGTCCAGCTAACATCATGTTTTGTTTGTATTTTTGTTTGAAAAATTTCTGTTGGGGATATTGTCATCATACCCCCCGCCCCTCATGATATTTCATGTTAATATATTTTTATATATTTTGTATTATATTGTGCATCATTAATTTTTATGCTCATTTGGGGTGTTTTTTTAAGTCCCTGGAATGCTGTGTGGTATTTTGGTGTATGGTGGTATGTAGGTAGATGTATAAGTGCTTATGGTGAAAGAGAAATATTGTAACGTATGTCTGGGTCGTGAATCAGATTAGCTAGGTATAAGATAGTTAGTGGCAGACCAACCCAAGTTTTCTTCTTCCCTCCCCTTTTTTGGCCTTGTGCCACAATTGTATATTTTATACAATAAATAGATGTCTTTGGGCCACATAGGGACATGTATTCAATTACAACCCTGTTTATTTTTGTCTGCCAACTGGAGGCAAGTTGGGTACATCAGGAAGGTGAGTGTCACACTCTTGAATGTTCACCTTCCTACAGGGAGACAAAAGAAGACCACCATGTTGAAAGGTAAGTTATTTGACTTCTACAATATTGGGCATATGATATCTGTCTTTGTTATACTTTTTAAGACATGGTAATCACTGCATGTGCATTGTGGTGCAGTGGATATCGACTCGGAATGAGAAATCGGGGAGCTGAGTTCGAATTCCAGTTGAATTCATTGCATTCACTTACGCACAAATATCCTTAGGAAAGGTATTAATCCATCTCTTCCTTCCAGTTATGGGTTAAATAACAGGACAGATTGGGTTCTATAGCCTTGGCTGGCAACCAATCTACCACAGAAAGCAATGGCAACCAACTGTGGGATAATCTTCTGCCCAGTCAGTCATGTCTCTTACAAGACATGATCGCCCAAGCGTGTTTCATGTATGGCACTTAACTGAATCACTGCAAGTTCAATAATTATGTTAACATCTGGATTTATACCAAATGTAAAGGAGATGCCCAGTCACTGTTTGAAGGTCTAATTACACCTTTTTTTAGTAACTTTTTAAATTCTATTTGAGTGGTGTCTAATTTAGGTCTAGAAAATTGTCTTGTCATGGCTAAAACTGGTACATGGCTTTCAGTATCTGTTCTATGATAAACACCACCATATGTTTTATTATCATCATTTTGTGATGAAGTGATAGCTTTGTATTTGCCCCAAATTTAAGTGGAATAACTATATAGAATCCATAAGTTTTTCCCGTCCCAAACAATCCTGCACATATACAAGTCTACCATCCACCCATGCATTGAATATTGCTGCCATATCTGGTCTGGTGCTCCTGCTATCCACTTAGATGTCCTCGACCGAATCCAACGAAGAATCTGTAATGTGATCGATCCCAACTTAGCAGCTACGATACAGTCGCTTCCTCACCAACGCAGTGTGGCTTCCCTGTGTCTCTTCTACAAATCAATCTCCCAGTTGATGACTGTGCCTCTGAGGTCTTGTCATGGGTGAAAGCTGGCATTGATGCCTTCATACCCGCCAGGAAGTATTGCCTAAAACCTCATTCCTCACCATGGTTCTCTCCTACCTGTTCAGCTGCCACTGCCCACAGGAACCATTACTTCCGTCTATTCCGGAGACAGTCATCTGATCACAATAGGCGCCTATTCACGTCTGCTCACAATGAGTGCAAGAGAATCCTGAATGAAGCCAAACGGTTATTTGCTGAGAGAATGCGACAGCGCATAACTGACCGCAAGTTTGGCTCCAAGGATTATTGGCGGATATGCAAACGGGTGCTGAATAACTGCAAATCCTCTATACCTCCTTTAATCCATGAATTTGAGGTTCTCACGTCATCTGCAGACAAAGCTGAGTGCTTTGCCCGCAGATTCTCATCCAACTCCACATTTGACTCATCTGGAGTATGCTCACCCAACTTCCCCATTAGAACTGAGGTCAAACTGCACAACGTATATATTACCCCGAAGGTAGTATCCCGAGTAATTTCAAAACTTGACCCCCATAAGGTGAGCGGTAATCCTGGTGTGCTTAAGAGGTGTGCTCCTGAACTCTCCCCTGTCTTCTCTAAACTGTTTAACTACTGCCTTTCTGCTTCCTGTTTTCCTGCATGCTGGAAGTTCTCTTCAGTCATTCCTGTATTTAAGAATTGTGGTGAACCCTCGGACCCATCCAACTATCGCCCTATCAGTCTTCTACCGATATTCGGGAAAGTGTTCGAGGCCATAATCAATGCTGAAATAGTTCAACATCTTACTGCCCACAAACTCTTCTCTGACAGGCAATATGGCTTCCGCTTCGGCAGGTCCACTGCTGATATGCTAACAACCGTTACGTAGTACATGCTCCAGACCCTCAATGAGTCAGGTGAGGCTCATGCAGTTGCTCTGAACATCTCCAAGGCTTTTGACAGGGTCTGGCACTCTGGCCTCCTTTGCAAGCTACGGGGTTACCAGATGCCTGCTTGACCTAATCCAGTCCTTTTTAAACAACCACAAAATGAAGGTCGTTTTGAATGGGCATGCCTCTTCATCCTACAGCACGAATGCTGGTGTTCCCCAGGGCTCTATCCTGGGCCCGACGCTCTTCCTTATTTTCATCAACGACCTCCCAGATGAGATCAAGTCCCAAGTAGGCATCTATGCACCACAATATACTCCCGCATCAGTAAGAAACCTGGCGTGGCGGACAGACAAATCTCGCTGCTGATCTTGAACAGGATCTACACTCTGTGGTGAATTGGGGCAAGAAGTGGATTGTCAATTTCAATGCGTCTAAGACCAAGTTGTTGTCTGTCAACCATCACAGGCAACCTCTCCTGCTTCCCATAAGCATGGACCAAGCGACCCTCCCTGAGTGCAACACACAGCACCTCCTCAGCCTTACCTTCTCTTCTGATCTCAAATGGAACCGCTACATTGAATTCATAGCTAAATCCACTGCTAAGAAGGTTGGGTCACTGTGTCGATCCAGGATGTTTTTTTCGCCTGAATCCATCCTGCATATATACAAGTCTACCATTCGACTGTGCATGGAGTACTGCTGCCTCAGTGTTCTCGACAGGCTCTAAAGGAGAGTCAGTAACGTGATAGGTGCTAACTTGGCGGCTTGACTGCAGCCACTTCCCCACCGACGAAATGTGGCCTCCTTTTGTCTGTTCTATAAATACTTTCATGGCTTCTGCTCAGACGAACTCAAGTCACTGGTGCCTCCTCAACAGGTGTTTACTCGTGCAACCAGATTGGCAACTGGGTCCCACCCATTCACAGTTAGGTTAGCCAAATGCAGACAACAATTCTACTCCTGCAGCTTCTTCTCTCACACGTCCCGCCTGTGGAATTTGCTCCCTTATTCTTGCTTTCCTGATGGTTACAACCTCCAGAAGTTTAAATGCAATGTCAATACTCATCTACTAACCACTCGACCCTAGCCCTTCCCCCACCCCGTATATCCTTCCCTTTCTCTCCACCCTTGAAACTGTCAACACACCTGCATTCTCATCTTTCTGTTGCTCCTTTCTGATTGGTTTGTACTCCTCTACTCTTTCTAATTAATCTTCTTTCAGTTATGTAACCCCCCCTCAGTGGAATTTCCGTCTTGCTTGGGGTGAAATGATTAAAAAAAAGAATTAAAAAAAACAAACTTTCACGGCTTCTGCTCCAGTGAACTTAGCTCACTAGTAGCTCCTATATACGAATTTCCTCAAGCCACAAGATTAGAAACTAGGTCCCACCCTTTTACTGTGAAGCCAATAAATTATAAACACAAATTCTACTCCATCTGCTTCTTTTCTCGCACTTCCCGCCTGTGGAATTCCTTTCTGTATACTTGCTTTCCCGACAGTTACAATCTCCAAGACTTTAAATGCAAGGTCAATAGTCATCTCCAGTCTCACTAACTTACATCCTCTCTCTCATGCTTTTCTACATCCACCCCACTCTCATCAGTCCTCTCTTCCCTCTCCTACTCTCTTCCTGACACCCCCTGCAACCTCTTACTTCTCAACATTCCTATGTAACCCCCTGCAAAACAGTGGCAGTAAAATGCCTTGCTTGGGGGGTGACATGATTACCAAAAAAAAAAAAAAAAGAAGGTATGTACAGCCATATCCATGCCATTCACTATTACATTATCTGATTTACTGTGTTTACTGCCATTTTCTGTCTGTTCTACATTTGTTTTTACAGTCCCTAACTAATTGGAACTGTTTAAAATATACTAAGCCTAGTAATGGATTGGTAACTGTTGTGTTGTTATTTTCGCAGTGGAGGCTAGTATTTGGGCTTAAATTGGTCCTAATAGGTTCGACATACAAAATGTTAGGAACTTGATATTAATATGTATTACGCAGTGTAATCTTGCTAGGTCGCTGTCTACTTTCATATTCGACTAACTGTCGACTACTATCATCCAACATTGACTGACCCTCGTTCATCTTACTACTTCTACTTAAATTAGGTGGGAGAATCTATTCACTATAGAATAGGTGTGTTTCACCATAACAGTAACATCTACAAATACAAAAGTTCATCAATGTGGAGGCCTTAATGAAGGTATTTCTATTGCCAAATCAGTTTGACCATAGCATGTAATACAGTTACCACCAGCAGATGAAAGTTGAACTGGCATTCATTTTAAAAGTATACTGGCAACTGCTGAATGAGGCAAGATGGAGATGCTTACACCCATATCTATTATAAAATTGGTTTTTGTACCTCCTATTTTAGCTGGTAATGCTAACCACTGGCAAACCTGAGGGAGCTATGGGGTTTTATACATTCACACCCACACCCATATCCACATTGCCACATATATTTGTAAAATATTATTATGCTTAAACCAACATGTGTGTGTTCATCTGCAAGACACGTTATGTTATCAGGCAGTGATTGGTCAACCCGGACTGGTCATCCAGTGTTCACATGAAAAACCCTATTTTTCCAGCACTTACCGCACATCCATATAAGCCGGGGACACACATATAACCGAGAGTTAGGGCTCAGTTGCCCGCGATAGCATGGCTGCTCTCATGGGGATATGTTTCTTAGTTTTACCTAACTCACACATACACACCCACACTAATTGCAGGTTGCAATTAGGCACCAATTTATTTATTTACACACATGCATGTGCACACACTTTTCCTAATACAAACTCCAATGAAAACTCAAATTGTATGTATCTAATCTTTTCAGAACTTTATTCCAATCAATCTTTCATTGAATATTTTTCTGTACAAGGGAGAGAACTCTTCTTCTCCTTATTTGCATGCATATTCAACCATCTTTGTAACCTTTGTTAATACATTGTTATTCCGGTTACACAGCCATTTGCACCATAGTTTGCATGTATGAGCCATGTCTGTAAAGTACAAATAAAAATATAATATAATATATATTTTTTTAATAAAAAATATTTTAGTCACGTTTGACATGTGTGATTTGATTTCTGTGATGCAATTTAGACACCATCATAGATTTTAGATGTTTTATGAAGCAAATGTAAACAATCGGCTCCATTGGCCAAAAAATGCAAAAGGGAAAATTGCTGAACTTCAACTCAAAAAGTATGTGTCAACCTGGCTTCCCTGTAGATATGTGTCCCTAGAAAGTTTGAATGGCATAGCTTAGAAAATGTAGGTGTGCATAGGGAACAGTCAAACACAGACTCACAGATTGCCTTATCTATATATATATATATATATATATATATAATTTAAGCACATGTCTGGTTTGCACAGAGGTCCTTTTCTTTTCGCTGTTTGGTGTGTTGAATCTTTGACGGCTGACATGAACTCCACACAACAGTGGATGACCTGAGACTATGCATGTGTTCACTGTTCTTTTTATACTTACTTAATGCCTAAGCATTAATTATTTGATTCTGACAGGAGTCTTAGTCGTTTGTTGACTTTCGCTTAACATCAGTTGATAACATAAGCTATATCTGGGTTAATATCTAGGTTACTAAAAATATGGAAGAATAGAAAAAGGGAAAGAATGTATAAAGTGAGAGATTGAGTTTCTCTGTCACTCAATTAGTGAGGAGGAAAGGGTATATTTCAATATGTTTTAACTACTATCTGCTCACCACATTCCTACTTAGCTTTCAGTCTTTCCCGCATTGTTTCTTGATATCTTATATAGCTGCTGGGACATGTCATTCATCTCCATGCCTTTTCCCTCATTTAATGTGATCGATACCGACTTGGCAGCTCGGCTGCAGTTGCTCTCTCACTGGCGTGACGTGGCTTCTCTGTGCCTCTTCTAAAAATACTTTCACAGCTTTTTTCCCCTATGTATGAATTTACACGAGCTACTAGACTAACAACTAGGTCCAACCCTTTTACAGTGAAACCGATAAAGCGTAACTGCAATTTCTACTCTAACAGCTTCTATTCACGCACTTCCCACCTGTGGAATTCCCTTCCATATACGTGCTTCCCCGACAGCTACAATCTCCAGGAATTTAAATGTAAGGTAAATAGACATCTCCTATCTCACTAACTCACATCCTTTCTTGCAAGCTCTTTTTTGCATTCACCCCACCACCCCCTTGCACATTACACTGGTATTATCATCCATCTATTACCCTCCTCCTGACATCCCCTATAACTAACCCCTCTTTCTCACTACTTTCCCTATGTAACCCCCTGCGCAACAGTGGCAGTTAAACTGCCTTGCTGGGGTGAAATGATTAAAAAAAAAAGATTTATTTTGTTGAACTCATCACAATCCTTATTTCTTTACATTCCCACTTGCCTTTCAGTCTTTGACTCATTGTTTCTTGATATCTTACATGGCTGTTAGAACATGGCATTCTTTCATCTCTATCTCTATTTTCTCATTCTTTATGCATATAGAATTATTTTTTCCTTTCACCTGGTTTTCTTTTCTTTTTTTCTTGCTTCCTTGCATCCAAACTTCTCTTCCTTTTTTCTTTTCTTCTACTTCTGATATGCATTTAATAAACTGTCTCTTTCTTTTGTTTCCATCTATATATATCTCTTTTACTCTATCTCTCTCTTTATATATATCTGCTAATGTTAAATCTGTCTGCAAAACTCCCAGACACTCATTAATCAACTGTACTCACTACCCATACTACTTTCTTCAAAATTCAAAGGAACAATCCACAAGACTTATTCCCTTATCACTAACCCCCATCAACATTCCACGCACAACTCACCAAATATAAGAAAAGAGGCTTTCTATTCCTGTCCACACCACCTGATGAGACATTGTAGTTTCAATGTCAAAACAAATGTACGATTTGTAGTGGAGATATATAAAATTTTGTACATGTTCTAAAATATGATTTATAATATATATATATATAAACGTTACGGAAATTAACGAATTTTAACGAAACTTGGTTATAAGCAACTGACAATTTGTAATTAATTATTTTGAACATTATTTTTACCGATACTCGTATTTAAGTAGATATTCTGTTTTTAATTAAACAGGATTTTTATATTTATATCTACCGGCCTGATTATTTATGATAAATTTTTATTACAAAAATGTGTGCTACCCAGCTATGGGCGTTCGGTAGAAGAAGGCAAACTTTTTAGCATGTATATTGTCATTATACCCACCCAATAGCCAGAGTGCTCTAAATCATTACTGAATGAACAATGCGTACATGCCAGAGTACCTACTGTTTTTCAAAGTCTACCATTCTTCTAGAGTGCTCAATCAGGGTGTGAGAGCGTAAATAAAATATAAATATAAAATATATAAATCCAGGTAAAGAGGACCCAAGGTTTTATGATTTTGAGTTCCCTGGCATTTATTTTTTTATAAATAGTGCTCAATACAATAAATACTGTAGGGCATAATATAATCATATAGTTATAAATTAAAAGTACATTGCGACATGGAAATTTCTATGTTTAGAATCTCGTCATCAGGCAATGTTGGATGTTGGTTGTGAAAATGATTTGCATTTAAATACAAAAAAACATTGGAGTTTCTATTTTTAGGGAATACGATTATATATATATATATATAATGTTAATTTTTTTGTATCACTGGTTTTTTTTTAAACTTTATCTTTCTTACTTCCTACATTTCCTCCTTCACATGCTTACAATCAAATCACACGGAAAATAGTTCTCATTGAAGAAGTTAAACAGCAGCAAGCACTGTGAGTATTCACTAAGTTAAGCAATGTCATGCCTACTCTATATTTAGATGGGTGGCCAATTAGGAACTCTAGGTAGTGGATCTACAATTTAAAATATGTTTTGGCTTTACATAACGTGCAAAGCCATAAAAATAAAATCAGTGCTAACTTCACGCTTTCATTTCTACTTCATCCCCCCCCCTTTACTTTCTACATTTCCTTTCTGTTTAATAGTTATATAAGTTTCTTGGTCAAAAATTGCAACTGACTCAGACTCGGGGGAAAAAACAGGGATTGTGCAGATACTTCACTATGATCCGAGATAAAAAAAAAATGTAATGCAAACAAGTAGAATAATAATATGCATCTAAACTTATTTACAAATGGAACTTTGTCTGTGTGTGTTTGTGTGTGTGTGTGTGTGTATCCATTACCTATAGGCTCCGAAACAGCTGAACCAATTTTCTTGAAAATTTACACAGTTGTACTATAAGCGTCTGCAAGTGTTCTTAGCTAGGTTTTGTGTTGAGGTACCCCCAATAAATATCAAAAATTGATAATTGAAAAAATTGGGTTATAGAAGGAGTGGTCCGATTTTAATCAAATTTGATACACTCATAGACAAAGACATAAGAAACGATATTCAGAAGTTTCAAGGTTGCAGTTCTATCCTTGGATGACTTATTTAACTCCGATATTGGAAATCAATACACTGATATCCTACCAGGTCTGATCAAAATCAGTTTTTCAGCCCTTTTATTTTAGTTTTTGCTTCTGGTTTGGCTCTAAGTAGGTATAATTGTAGTTCTTAGTCTCAGCCATGATACCATTTACTCAGAGGACTTATTTAGCCTTCAAAATTCAGTTTACAACGAAAAAACTTATTTGATATCGATACCAGGAAATCAAAATTTGACTTACATCCATTCATTTTTCTTTCAGTCTGTGGTTTTGCTTTAACTGGAAACAACTATTGTTTTTTAGTGTTTCGTGCCAACATCCAAAGAGTTTGAGCTCCAGGACCATAGATTAGTTTTAAAGCTTTCATTACACCCGAGCAATGCTGGGCTATACTGCTAGTAAAGAAAACACAAAAAAAACAAACTCAAGCAGAAAAAGAATTATTTTTCATTTTAGAAATTGAGTTGCAATGAGGTAAATTAAATGGTGAGTTGTTTTTTTTTGGGGGGGGGGGCAAGATTATATGTTCACATAGGAAACTTTTTAAAAAATGATTTTGTAATGTTAAAATATATTAATTATTTTGCAGCTTATTTCTAAACTACAAAGCAACAAAAGAGGTGAACCAGTATAAAACAATTTTTATCCAAGAGCCTAATTCATATAAATAGTTTATTTTCAAGATGTAAATGTTTATTTCAAAGGGCCTGTAATGTTAGTATTGTCTAAACTAAACTTTCCATGCATAAAATAATTGTTTATTCACTTCTGGACTCTGTCAAATTAATGTCAGCCAAATCAAGGTTATGTGGTTTTGTATCTTTTGTTAAACATTTGATCTTCTTGTATGATTGTGAGGGATTCTGCTTTTCCCCTTGTAGGTCAGGCCTTCCTTTGAGGTTCGATTTCACATGCGGTCAGTTGTTTTGAGGTTGTAGTGGAACTCTGGATTCTAATTGGTCATCAAACCACAAAATTCAAAACACGTCAGAAAAACGGTTTTTCCACAGCTAAACGAAAAAATTGTTCTGGGAGCCACCCCACGTGATTGGATTCAATATTTAAGGATGGTCTCTAACCAGTCACAGTCAGTCAGAGATGGGAGCAGCAAAAGAGAGACACACATCAAAAATGTAACTTCAAACTTCAAGCGACCTGGACATTGTCCTCTGCAATAAACTGCAAAATAATTCATATATTTTAACATTACAAAATCATTTTTTAAAAAGTTTCCGATGTGAACATATAATCTTGCCCCCCCCCCAAAAAAAACAACAAAAACTCATCATTTGATTTACCCCATTGCAGCTCAATTTCTAAAATGAAAAATAATTCTTTTTCTGCTTGAGTTTATTCTTTTTGTATTTTTTTTTTTACTAGCATTTCTCCTTATCTATTTCAACAATTACTGCTAGAACATTTTGTACGAACTCTACCCTTAATCTCTTCATGTTTCTAATTGTACATTAACTCCTACAAATTATTTTAGTCTTTCTCTAATAAATTTCTATCTTAACATTCAAAATGTATATTTTATTCTTCTTAGGCTATTCCACACAATTCCACATATTTTAACCTGCTGACAACCAACCTCTGATGAAAACCTTCTGATGATAATTCTGCATAAATCCTGTGAGCTGTAGGGAGTTTGGTTAAGTAAGACACAAGGCCGAATAAAAAAAAAAAAAACCAGCTCCCTATAGCCACAAGGTCACCTACTAATTTAATCCACAGACTTCTAGGTCTTTTGATATTTTGAGATGACACTGAGCACAAAACTTAGCAGGATGAACTCGGTCACCATAGATCAACCTCTTTTTAGATCACTTTTCCTTGGTGAATGTTAAATTCAGTTCAGACTTTTAGTATAGGCCCAACTAGTACATAACAATTAATTTCCAAAGGTCCAACTTTTATCTATTTACTAATAAAGGATGTGGATTGTGGTGCAGTGGATATTGGCTCGGAACAAGAAATTGGGGAGCCGAGTTCGAATTTCAGTTGAATTCTTTGCATTCACTTAAGCACAAATATCCTTGGGAAAGATATTAATCTGTCTCCTCTCTCCAGTTATGGGTTAAATAACAAGACAGATTGGGTTCTATAGCCTTGGCTGGCAACCAGTATACTGCAGTAACCAATGGAAACCTACTGCGGAATAATCTTCTGCCTAGTCAGTCATGTCTCGAAAGAGACATGATCGCCCAAGTGTGCAGCACATATGGCACTTAACTGACTGACTAATAAAGGGTCTCCACTGAAAGACTGAATAATGTAAAACAAAAATAACTTTTACAAACACATTTTTTTTTATATTTTTAATTATTTTATTTAGAAATATAATTAATTTTTTTTTTTTTTGCAGTATTATAGTTGAAAAACAACATCTGTCAAAGGACTGCCATTTTCCTGCTCACAAATACAAGGTCTTTCCACAGCATTTTCCATGATCGTACGCATTGTTTCAGGTTCAAAATTTTGAATTTCGGCTTGACTGTTCTACTTAAGTTATTGAATTGTTTAAGTTTTATTTACATAAAACTGTTTTTCAAGTAACCCCACAAAAAGAAGTCTGATGCCATCAAATCAAGTAATTGCAGAAGCTAATCAAATTCAGTGTTTTTAAAAATTATTCATTCACTGAAAATTTCTTGCAGGAGGTCCATCGTTACCCTAACAGTATGTGCACTGCGCAGTAGCTCCATCCTGTTGGAACTATACCTCCTGATTATTTTTGATCCCTGGACATAAAAAACTTTCAAGCATTGTCCTAAGCAGGGCCCCATTGGTTCTTGCTGGTTGAACTTCTGCATTTTCAAAGAAATAGAAGCAAATAACTCTTTCAACTATAACATCACACAAAAAAGTTCATTTTGGGGGATAATATCAATGCTGATGTAACTTCCTGTAATTCTCAGTATCCCAAAATCAGTTTTGTTTGATGTACCCATTTGAATAAAAATGGGCCTCATTAGTTATTACCAAGTTGTTCGAAAAGGTGGTTGTTATCTCTGACTAAGTGTTGAAATTGAATGGTATACTGCAAGTGTTGCTGAATATCTTGAGGTTGTAAAGTTTAAACCTTTTGAATCTTGTATGGAAACATTTTTAAATCCAGTTTCAGAATCATCTGAAGCTATGTTCTGGGGATGTCTAGTTGAGCAGAGCATGGCAGGTAGAAACTGTTGGATCCTGCAAAACACTGTATTAGTGTGCACGGGACACTTAGGACCTCTTCCCAGAAGATTAGACTGATCCAGTTCTTTCAAACCAGATGATTAGGTTTTGAATCATATTATCACTAGGAGATACTTTGACATTAACTTCAAGGCCTCTTAAATAGAATGCTATAATTATGCCTGATCTTATTGCTGTGATGCAAGTAAAAAATTTATCAAGCTGGTCTTAACAAAATAACAAGAAAACAAGTTTTTATTTTCATGTGTAAGGCTTACGGCCTATCACATTGAATACACCGGTTCTCACTCGATCACTGAAGTTAAGCAACATTGAGCCTGGTCACTACTTAGATGGGTGACCACTTGGGAATACCAGGTGCTGTAAGCGTTTAGTGACGGATGTGCGTTGTGGTGTAGTGGATATCGGCTCGGAAAGAGAAATCGGTGAGCCAATTTCAAATTCCAGTTGAATACCCTGCATTCACTTAAGCACTGGTACCCTTGGGAAAGGTATTAATCCTTCCCTTCCCTCCAGTTATGGGTTAAATAACAAGGGTAGGACTTGAGGACCCTGCCCTTAAAAACAAATCTCAGTGAATCTTGATACTCGAAAAGAAAAATGTATTACTAGACACAAAACTTATATAAAAACAACAATTAATTGTTGAAAGGAAAAGGTATTACCAGCAATAAATAAATAAAGTTTAGTTGGCAATAAATGACCCGCCGAAGTTGATTTGCCATAAAAAAACAGAACAAAAATTTTTCATGTGTAAATTTAAGTTTGATATTTTTTATTTCTGAAATATAGTAATGTTAGTCATGTATCTATACAGCAAACATATTTATTGCCTGAGTAATATATTTTGAAATGGGCCAGTGTCTACGATTTCTAGAAAAGAAAAAAAATGGTGAACTAATATATCACTGAGAGCAAAATCCCATGGGTAGGTTGAATTATAAAAACTATTCTTCTTCTTCTTCTTCTTCTTCTTCTTCTATGTGCCCTGTCCCTTCAGGACGTAGGCGATCATGGATCTCCACGTCTCCCTATCCCTTGTGGCTCTTAGTATGTTTGTTCCTGTTGCTCCTGGCAACCCCCGTTCCATCATCCACCTGATCAGGCCCTGCAAATATGTTATCCACTGCCTTCCTCTGTCTCTCCTTCCTTCTATCTGTCCAGTCAATATGAGGTTCTCCAGGCTCTCCTTCCTCATTGCATGTCCCAGGAACTTCAGTTGTCTCTTCCTGATGCTCAGCATCAATTTCCTTTTTGTTGCCATTCTTTCTAACACCTCGTCGTTGCTTTACCTGATTAAATTTTTATGATTGTTGATAGGTCGGAGGTTTATTTTTTATTCAATGAGTAGCACATTAGAAAATAGTAATCTCAATAAATTAAAATATATAAATACAAAAAAAAAAATAGACATGTCTAGCTTAGATATTAAATCATATATTAACATACCAGTTGACAAATGTATAAATTTTCTAATGTGCCACTCATTGAATAAAAAATGTTGCTGGTATTTTCTCTGAGTATGAATAATTGATCTTTCATTGGAATTAGAAAAATCAGTTACTTTTGCTCATTGTTGGATATCATACATAGCCAAGGGATACTTTGTAACCTAGAAAGAAAAAAAAAGCAAATAAAAAGTTTGAAAATGAACAAATGTAGACTTTTTCAAACTCAGTTTTTCAGTGGCCACCCCGAGCAATAGATTATTGTAGAAATAATCTAAACTTATTTATAAATGGAACTTTGTGTGTGGTGTGTGTGGGTGTCTGTGTGAGTCCGTTACCTATAGACTCCAAAATGGCTGAACCAATTTTCTTGAAAATTTACACAGTTGTACTATAAGCACTGCGAGTGTTCTTAGCTAGGTTTTGTGTCGAGGTACCCCTGATAAATATCGATAATCGAAAAAATCGAGTTATAGAAGGAGTGGTCTGATTTTAATCAAATTTGATACACTCATAGACAAAGACATAAGAAACGATATTCAGAAGTTTCAAGGTTGCAGTTTTTACAATAGTGCAGAAAATCAATAATATATATATATATATATATATATATATATATATATATATAAATGGCAAGATGTTTGTGTGTGTGTCTGTTTATCTGCCTGTATGTCTGTATTTTTTCAGCCCTTTTATTTTAGTTTTTGCTTCAGGTTTGGCTCTAAGTAGGTATAATTGTAGTTCTTAGTCTCAGCCATGATATCATTTATTCAGAGGACGTATTTAGCCTTCAAAATTCAGTTTACGATGAAAAAGTTTATTTGATATCGATACTAGGAAATCAAAATTTGACTTACATCCATTCATTTTTCTTTCAGTCTACGGTTTAGCTTTAACTGAAAACAACTATTGCTTTTTAGTGTTTTGTGCCAACGTCCAAAGAGTCTGAGCTCCAGGACCATGGATTAGTTTTAAAGCTTTCATTATCCCGGAGCAACGCCGGGCTATACTGCTAGTAAATTAATAAAATGACAGAAAATAGTTTTCTGAAGAGATAAAAAGCTGTTACTTTAATAACCTTCTTAATATTCATAAAATATGTAATATTTAAAATGAAAATTTTTAAATTTCAATCACGTCAAGAATCATTGGCAATTAATTGATATTATAGTCGTATTGATTTTTAGAGTGCTGAAAATCAATAATGTTTAATGTATTTCATCTGTAAAGCTTAAATTATTTATGCCAAACTATGTACTCCATGGGGGTGTCATTTTAGATTTATAAATTCTTTTGTCTTTAGAGTTTTGAAGTTTGTTTGCAGTTTTTTCTTTTCTTTTCTCTTTCTTATTAGAAGCAAATATTTAAATTTCAATTTAACAGCTTCCCCCACTGACATTTTTCTCTTGAAGAAATTCATTTATCGAATTGCAAGGCACGATGAACTGAAACTACTGCCCTGCCTAGTTGCATAAGTCGGGGTGTAACTTTGCTTTCCCTGGGGCTCCAAACAGTAAGTAAATAAATTTTTTAATGAACAAAGGGTGAGGCTTTAAAGTTAAGGCATGGGCAATATGGTTTTAAATTTTTGCTTGGCTCGAAGAATTCATAAACATTTCTATGAATATTTCTAAATGTGTCCATGTTTGATTGCATTTACACAATATTAAAATTAATTATGCATATGAATATTTTTAACATAAAATTGGCATTGACAAACCAAACCAAACCAAACCAAACCAATGTTAGTATAATGTTCGGAATATACTTATGTTTCTATGAGCAATGTACCATGTAAGTTATAACATATAATATCTCTAAAAATATTGGTAGTCAACAACAGTGACTCTATTTACTGTTTGGTGTGCAAGCTGCTTGGTAGTGGACAGGAGGGCCCTCTCTCCAAAGAGTTATAGATATTGGACAGTAAATAATTGTCTCTGACCTCCCTAGAGTACATTTCTAATTCTCATTGTCATAGTAGAGCAGAAAACTTAATGATAGAAGACACTCATTCTGAGTAGCACTTGTTTAATCTGTTATCCTCAAAGTAATGTTTTAGAACCATTAGTTCTAGGAGAAACCATTTAATGGACAGCAAAAACATCATAACATTGCCCTCATAAAACTTTAAAATCGAAATGAATCTGCTCAGTTATAGTGGAAAATTCTTTGTACTAAAAAATAGATAGCCAGAGAAAGATAGAGAGAGACACACACACACATTATTATCACCAGTGTGTGAGTGGATAAAAAGGAGTTTCTGGGCACATGCATTCCCAGGTGATCTCTCCTGGACTAACAATACCATGGTGATTTATCAAGAAGGCACAACAGTAACTCTATTTACTGAGAATTCTCAGAAGAAATAATTTACAAAGGGAGCTGCCGACAATTTTCTTTCTCTGTTCAATAGATGAGGGTGGAGTGTGAACCAGGCGATAGTTTAGTCTATCTACTCCAATTAAAAAAAAGAAAAAAGTAAAGAGTGAAAACATTGGAAAAGAGAAAGCTGGAAACCACATCCTAAACATGGAACAAGGGATGAGCCTCTTCACCTGTTACAAGAAAAAAATTAAATTATTCTGAAAAAAAAAAAATATATAGAAAACAAAGCATGAAAAACAGTGAAACAAAGAATTTTTTTTTTCACTATAAACTAGGAAGAGAGGAGCTGAGTAGAGTATTAAGAAACAGGACAATTTTGCTAGAAACTAGGAAGAGAGTACTGGATTGCTACATGCTGTCCGTCCTTCAATATGGCAGTGAATGCTGGACAATACCATCAAAGATGAAGCAAAAACTTGAAGCAACTGAAATGTGGTTCTAGAGAAGGATGCTGCAAATATCATGGATCGAGCATGTGAGCAATGATGAGGTCTTGGAAATGATGGAAACAAAAAGGAAATTAATACTGAGCATCAGGAAGAGACAGCTGAAGTTCCTGAGACACACAATGAGGAAGGAGGGCTTGGAGAATCTGTTACTAACAGGCCAGATAGAAGGAAAAAGAGACAGGGGAAAGCAATGTATAACATATTTGAAGGACCTAATCAGGTTGATGATGGAATGAGGATTGCATGGTGTAACAGGAGAAGGCGTGCTCAGAACCACTAATATGGAAGGCCATGATCGCCTACGTCTTAAAGGGACAAGGCACATAGAAGAAGAATATATACAAATATTATTTACATTGTTCAGATTGTTGTCTTCACCTTTATTGCCATGATTACAACATTTCGACATTTCTCAGATGCTAGGAATTTCAAGCCAAACACTATATTTCATTCACTTGGGTATACTTCTCATTACGTGTGCAATGCCACTTCCAGATTATATGTAATTATCTCCCTTTAACTCTCTAAGATCTTTGTTCATCACTGTGTAGCCATTGAACTCACAACTCTTTGGGTCAAGCCACTGGAACTAACCAATGCTTATGTCCACTGGGCCATGTGTTCTTAAGGACATCAATGTATGAATTTTTAGGGCTTATAAATCTAATGTCTCTGTAACCATTTTTTCTCAGAGCTCATATTGCAATCTTTGAAGCTAATACTATCTTTAGCGTTCAGCATTACTGATTCTCATATTGTATTTATTTCTATGCTTGGTCAGCTTAAAAGATTTTTGTGGCCTAACATATGCACTGATTTTTGAAGTTTACATAGTTTCCAATGGTGTTCTCTATCAGTTATTTTGACTTCCTTCAATAGGGAACTGTGATCCCATTTTCCCTACATATGTGGTCAGCTACAACTGATTTTTCTATCTTCCCTCTTGTTATGGCCTTGTGATGTTCTTGTAGCCTTACCTTAAGGAGGCAGCCTGTTCTCACAGCTAGATGGAATGGTATACGCACAGTCCTTGCTCAAGTTCTCCTATGTTGAAGATCTTATTCAGCAGAGGTATCTGCAAAGTATAGAACAACTTTTGAAGGTCGTCCTGATGTTATTATGGACCACAGATACTTTGTATTTTCTCTGATAACTCCTTTCACATAGGGTAGACAGACTGAGGCCGATTTTCTGAATGTTGTTATCCTCATGCACACTCCCTTCCATGTTTTTGGAGCTGTTGTCATATACTCTGGGTAGTTGTTATGTTTTAGAGTACTGCTTATACTGACCATTTCTTGTTCATATGTCTCTAGGTCACCGCTTATGACTATTGCTCAGTGTTGCAAGCAGCGGACAATCTCTTTCTTTAGATTCTATGGGTGGTGGAAGTTGAAATTGAGGTATTGTCAGTTGAATGTTGGCTTGCGATATATGGTTGTCTTGAACCCATTCTCTGTTTGAGATTAGTCAGTTAAGTGCCATACGTGATACACGCTTTGACTGACTGAGCAGAAGATTATCCCACAGTAGGTCGCCATTGCTTTCTGCGGTAGACTGGTTGCCAGCCAAGGCTATAGAACCTAATCTGTTCTATTACTTAACCCATAACTGGAGGGAAGAGATGGATTAATACCTTTCCCAAGGGTATTTGCATATAAGTGAATGCAAGGAATCCAACTGGAATTCAAACTCGGTTTCCCAATTTGCCATTCCAAATCGATATCCACTGCACCCCAACACACATCCAAGAATGCTAGCTTGTTGTTCTTTTTTTGCCATTGTGAACTGTAGCGATGATCTTCTTGAGTTCACATGGTCCATTAGTAGCTGGGTCTCTTCCTGGTATGGCCAGAGTATGCAGGTGTCATTTATGTATCTCAGTCATAGGGTTGGCTTTAGTGCTGTGGATTCTAATGCCATCTCTTTAAAGTATTCCATGTATACGTTAGCCAAAGAGGGTGATAATGGTGAGCCCATGGCTGAGCCTTCATTTTGCAGATATGTCTGATTTCATTTCGAAGGGTGTTGTTTGTGTGCAGAAAGTCAGCATCTCCATCAGGTTATCTACTGGTACGTTCTAAGGAGGAGTTCAAGGCATGTCTGTCCCTGACAACTGATAGGACCTCCACCATGGGTACCTTGGTGAACACTCACTACATCCACAAAATGAATGAAGTTTCGAACATATGGTGATTTCAGTGGGTCAATTATGTCCATAAGGAAGCAATTCAGCGGATAGCACTCTGAGCCTTGGCTGCTAACAATCAGCCTGAGTCGAATACAGTCTTTGTAAATCTTGGGTAGACCATACATGTGAGGTAGCTTGCTGTATCATTGAGACAACTGCTTGTATATCTTAGGTTGGAAGTGATCCCTGTTTTTGATTAGGATCTGTGACAACTGTCATTTTGTTTTCAATGTAGAGTCTTTACTTTGCTATAACTACCACTTCTAATGAGGTCTTCCAGCTTGGTGTATTATATTTTATCCATCACTACAGTTGCATTGCCTTTGCCAGTTGGTAGTATGATGATGTCAGCTGCCTTCAGTGTAACTGACAGATACTTTGCTTTGATCATATACATCCTCTACTTCTACTTTGTAAACCACTTTTTCTGTTTCACTATTATGGTTTGAACCACAAAGGTTTCTTCAGGCAGTAGAGGTTAATTATATTTCTTAATATCTTATTAGCATACTTATATACACAGCAGAAAGGCCAACAGAAACACTAGAGCAGTTTCATCAGGCTGTAGAAAGTTCATATATATATATATATATATATATAGCGAGAGAGAGAGACTAAAGATAGAAAAACATTTTTCCTTAGAATTTTGGGACAATTGAGTTTCACAAGCATTGCAAGTCATGTACAAATAATATATATAAAGGGTGAGATGGATAAATTATCATTTAAATTACGCAAAAATGAAAATAACACTGCTATCTCATTTTAACAGATATATTTAGCAAAATTTAACAAAAATATTTTAGAATACTAAAGAGTAAATTTATTCAATACAGTCACCATTGGCATCAACTACAGCCTCTAGATGACTTTAAAATCTCCTGCAACTCTTCTTGTTTAAGTTGGCAAATGCTGTCGTAATCTTTGGTTTTTGTTTATCTTTGGTGCGGCAAGAGTTTTGTTCGTCTCTCGCTCAACTGTGCCCCACACATAATAATCAAAGTAGTTTCAGTCTGGGGAGTTATGTGGCCAGATGTAAGGGGTGACATGGATGCAATAATTGTCTGACAGCCATAACTAGGTTCTTTTGCTTGTGTGGCATGGTGCAAAATCCTGTTGGCTTTCTAGCAGGCATTTTTTTTTCACTTAGGGCAGCACTACATTCTCATGGCAGTTGATGTAGGCCTCTGTGTTCAGTCTGAGACCATGTGGATGGTGAATGGAGGTATGCCATCACCATCACTAGTGATCACTCTAAGCACCCTCATAATCACCATTAGATTCGTCCAACTCTTTTCAGATCCTATGTACTGTCCTCAGATTGATAGCCAAACACTCTGAAATGTTTGTATTGGGACTATTTTTTTTTTTTTTTTTTTTTTTTTTTTAATCATCTCACCCCAAGCAAGGCATTCCACTGCCACTATTGCGCATGGGGCTACATAGGGGAAGGTAAAGAGAAGGAGTGGTTAGACATAGGGAATGTCAGGAGAAAGGTGATAGATGAGTAAGGATAGCGAGGATGAGTGTCGGGCAGATGGGAAGAGTGTTTGATAGAATGGGAGCAGGTTAGTGTGTTAGGAGGTGTCTATTGACCTTACATTTAAACTCCTGGAGATTGTAGCCGTCGGGGAAGCAATCGTTTGGAAGAGAATTCCACAGTCGGGAAGTGCGAGGAAAGAAACTGTTGGAGTAGAAGTTACGGCTGCATTTTATCGATTTCACTGTAAAAGGGTGGGATCTAGTTGCTAATCTAGTATCTCGTGCAAATTCGTATTTAGGGGGCACCAGTGATCTAAGTTCATCGGAGCAGAAGCCGTGAAAGTATTTATAGAAGAGACACAGCGAAGCCACGTCTCGCCGGTGGGAGAGAGACTGCAGGCGGTCTGCCAAGTCGGTATCTATCACATTACAGACCCTCCTCTGAACCTTATCGAGAAGCCCGAGGAGAACAGCAGGGGCACCCGACCAGATATGGCAGCAAGCAGTAGAGCATGCCATTTCTAAATTTCTTTCAGAGTGAATTACATAATGGTGATCTTTTTGCCACAAACGGTGCCCAACTGACTTTACTATACTGTGTTGTTGACAAAATCAAAAACAAACACCTTACATGCACAAAATAAAAACTATAAATTGACGATAGTTTACCTATTGCACTCTGTGTGTGTGTGTGTATATATATATATATATATATATATATATATATATGAAGAGAGAGAATGTGTGTGCGTGTTCTAAAATTTAATTATATACTTGGAAGTCAACATGTATAAACATACACATTTATTTGCATGACACAGTTGATTAGTTAGTAGAAGTTTGTTGATGTGTGTCAATGATTGTTACAAAGACTTTTTATGAACTCATTAAGGCAATCAGTTGACTTAATTAACTCTTGATTAAACTTTAATTTATGAATCATTATTTGGGACCAACAATTTCCAAAGCATATTCTCAGGATTTACAGAGTTGAAGAAAATTACAGAGAGTATTGATGAGGTTCAATAGGTATGAGATATCCTATATGCAGTGGAATGAGAGCAATCTACCATTGTTGATTGAATAAAGTACTTGGTTTGAAATTTCTCAATAATGATGAAATGTAAGACATCAGAAAAAGTGTGGAATATTGTAATCATCAAAACATACTGACTGTAACAACTAAAACAAGGATACCTGTTAAATTTTTTTCTTAATGTCATATTCTTTCAGGGTAAATGTAATCATGGCTCTCTACAAATTTTATCTACAAATTATCATAACTTCTTGAGAAATATAGTGAAGTGGTTTCTGAATGTCTTCTTTGTGATTTTAAAATTGCATTAGTGTTACGTCGCAGTACAGAATTATTATGAAATAAATACAAACAATGTAATAGTATAAAGTTGGTGTATTACCAGGAAGAGAAGTATTTACAAGAGAAGCGGATTAGTAGAACGTAAGAGATTTACAACTAGAACACTTCCGGTCCAATACCGGAAATACCCGACTGACTTGTTCACTCGACTTACTTCCGAGGTACTCCTTGAGGTATCATCACCACTACTTTATGTAGTGCTTAGAACAGTCCATTACTGTAGAAAAAGCTGGGGAGCACCCCAACAATTAGGTACCACCCAAAACTAGAGAGCCCAGTTTACTCTACTATAGCTTAGGTAGGTAAAATAGATTCATGCCTTTTTTAAGGGTATTGTGTGAAAATGAACATGAAACCAGAATTTGAACTCTGATTACCAGTTTTATTTTTGTACCCTGATAGCAATTACACTATTCCCACAACCATCCGTTTGAATAGATCAGTTTTAAAACAGTTTAAAATCAAGTGGTGGAATGAGATTGGTTAGGTTATATTTACTAGATGCGTTGGATGCCAAAAATTTCAAGATGTAAATATAAACCTGTATTTTTAACATTTCTAAACATTCATTTTTAACTGGCTTCACTCAGAAGTTCTTTTTAATGACTGTAAATTTTATAAGACTAAAACTAACTGCAGAAGTGTTATGGGTAATATTAAATAAAATTAAGTTTTAATGGTTGTCATAACTCTGCTTGTTGTTCTGTTAATTATTCAGTTAGTGCATGCATTATTCCCTGCCATTACCGCAGATAAATAATGGACCATCCAGTTTTCACTGTAAAGAAAGACGTGGAAAATATCTTAGAGTCATTTTTGGTTTAGCCAGAAAAAATAAGCATACATCAGAAAGAGGTGATAATGCTCTTTTTCATTTAATGTCTGCTTCATTGAAATAGAAAACTTTGTCAATTTTTCATTTGTATCCTCTTACTTTTTCAAATAGTGACCTGTATTTATACTCATGATTGTTGTTGCAATATTTTTTAAAGTTGTTTAGTGCAAGTATTTGACAATGCAGTAGGAGAATTTATATGGGTATTTTATAATTGGGAACTCACAAGGAGCTTATTCAATGAAATATGATGATAATATTGAATCACTATAGGTCTACTGCTAGGAAAGTTGGTTCACTGTGTCATGTCAAACAATTTTTCTCATTAGATTTGACCTTGGACATTTATAAATTGACCATTTGTCCCTTTGAAAATTATTGCCATATCTGATCTTGTGTTCCTATTATGTATCTTGAGATTTTTGACAAATTCAAACAAGGATCTGTAATGTAAACAATCCTGATCATGCTTTAATTTCAGCCATTATCTTATTGATGTGACGCAGCTTCCCTGTGTCTTTTCTGCAAATATTTTCATGGCAATTGCTCTGATGATCTTTCCTCCTTATTGTCTCAACCGTATAAATTGAAGCATGCTGCTAGATTGGCACTTAGGTCAGACTATTTTACTTTTGTACAAGCTCAATGCAACTATCAGCTCTATTTTAATACTTTCTCAATCCTGGGTATGACGGTAAACTGCATCTGGCAGCAAGGTCTCTGATTGAGAGGTTGTGAAAAGCATGGAACCACCTCTTAGTTGCTGTTGTTCCGAGGTCCACCCTGACCTGGAATGATAGCACCTCTTAGGGTCCCAGCTATGGGCAAATATTTAACCCCTAAACTGAGGTCAAAACACTATAAAAGTTTAAAAATAGACTTTTACAGAAATATATACATAAAAATAAATTTTTACAGAAATATATACATAAAAATAGACTTTTATAGAAATATATACATAAAAATAGACTTTTATAGAAATATATACATAAAAATAGACTTTTATAGAAAAATATACATGTTTGAAGGAAAAAAAATTATTACCATAACTTATTTTTAAAAGAAAAAATTATTACCACCGATACATTTTTGAATACAAAATTAGAATACATCTTCAGTTTTCTAAAATAAAAAAAACATTTTCATCAAAATCTGACAAAATCAACTTTCTCACTATAACCAAATGTTAAAAAAAAAAACAATCTCTTAAAACCCTACCATTTTGGCATTAAATAACCCACAGAGGTGTTGATATGCAGTTAAACAAAACTCAAGTTTCTCCCACTTCTCATTTGTGCAACTTCCACCCAATTTCTTACTTCTCTGCTATCTACATTCTTAAAAGATCCTCTTCTTCTGTCGTCCTGAAAATCCGTCCCTTTTTTGTCTTTTCTTCTCATTAAACCCCTCATTCTCTTTTCTTCTCATTAAACCCCTCATTCTCTTTTCTTCTCATTAAACCCCTCATTCTCTTTTCCTCTCATTAAACCCCTCATTCTCTTTCACTAACCCTAACCCCTTGCATCCTAGTGACATTATTGCATTTCTTGGAGTGAAAGGATTAAAAAATTATGAATTGATTCATCAAAAGATTAAAATTAGAAAACCACGGCATTTCCATGGATACAGCTAATAAATTCAAACGACAGAATTCTAGAAGAGCTGATTAATTCTCGTTGCTCACATCTGAATAAATATCAGATATGTCTATTAACATTCAATTTCACCAATTTTCCAAATGTATTTTAAAGGGGAAAAAGTTAATATCTTTAAAAATGTGTCTTGTAAATTTCAACATCAGGCATCAACTATTCTTGATGGATGGAACATTATCAACAATTTTTCTTGCAAAGCTTATTAAATGGTAAAGTTTAAAAAAAAAAGAAACTAGCAACCAAACAACTAAATAAACAAAGTTAAGAAAAAAGAAAATCCAGTAAACCAATATTTTCAAAATTTGAAATTTCTTTAGTCAAAAGGGAAAAATGCCAACTCATTACTTCTAATTCCATCTTTCCCAACATTTTTCTCAATCATTTTTCTCTTTCTCTTTTTACTTCATTGGGACTTGATCAATATTGGATACCAATTTCTTAGTTTTGCTTTTTGTTTTTGTTTTTCACTCCGAGTATTCCGTTTTCAGAAAAATATCTTCGTATTGATTTTACTGTACGGTAAACATCAAAGTTTCGCATGTTAATTTGTGCTAAAAATGGCCAAGTTGCACATAACCAGATATGGTGGTCAGGTTTAGTGCAAAAAGGTGAAATTTTGTGAACTGAAAGTGAAGCAGACATCTTGTATCATCCAACACAGTGATGTATATTAAAGAAAATCAACTGGAATTAGTTAGACTCTGCACTTTATGGTAAGAGCTTGAGGAAAAATACACCAATTAATTCAATGATTAATAAATATTTGATTAAAAATATTCAATTTACTTCATTGCTTAATAAATTAAGATTCAGAAATTCTCGAAGATGGAGAAAAAAAGTCTGCTTCCATTTTATTTTTCTACAAGCAGTTTTTGAATATTTTGCATCAAGGAAAAAATAAAAAATCCATATTTCTTTTAAAATTGATTTATTATCTATTTGTTTTATTTGAAAATTTATTTTTATTAAGGATTAAAACACAAAAGCATTAAAAACAGTTCTTGTATAAAATAATATATAGGTATCAACATAGTTGAGTCTAATCTGGTACAAGGACATGGGTGTCAGTTATGCATGAGGATTGAACTCATTAGAGTTGTAATGTTTTACTGGTTGAGCTTGTTAAACATTATACACAAGTGAGTTTTTCTAATATTTACTAAACTTAATTTAAAATAATGCAAGGGTCATATTGGTTCGAAATAAGGATAGGCAGATTATGTTATGTCAACAAGTAAAGGACTGTTTGCTCTAGTTTTTAACAGGGCTTGAACACCAACCACTGGAACTAAAGAAAAACATAGAGTTCAAACATGAAGCGGACTTCTAAATTTTTTTTTTTTTTTTGATATAATCGTTTTTGCCCCAAGCAAGGCAGTACTGCCACTTTGTGCATAGGGGGTTTACAGTGAGAGGAGAGGAGAAAGGAATAAAAAAAGAAAGAACAAGCTAAAGAAGATGTCAAAGAAAAGATAGGAGACAGAAGATGGCAATTGACATTTCACTTAAACTTTCGGAGATTGTAGCTATCAGGGAACCAAGTATATGAAAAGTTCAAGTTTGTGGTTTGCTAAGTTTCCACAGGTAAGAAGTGCAAGAAAAGAAACTGTTAGAGTTGAAGTGCTGACTATATTTTCCTATTTTGATCATAAAAAGATGGGACCTATTTGCCAATCTAGTAGCACAAGTAAATTCATGTGGTTAGGGCACCAGGGAATGAAGCTTGTTAGAGCAGAGGCAGTGAAAATATTTGTATGTAGAAGGGAAGCCACATCTTGTCAGTGAGAAATTGACTGGAAGTCGAGATGCCAAATCAGCACAGATTACATTGCAGATCTTTCTTTGGATTTTGTCAAGAATCTCGAGATAAATAGCAGGAGCACCTGACCAGATATAGAAACAATATTCAATGCATGGATGAAGAGTAGATTTATAAATGTGCAAAATGGATCCTGATGAGAAAAAAATTCCTGGATCAGCACAGTGACCCAAACTTCTTAGAAGTATATGTAGCTATAGATTCAATGTAGTCATTCTACTTGAGGTCAGTTGAGAGGGTGAGGCTGAGGAGGCACAGTGTATTGCTCTCTTGGAGACTAGCATGATCCATACTGATGAAAGGTAGTAAAGTTTTTCTGTGGTGGTTAAAGAAGAGAAGCTTCATTTTGAAAGAAGTAAAATTTATGAACTATTTCTTGCCCCAATCCATCGCAGAGTGAACCCCCACCGTCACCAGTCCTTCATGTCAACGCCTAAAATCTCGCAGCCAATCAATAGTCAATCACTTTGTTTCAAACCAGGCTCTGTCCACTTAGTTCTTGATTGATCACAAAGCTGGTCTGGGTTGAAAGTTGCCAAAAGCCTGCTGCATTGATGAACCAAACAGCACTGTTAGCCACATTAAAAAAAGGAAATCTTTGTAAAATTAATAAGAAATTTATATACTTACATACTGTTCAGTACAGTATTTGGTTAGAGTTTATCACTTTTGCATGCAGACAACTATAATTCCAAACCATGTCTTCTACAGGATGTAACACTAAGTTGCTTGGTCTAGCACCAGGCTAAAATTGAACTTCCTTCTATGTCAGTTAGTCACATGACAACATGTTTCTCATGTTAACTTGCTTCATACCGGTCTAACTCTACGGTACTCAACTGTCAATCTGCTTATATTGAGTCTCACATTTAGTGGGGGTGGTTGTAACACACTTTGGGTACACTTTTCATTTTCAAATAACCAATGACCTATTGCTTGATTAGTGTTAAACATTCCTCCAACTTTTAGAAAATCCACTGGGGACAAATTTGAATTATTGTTTTTTTTTGTTTTTTTTTGCTTTCAGTGTGTTGTCATTTCGCATCTGTGTTTTTATCATTTCAATCTTTATAAGAAATTATCTAGCTTCGGTTGAAAAGAAAATCATATGTTTCTCCTTTAATTTTCAGTGTTGCAAAATATCACAAAGAACCAAGAGACTTTATTTCCAAGAATTTTGTTTCTCTTTCTCAGCAGGAGGTGGCTGTCACTAGGGTCATAAAATCCACCATGCCCTATTACTTAGACAGCTGTTGCTTCTATCAATGGTCATTAAATTTTTCAGTTAAGGGGAAACTCATGTTTAGCAAAAATGGAATTTCCAACTTTTGTAAAAAGAATCTTTCAGTCATAAAAAATGTTATCTATCTTCCTTGGGTGGTCTAAACATATCTCTTGCCTAGCTTTAGTGGTTGGAGAAGAAAGAAAACAGTATTCAATTATTATTTCTTTTCCCATTCTTCTCTCTTTCTCTTACTTCTTTTTTTTTTTGTACCAAAAATAGTTTTACTGTACAGCGAGGTTTACTTTGTCAGCTTTGATAGATTTTTTTATTGAGACAAGAGTAAATTGTAGTGTCATCTGCATATATGCCTACTTTGGAACTGATTACATTAGGAAAAGTGTAGAACCTAGGATAGAGCATTGAGGGACACCCTTGTTTGTTTGAAATGATTTGGAAGCATGTCCATTCAAAACAACCTTCATTACATGATTTGATAGAAATGTGTGTTTTTTTAAGAATATATGATTTCAAGTCATTAAGTAGACCTTAGTAAAGTTTGTCTTTTTTGCTATCTATCCTAACCCCTGTTCTCCTAACCATTCACTCAAGCTCATTAGGTAAGTAATTTCCTACTTTCCTTTGTTTACCTTGCCTTCAATATGTCCCGTGAGTGTCAAATTCTCCAAGCCTTTTTTCTTCATTATGCACCATAGGAATTTTGTCATTTAAAAATTAAGAAGATAGCAACTGACATTGTATTTCATTTTTTGAAGATCAAAGTTGACTGGAAAGCAAAAATCCAGAAAAGAGTTCTACTAGCGAGAAGTGTAATAGAAAAAAATGTTAACATAGAACTTATGGTTACATCTGGCCATTTCATCTGTCAAATGATGAAACCTTGCTGTCAATCTAATATTGTGATTAAATTCATAAGATCTAGGGACCATAAAGGAAAGCATTTGTACAAAAAGGCACAGCAATGCAACATTATGGTGGTGGGAAAATGACTGAAGCTGAGATGTCATGACAGGACTTATAACAATGCAGATTCTTTGGCTTTCATAAAGAATTTCTCTCTCTCTCTCTCTCTCTCTATATATATATATATATATATATATATATATATATAACCAGAGTATCAAACCAGATGTGATAGCAGTATTCAAATCAAGGACAAAGGGTAGATTTATAAATATGTAAGACTAGCAGTATAGCCTGGCGTTGCTCAGGTGTAATGAAAGCTTTAAAACTAATCCATAGTCCTGGAGCTCAGACTCAGCCTGAAGAATATTTGTGTGAAGTTTGGCAAGAATCGGATAAAAATTGTGGATTTTTATAAAGGACATACAGACAGATAAACAGATACATGCACAAACATCTTGCTTTTTATATATATATATATATATTATCGATTTTCTGCACTATTGTAAGAACTGCAACTTTGAAACTTCTGAATATCATTTCTTATGTCTTTGTCGATGATTGTATCAAATTTGATTCAACTCGGACCACTTCTTCTATAACCCGATTTTTTTGATTATTGATTTTCAATATTTATCGGGGGTACCTCGACACAAAACCTAGCTAAGAACACTCGCAGACGCTTATAGTACAACTGTGTAAATTTTCAAGAAAATTGGTTCAGTCATTTCGGAGTCTATAGGTAATGGACACACACACACACACACACACACGCACAAAATTCCATTTATAAATAAGTTCAGATTAGATAATCTTTACTTAATATTTAAATTCTATATATCATAAATTATATTTTTTATTACAACTGTTCATTATTTCCTTTGTGTATACATGCTTTATTTTTATCACCATAATTAAATTTTTTTTCCTGTATTAAATCCTCTTGTTTACATTATATCGTAAAATATTTCTTGTATATACGAATCTCATTGATTTTTTTTTTCATAGATGTTTATTTGTAAATTTTATTAACTGTTAACACTTTACAAATTAATCATTGTAACGAGGTTGCCATGGCAACACTATTTTTCTTGGATTTTTTTGTTTTGATAATGCTTATCAGGTGTCGACAATAAAATTTAAACATCCAACTGATTTTCGCATATTTTATACCAATCATGTTACGAACATGTTATCAATGTATTTGGTGGAGTAAATTTTGTTTTATAAATTTTTGTTTTGGGAGACTAGTTGTAATATTTGTAAGAATAAAGTTGATAAGCTAAAATGGGAATTATTTATGACTCAAACTAGTATATTCATAATATTAATAGACATTAGTATATATATATATATATATATATATATATATATAATACTTATTTTATTATGCCGAAGTTTGTGTGTATGCTTGTACATTTACATCAGAAATACCCAGGGACTCGTTTTTCTGTATAAAAACCAAATGACCTGAGGTCATGACCTAGAATATATGATTTGGAGTAGTTTTGCTTCTTGGACAGCATGGCAAAAAATTACCTTGAAAATAGGGATAATGTGCACGCATTACTCAAAAAAATACTTAAGCCAAGGGCACAGATACTACTCAGAAAATAGGCAGTATTCATATATACATCTGTAATAATAATGATTGATGACCTTGAAGAACACCCTACTGAATGAAGGTTATCAGCCCTTAAGAAACTTTTCTAGATATACTCCCTGTGTGCCACAAGGAAACAAAGACAGACTCCTTAAGTCACTAACACTAACCTGCAAAATTAGTTTATTAAAGCTTAAGTTGTAATAATTGTTGGTTATTTTCATTACAACTATATAGAAAACAGTCAGAGTGCACAGATAGTACTCAGAAAATAGACATTATATCCAGATATTTAACAGAAAATAGGTTGTATGCACAGATACTACACAGAAAATAGTGAGCAGAGTGCACAGATACTATACTGATTCTAAGACTTGGAAAAAAGTACTACACTGATTGTCACTAAAAGTGTCAATCCATTTATAAATAATTCTGTCATTTTTTTATAAAAATTATGCTAGTTTGATGGAGGAGAATGAAAAGAGAAAGGAAAGAGAGAATATACCTCAAGATAATCAACTGCAGTTTTTCATGAGAAATCAGTGGTGTCCAATCAAACAGCTGGGTGATCTTAACTGTTTTGATTGGACAAAAATGACAACTTAAGATGATTTATTTGTATCAATTGCTTTTTGATATTCATACTTCATTTCCTACAACAATAAAAATGCATGGAATTTGTAATCAAGTCAGGAACATTGGTGATAAGATATTTTCCAAGCTTCTCTCTCTCTTTTCCTTTTCTTTTCTATATACCAATGAAGCCATTTCTTGGCATGACTTTTGGACTGGGTCGTTTATATAACAATGTCTGACTGATAACATTAAATAAAGGATCTAAAAATTTGAACCATTTGTATTTACTTTTGCCGCCTAAACACGAATTTACACGAGATACTAGATTAGCAACTAGGTCCCACCCTTTTACAGTTAAACAAATAAGATGTAACCGTAAATTCTACTCCAACAGCTTCTTTTCTCGCGCTTCCCGCCTGTGGAACTCCCTTCCACAAGTCTGCTTTCCCGACAGTTACAATCTCCAGGTGTTTAAATGTAGGGTCAATAGACACCTCCTATCACACTAACTCCCAACTATTCTCACAACACTCTCATCTACCCAACCCTCATTCTCGGTATCCTCACCCGCCTATCACCCACCCTCTGTTATTTCCTATATTTAATCAGCCTTTCTCCACTCTACGTAGCCCCCTGCACAGTAGTGGCAGTGACATGCCTTGCTCGAGGTGAAACGCTTATAAAAAAAAAAAAAATTTATTGCAGATCAGTCAGTTAAGTGCCATACGTGATACACGCTTGGGCGATCATGTCTCTCGAAAGAGACATGACTGACTGGGCAGAAGATTATCCTGCAGTAGGTTACCATTGCTTTCTGCGGTAGACTGGTTGCCAACCAAGGCTATAGAACCCAATCTGTCCTGTTATTTAACCCATAACTGGAAGGAATAGACGGATTAATACCTTTCCCAAGGGTATTTGCACATAAGTGAATGCAATGAATTCAGCTGGAATTCGAACTCGGCTTCCCGATTTGTTGTTCCGAGCCGATATCCAATGCACCACAACACACATTATTACAGATAACTTTGTATAATAAACAAATTTAAAATTCATATAGTTAAAAAAATACCCTGTTTCAACTGATTGACAAGGTCAAAGAAATTTATTGATTTTGTACAAACCAATGTTTTTCAGCTTCAATAATAGTTTTTGCAATCAAAATTTTGGCCTATCTCAGAGGTGTACTAGCCTGCTTCTTTTTAAAATTCTTAGCATCCAACCCATTTCAAAATATCTAATACAAAAACAATAAATACTTGCTGTATAAATGATGACTTACTAATCTATCTTTACAAGACTAAATTACATGGTCTCATTAATAAACAACATTGAGCTTACAATCGAATTCATATGTAAAAGAGAAACAAACAGCAATGTACCTTTTCTTGATATCCTGTTAATTTAAGCTGACACTTGTTTAAAATTAAACATCTAAATCTAAACTTATTTATTAACGGAACTTTGTCTGTGTGTGTGTGTTCGTAACCTATAGACTCCGAAACGGCTGAACCGATTTTCTTGAAAATTTACACAGTTGTACTATAAGCGTCTGCGAGTGTTCTTAGCTAGGTATTGTGCCGAGGTACCCCCGACAAATATCGAAAATTGATAATCGAAAAAATCGGGTTGTAGAAGAAGTGGTCTGATTTTAATTGAATTTGATACACTCATAGACAAAGACATAAGAAACGATATTCAGAAGTTTCAAGGTTGCAGTTCTTACAATAGTGCAGAAAATCAATAATATATATATATATACATATATATATATATATATATATATATATAAAAGGCAAGATGTTTGTGTGTGTGTCTGTTTATCTGCCTGTATGTCTGTATTTTTTCAGCCCTTTTATTTTAGTTTTTGCTTCAGGTTTGGCTCTAAGTAGGTATAATTGTAGTTCTTAGTCTCAGCCATGATACCATTTACTCAGAGGACTTATTTAATCTTCAAAATTCAGTTTATGATGAAAAATCTTATTTGATATCGATACCAGGAAATCAAAATTTGACTTACATCCATTCATTTTTCTTTCAGTCTACGGTTTCGCTTTAACTGGAAACAACTATTGCTTTTTAGTCTTTCGTGCCAACGTCCAAAGAGTCTGTGCTCCAGGACCATGGATTAGTTTTAAAGCTTTCATTACACATGAGCAATGCTGGGCTTAACTGCTAGTCTACTATAAGTCTTCTAATAAAAATGAACATAAAGTTTCGCTCACAACAATAAAATAAAATCCACAATGGTTATAGCTTTATTTAAGAGACTCTAGAATTTGTACATCTGGCTGCAAGGCCTCTGATTGTGAGGAGCATGGAACCACCTCTTAATTGCTGTTGTTTTCAGGTCCACCCTGATCCAGAGTGGTAGCACCTGTTAGGGTCCCAGCTATGGGCAAATAGTTAACCCCTAAACTGGGGTCAAAACACTACGAAAGTATAAAAATACACTTTTATAGAAATATATACATAAAATAAACTTTAATAGAAAAATATACATTTTGAAGGAAAAATATTACCAACAATACATTTTTGAAGAAATAAATTATGACCATAACACATTGTTGAAGAAAAAAACAAAATTATTACCAGCAATACATTTTTGAATACAAAACTAGAAGACATCTTCAGTTTTCTAAAATAAAAAAAAAGTTTCATCAAAATCTGACTAAATCAACCTTCTTACTATAACAGAACTTTTAAAAAAAGATACTTTAAAACCCTACCTTTTTGGCATTAAATAACCCTCAGACGTTGATATGCTGTTAAACAAAACTCAAAAGCTTACAATTTGTAGCTCTGAATATCTACCTGATGAAGAAAAATACATTGAAAATACTTTGAAAAGAATTCCCCACTACGATAGTTATGTTTGTGTACAATGCTGAAAGAAAAGCATACAGAATTCACAAAAACTTAAAAAGAATGTACAAGTGACAACACACTAGAAACTTCATAACTAATGAACTTGGAAGAATTTAGCTGATGTTGATATAAAAATCATTAGAAACATTTTACAAATAATGGTTAAAAATTTATTCAATGTAAAACAAGAGAAGTAACTTTAGATCAGAAGCAGAAGTCTATAAAATGAAATGTAAACAATGTCCTACAAAATATATCAGTGAAACATCCCACAATTTAAAGAAAAAAAAATATATAAAAAAAGAAAGTTAAAAGTTAAGCTACACACTCAATGACCTTATGTGTCACTGAAACCTTCACAATCAGAATTTTGACCTGAAAATTCATAAAAAAGTAAATGTTAAGGGTAATATTATCTGTTTCCTTATAAGGAAATATTTGCTATTCATCAATCACTCAGCCAGTGCTACCATTTGTTGAAATTTCTCTTAAAACAGTTTTTCAGGAAAATAGGTTTATCATGTCTACTTTTATTGCTCTTCTCTGTATTGATGAGGTTTCCTTCCTAACCTTTTGTTTAAAGAAGTGTGGAACATTAACATTTTGATGATGTCATTATTTTCTCTTTGAGTTACATGAGCTGTCCATTTTAGTATTTGCTTTGTGGAAAATCCTCAAGTGATGTGGTTTCTGTTATTTGGTACTGTTCTTTTTTATTCTTTAACACCAGTCCATGAGATTTAAAGAAGGATGGTCCTCACTAAAACCTACATGCTTCATTCATCTAAATTCATTTTTAACCACTGAACTCAGAAAACAGTGATATACAGCTGACAGTTTAGATATTTCTGAATTATATATTCATATAAAAGTCTTGGTCTACAAGACTATTTAAGAATATTACTTGAGTTTTCAGGTATATGTTTTGGTTTAGTAGCAACTTGCAGTATTGGGTGAAACTACTCCTTGCTTTTCTATATTTAATTTTCTCATCTATACTAAATTTGTTATAACTGATCCATGCACCAAAGTATTTGAAGTGTTTAGTACTTACTAATTCTACATCCTGAATTTTATTATGTATACACAGTAGATACCATAGTATCATAATCTATGAATATCTTACAATTAATATATGATTGGGCTATTTCAATATATCCTTTTTTCTTACTAAATTAGATCCAAAATAATGTGGGATATTTAAATAATAAATAAATATTGTTCTTTCTCACCAAATATATTTAACCTTTACGGTTAGGCGATCCTGAATAAGAAATTGTACCAGAATTGATTATTGGCATTCGCAATCTTAACAATACAAGATGCTCAGATGACACAGTGTTGATAGTTGATACGAAAAAGAAACTACAGGAATTTCTATAGAAGGTAGTGAAGGAAAGCAAAATCAAAGGATTAAACGTCAATTGTAACAGCCCATGATGCAAACTACAAGTTCTTCTTCTTCTATGTGCCCTGTTCTTTCAGGATGTATGGCTTTTCATGTCTCTCTATCCCTGGTGGCTCTTAGCACGCTTTCTCCTGTTACACCACCCAAACCCTCGTTCCGTCATCCACCTGATCAGGCCCTTCAAATATGCTATCTACTGCTTTCCCCTGTCTCTTTTTTCCTCTATCTGGCCTGTTAGTATCAGATTCTTCAAGCCCTCCTTCCTCATTGCATGTCCCAGGAACTTCAGCTGTCTCTTCCTGATTCTCAGTATTAGTTTCCTTTTCGTTTCCATAATTTCCAAAGCCTCATCATTGCTCACATGCTCGATCCACAATATCCGCAGCATCCTTTTTAGCGAAACCAAAATCAAGCAAATATAGAAATTTAAATATCTAGGAAGTGTTTTAATAGAAGGCAGAAAATGTGACGCTAAAATCTGAAGATGCGTTGAAATAGTGAAAGATACTTTCCAAAAGCTAAGCAAAGTATTAAGAGACAAGAAAATTTCATTAGAAACAAAGGAAAGAGTACTGAAAGGTTATGTAATATCACTCCTCCTATATGGCAGTGAATGCTGAAGAATCTCCTCACAGATGAAGAAGAGACTTGAAGCAACAGAAATGTGGTTCTACAGAAGGATGCTGAGAATATGGACTGAAATGGAAGTAATGACCATGTTTTAGGGAAAATTGAAACAAAAAAAACACTTTTACTTAGAAATGAAATTTCTATGGCACATAATGAAAAAATGGGCTTGGAGAATTTAACACTCACAGGATATATGAAAGGCAAGAGAGACATAAGAAAATAATAAATAACCTACATAACAATTTTGTGTAAATGGTTGACAGAACAGGGTTTTGCTGTGAGAGATAATAAAAGATAAATTGTAGTAAGAGCTAAAAAGGATAGAAAGTTGTGGAGAGCCATGATCGCCTACATCCTGAAGGGACACAGCACTTTAAAGAAGTAGAAGAATATATAAAAGTTCTTGGCTCCATTCACTTGTGAAAAAAATCTGACCAAAGGAATAGATATCAGATTCCTTTTTTGAAGAGCTTCTTGGACCGAGAAGGTTCTGTCACCCACATATATAAAAAGAGTACACACACATACATACATATAGAAAGAGAGAAAGTGTGTCGATTGCTGACATCCTCTGATGAGTAGACGGAGTGATTCCTAGTGGGTCCATCTATAAAACTCTGGAGTCAGGATTCTGAAAATAATATCTATCAGCTTAGTGACAAGCCTTTTAGTTTTATTAATTATATATATGTTATAATGGAATATCCCAGCACGCTCTATGAACACTATAGTCAACTAAGTTTATGATGAATAAATGAGCAAGAACATTTTCGCAAGTGAGTCTTGCTTACAGATTAGAATCTAGTAATACTATTTTCATCTTTAATAATTCACACGCTGAATAAACCCTTTATTCTATTATGCCTGGCTTGGTAATCTTTCCACTCGGATTTACACTTTGTTGAATTGTACCCTTGTCCAGGATACAACACACACACACACACACATATATATATATATATATATATATATATATATATATATATATAGGGTTCAACCAAAAACACCTTTAAGACCAGGTGGTTTCATCACAGGTCTACATTCAAATAGAAAAATTAAAAAAAGCTATACAAAATTGGCTAGCCATGTGTGAAAATTAAAATCAAAATATAGAAAAGACCCAGACATAACGTGGAGTATTGTAAAAATAGCCACGCCTTACAACGGTGGCAAAATATGTAGATTGTGCCAAGAAGACAAGTTAGAGATTATGCTATTCCCAAACAAAAATGAACTGTTGAATGAAAGAACGGAAATTATGACTAAGTGTAACCATACTAAAAAATACCTATTAGGTTCATACAACCATGGATGAAAATGCCATAATCCATTTTAATTTTAAAAATTGTGCGTTCAAAAATTCCCTGCCACGTGAGCATTAAAAGAAAAAACACTGTTATGTGAACATTCTTAAAAAGAAAAACGGTAAATGGTAAAATCAGTTATTAAAAATTGCCTGAAGACGCCACTCATGGTAGAAACCTAGGTCGCATAATAACTTGTAAAAATGGAATATATATATATATATATATAAGTAAAAATTAGTTAGTTTTTGGTCATAATTAAATTAAACCAGTACACAGTTGTATTAAAGTGTTCAATACAATGATATTGTAGAACTTTTGAATATTTTTCATTTGGAAACGAGTTATTTCGCGACCTTGGTTTCTACCTTTCTGTGTCTTCAGATGATTTACAATAACTGGTTTTACCATTTTTCAAACACTCACATAACAGGGATCTTTTATGAATGCGCAATTTTCAAAATTAGAAGTTGCTTTAAGATCTTAGAACACTTTCATCCACAATTGTATGATCCTAATAGGTATTTTTTAGTATGGTTACACTTGGACATCATTTCTGTTCTTTCACTTAGTAATTCATTTGGAAACAACATAATAGCCAATTTTTCCTCCTGACTTAATCTGCATATTTTATCACTGGTGTAAGGTTTGGCTGTTTTTACTATACTCCAAGTTACATCAGGGTCTTTTGCATACTTTAATGTTAATTTCCACTTGTGGCTAGCCAGTTTTGTACAATTTTTTTAGGTTTTCCAGTTTAAATGTAGACTTATGGTTATTCCATCTGACTTTAAAACTGTCTTTGGTAGATCCAAAATATGTTTTACTTTGACCATTTATGTCATGTACTTGTGCTTTCTAAATAATCCCTTTTGTATTACAAAGTCCATTAAGTGGGCATTTATTTTTGTCTCTGCATTTACATTCCTTGTTAATGATATTGTTTTTGTATGTAATAATGTTTATGTTTGGTGTGTATGTGCGTGATATAATATAGTTTTAAGGTACGCGATATTAATGTGTCAATGTGGACATTGAAGTCAACACCCAGAGGCAACAGTCTGTTTCATGCTAAACACAAAAGTCAGATGATGTGCATAGTGTTTTTGCTCAACTTTTTATATGAGGTTACAATTTGGTTGTAATGAGGAGGTTACAATTTGGTTAAAGTGTTTCGAGGCAATGGTCAGGATAAAAAAATTGAAGGATGACCAAAGACAAATCACGGATTTATTTTTGGCCACCGCGAGGTTAAATAAGTATCATTAATGACTTACCCTGAAGAAATTGAAATCTTAGACTTTAAGAAAATTAAGGAGAGTCACTTGCGAGATTAACATTGAATGAGCAGCTATCAACATCATAAAAAACAAAACAAATAAACAACCAAACAAAGCCTGAGCAGCCAACAAGAAAAACTTACCAAAGCTACATATACTACCGGCCATAATTATTAGGCCACCCCAGTGTTTTAAAAAATGATGTATTTCTTACTATTTTTTAGTATTCATTGCCAAGTGAATAATTGTAAATGAAAATAGAATGGTTCTTTTGTTAATACTGCAAAATAACATGTGCATCAGATGAATTTATAAATATTTAATAATTACCTATATTGCAGTTTCATAATGAAAGAATGAAGAAAAATTAGGGCAACTCGGATGAGTTCATCTTTGTTTCCTTGCCTTGTAAAATTTTGCAAAGTAATAATAACAAAAGAACCATTCTATTTTCATTTAGAACTATCTACCTGGCAATAAATACTAAAAATAGTATGAAATATAATTTTTTTAAAACAAACTGGGGTGGCCTAATAATTATGGCCGGTAGTGTGTGTGTATATATATATATATATCAAATTTACAGGATGCGATGGGTAAATTGTCGCTATTTGCCTTGTAAAATTTTGCAAAGTATTAATAACAAAAGAACTGTTCTATTTTCATTTAGAATTATCCACTTAAAAATAGTATGAAATACATCATATCTTTTAAAAAACTGAGGTGGCCTCATAATTATGGCCGGTAGTGTATATTGTACCAAACTGTATCAAATTTGATTAAAATCGGACCACTTCTTCTATAACCCGATTTTTTTGATTATCAATTTTCAATATTTATCAGGGGTACCTCGACACAAAACCTAGCTAAGAACACTCGCAAACGCTTATAGTACAACTGTGTAAATTTTCAAGAAAATCGGTTCAGCCATTTCGGAGTCGATAGGTAATGTATACACACAGACAAAGTTTCATTTATAAATAAGTTTAGATATAGAATGTGCTTCACCAGGGCTACAGGGTTATTAAATTCAGAGTTTTCTTCTTAGACTGGTTGCCAACCACAGCTCTAGAGTTCAGTCTATCCTGTTATCTAATCCATCTTCTTCTATGTGCCTTGTCCTTTCAGGACATAGGCGATCGTGGTCTTCCACATCTCCTTATCCCTGGTGGCTCAGCATGCTTTCTTCTATAACATCTCACAACCCTCATTCTGTCATCCACCTGCTCAGGCCCTTCAATTATGTTATCCGCTGCTTTCGTCTGTCTCTTTTTTGCTCTATCTGGCTTGTTAGTAATCAAATTCTCCAAGTCCTCCTTCCTCATTGCATGTCCCAGGAACTTCAGTTGTCTCTTCCTGATGCTCAATATCAATTCCCTTTTCGTTTCCATTCTTTCTAAAACCTTATCACTGCTCACATGCTCGGTCCATGATATCTGCAGCATCCATATTCTGTATTTAGGCAACAACCATTATTTTATAGATATTTCATTGAATGTGACAGGCAAGGAGAATCTTGTTTTTTATTAGGTTTTTCTAATTATTTTACAATTTTTTCTTTTTGACGTGGCTAAGACTAGAAACTGTTCACATTGATTATTATCCCATTTTCAAATGTTTCATTGTTAATATTTTTTCCCGTGTTTGCATTCTAAGTTTATTTGTGTGGAAGTGGCAGATGTTCTGAGCTGTGGTTGTGATTCCATGTTGGGATGTCCTTTACAAGATGACAAACACATTACTACTGTTGTCAGTTGTCAAAAAGAGTAAAATGTTGCGGCTTGACTTAAATTGTTTTATAAAAAGATCCTTAATTATCTTTATACGTCTCCAATTTGATTCCTTTAGAATGACGATGTTAGCAACAAAAATTTCTATGTTGTGGACACACACACACACACACATATATTTATTATAAATTATATTTTAGAACTTGTACATGTGCGTTGTGGTACAGTGGATATCGGCTCGGAACGAGAAACCAGGGAGCCGAGTTCGAATTCCAGTTGAATCCATTGCATTCACTTACGCGCAAATACCCTTGGGAAAGGTATTAATCCGTCTCTTCCTTCCAGTTATGGGTTAAATAACAGGACAGATTGGGTTCTATAGCCTTGGTTGGCAACCAGTCTACCGCAGAAAGCAATGGCAACCTACTGCGGGATAATCTTCTGCCCGGTCAGTCATGTCTCTTTCGAGACATGATCGCCCAAGCGTGTATCACGTATGGCACCTAAACTGACTGACATATATTTTATATATCCACTATGAATCGTACATTTGTTTCAACATTGAAACTTCAATGTCTCATCAGGCAGTGTGGATAGGAATGGAAAGCCTCTTCTTATATTTGGTCAGTTGTGTGTAGGATGTTGGTGGGGGTTAATGATAAGGGAACAAGTCTCGTGGATTGACCATTAGAATTTTGAAGAAAGTGGTGTGGGTAGTTAATATGGTTGATTAATGAGAAATCTGTCTAGAAATCAGACTCATTAGTCAACCATATTAACTACCCACACCACCTTCCAAATTGTTAGCTAAAATTCCCTGAAATTCTGCATCTAAATTAATGTTTCGGACAAGCTCATGTGCAGTTCACCTCTAAATGGAAAGTGGCTCTGACTGTCGCCAATCGGAAGCATTTGCAGTGTTTTGTACCGGGCCTAAACGTAATTTTCCAGTGTCTGAAAGTGCTTATCGATGGTGGGTTGGAGGCTGATCATCTCTGGTCGGGTCGGCGCGGTGAGTGGGGTATGATGTTGAAAGACACGAAACCCCCTAGTGATCCTCGCGATGACATCACTGACGACACCCTCTAGCGCTCCCATTACAGTGCGTATGTTTGGAATGTATATATAAAATGTCAAGCAAAAAAATAATGCACACGGCCTGAGGACTGTGTTTTTGCCTCTAGCTGTTGACTTCAATGTCCACTTTTATATATATATATATAAGTGTTGAATATACGGATTGAAATCCAACAAGATGAATAGAATAAGTAAAAAACAGGGAAGAAGAAAGTGTTTTTAATCTAACATGTTTCACTTTAACAAGTTTCTTCAGAGATTTTTTTGAAGATGAATGATTTAAGAAAAATTGCTTTTTTAATTTTTAAAAATCTTTTAAAAATCCACAAAGACAGTATGTTGGTTGAGTTTTGATTTCATTGATCAGATACGTGTCACATGTAATAAAGCAATGCGATGAATATTTTAAATGTAGAGGAAAAACTTATGTTTATTTAAGTGTGTGTGCCAAATGTAATAAAAAAAATAATTTTATATGCATGTTTTGATATTCATATATTATTTATATTACTTAATTATGATATTGTAATAGTTTTAATACATAGATATTCATAATTAAGTATTTCATTGAAAGTTTGTAACTGTTAACTTATTTTCAAAATTTTTTATTTATTTATAAAAAGTTTGCTTAATACTTGTATACATTATTTTGCTAGAATTTTAAATGGAAATATATTTTGTTTTATGATCCGGACTCATAAAAGCACACATTCATATATGATTATCTTTTTATTTAATAAAGAAAATCATTCCATTACTTGACACGCGTATGAATTATTTCACGAGAATTTTTAACAGAAATGTTGTCATTCATACATATATACACATACTAACATTAAACACACTTAATTCACCTATAGTTTAAATATGCTTAATATGCATTATTTTTTTATTCATAATAAGCATCTAGTGTCTTTTATTACATGTGGCACACACACACACACACACACACACACACACACACACACACACACTTAAACAGTTTTCCTCTACATTTAAAATATTTATCCATAGCTTTATTGCATGTGAAAAGTATCTGACCAATGAAATCAAACCTCAATCAACATACTGTCTCTGTGGATTTTTTAAAAAAGTTTTTAAAAATTAAAAAAGAATTTTTAAAAAAAAATCTCTGAAGAAGTTTGTTAAAGTGAAACATGTTAAATTAAAGACTTTTTCCTACCTGTTCTTTATGTATGTATATATGTATGCATACATACATATATACACACATTCATATATACATATATATGTATAGATATATGTATACATATATATATATATATATATATATATACATTATATATGTATGCATATATGCATACATATATATATATATATATATATATATATATATATATATACATTATATATGTATGCATATATGCATACATATATATATATATATAGATATATATATATATATATACATTATATATGTATGCATATATATATACATTATATATGTATGCATATATGCATACATATATATATATATATATATATATATATATACATTATATATGTATGCATATATGCATACATATATATATATATAGATATATATATATATACATTATATATGTATGCATATATGCATACATATATATATATATATAATATATATATATATATATATACATTATATATGTATGCATATATGCATACATATATATATATATATACATATATATATATATACACACATACACACACACATATATAGATATGCTGTGTGTAACATATTTTCTATCATCCATGTTTAAAGCACTTAGGAAATTCAGGAGGGCCCAGACAATCTATAAAATTTAATCAACTCATATTGTTTGTCATAAAAGTCATTTTTTATCTACTGACAGAAATATTTTATTTTTGTACATTGAAAATTTTTTTAATTGAAATATGTCTGCAGATATTCTACACATGACTCGACAGAAATAAACACATGGACCCTACCCAACACCGAACCTATCACAGAACTTACAGCCCAAACTCACTGACCTTGGGATCACTGCTACAGGAAACCTAGGGCCTAACTGTATACATCATAATTTACCATTTATTACTGAAATGAGATATCAACAAGGATACATTTTTTAGCTGAACACAGTCTGGCACAAGGTTCTTTCATATTGATATTTTCAGAATTCAATTTTAGTAACCCTAAAGACACTAAAGCAGATGTGGTTATGTTAAATTTCTTCAAAGAAGCAGCAAGTGTTACTTCATCATTTACAGGTTTCTTTATCTATCCAACATCTGACTCTTCCTATAGCAATTTTTATGAAGCAAAAAAGACTGGTTGCTGGTTCAAAGCAAGAGTATACACCCACACTGTCATCAATCTCTACACAGCCACACACACACCCTTTCCTCTCTGTCTATTTTCTCTTCTCTGTCGCTAGCTCTGCTAGCTATGTCGAGTAATACTGACCTTATGGATCAATCAGCTTTCCTTTCCCTCCTCGGTTGGGGCTCAGTGTGTTGTCTCAATAAAATTGATTCAGGTTTACCAAAATCTTACAATATCAGAGATTGACAGCAAAGCCTAGTGTGGACCTATCTGTATACATTGTATACTGTAGTTAAGAATGAATAATTCTTAATGGTAACTTTTGCCTCTTTGCATTCATCGACCATGTTGGCAATCATATTGAAATAAGAACTTCTTCAATAAAATGCACAACATTGCTGATAACACTATCAACAGGTTTACTGAATATAAAGAAAAGCTGGTTGAATGTCTCTGTTATCTGCTGAAGGATAGCGATTTGGGAAATCTAGTTTAAGTGCTGCTGAGCATCAGGAAGAGACAACTGAAGTTCCTGGGACATGCAATGAGGAAGGAGAGCCTGGAGAACCTGATACTGACTGAACAGATAGAAGGAAGGAGAGACAGAGGAAGGCAGCGGATAACATATTTGCAGGATCTGATCAGGTGGATGACGGAACGTGGGTTGCCAGGAGCAACAGGAGCAAACATACTAAGAGCCACAAGGGATAGGGAGACGTGGAGATCCATGATCGCCTACGTCCTGAAGGGACAGGGCACATAGAAGAAGAAGAAGTTTAAGTGCTAAAATAATAAGTAACCAATCAGTTCTCTCTCAATTCTTCAAAATAATTTTTTTTTTTAATCATATCACCCCGAGCAAGGCGGTAACGCCACTGATGTGCAGGGGATTTCTTCTTCTTCTTCTATGTGCCCTGTCCCTTCAGGACGTAGGCGATCATGGTTCTCCACATCTCCCTATTCCTTGTGGCTCTTAGTATGTTTGCTCCTGTTACTTCTGGCAATCCCCGTTCCGTCATCCACCTGATCAAGCCCTGCAAATATGTTATCCGCTGCTTTCCTCTGTCTCTTTTTCCTGCTATCTGGCCAGTCAGTATCAGGTTCTCCAAGCTCTCCTTCCTCATTGTGTGTCCCAGGAACTTCAGTTGTCTCTTCTTGATGCTCAGTATTAATTTCCTTTTTGTTGCCATTCTTTCCAACACCTCATCATTGCTTGCATGCTCAGTCCATGATATCTGCAGCATCCTTCTGTAAAACCACATTTCCACTGCTTCCAGTTTTGTCCTCATTTTCGATTATATTGTCCAGCATTCACTGCCGTATTGAAAAACTGACATCACATCACAATCCAGCACTCTTTTCTTTGTTTCTAGTGAAATTTTCCTATGTGTTAGTATTTAACTCAGCTTCTGGAACGCCTCCTTTGCCATGCCAATTCACCTTCGGATCTCTGTGTCGCACTTTCCATCTCCTGTTAGAACATTTCCTAGGTATTTAAATTTTTGTACTTGCTTGATTCTGGTATCCCCCACCTGTATTTGGCATTTTGGGTTGCATCTTTTGCTGATGACCATGCATTCAGTTTTCTTAAAGTTTATTTGTAATCCCTTTTTGTCACTCTCCACTGATACCTTCTGTAGGAGGTCTTAAGAGTAAAAATGATTAGGAGATCGAAGACAAAGACGAACCAGTTAGCAAGAAGCAAGAGAAGGATGGGAATACAGGTGTGATGACAGTTGCAAAGGTGGAGAGAAAGGAAAGGATATACAGGGCGGTGTAGAAAGAATTAGGGTAATGTAGTTAAGAGGTGAGTATTGACCTTGCATTTAAATTCCTGGAGGTTGTAGCCGTCAGGTAAGCAAGAATAAGGAAGTGAGTTCCAAAGGCGGGAAGAAGCGAGAAAAGAAGCTGAAGGAGTAGAATTGTTGTTTGCATTTGATTGATATAACTGTGAATGGGTGAGATGAATGAACGATACATATATATATCTTTAGAAATTCAATTCATGGCAATTTATTAGCATATCTCATGAGAAAGTTGAGAATATTTTGCACAATGAACTTGGCAAGACAAAGGTTTCTGATCAATGGGTGTCATGTCTTTGATACCTGATTAAAAGTGATATTGTTTGAGGCAGATCCAGCTGGTTTCCTTGAATGTTTCCTAATCCAGGTTAAGTAGATAGATCTTAATTGGAGTAGATAGATCTATCTATCGCCCGGTTCACACTCCACCCACGTTTATTGAACAGTTTAAGAGGCTCATCCCTTGTTCCCTGTTTAGGATGTGGTTTCCGGCTTTCTCTTTTCCAATCTTTTCACTCTTATGTAGCCCCCTGTGCATCAGTGGCGTTACCGCCTTGCTTGGGGTGATATGATTAAAAAAAAAAAAGTGTTAGGTACATTACTTTGAGCCAGAGATAAACAGACAATCCATGCAATAGAAACATCTTCATCTGCTCCAAAGAAGGCCAATGTTGTTTCATCTGCTAGGAAGGCGATGGCTTCAGTTCTTCTGGATGCAAAAAGCATTGTGCTTATTGAATCTTTAGATAAAGGCCACTGCATCAATGCAGAGTACTCTGATAACTTGCTGAAGCATTTACAAAAGGCTATCAAGAGCATGTAGCCAAGAAACCAATAAAAGGAGTTTTGTTTCATCAGAGCAGTGTTCCAGCACAAGTCCTTGGTTTCAATGACTGCTGTGCATGACTATGGCTTTGAACTAGTCGATCATGATTGCGAATAAGATTCCAAACGAAATGGGTCAAAAATTATGTTTTAAAATGAAAAAAAAAATGAATTTTGGAACAGTTCTGAAGAGAAACAAACCCAGAATTAACTAGCCAAGATTCAGTAAAATTGAACATCAAAGTTCTTCACCCCATCCACTTCTCGCTGACAAAAAGAAGACGTGATTAATGTGTTGTTCAAATTTCTTTTGTCCTGAGAAATTAAGTTGAGGTTTGTTTACATTGTACAATCTGTAAAAAATGTGTGTTCTTACAAATTATTCTAACAAAGTAGAATTTTGAATTACTTTTAGTACCAAAGCTTGAGGTCTGTTTATGTTGATCATCCAAGAACACAATTATCTTTACAGAAAGATATCTAAGAAAATTCTAAACAAAGAGTTGTTGTCTTGTGGCCATTGGCTGAAACAGAACTCACTACACCCCTCCAGTATTCCCTATGTATTTGGAACCCTGGCGCTGTTTTGTAGTCAAATTCATAATCTTGTCAAATAGCTAAATACTTGATGCTTCGTCAAGGCTACCAAGGGTGTTTTTATTGTAACACCAACACTACAACACTAGATGGGTTGCCTCAAGGCCCCATCCTGTTATTTAACCCATAACTGGAGGGAAGTGACGGATTAATACCTTTCCCAAGGGTACTAATGCTTAAGTGAATGCAGAGTACTCGATTGGAATTTGAAGTCGGCTCATTGATTTCTCTTTCCAAGCTGATATCCACTACACCACAACAAACATTTGTCACTGAACGCTAACAGTGCCTGGTATTCCCAAGTCTTCACCCATCTAAGTACTAACCAGGCTCAATGTTGCTTAACTTTGGTGATCAAACGTGAACTGGTATATTCAACATGATATGCCGTAAACCATTGCTGATAACACAAAGAGAATGCTATATGGTTTTTAACAAAATCTCCTAAGATTAAGACTGTCGGAGTGGATGAATTGAAGATATCAAAATCAAATTGAGGTGGTGGGTATAAAAGGGAAGAAAACGGAAAAAGAAAAGGAAAAAAGAAGAGAAAAAAATGAAAGGAAGAAACAAAAGAAAAGAAAACAGGAGAAAATGAAAGGAAGAAAACAAAAGAAAACAAATGAAAGGAAGAAACAAAAGAAAAGAAAACAAAAGAAATGAAAGCAAGAAAACAAAAGAAAACAAAAGAAAGAAAGCAAGAAAACAAAAGAAAGAAAATAAGAGAAAAATGAAAGGAAGAAAATGGAAAAAGAAAGGAAAAAATAAGAGAAGAAAATGAAAGGAAGATAACAGGAGAAGAAAGGTAAATAAAGAAAAAAATGAAAGGAAGAAAACTGAAAGAGAAAGGAAAAAATAAGAGGAAAATGAAAGGAAGAAAACAGCCAAAAGAAAGGAAAAAATAAAGAAAAATGAAAGGAAGAAAACAGCCAAAAGAAAGGAAAAATAAGAGAAAAGTGAAAAGAAGAAACAGGGAAAAGAAAGGAAAAATAAGAAAAAATGAAAGGAAGAAAACTGAAAAAGAGAAAGGAAAAAAATAAGAAAAATGAAAGGAAGAAAACGGAAAAAGAAAGGAAAAATAGAGAGAAAATAAAGGAAGAAACGGGGGAAAAAGAAAGGAAAAAATAAAAGAAAATGAAAGGAAGAAAACAGGCAAAAGAAAGGAAAATAAAAGAAAAATGGAAGGAAGAAACAGGGAGGAAAAGAAAGGAAAAAATAAGGAAAATGTAAGGAAGAAAACGGAAAAATGAAAAGAAAGAAAAACAAAGCAAGAGAGAAAAAACTCTGCAATATGGTAATCAAGCTCATGCCAATTGAATGCTTTGAAGTTTCTGCTTTTACAAAAGACAGAAACAAGACGTGTAGAATTTAACAGAGTAAACCATTCCAGTATGTAAGTCTCTGCATTAAAAATCTGCATTAAAAGCAGTAAAGCTTGACACAGACATGTTCTACTTTAATTGCCTTACTGTTGCAGCTACATCTTTGCCCTCCACTATAGCAGGCGTCTCTTTCTTCCCTTGACGTTATAAGAAAGCTTGACATACTGCCATGATACATGAGGTAGCAGAAGTACTTGTAGTCATAGTAGTACTAATTGTAACAATAGCAGCAGGAAATGTAAGTCCTAGTAACAACAGTAGTTATTGTCAGAGCTGAAATGACGATGTTCAGTGAAATAATGTTAAACTTGTACGTCAAATTTAAGATTTTACATGTAGACATATGTAATGATGACTCAGGGTCGGAAACACCTAATTAAAGGTTCAGGCGACAGGTATGAAAACTGAAATTAAAGTTTATCTGGGTAGTATAAGCGTCAAGTAGGTTACTATGAAAAGTGTGACCATTTAACAAGAATTATTATTACAATGGGAGCGAAAAGAATTATTTAATTCAGTGTCAAGTCTTCAATGATCCGTTTTTAATCAGTTAATTACTTATTACATTCTTATTTTCAGCTTGAAATTAATTTTAACAAAAAAATATGAACTTTCAAGTCAAGTCAAAGCCTGTGCACATATATATATATATATATATATATATATAAATGGAAGTTTGTCTGTCTATGTGTGTCTGTCCGTTACCTATAGACTCCGAAACGGCTGAACGGATTTTCTTAAAAATTTACACAGTTGTACTATAAGCGTCTGCGAGTGTTCTTAGCTAGGTTTTGTGTTGAGGTACAAAAGATAAATATCGAAAATCGATAATCGAAAAAAATCGGGTTATAGAAGGAGTGGTCCGATTTTAATCAATTTTGATACACTCATAGACATAAGAAATGATATTCAGAAGTTTCAAGGTTGCAGTTCTTACAATAGTGCAGAAAATTTGATATCGATACCAGGAAATCAAAATTTGACTTACATCCATTCATTTTTCTTTCAGTCTACAGTTTCGCTTTAACTGGAAACAACTATTGCTTTTTAGTCTTTCGTCCCAATGTCCAAAGAGTCTGAGCTCCAGGACCATGGATTAGTTTTAAAGCTTTCATTACACCCGAGGAACACCGGGCTATACTGCTAGTGTATATATATATATATATATATATATATATATATATATAGACACACACACACACACACACAGTTCGGTGGATAATTTGTCGTCTAAATTATGGAAAAATGAAAATAACATGAACATCATATTCTAACAGATATATTCACCAAAACTGCACAAAAATATTTAGAAATACTAAAGAGTAAATTTATTCAATAAAATTACCATTGGCTTCAACTATGACCACCAGATGCCTTTGGAATCTCCTGCATCTCTTCTGGATGGTCTCCTTATTTAAGTTGGTGAATGCTGTCAGAACTCTTGCCTTTAGTTCATTTAGTGCTATAAGGAATTTTGTTTGTCTCTTGCTTAACTGCACCGACATATAGCAATCAAGGATGTTGCAGTTTGAGGAATTAAGTGGCCAGATGTAAGGTGGTGATGTGGTCGTAGAAATTGTCTGACAGCCATGACTGGGTTTTTCTGTTTGTGTAGCATGTTGCAGAGTCCTGTTGCCAGACATATGTCTTCCAGCAACCATCCTCTTGACCCAGGGCAGCACTACTTTCTCAAGGCACTTGATGTAGGCTTCTGTGTTGATTCTGAGACCTTGTGGGAAGATGAATGGAGGCATAACATTGCTATCACTAGTGATCACTCCTAACACCTTTGTAATCACCATTAGACTCCTCTAACTCTTTCTGAATTGTCTGCCTCGTCCTCAGATTAACATCTAAACACTCTGCAATGTTCATATTGGAGCTTCCAGCACAAATGCTAAGCCGTATATCATGCCATTTCTAAATTTCTGGTGGAATGAATTAAGTCATTGTGCTCTTTTTCTCACAGACTGAGCCCAACTGACCCTACTATACTGTGCAGTTGACAAAATCTAAAACGATGGGCATGCACAAACTGAACATACTATATATATATATATATATATATATATATATATATATATATATTGTTTAATTACTTAGTTTTTGGTCATAATAAAATTAGACTGGTGCACGTTTGTATTAAAAATTGTTCAATACAATTATATTATAGAACTTTTGAATATTTTACATTTGTTAATGAGTTATTATGTGACCTAGGTTTCTACTATGAGTGGTGTCTTCAAGTGATTTTTAATGACTGATTTTACCATTTTTTTTTTGTTTTTTTTTTTAAGAACGCTCACATGGCATGAAATTTTTGAACACATAATTTTTAAAATGACGTGAATTTATAATGTTTTCATCCATTTTGTAATTTGAAAAATTGCCCGTTCAAAAATTCCTTACCATGTAAGCATTAAAAAAAACCCACCATTACGTGAGTGCTGTTAAAACAAAGAGGGTAAATGGTAAAAGAAATTATTGAAAATCGCCTGAAGACACCACTCATGGTAGAAACCTAGATCGCATAATAAATATATATATATATATATATATATAGAGAGAGAGAGAGAGAGAGAGAAAAATAAATTTTCAAAATTCAAAAATGTTGAATGAACATTTCGACATAAAACCCCTAAGAGAGATTCTACATCTCTTCAGCAACGTCCATCTTTCAAAATGGAAATAAAAATAAGAATGAAAAGAGTCCAGTCCGTAAGCGGTGAGGATAATCCAACAAGATTACCTTAATATAAAATATTAAGTGGTAAATCTATATAGAGAGCTCAATGGGTGTTGACCAGAATGATACAAAATTTATAAAGGAAAACTCAACGCGTCATTTCAATTGGTTATAAACTATAGCTCATTTCAATGAGTTTAATTAGCTCATTTCATCAGACCCTGCAATATTCCTTCCATCTGGTACAAAATTTCTGTCGGAATGAGTCTTTTCTTAAAATGAAGAGAGGGATAACAATAAGAATAATAATATTGTTATCCCTTTCTTCATTTTAAGAAAAGACTCATTCCGGCAGAAATTTTGTACCAGATGGAAGGAATATTGTAGGGTCTGATGAAATGAGCTAATTAAACTCATTGAAATGACATGTCAAGTTTTCCTTTATAAATTTCATTTTATCTATCTATATATATATATATATATATATATAGTTTCTGATGAAGGACCGAGGACGGTCTGAAATATAAAATATAACAAAAATAAACAAATACTGTTCAAAAAAAGTACATTTTTAAATTCAAAACTTTTTATTAATATTCTTTCCTATATATATATATATATATATATATGATACAATTCACTCTACCAAAAATTTGGTAATGGTATGCTGTGCTGCTTGGCATTCACACCAGAGGCAATAAAAAGAACATTCCAGAATGTTTAGGTGTCATTTTTAGAACAGTGCAGAAGAATAAAAAAAAAATGGATGATATATCCAGTCAACATCATGGTGTTTGGAGAGATCACTAATGATAGCAACGTTATGCCTTAATTCATCTTCCCACAGGGACCCAGACTCGACAGGGAGGCCTACATCAAGTGCCTTGAGGAGGTGGTGCTGCCCTTGGTCAAGAGGGTGGCTGCCGGAAGAAAATATAGCAACAGGACTCTGCACCATGCCACGCAAGTAAGAGAACCCAGTCATGGCTGTCAGACAATTTCTGTAACCACTTCCCCCCTTATATTTGGCCACTTAATTCCCCAGATTGCAACCCCCCACTTGATTATGATTCATGGGACACAGTTGTGTGGGAGACTAACAAAATTCCTTGCAACACCAGATATGCACTAAAGGCAAAGATTATGGCAGCATTCACCCTCTTAAACAAAGAGTCTGTCTAGAAGAGTTGCAGGAGATTCTGAAATCATTTGGAGGCCGTGGTTTAAGTCAGTGGCGATTTTATTGAATAAATTTACTCTCTAGTATTTGAAGATATTTTTGTGTAATTTCAGTTAATATATCTGTTAAAATGAAATGTCAGTGTTACTTTTTATTTTTGCTGAATTTAGATGACAATTTATCTATCGCACCATATATATATATATATATATATATATATACATGTATAAATTATAGGATGAATACAAATAAAATTTATCACTTAGCTGATTGATGCTATATATGCACAAATAAAATTATATATATATATATATATATATATATATATATATAATTAATTTTCTGATGATGGCTTTTTCTCAGCAAAATATATCAAAGTAGAAGTTTTCCAAATGAACTGCCATCGTCAGAAAATTAATTTTATTTCACAGTGAACATTCTGGGAAAATAAAAATTCTTTTTCTGATGATGCTGATTCATTGGTAAAATATGTGAAAATAGAAGTCTTACAAATTCTCTTATATATTTTACAGTCTGTCGGATTCTCATCCAACGTTACTCATGTTTTTCTCTCTCTCTCTCTCTCTCTATATATATATATATATATATAAAGATATACTGCATTATTTTGAAATGCTATGCTTTATATATATATATATATATATATATATATATATATAAGGCATAGCCTTTCAAAATAAGGCAGTAGGAGACAGAAAAATTTTCTCATGTGATTTCATGTCACATGACTATTTGACTATGTCACAAGTGCAGCTGATACAACTACATAGCAATATGGACACTTTGGGGTTTTTTGTGATTGAGCGATGTACACAAAGTTAGACTGCATGTTCAACAACAGGCTTTTTTTTAAATAGTTACAACAATAATTGGAAATTATGTCAGTTTTTACTACTAACAGATTTAATTTTTAATAATATTATAACATATGGAAAATAGTAATGCTACTCAGGACAGTAATCACAGAAGCAGTGTTAATGTTGGTTTAAATCATTTAATTAATAGTTTGGATGGAGGAAAGTTTACCTATCGAAATAATGAGGATCTGTTACGTTCAACATTACCAGTATCTAAAAAAACTTAAACCCTTGATGATCAGTAACTTTGAGAAATCTATCTGTAACATATACGAATAGACATTCAGTATTAAATATTATTAATAGTAATTAAGATACATTTTTCTGATTCTCTTCTTACTGCATTACCACAATTTTATTTTAAACTGAAACATCTATTTGATCCCAAATATTGTCACACTCTTCAAGGAAAATTATTCCAAAGTTATACTGTGCTAACACTTTGGATTTATATTCCTTCAAATCAAACAAAATATATGATAGCAATAATTTATGAAAGTGTCCTTTAAGTGAGTGGTGTCTGGCTACAAGCAACTTTTATTTAAGAGTTGAACTTGCGGTAAAGCCATTTATAGTAGTAGACGAACTAACAGTGTTAAGTATAAAATTACTAATAACTTTTTATTGGTAGCAAAGCCCCAATTTTTTTTTTTTTTTTTTTTTAATCATCTCACCCCAAGCAAGGCATTCTACTGCCACTGTTGCACAGTGGATTACATAGGGGAAAGCGATGAGAAAGAGGGGTGAGTTATAGGAAATGTCAGGAGGAGGGTAAAGACAGATGAGGATACCAAGGATGGGGGTGGAGTAGATGAAAAAAGAACTTGAGAGAATGGATGCGAGTTAGTGAGATAGGAGATGTCTATTGGCCCTACATTTAAATTCCTGGAGATTGTAGCTGTTGGGGAAGCAAGTATATGGAAGGGAATTCCACAGGCGGGAAGTGCATGAAAAAAAGCTGTTAGAGTAGAAATTGCAGTTACATTTTATTGGTTTCACTGTAAAAGAGTGGGACCTAGTTCCTAATCTAGTAGCTTGTGTAAATTCATACCTAGGGGGCACCAGTGACCTAACGACCAGAAGTGGCAGCAGTGTTCAATACATGGGCCGATAGTAGATTTACACATGTACTTGTAGTTCTTAACTGTTTACTCATACATGTTTTTGTAATAGTAGTTATAGTTACTTTAATGCTAGAAATATTGGTTTTGATAATGGTGATTGATAGCCGGGGAAAAATGTCACAATAGAATATTTAATAAGAATCTGGAGTTTGGTTACTAATCCTTGGTTCTATTTTATATAAATGCTCTTGGAAAAGACATTAACTTTGGATATGTTTTGGATTAGGTAAATCCTGTAGAATTTTTCTGGTCAAAGATCATTGATCAAAGCAAATCTGTTGAATGTAAACTCTGAAGAAATATATTTCTCTCTTCACAGTCTAATTAGCATACATATTTGTTGGTTTGACACTGAAAAACGCACGTTACTGGCCTACTTTAGTGTAGAAGAAACAGTATGTGTGATGCAATGCAAATCTCTCTTTCACTGCAACCCAACATTTAAGAAAGTAATGATTCTTATAGAACATTCAGTCCTTACTAGAAACAAGTGACAACATCTGTTTTTGCAATTTTGTCATTGATTGTTTTTATGAGACAGCTCTTGGTAAAGTTAACTGATTTACACTAATAAATAAAAGGACTTCATTTTTAAATCAGTTGCCAGTTTTTGTGGTAGATTTTTGTAGTTAATGCTAAGCCCCATTTCCCTTGTTGTCCCAACATCTTAATTAATTTTGGTACAAGTGACTTTGTTTGAATATTGTTTTATATATGAGCCAAGGATATCATAGATAGTATTTATTAACCCTGACACACCAGTGTGTCATTCAGTACCTGAGTCCATTTTACAACTCAGAATCCCACACGACCCACCCCTGGATTGCAGAAAAATTTTCAATATACAAGTATTATATTGACACTAACTCTCATTTTATATGTTAATAAATTATTTAAATTTTTTGTAAAAAAATATGGTTCGGGTGTTCTGTCATAAGCAATCGATCATAGTATTCCCACTCCTAATCATCATCATAATAAAGAAATTGAAAAACGACCCACTGGAGGGTCATGTGGGTCTTGCAGACATACCACCATGACTCTCTGGTGGGTTGTGTGGGAGCTAATGTTTTAAGCAAAAAAGCTAAGATGGCAGGAATGTTATTTGTAATTAATAGCTGTGATAACTTTGTTGCATATTATGAAGTCTAACAGTTGGGTATGAGAAACAAATACAAGCCATTGTCTAAAGTTAAAATATGAATTTATTATAATAAATTAATTTAATTTAACTGTAAATTAAAACTTTAGACTTTTAAACCACAGATATGTTATGGGACCAGTTGACTCAACTCATATCTCTAAAGAAATTTAGTCATATGGAAGTAAAATAAAAACTCTTGTGGTCATTGGTCAAACTGTTAGGATGGAAATTGTCTGCATTGTTAGAAAAAGACTAAAGAAATATTTTAGTATAAAAAACTAAATATTTTTTGTAACAAATTTCACACGTGTAGACGTATAAATTAGATTATTTAAAAATTACTATATGATTACTATAAAAATTAGTATAAATTAAATTGTAAAGTTTCACACTTGTAGATGTAAAATGTAGCTAAATGATATTAATTTTTTGTCACAAATTTTCAAAACTGCAAAGGAAATTTGCCAGAAAACACAAAAAAAAAAACTTAAATTTTCCACATAATTTCTCAACAAAAATCTCCCTATTCAAATCATTAATAGAATTAATTTGAGCTTAAACCGAACTGCCTCCTTGCATATTTTCAAACACTGTAGTTTTAACCATAGAGGAGAAAGAACTGATTTTAATTGAACCGGTTCAGAAGCATCAGCAAGCTTTGTTTCAAAAGGGTTAAACAGTAGCAGCTGTGGTGATGGCAGTAAAAATAATGGTTGTAGTCCGAAGAAAAGTAACATTCAGTGATAATACTAAGAGGTAGGGGTGGGGAATAGGGAACCTGGGAAATGATTATATAAAATAATGGTTGCAACAGTCCTGCTCGTAATTAGTGGTGGTAGCAGTGTTTGTGATCACAGTAGTAAACTGTTATTTGGAGGTGGGAAAGATGGTGGTTGGAATTATATAGCCTTTTCAAATGAATAATTAATCAATAATTTTCACCCACTTGGTGAGTATGGTGTATTTTATAAGTACTGATCTGATTTCTAGAAAGAAAAAATCTAACAGCTTGTTTGTAACAAAATTCTAGTTCAGCAAGAAATAGAACCTTAGACTCCTGGGTCTCAAGTCTTGAGCTATGTTCATAGAGCTCTGCTAAGTGCAGTGGCAGTAGTAGGAGGAGTAGTAACTTAAACTGCTGATGGTGCTAATGATGATGATAATGCTTGCAAAAGTAGTGACTGTAGTTAGAGTAACAGCAGTCATACTTCTGTTAGTAGTAGTTACAGTGAAAATAGAAGTAACAGCATATCGGTATTAATATTCATATTATTCTGTGGAAGACCTGTTGAACACAAGAGGTATCTTCCTTGCTGTTCTATTATTCTCGGTATGAGTCAGCGTCTGACAGGGGCAAAGCATTTTTGTTCCAACATAATTAATCCAAATCTCCGACTGAACGCAGTTACCTCCCCTGTCCCATTTGCCATTTCTGAGGACCTACATTTTGTTTTTGTCATTTACTTTTGCGTTTTTTTCCCCCCCCTTGTTGTCTGCATAATCACATAGTAGTTTCCAACCAGACGGAGGAATTCGTCTGCATTTTTCTTGCAGTTTTTTTTTTTTTTTACATTATTGTACATTTCTCAAATCTACCCAATTTTTATGTATTCATACAGTTAAACCAAATAAATGATGTTATCCAGCCTACCCTACTATTTGTCATCTTGTGATATTTTCTTCTCATATTTTTCAAATATTTTACTTTCGATATATAAAGAGTAATATGGCAACCAAATCGTATGAGTAAATATTTATTTTCTAAAATAAAATTACAAGAATTGTTACTTATTTACAAATTAACATGGCTACCAAAGTCATCATTAAATTTTGTTATATTTTCTTTTGCCTAAATTAATTAGACATTAATTCAACATGAAATAGAAAAGAATAAATTAACAGAAATAAAATATTTCATTCCTATTATCCAAGCATCTCTATGAAGAAATGAAGAAGAGGAATTTATGTTTTTTAGATTTTCTTTTATGTTGATGTGCCTTAAATTTACATGACATGTTTTAATCCCAATTCCAAATATTAAAACATACAAGCAAAAAATGAGTCTACATTTAAATGATTTTTTTTCCAGACAGAAAATATTAAGATACATTTTTTTTATATCGATGGGTTAGCAGTTGTTCTTATAATCAAATACATAAATTGATACATCTTAACATTTATATACAAGGTGCGGCAGAAGTTCCTCCTATATAATGGTAAGACATTAGCTAGTTGAATTCACCATATCTTAAATTATTTGGGAGATATTTCTTCCACACATGGGTGCTCATATGTGGATATTTGCATGTGTCTAATAAAATAATAGCGAGTATCTTGTTACATATTAACTTTAAGATTAATTATTTTAAAACATAGAACAAAAGCCTGGTTTATAGAGATCCATCTTCGAGGCAGTGCCTCCCTATTGCAGCAAAAGAAATGGAGTGAAAGAAATGATTTAAAACATGCAGCAAAAGGCAGTAGAACTAGATCATTTTTGGAAAAACTCTTCATATATAAAAGTATAGTGTCCTACATTGAAAATTATTTTTGTGTCCCATTTGCTCTAGTGGGACGCCCCATAAATCCCGGGTAAGCCTTCTTTAATAAAGCCCAGGATATTTTGTTAGTATTAATCATTGTATATGTGTTCTTTTGTAACATTTTCTGAGGAGAATATTTGGTTACTTGCTATTATTGAATTATAATATTTCGGTATCTTCATGTAAAGTCAATGTACTAAACAAATCCTTCGAATAATACACAATAATGCTTGTGGTGATACCGACCACGCAAAAGCGAGGGATCGGATGTTTGCACACTCACAACCAAAAAGCAAATGACTAAAAGTCATTGATGCGCACCCCAGGTTCGCGCAGATGTTCCGGTTGAAAACTAAAAATTAATCAAATATTAAATTCCAGTTTGCGAGCCTACACGAATTTTATTTATCGGTCAATGGGAAGCCCAGAATCAAATACAGATATGAATTCCTAAATGATCTGCTGTGATCCAAAAAGTTGAAATAAAAAGCCAATACAGAAAGCATCGCCAGACAGACAGATAGACTTGTGGAGAGAGACAAATGTAATTAGTATCTCCCTTGATCAAGTCAAGTGGCTTACTATGCTCGTCGCCTTTACATCTCCTTTCTTTCTCCCCTGTCTCATAACTACTTACTGACCTAAGGAGCGAATACATCAAATACATTCCTTACTTACAGCGCTCCCACATTCCTAAGCATTAATCCTCTTTTCAGCATTTTATTGCCATGAACATTTTAACGTCTGTTGGATCCATATTTCAAGTATTACTTTGTTTGTAAAAACCTTAATTGATATGTGTATATATATAAAATGTTATTCTCAACTCAATTTGTTTTTCTTGACTTATAAGCATTTTATGACTTATAGTGGGCTATCTACAACAAGGCCAAATTCCATTAATCTGCAACAACATACTACTACCTTTCACTAGAACGGACTCTCCACTATAAACTGGAAAAGAATGGATAACCTACTATATGCTCTTGGAATAATTCTCTCTAGAAATAATCTCTTCAATGATGCCCAAGACAAAACATACTCAGCCTTCTGACTGAGTGCTATATATATTAAATATCTATGGTCACCTGATCGCAGTAGTACAATTCATTCAACGGTTACGTTTGTTGCCTGGGGATCTTTGTTTGACCACATGTGTCGGTATCAATGCTTCTTCCTACATAACATGTTCAAATCTTTTGTAAATTACTAATTTGAGGAAATGAGTGATGGCTTTTCACAATTTCTTATTTTTTGTAGCTCGAAGTAGTCATTGTCTTTTTAATATCCTTTTCAGTCTCTGTTCTGCTATCCAGGCTGAATTCATGGCTGAATTTGTAAAACATACAATGAGACCAGAGTTTCAAATTTCAGCATGGACAATTAGACTTCTAGATAGCATCCTCCTCAGGACATAATCCCTGCATGTGGCACCATTGGGAAATACTGTAAAACCATACCATGAGTAGATGAAACTGTTTGGAACATTTGACGATTGTATTAATGGGTAGACAGCAGCTTTTCAGCCTTGGTTGGCAATCAATCTGGAGATAGTGGCTCCAAAAAAATTCTCTTATCCTAGAAGCTTGGGCTGTCATGGAGATGTTCACATTTTAAATTACATTTTTTTTTAACCTTTTTGCCCCAAGCAAGACAGTTTTACTGCTCCTGTTGCACAGAGGGTTACATAGGAGGAAAGTGATGAGAAAGAGTGACAGATTATAGGGGGTATCAGGAAGTGGGTAATAGAAAGATGAGAATACTGGTGTGATGATGGTGGAGTAGATAGAGAAAAGAGCTTGAGAGAAAGGATGTGAATCAGTGAGATAGGAGATGACTATTGAACCTTACATTTAAATTCTTGGAGATTGTAACTGTTGGGGAATCAAGTATACGGAAGGGTATTCCACAGGCGGGAAGTGCAAGAAAAGAAGCTGCTAAAGTAGAAATTACTGTTAAATATTATCGAATTCACTGTAAAAGGGTGGGACCTAGTTGCTAGTCTAGTAACTTGAGTAAATTCATACATAGAGGACACCAGTGAGCTAAGTTCATTGGAGCAGAAGCCATGACAGTATTTGTAGAAGAGACACAGGGAAGCCACATCACACTGGTTAGAGAGCAACTGCAGCTAAGCTGCGAAGTTGGGATCGATCACATGACTGATTCTTTGTTGGATTTTGTTAACTCCTAGGTGAATAGCAGGGACACCCGCCCAGATGTGGCAGCAGTATTCAATACACAGGCAGATGGTAGATTTATATATGTGCAGGATAGATTCAGACAGGAAAAACTTCCTGGTCCTACACAGTGAACTGATTTTTTTAGCAGTGGATTTAGCTATGGATTCGATATAGTCATTCCACTTGAGGTCTGCTGAGAGAGTTAGGCCAAGGAGGCACAGTGTTTTGCTCTAAGGAAGACTAGCCTGATCCATGCTAATGGGAATTACACAATCTTAGATTACTTCATGTTTGCCCCCTGCTCCTCTTGTCTTTTGTATGTCCTGTGAATGTCAAATTATCCAAGCCTTCTTTCTTCATCATGTATCCCAGAAATATTAACCTCCTCGTTCTGATACTAAGTACAAGTATGCTTTTTATTTTCAATTTCCTTAGAACTACTTTTTGCTCACATGTTCAGTCCATGATATTCTTAGTATTCTACTGCAGAAGCCACATCTCCTCTTCATCTGTGTGGAAATTGTCTAGCATTCACTATCATATAGATAGATTTATATTACATAGCATTTCAGCACCCCTTTTTTTTGGTTGCTAATGAAATTTTATTGTTTCTTAATACTTTGCTTAGCTTTTGGGGGGCATCTTTTTCTATTGCAATGTAGCTTAAGATTTTTTGTGTGGTATTTTCCATCATTCGTTAAAACATTTCCTGAACAGTTAAATTTCTACACTAGCTTGATTTTGATGTGTCTGATTTGTAACTCATGTCTTGAGCTGTTTCTCTTGCTAATGACCATATATTCTGTCTTCTTGGAATTGATTGTTAGTCCCTTTCTTCCCACTTATCTTTACTACTTTGTCTATGAGTTCTTACAGTTTTCTTTCTGTGTCTTCCCTCAACACAATGTCGATTACGTATCTTTTGTTAAGATTGACTTCATCTAAATCTAAACTTATTTATAAATGAAACTTTGTCACTGTGTGTGTGTCCATTACCTACAGACTCCAAAATGACTGAACCAATTTTCTTGAAAATTTACACAGTTGTACTATAAGCATCTGTGAGTGTTCTTAGCTAGGTTTTGTGTTGAGGCATCCCCGATAAATATCGAAAACCGATAATCAAAAAAATCTGGTTATAGAAGGAGTGGTCTGATTTTAATCAAATTTGATACACTCATAGAAACGATATTGAGAAGTTTCAAGGTTGCAGTTCTTACAATAGTGCAGAAAAACAATCATATATATATATATATATATATATATATATATATATATAAAATGCAAGATGTTTGTGTGTGTGTCTGTTTATCTGCCTGTATGTCTGTATTTTTTTCAGCCCTTTTATTTTAGTTTTTGCTTCGGGTTTGGCTTTAAGTAGGTATAATTATAGTTCTTAGTCTCAGCCATGATACCATTTACTCAGAGAACTTATTTAGCCTTCAAAATTCAGTTTATGACAAAAAAAAACTTATTTCATATTGATACCAGGAAATCAAAATTTGACTTACATCCATTCATTTTTCTTTCATTCTACGGTTTCGCTTAAACTAGAAACAACTATTGCTTTTTAGTCTTTCCTGCCAACATCCAAAGAGTCTGAGATCCAGGACCATGGATTAGTTTTAAAGCTTTCATTACACCTGAGCAACGCTGGGCTATACTGCTAGTCAATGATAAATGCAGATAGAACTTTAAGTTCTTTTTGGCTAGTGTTCATATTAAAACCATTTTATATCATGAAGCCTCCACAGAGTTTAATAGTGTTCATTCTTGCAGTACAGAAAGAGATTCGGCAGTAAAATCTGCCTCAAATATAATGTGAGGCCAAGTAAATAAAATTAGATGATTATCAAATGAAAAATGCTGCAGAGAAAAAAATGTGATTTATCTGGTTTAGAACAATGTAAAGAAGTATCATTTTTTTCTGATCAAATCTTTATTTTACAATGACAATTGAAGCTTATATAATGCTCTACATACCGTATCTTTCAATGATTTTAGTTCTTCTGAAAATTTTCAAGGACCCGTGATCAGATTTTCCCCTATTTTTCATTTTAAAACATTATGATTGACGAATGAGGATGCACATTGTGGTGCAGTGGATATCAACTCAGAATGACAAATCGGGGAGCCGAGTTCGAATTCCAGTTGAATTCCTTGTATTCACATACACGCAAATACCCTTGGGAAAGGTATTAAACCGTCACTCCCCTCCTGTTACGTGTTAAATAACAGAACAGATTGGGTTCTACAGCCTTGGCTGGCAACCAGTCTACCGCAGAAATCAATGGCAACCTACTGCGGGATAATCTTCTGGTCAGTCATTCATTTCACTTTCGAGACATGATCGCCCAAGTGTGTATCACGTATGGCACTTAACTGACTGACTGAATATAATAATTGAACACATGATTAAGGCCGCTACTGGGCATAAAGTGAGGGATCAGTTTTATATTGCTATGAAGTAATAAACTGATCCCCCACTAATAATATAATGCATCTCTTCCCCCTCTAGCTATAAGACAAATAATAGAACAGATTGGGTTCTATAGCCTTGACTGGCAACCAGTCTACCGCAGAAAGCAATGGCAACCTACTGAGGGATGTTCTTCTGCCCAGTCAGTCATGTCTCTTTCGAGACATGATTGTGTGTATGGCACTTAACTGACCAAGGATCATTAATTTCTAGGTTGATTTACATGAGCTGCAGTACTAATGTGTATAAAACGTCTTTTTTCTGTATATTGTCTAGTGTACCATAAGTCATGCTGATAGAATAGGATTGATTGATTGATTGATTGATTGATTTTGTTTTTTATGGCTTATCAATCTTTTGCACTTTATTTTAAAACTGGAAAATATTTTTAGTTTTATGAACATTTTTTAGAATAAGGATTTACTGATATACGTCATACTAATTTACACATAGCCGGGAATACAAGAGGTGGATTCTTACCTTTCCAAAGAGTATTTATGCATAAGCAGTCTTTGAGATTTCACTTGCCTGATAGACTCAATCGATTTAAAAACTTAATTGGGCAATTAAAGTTTATTGCTTTACTCACCCACGGTCGATTAAAAATCTCGCAATGAAATGTGTCCCTTCAAAAATAAGAAAAAGGAAACCTGATTCCTTTTACCACCCAAAAGTATGCCATTGAAGATTCACAAGTTACTTAGAATGACCTACAATGACATTATTGAACTCTTTGGGCTCGCGTTTATTGTTCTGGTCAGTATAGACATTCGTTTAATTAACACTTCCAGAGTGGAGCCAAAATGTCTCTGTCACCCAGATTAAAGACGCTCACAGATTTTTAGAAACTCATTTGGGTAAAATATTATCTTTGACTCTATATTTCTACGAAAAGTAAAAACAAACATTTGGAAGAAAGAAAAAAAATATGCATACTTCTTTCAACCACATGCCGAAAACAAATTATACAAGTAAGTAATTTCTTTATAGAAAAATCATTGAGAAAATCAGATTTGTTATTTTTTATCATCTATGAGAGAGAGGTTGTAGTCAAACAGAAGAAAGAAACTACGAATTAAGGTACCTCTGCTCAATTGCCAAAAAACCCCCAGCATATCATGATGTTAAAAGGGCTCAAACTTAATAGAAACAAAGTTTTATCATCAAAATGTTTATGCTATTATTAAGAGGAAAGATTGAATCATACAAAAATTATTAATTCAACATGATATGGCCATAAACCAATAGAATACGTCTGAGAGATAACTCAACAATGGTGATGAGGCATTGTTAAAATAAAATAGTAGGATTTATTAACACTTTCTCAGCTAATATATGAAAAGTTTGAGTTTAAGTTTTGTTTAGTGACATATCAACCTCTGTGAGTTATTTAATGCCAAAATGGCAAAGTTTTAAGGTATTTTTGTTAATGTTTGGTTATAGTGAGAAGGTTGATTTAGTCACATTTTGATGAAAAATTTCTAATTTTTTTATTTTAGAAAACTGAAGACGTCTTCTAGTTTTGTATTCAAAAATGTATTGCTGGTAATAACTTTTTTATCCTTCACAAATATATTACGGCAATAATTATTTTTTCTTTCAAAAATAGGTTATGGTAATAATATTTTTCATTCAAAAATGTATTGTTAGTAAAATTTGTCTATAAAAGTTTATTTTTATGTATATATTTCTATAAAAGTGTATTTTTATACTTCATAGTGTTTTGACCTCAGTTTGGGGGTTAACTATTTACCCATAGCTAGAACCCTAACAGGCGCTACCACTCCAGGTCAGGGTGGACCTGGGAACAACAGCAATTAAGAGCTGATTCCCTGCTTCTCACAACCTCCCAGTTAGAGGCCTTGGATACAGTTTACCCAATACTATAATATATGAAAAAGTCTGTTGAACAGGTGAAGAGGTTTATCCCTTGTTTCCTGTTTAGGATGCGGTTTCCGGTTTTTCTCTTCTCACTGTTTTTTTTTTTTTTCAATTGGAGTAGATAGACTAAACTATCGCCCGGTTCACACTCCACCCACGTCTATTGAACAAGTGAAGAGGCTCATCCCTTGTTTCCTGTTTAGGATGTGGTTTCTGGTTTTCTCTTTTCTAATCTTCTCACTCTTATGTAGCCCCCTGCACATCAGTGGCGTTACCGCCTTGCTTGGGGTGATATGATTAAAAAAAAAAAAGTACACAGAGTTTGTCATAGGATTCTACTGTATATGCTATCATCAGACCCCATGACCAAGAAGAGTAGTCATAGGGTTGCTATACAACTGAAACCCTGACAACTTCCCTCTTCATATCTGGGTTGAAAGTCTGAGAAATATTTTTTCATGAATAGTATGTCTTGGGCAAGCAGACCTGGTGGAAACCATCCCTCATCAGGTGAAACCGCAGCTGATGTCTTCCAGTTTGAAAGTACATGGATATGTTTGGACTTTAATTTCATCTGGAGAAATCCCTTTCTTGGCCGTTGTCTACAGCCTCCGAAGTTCTATGCCCAGAAATGATTTGTCACCACCACATGGACTGCACACATAGCTACAGAGCCCTCTCTACCCCATTGTACTAGATGGTCATTGACTTTACAAGAAAGTTTATCCACCCTTTAACAGGTTTTGTTTTTAATTGTGCTTACTGTCTAGCCACTCTCCTCATCAGAAAATGTTAACTGGTGGGGTAACTGATTTAATCATTGATGACCTGACCGTGTGGCAGGTATTACAGTTTTTTTTTTTTTTCATAATCATATTGCTCCAAGCAAGGCAGTCTATTGCCACTGGTGCACAGGGGGTAATATAGGAGGAAAGTTATGAGAAAGAGTGACAGGTTACAGGGTATGTCAGGAAGTGGGTAAGAGAAGGGTTAAGATACTGAGAGTAGAGTGAATGGAGAAAGGAGCATGAGAGAAAAGATGCAAGTTAGTGAGATAGGAGATGACTTGATTTTACACTTAAACTCCTGGAGATTGTAGCTGTTAGGGAAGCAAGTAAATGGAAGGGAATTCCACAAGCAGGAAGTGCGAAAAAAGAAGCTGCTGGAGTAGAATTTGTGTTTACATTATTGGTTTCACAGTAAAAGAGTGGGACCTAGTTGCTAATCTTGTGGCTTGAGTAAATTCATATATTGAGGGTACTAGTGAGCTAAGTTCATCAGAGCAGAAGCCATGAAAATATTTGTAGAAGAGACACAGGGAAGCCACATTGCACCAGTGAGAAAGTGACTGTATCTGAACTGCCAAGTCGGGATCGATCACATTGCAGATTCTCCGTTGGATTTTTGTCAAGGACCCCTAAGTGGATAGCAGGGACACCATATCAGATATGGCAGCAGTATTCAATGCAAGCCCATGTAAGGTGACCTGACATAAACTGAATCTATAGGAGCTTGTATTGTATCAGAGTTGTGGAGGAAGATTATATGACAAAAATATAAATAAAAGGCTCAAATCAGCACCAGTCAAGACAGAGTCAGCTGGAAGCAGCAAGAAAGAGAAAACTAAAATGTAACTTCAACTTCAAATTGATCTGGAGATAAGATCAGGTTGCACCTTGTAGTCTTTCTCCTCCTTTCTCATGTGCTGATTCATTTTACTTCTTCTTCTCTATCCAAAGACATTCCTATGAAACAAACACTCATATATACATATGTACATATGCACACAGACATATTCTTTCAACAATTACTACTATGAACTCTTGATACCTTTAACTTTCTCATAGAACTTTTAACTAAGACTTATTCTTGTTATTCTAGTCTTTTAATAAATTTCTATTTTAACATGAAAAATGTATCTTTTTATTCTTACACTATTCCACACATTCCAACCTGCCAGCAACCAACTTTCTGAGAATTCTGATAATGATAATTCTGATAACTCCAGATGAAACTTGTAAGCTGTAGGAAGTTCGGTTATGTAGGACACAAGGCTGAATTGAGTAAACATTAACCATCTCCCTACGGCTACAAGTTTCATGCTGTAGTTTTGTTGAAGTTATATTTTAGAATACATTATGCTCTAAGAAATTGAAAGATATTATATGGATTAACGTCATGAATGAGTTCTTCATTGTTGGTTGCTTGCTTAGGGGCATATATCCACAACTGTGGGTTTTATTTAATGCTGAAATTTAAATATTTTAAACACAATTTTATGACTTTAACAATTGTAGGATTTCAACTACAGATAAAATGCATTGTTGGTAATTCGACTATAAAATGTATTGTTGGTCATTTTGCTATAAAATGCATTGTTGGTAATTCGACTATAAAATGTATTCTTGGTCATTTTGCTGTAAAATGAATTGTTGGTCATTTTGCTATGAAATGCATTGTTGGTAATTTGACTATAAAATGTATTGTTGGTCATTTTAGTATATGTATTATTAGTCTTTTTTTTATATAAAAATGTATTGCTGGTATTTTTACTATTAAAATGCATTTTTATTCTTTCTTACTGTTTATATTAGAAGTGGGGGGGGGTCACTATTTACCCATAGCCGAGATGCTAACAAGAACTACAATCCCAAGTCTGTGTGGACCTGCAAATGACAGCAATTAAGAGGTGGTTCCACACTCCTCAAAATCTTCTGATCCAAGTCTTTTCTGCAAGTTGAGGTTTATCATCAAAATAGTATGGGTGATCACAAAATTTTTTACCTATAGTGTGTGTGTGTGATATATATATATATATATATATTACTGTGAATATTATTTTTTGTGGATACCCATATTTGCGTAAACACTTCCTTTACTTTAAGCCAGTGGTTCCCAAACTTTTTTTTCTGTCATTTCCCCCTACACCGAGTTCAACCCTCCAGATTTCCCCCTTCATGTGTATGAGAGAAAGAGCAGTTAAAACACACTGAGACTATTTACTAATTTATTTTTCAAATGTACAAATATACTGATAAACTTATAGTTACAGAGTAAAGTGGATAGAGAGCAGTTAGTAACAACTAAGCATAGTCATAGAGAGCGGTTAGTAACAAATAAAAGGACTTTTGTTTGCTCTTCTACTTGAGAAATAAATTAGTGAGAAGGGTGATGCTGCTTCTCTCTCTCTCAGACATGAGAAAATCCATCTGAGATTTTTTTTATTTAGTAGGTTGTGTAATTATTTCCACCCAGGTAGCTTCAAATTTTCCCCCAGTTTGGAAATCGCTGCTTTAAGCAGTATTTATTTTGTCAACCAGTCTGCATACTTGAGAAAACTTAAACATTTTCTTAAGTATGCAAGCTTAATTACGTCTACCTACTTAAGAAAATGTGTCCCTAGCAGGATCCAAATTTGCATCCTGCTTTGATCCAGTAGAATTTTACTAACTCAGCAACGAAGAGCTGGAAAATTAAGTAAGGTTTTATTTTGCGCTTAAAACCCTCTCACTCATTCAGATATTTCTCAAAACGCATTTCTGCTTAGTTTCATACGTAAAACATGAACAAAGCAATTTCTAAAGACTTAATGGAATTATTCCTGGCTTTATGATGAGTGGGAACTGGAATTACCAAAAGGACTAATTCTACAAATGGCTGTGGCACTGTATGTCTGATGTGCATTTGTGGTGCAGTGGATATTGACTCGTAATGGGAAATTGAGGAACCAAGTTCAAATTCCAGTTAAATTCCTTGCATTCACTTATGCGCAAATGACCTTTGGGAAAGGTATTAATCTGTCTCTTCCCTCCAGTTATGGGTTAAAAAGCAGGATAGATCGGGTTCTATAGCCTTGGTTGGCAACCAATCTACCACAAAAAGTAATGGCAACCTACTGCAAGATAATCTTACGCTCACTCAGTCATGTCACTTTCAAGACATGATTGCCTAAACCTGTATCATGTATGGCACTTAACTGACTGTATATGTCAAAAGTTTGCTTGTAGACTTTCTAGAGTGGCAAGTGTGCTCAGTTTGTGGATTGATAGTGATGGGATTCACATTAGGTCTAAATTTTTTTTCTTACATAAACTATGGTGCAATTTGCAATAGTCGAGTGTCTTGTTGCAAGGTTCAGTTCATGGTTGTTCTGGCCCAGTTGAAGTTTTTGTTGAAGGTTCAATTATGACAGTTTGAGACTAGTGCTTGTGGTGGTTCTTGCAAACTTCCAAAAATACATTGATCTAAAGAAATAGAGCTAAACCTGGCAGAATATTGTCAACCCAACTTCTAATTGATTTAAAATCTAATAAAATCATTTTCAAATGGTTTCCTGGGGACAAAACATTGACTGTTCAACAAGGAAAATCTTAACCAATAATCTGCTAATAAATAGAATTCCTGTTTCATTGAATTCTCTTTTTGTTTTTTAGTATTTTTTTCTCAACAATGTTTTCTTTCATTTGCAATTTTTTTCTTCTTTCTAAATAATTGGCTATTTAATTTCTTTTCCTTTATTTTTTATTGACACAGACTAGGATTAATTTAATATAACACAAGACTGAAAAGGAGAGAAATGGTTCTGTTAGCTTTGAAAATCAGCATTTAAAATTAACATGTAAAATTATCATGAAAATCAGCATGTAAAATTAGTGTGAAAATCAGCGTGTAAAATCAGATCGTAAAATCAGTGTTAAAATCAATGTGTAAAATTAACGTGAAAATCAGCATGTAAAATTAGCGTAAAAATTAACGGGTAAAATTGGTGTGAAAATCAACATGTAAAATCAACGTGTAAAATAAGCATGAACATTAGCGTATAAAATCAGGGTGAAAAATAACGTGTAAAATCAGCGTTAAAATCAAAGTGAAAATCTGCAGATAAAATTAGCATGAGAATCTGTGTGTAAAAATCCCAGCTTCTGTTTGTGCTTAAGCAATGCTCATTTACCCCAGCCAAAAATTCACAACTACCTCAGCCACAAAGCAATTTTCTTTTATGGCTTATTATGAATTTGGGATTAATTTGACTCAAGATTGCAGTTGTTGAATGCAACCTGTTTGTGAGATAAGCTTGTTGCTGTAATTATTTCTGCATAATATGCATTCATAACATTAGGCTGTAAAATTCTTCAAAAAAAATTAAGTCCTTCCTAATGGTCCCTGAATGTAGTTGTTGACAGCCAGTCCTTCAAGGCCAATTCAATCAACGCAGGCATCCCCTAATATTCACTTCTCTGTCTAACCTTCTTTCTACTTTACATAAATTATCTGCCTAAAAATATATTCTGATCATTCGTGAATATCTATGCTGATGATACAACAATACAAAACACTAAATGATCAGAGTTTGGTAACTGATCTCTCGTCTGACCTAGCTCTAACAGCTCAGTGGTGAAAAAACTGGCCGATTAAATTCAATGCCTTGAAAATCAAACTGGCGTAACACTATTTTGGTTGCGATAATTAATAATAACAGCTTTTGGATATAAAAAAATGATATACTGATAGATTATCATGGAAAGGGTCAAAGATATAAAGAATGACGTAGTGATAGACAATTCGCTCCCAGAGAATTTAAAATTCTAAAATGAATCAAATGACTGGCTAAGAACAATATTTAATTTGTACAATGGGTGACGTCTTAACTGTTTGATGATAAAACAGATAAAAATTTTAAATGCCAGTTAAGAGGTTACTTAAGAAAGGTTCTAATGCGAACCAAAGGACAAAAAAGCAGGCGTCCTGTGTTTGATTTCGGATGGAAAGAAAATATCAAATTAACTTGGCGAATCTCCCTGCAGAGGAGTCAGAATTGAAGACAATATATAATGACTAACTTGTTTTGATAAAAACACATGGTGAAATTTTGACAATCTGCTGAATAATTATCACCATAATGTAAGCTACAAGATTTTCCCTGAAAAAGTATCCTGTTATGGTGAAACACACCTATTCCTCAGATAATGGGCTCTCCCTCCTATATTAATGTTATGGGGAAACACACCTATTCCTCAGATAATGGACTCTTCCTCCTATATTAATGTTATGGGGAAACACACCTATTCCTCAGATAATGGACTCTTCCTCCTATATTAATGTTATGGGGAAACACACCTATTCCTCAGATAATGGACTCTTCCTCCTATATTAATGTTATGGGGAAACACCCCTATTCCTCAGATAATGGACTCTTCCTCCTATATTAATGTTATGGGGAAACACCCCTATTCCTCAGAAAATGGACTCTCCCTCCTATATTAATAAACGTTAACGGGAAGTTCATAAGAGTTCTTTAGACTTCTATTGGAGTTCAGTAGAACTACTAGGTAGTTGATATTAGTCGGCATTTAGCCGAATACTAAGGAGTCATATCCCCCGGGTTGAGTGGTGAGAAGGCCAGTTATTTATTTAACTTTCAAATCAAAAAGAGAAAGAAAAAAACACCACTATTATCAATTCACTTATGAGATGATGGCGTTTGGGACAATAGTTTTTTATTAGAATAGAGATTATGAAAGAAGGAGGGAGCTACCTGCAACCACTGTGGTGTATTGGTGTGAGATGCTGAGGGGAGAGGGAAGAAGCTGTGGAAAGAGCAATGCCTACAACCGTCAACCAAAAAAAGCAGGGGACTTCTAAATTGGGAATTAATTAATTTCTCAGGATCAAAGACAATAAAGATGACAGGTACAGAAAATATTAATTTCCCAACTGCATCACACCCCACACCAGTTTTTGGCAGACACCAATAAATATGAATGTGCAAAGCAAATTAAAAAAGAGACGGGAGAGAGAAGACGAGAGAGAGAGATCGCTCAAGACTGTTACAGCCACCAACGCACACAACTAACTACTGAACTGAAATTTCAACACCAGCCTTGAGCCAAACTTGCCAAATCAGCTAAACATACTTCACTAAATCCACAAGCCAAACCTTACCAGCTTAACCAAGTGTCACGTTTGAATTAGCAATGAATTAGATTGACAAACCTGCATGCTAATAGCTATTAACAAACCATTGTATGCAGTACTCGATATAAAAATGGTAATATATTTTTTATATTACTTTGAGTGTCATTTATTTTGTTTTACTGTACGTTTTCTCTCTGCTCGAACCAGCCCAATATGAGAATATCTGTGACGAATTGATCTTGGCTTTCTTATGATCGACCTAACCACAACGTGGGATAAGGCAGGCCAGGGTCAAAGAGATCACTCTATTGATCAGCCACAGTACTGGGCATCTTGGCTGACAGGGGAGAGTATAGAGCTACATGTTCTCCGTGACCCATAAGCTTGACACAGAAGGTGTTACACTGGTGCTATTCTATCATTTGCTGATCGGACTCAGATTTTTTACCAATCACGATAAACAGCTATTTACCTCATGTTTTGAGTGTCTTAAAGTTTTGGAGTATAGGCCTGTAAAGATTAAAATTACTTTTGATATAACTTAATAATTCAATTGAGTTTCAAAAGATAAGCATATAACACACATATTTTGTCTCCAAGAAATTTGGTAGAAATTTTTATTTAAATCTGTTTTTTTTTCTCCATATTCTCGGTGTATTGAAGACAAATAGAAAAGTCCTACCTGAAGCTGTTTTTTTTTCCCTTTTATAAGATAACTTGAACTTTAATCTCAAGAGTGTAAAATTCTCAAATTAAAAAAAAAATTAGAAAAAGGAAAAACCTTGTTTGTAACAAAATGTCTATAAAAGCCCATGAGGCTATAAAACACTGATAAACATGTTCATTTAGTGCAATTGGCACATGGGGGGAAAAAAAAAGTAATGGCATTTGATGAATAATTATGAAAGCTGCTTCTAATGTGAACTATGAAAAAATAACTGGTACTAATTAAATTGACTGGTCCAGTAGTAAAAAACATGAGATAATTTTTTTTTAAATAACTTTTGTTAATTAGCATTCATTAATTTCTAATTTGGATTAGGCATTTTCATTATTTACACTCTGTTTATTGTCCACATTTTTGTTGTTGTCACAATGTTTCTGCCATTACACTTTCTGGCCTTCATCAGTTTTTTCACAGCTCAGGTAACCGTCAAAGAATTTTGAACTAAACCCTTAATTAATCTACAGTAGTGCCAATGTTTTTGTGATAACCTGTCTAGTTCTTATTCAGTACTGGTTAGTTATTTCTCTCACTGTTTCCATTGAATCTGTATCTACACTACTCGTTTGAGCGATTGAATTCACAATTGCTGTTTTACTATTTTCATAAACCAATAATTTAATCCACTAAGCTATTGCCTTGTAGATTAAATGAGGGGGGAAGTTTTAAATTCCCTGAAGATTATCTGGATAGACAATCACCTAATAAAGACTGGAGGATACAGTGACTGAAATATTGTGATGTTAACAACAAAGATTAGGATAATAGTTTGAAATTAATTAATGTACATTGCACTCATGAGACATTTTTCAAGCCACAATATACATCAGAATAAAAAATATTGATATGTTTTCTTCATTTTAAAAGTAGAGATCCTGTTCATATTGTAAATACAGCGTGAAATCGATCCTTTACTTCAGCGGTTGGCAACCCCTGGCTCTCAGGCCACATTCGGCCCTCAGGTGAATCTTGTGCTGCCCACTACCTTACTCTGGACACGATATAAATATAGGTAAACCAAACGAAAGTGACAGTTGATAGTCTGAATATATTGTGTCAAAATTTAAAAAATTATTTCTTTTTACCTGGAGAGTGTGTTTTACTTTTATTTTTTCTTTGTAGGGATCGCAAAAATTAGCCTCACTTTTGCTTTTTCTGTGAAATTGCTTTCATGAGCAGGCACTTTTAAATTAATATAAAATAGTTTTTTCAACCGATTTTAATGAAATTTTTTTTTTCAGTACTGATTTATGAAACATTTATTTTTAAGATGTAATATTTTTTTAATAAAATTCCTGTCAGATATTAAATTATATTGAATCCTTGCTTTCTTCAAACACAAAATTTATTCACATATTTAATAACATGATTCTTCTCCATGACACTGGAGCCATAGCTGTTTGGCCCTTTTCCATGATTCTACATAACTTTTTGACCTTCACTCTCCAAAAGGTTGCCAACCCCAGCTTTATTTTTTTAAAAGTTATCTGTATTTTGTTTTTATTTACAGATGTCAAGTTTGGAACCATGTTTACATCAGTGATAACTGATTACTATTATAAATTGGGACAAGGACAGCATTCTCTTTTAACTCATCACTCCCAGTGAAGCAAATGGCATCAACAATCACTCGTCATCTCACTATTCTGGGCTGGTTTGTTGTCATCAATGCTTCTGTAACTGTTTTTCTTTACAGGTAGGGGTGTTGACCCTATGCAAACTCCTTTATCCTCTGGGTGAGGTGGTCCACTTCCAGGCTGGTTTTGAATTCAGTGTTTCTTTCTTCTCCTAGACCAGTTGCCACCAAGTCTATCCTGCTATTTAATCATAGCTGGGGGGAGAAAAGATGGATTCATATCTTTCCCAAGATTATTATCATGTAAGTGAATGTAATGAACTTGACTGGAATTTGAACTTGGCTCTCTGATTCCTCAATCTGAGCCCCATATTCATTACTCCACTGTGTCTATTAAAGACAACATTAGTTGTATATAATTAACGTTGAGGAAGGTCTAATGAATGCTAATCTTTAAAAATATTATTACTCATCACAGAAACTTCACTATAATTTATGAGCAAACCACTCAATTTAAGTCGTGTCAAAAAACTGTTCTCAAGATAAAAGTGGATGCGTGAGTTATGCGGATCAGGAAAGCCGAGTGTTAATTACAATCAATTTTGTTTTATTCTCAAAAGAATTATTAAAAACTTATAATTATCATAATCCAAAATATGTTTTATCTTTCACAAGCAATAATAAGCCATAGAACCCAAGAAAAATACCTTGAAATGAATGTAGTTATGTTTTTACATAAAGTAAACTATTTTGCACGAGCAGTATAGCCCATCATTGCTCGGGTGTAATGAAAGCTTTAAAACTAATCCATGGTCCTGGAGCTCAGACTCTTTGGACGTTGACACGAAAGACTAAAAAGCAATAGTTTTTTCCAGTTAAAGCGAAACCGTAGACTGAAAGAAAAATGAATGGATGTAAGTCAAATTTTGATTTTGATAAGTTTTTTTCATTGTAAACTGAATTTTGAAGGCTAAATAAGTCCTCTGAGTAAATGGTATCATGGCTGAGACTAAGAACTATAATTATACCTACTTGGAGCCAAACCCAAAGCAAAAACTAAAATAAAAGGGCTGAAAAAAATACAGACATACAGGCAAATAAACAGACACACACACAAACATCTTGCCTTATATATATTATCAATTTTCTGCACTATTTTAAGAACTGCAACGTTGAAATTTCTGAATATCGTTTCTTATGTCTTTGTCTATGAGTGTATCAAATCCGATTAAAATCAGACCACTCCTTCTATAACCCAATTTTTTTGATTATTGATTTTCAATATTTATCGGGGGTACCTCGACACAAAACCTAGCTAAGAACACTTGCAGGCACTTGTGGTGCAACTATGTAAATTTTCAAGAAAATCGGTTCAGCCATTTTGGAGTCTATAGGTAATGGACTCACACACACACATACACACACACACACACACAGAGTTCCATTTATAAATAAGTTTAGATTAGTGATTTAGAATAACCATATTTGTTTTGATAAAGTCCCCTCAGAGGATAAAATATGTCAGCTAAGATTTTTCTCAAATTTCTACACATTAGCGATTTTTCAACAACCTCAGTCACCTAAAATGATGATGTCATATCTAGTTGCATAGAATTAGAATTTTCTTGAGAAATTCAAATATGAAAGGAATTTTGAGACCTAAGGTAAAATTTGCATATTAGATTTATTTCCTGTTTAATGTTTCAGAAAATTTATATCTACAAATTTTTCAAAATGTGTTTATTTCTATAAAAATCATTTAGTGGAACAAATTTCCTGAAATTTAGTTTATATAGCCTTTGTTTACATTTTTTTTATTCAAAATAAACATTCAAGTGTTAAAAGTCTTAAATTATCTTTTTTATGATTTAGTGTTAAGTACAAAATAATAAAATTTTATTGCATTTATATTTTATGGAGAGAGAGAAAAAAAGAATATCCTAAGAATAGCATTTGGAGTCATTACTTTCTTGTATAATGGAATTCTTAAAATGAATCTGTCTTTCAGTAATATGAGGGTTAAATGTAAAAGTTCTACATCTGAGTTTATTGCTTACCAACATAGGTTAATCTGGTAAGTTATGTGAATGTTGGATCTAACTCTCCTTCTCTCTCAAGGTCACTTGATTCCTGTCTTTTCTAAACCACCAGGGTCGAGTCATTCTCATTCCCTTGCTAAGAAGAAAGCTTTATTTGGACAGCTTCTTCCCTAGAGCTGCTGCTTTGGGAAATGGACTCTCAAAATGACACTTCCCCAGTTGCTACAGTCTGAATCTTTTTGTGTCTTGAGTCGGCTGTTACCTATTCTGTATACCTTGACGTGATGTAATGGTTAGCAAGATTGTCTTGCTAGAATCATGACAATTGAGTAGTGAGTTTGATCCTCACTGGGTGCCCCTTAATTTTGGCCTTGTGACACATTTAAGCAGTGTTTAGAAAATCAACAAATCTTCATTATATGGATTTCTTAACTCCTCTTTTAATGTTCATAAAACAACCTCATTCAGTAACCCTCTACCTTGAGTGGCTCTCAGACTTTGTATGGGTGAACAATAAAAGAAAACAAGAAGGCAATAGAATAGCATCAACATTTAGATCTGAACAAATCTATAAGACAAGATGCAAGCCATTATTTTGGTAGGATCCATTTCCCCCATTAATGGATCTGTCCTGGCTAGCCTTTGCAATTTGAGAAAGAAATCACTCAACCGGTGGTCAAATGCAAAGGAAAATTTACTCACTGACTTTATTTTTTAATCGTCACTTTACATAGACATAGCGTGAATCGCTGACAGAAAACAAAAAATGAAATTTTCAATTAAAATTTTGAACGTGATAGAAAGGATTTAAAAAACTTTCAAAAATAATAACAACAAAATTTGATCTTTCCTCTTAATAATAGCGTAAACATTTTGATGATAAAACTTTGCTTTTATTAAGTTTGAGCCCTTTAAACATCATGATATGCAGTTTGTTTTTTTTTTGGCAATTTTTTTTTTTTTTTTTTTTTTTAATCGTATCACCTTGAGCAAGGCAGTAATGCCACTGATATGCAGGGGACTACGTAATAGTGAAAAGATTAGAAAAGAGAAAGCTGGAAACCACATCCTAAATAAACAGGGAACAGGGGATGAGCCTCTTAACCTGTTCAATAGACGTGGGTGGAGTGTGAACCGAGCGATAGATCTATCTACTCCAATTGAAAAAAAAAAACAAAGTGAGAAGATTGGAAAAGAGAAAGCTGGAAACCACATCCTAAACAGGGAACAAGGGATGAGCCTCTTAACCTGTTCAATAAATGTGGGTGGAGTATGAACCAGGTGATAGATACCTAAATTTGTACTTTCTTTTTTCTGTTTAACTATAACCGCCATCTTATAGATGATAAAAAAATAACAAATCTGATTTTCTCAACAATTTTCTATTAAAATGAAATGTTTTTCGGTGCTAGGTTGAAAGAAGCATGCATATTTATTTTTCTCTTTCAAATGTTTGTTTTTACTTTTCGTAAGTGGGGAGGAAAATGAGTTTCTAAAAATCTGTGAGTGTCTTTTAATCTGGGCAACAGAAAAATTTTGACTGCACTCTGGAAGTGTTAATTAGACGAATGTTTAAACTGACCAGGACAACAAAAGCAAGACAGGAGCTTGTCAATTTAAATTCCATTTGTCAGATTTTGCTTTGATGATTGCGGCATGTCACTGTCTTTTGTTTAAACACATTTTGACATAAACCAGGCACCATGCAAAAGACCAAAGAGTTCAATAATGTCATTGTAGGTCATTCTAAGTAACTTTTAAATCTTCAATGGCATACTTTTGGGTTGTAAAAGGAATCAGATTTTCTTTTTCTATACTTAAAGCGACACGTTTTATTAAGAGATTTTTAATCAACCACGGGTGAGTAAAGCAATAAATTTTAATTGCCCAATTAAGTTTTAATCAACTTAAAGACTGGTCCTGACCATATATAATCAGGAGAACTCTGATACTATGCAGAGTCCACCAAAACTCTCTTTTGGTCAACTCTCTGCCTCCAGGTGGATATGAACTCAGGTGAGGCTTCAACGAAGAGTAGAGTCTCGTATGGAGTGAACAGACAAGAGTCCGAGCTTAAGGACTCTAATTCTCACTTTAAATGGCCTTGTAATGCATCCACCTTGGCCAGTTGCTCTAGTGGGAGTAGCAGACAATATCAGATCATCAAAGCACTCTCTTAGTCAGACTCTCTGCTTCCAGGCAGAGAGGAACCCAGATGAGGCTATGCCAAACGGCAGAGTCTCATCTAGGAAAAACAGCACAACTCTGCCTTACGCAGAGTCTACAGGAAATTTCTGCCTGAGCTCAAGGGTCTTGGTATGACCTACATAAAAACTTGCCTTGTTCCACATCCTGCTTTAGTGGGAAGGCTTGGGTAGATACCAAATTCATTAAACCTTACTGCGAAGCAAATGCTTATTGTCTCAAACAATTTTACTACAATTTAACAATTGGATGGATAAATTAGCCATTTTAATAATGGCTAATTTATCCATCCAGAGAAACTTACTATTGACCCCAATGTGTATGATACTAAACTGGATTGTCGTTATGGGAGAATAACTTTCACAAAACTCCTTGAGTACATCAGTTAAATGCCATACGTGATACATGCTTTGGGTGATCATTTCTTGAAAGAGACATGACTGACTGGGCAGAAGATTATTCCACAGTAGGTTGCCATTGCTTTCTGTGGTAGACTGGTTGCCAGCCAAGGCTATAGAACCCAACCTGTTCTATTATTTAACCAATAACTGGAGGGAAGAAACAGATTAATACCTTTCCCAAGGATATTTGTGCATAAGTGAATGTAAAGAATTCAACTGGAATTTGAACTCGGCTCCCCGATTTGCTGATATACACTGCACAACAATGCACATCCGGCCTTGGGTGCATACTGAAACCAAAATTCTAATATGTGGCATAATCTCATAAAATATGTCTCAGCACAAATTTATGAGTATCTGACAGACGAACCTTCCTATGGAGAGGCATTAACAATACCAGACAGGATCGATATAAAAAGAGAAATGAAATGGTCTCATAGCACTTATTGGCCTTAACTGTGCTTAGATTACATTGACGGATTTTATCAATCCTTAATAAAATTAACTAAGGACTTCATTTTCTTCAGTATCAGTGGAACAATCAGTCAGTCAGTCAAGTGCCATACGTGATACACGCTTGGGCGATCATGTCTCGAAAGAGACATGACTGACTGGGCAGAAGATTATCCCGCAGTAGTTTGCCATTGCTTTCTGCGGTAGATTGGTTGCCGACCAAGGCTATAGAACCCAATCTGTCCTGTTATTTGACTCATAGCTAGAGGGAAAAGAAATGCATCATATTATTATGTAGTAATTAGTGGGGGATCGGTTTCCTATTGTTATGAAGTAATAAACTGATCCCCCACTTTATGATCAGTAGAAGTCTTAATCATTATTCCAACTATTATATTCAGTCAGTTAGTTAAGTGCCATGCGTGATACACGCTTGGGCGATGATGTCTCGAAAGAGACATGACTGACTGGGCAGAAGATTATCCTGCAGTAGTTTGCCATTGCTTTCTGCGGTAGACTGGTTGACGACCAAAGCTATAGAACCCAATCTGTCCTGTTATTTAACCCATAACTGGAAGGAATAGACGGATTAATACCTTTCCCAAGGGTATTTGCGCGTAAGTGAATACAATGGATTCAACTGGGATTCGAACTCGGCTCCCCGGTTTCTCGTTCCGAGCCGATATCCACTGTACCAAAACGCATATCCAGTGGAACAATTGAGCTGAATTAATCTGAAATGTCCTCATAAATGGACAACAGTCCAAGAGTATCTGACAAAGAACACTCAAAAACAGCACCTTAACATTACCGCAGGCCTGTGACCAGAAAATGGTACTAAATTTGGTAGGCAAAAATGCTAAAGATTACATTACAGTTGCAATAATGATAGAGACATCTACACCTATTTTATCCCCACCCAATCGCATGAAACACTTCTTCTTCTATGTGCCCTGTCCTTTCAGGACGTAGGCGATCATGGCTTTCCATGTCTCCCTATCCCTAGTGGCTTTTAGCACACCTTCTCCTGTTACACCGTGCAACCCTCGTTCCATCATCCAACTGATTAGGTCCTTCAAATATGTTATCCGCTGCTTTCCCCTGTCTCTTTTTCCCTTCATCTGGCCTGTTAGTATCAGTTTCTCCAAGCTTTCCTTCCTCAGTGCTTGTCACAGGAACTTTACTTGTCTCTTCCTGATGCTCAGTATTAATTTCCTTTTCATTTCCATCACCTCATCATTGCTCACATGCTCGATCCATGATATTCGCAGCATCCTTCAGTAGAACTACATTTCAGCTGCTTCAAGTTTTTCCTTCATCTTTGATGATATTGTCCAGCATTCACTGCCATATTGAAGAACTGACATCACATAGCAATCCAGTACTCTCTTCTTTGTTTCTAGCAAAATTGTCCTGTTTCTTAATAATTACTCAACTTCTGGAATGCTTCCTTCACCATGCCAGTTTGCCTTCGGATCTCTGTGTCACACTTTCCGTCTTCTGTTAGAACACTTCCCAGGTATTTAAATTTTCGTACCTGCTTGATTCTAGTATCCCCGAACTGTATTTGGCATATTGGGCTGCCGTTTTTGCTGATGACCATGCATTCGGTTTTCTTGCAGTTTGTTTGTAGTCCTTTCGTGTCGCTCTCTTCAGCTACCTTCTGTAGGAGGTCTTGTAGTTTCCTTTCCTTTTCAAAAATATCGGCCTTAACTAAACACATATTTTTTTTTCAAGGCAAGAGTTACACAAGGTCATTATGCTCCACTAGAAGGGACAAATGCTATATATGCAGCAAGCAGGGACATTAGACTAAAGTTTGTAGAAGCAAAAAAAAGAGTGGAACCACATTTTGTACGTCATCATTGGATACATTTGTCTGCTTATCAACTGTAGAAATCATGACTGATAGTCACTAAAAGCACTGATTGACACAGGAAGCATGGAAAACTTACTTAATGTAAACATTGCAAAAGTAAATTAATGGAAAACTAACTAATGCCTGAAAAAAGTGGCAATGGCTAGCTCATCTCTTTCCATAAAAATACTTGGATACTGTTACATGTTAAGTGTAACAAAAGAAAAAAAAAATGATTGACCAAAACTCAGAGTTAAATCACATACAAATATTTAATTTATGATAAGCACAAAATTATATATATATATATATAAAATTTACAATTTTTTGCATTCAAAACAGAAACGTAGAGTTTACTACTGGCAGTGTTATGAAGGGGAAAGAAGGGTCAGAATCTTTACCCAGTTAAGATAGCAAAGTAGTTTTAGTGCTATACTTTTTAGAAATCCTCGAATGTGTATATAAATTATAATTATTAGTTTGGTCAATGAAAGAGTCAAAAATATCTATTTACCCATTTAGTTCCATGAGGTTCTTTTTCAGGTTTTAGTTGGTTGGCAACTTTTCTTAGAGATTCTTTCGGCTGGATGCACAGATCCACGAATCAGGCCGGAGTTGATAATATCAGCAAATCCTGTTAACAGCAAACCACTCTCTTCTCAAAACCTATTTTTATACGGGCTAACACCTAATTTGCAAATTTCTAGAACATTTCGATTTCTCTCGATTTTACTCGAACATTCCACAATCTTCCAAAACATTCTACTTTTAATTTTTCTATTTAACAACTACTTCATGAATTAAAACTTTTTTGTAATAACAAGAAGGACAACAGAATCCTTTACTATAACTTTTTAGACATTATTAATATTTTTTTTATATATAAATGCATCCTCATAATAATACTGTTTAGTTGATCTACAAGTAAAGAGTGAGATGTCTACTAATGAAAGGTCTGTGTTATGACCTAATGTTAGGGCACTATTTCTTGTGCTAACATTGATTAGTAGAAATACCCTTTAAAGTCTGCAGCCTAGCAGCTATGAGAACGCCATACCCAGCTATCTTCAACAATTTAACACCAGATTGTAAACTGGTAGCTATTAAATCTAGGCACCACACTGAGGAGGATGAATTAGTTATTCAAACTGAAGCTGCACATATGCTGAAGGAAGGTATAATCAAACCAAACCATTTGCATGGAGAGCCCAACCCTTTGTAGTCTCCTCTAAGAACAAAAATGGGAATGTTAGTTGACTATTTCTAAACTATAAACCTCGTTTACTTTGCTGGATGCCTACCCTCTGCTAAGAATTGACAATATGATTGAGAAAATGACCAAAAATGGCTTGTATAGTACTCTGAACCTTAAAAGTGTCTACCATCGGGTAGCTGTAAAATCTAGTGATAAATCCTGTACAACCTTCAAGGCTGGCATAAAACTCTATCAATTTCACAGAATACTGTTTGGTAGACTAACGGGTTAGCTAGCTTTCAGCTAGTGGTAGACCAAATAATATCAAAAGAGAACCTGCAAGGCACCTACGCTTACATCAATAATGTTACTAGATGTGGAAAAAATAAAACGGAACATGACAGAAATCTTAAATTATTCTTCTCTAAAAAAGTACAAGTTTACAAATACACACATAAAACTTATACAAAATTCCCATACAATACATACACATTACACATGTAAGTATATATAAAACATACATAACCACCTTAATGATCAGTGTGGTTAGTTTAGTCAGCCATAGTGATTTCAATTCTCACTGGGTGCACCATACAAAATGAATAATCCATAACATAAAAATCAACCAACCAACACATCTAAACTTGTTTTTAAATGGAACTTTGTGTGTGTGTGTGTGTGTGTATCCATTACCTATAGACTCCCAAATGGCTGAACCGATTTTCTTGAAAATTTACACAGTTGTACTATAAGCGTCTGTGAGTGTTCTTAGCTAGGTTTTGTGTCAAGGTATGCCAGATAAATATCGAAAATCGAAAAAATCGGGTTATAGAAGGAGGGGTCAGATTTTAATCAAATTTGATACACTCATAGACAAAGACATAAGAAATGATATTCAGAAGTTTCAAGGTTGCAGTTCTTACAATAGTGCAGAAAATCGATAATATATATATGTAAAAGGCAAGATGTTTGTGTGAGTGTCTGTTTATTTGCCTGTATGCCTGTATTTTTTCAGCCCTTTTATTTTAGTTTTTGCTTCAGGTTTGGCTCTAAGTAGGTATAATTGTAGTTCTTAGTCTCAGCCATGATACCATTTACTCAGAGGATTTATTCAGCCTTCAAAATTCAGTTTACGATGAAAAAAAACTTATTTGATATCGATACCAGGAAATCAAAATTTGACTTACATCCATTCATTTTTCTTTCAGTCTACGGTTTCGCTTTAACTGGAAAAAACTATTGCTTTTTAGTCTTTCATGCCAATGTCCAAAGAGGACCAGGACCATGGATTAGTTTTAAAATTTTCATTACACCCGAGCAACACCAGGCTATACTGCTAGTATAATAATAAACATAACATATACAAACACAACACACAATCACACAGACAAACCCACCATGTACACACAATTGAGGTGGAGGAGTGTGATGTGGGTAGTAATGATAAAAGACTTCATAAATGTGCATCCTATAAAACACTGTTTATCAACTGAAAATAAAAGGAACTCCAAATGATACACATTTTTCTTATTAATATTTGATTATCAAACAAGTTGACTCAAGATGGATACAAATAAAAATGAGAATATTAACAAAAGAAACAAAACTTTCTTGTTTGATTTTTCTATTTTTTAAGACATATGCATCACAAGTATGTGAAGGCATTTGATTGGGAGGTCTTGAGGAGCAGAGAACCACCTCTTAATTGCTGGTGTTCCCAGGTTCACCCTGACTGGGGTGGTAGCATCTGTTAGGGTCCCAGCTATGGAGAAAATAGTTAACCCCCAAACTGGGTTCAAAACACTATGAAAGTATGAAAAAATTATAGTAAAATTACCAGCAATACATTAAAAAAAAAAATTATTAGGAATACATTTTTTGCAAAAGAAATTGCCCCCAAAATTATAATTTGTCATTAAATGATCCCTAAGGTGTTAATATGTCACTAAACAAACAAACAACTAGGTGGAAACGTTAAAATGTCAAATAATTTAAGTTCAGATTTGAAATGATTAAAATATCCCAGTTAAAGAAACTAAAAATCAAGTACTCATCTCTGCTGAGGAGGCATGTAATCGATTGTAGTTCAGATTGAGGAATTGGAGAGATAAGTTTGAATTCCAGTTAAGTTTATTACATTCACTTACAAGCTAGTACCCTTGCAAAAGGTATGAATATAACTCTTCTACCCTCAGCTATACAGAAATAGTAAGACAGAATGGGTTTATAGCCTTAGTTGGCAACCAGTCTAGGAGAAAGAAAGCTCTGAATTCAAAACTGTATATAACCCTGACAAAGCATATAGTATGCAGCTAAGGAAAGGATCATTCACATTGACTTGATGATCTTGACAATGGCTGACTTGCCTCTAAGAATTTGTTGTTCTTCTATGTGTTTCATCCCTCCAAGGCATAAGTGATCGTGGCTCTCCATAACTGATGATCTTGACAATGGCTGACTTGCCTCTAAGAATTTGTTGTTCTTCTATGCGTTTCATCCCTCCAAGGCATAAGTGATCGTGGCTCTCCATAACTGATGATCTTGACAATTGCTGACTTGCCTCTAAGAATTTGTTGTTCTTCTATGCGTTTCATCCCTCCAAGGCATAAGTGATCGTGGCTCTCCATAACTGATGATCTTGACAATGGCTGACTTGCCTCTAAGAATTTGTTGTTCTTCTATGCGTTTCATCCCTCCAAGGCATAAGTGATCGTGGCTCTCCATAACTGATGATCTTGACAATGGCTGACTTGCCTCTAAGAATTTGTTGTTCTTCTATGCGTTTCATCCCTCCAAGGCATAAGTGATCGTGGCTCTCCATAACTGATGATCTTGACAATGGCTGACTTGCCTCTAAGAATTTGTTGTTCTTCTATGCGTTTCATCCCTCCAAGGCATAAGTGATCGTGGCTCTCCATAACTGATGATCTTGACAATGACTGACTTGCCTCTAAGAATTTGTTGTTCTTCTATGCGTTTCATCCCTCCAAGGCAGAAGTGATCGTGGCTCTCCATAACTGATGATCTTGACAATGGCTGACTTGCCTCTAAGAATTTGTTGTTCTTCTATGCGTTTCATCCCTCCAAGGCATAAGTGATCGTGGCTCTCCATAACTGATGATCTTGACAATGGCTGACTTGCCTCTAAGAATTTGTTGTTCTTCTATGCGTTTCATCCCTCCAAGGCATAAGTGATCGTGGCTCTCCATAACTGATGATCTTGACAATGGCTGACTTGCCTCTAAGAATTTGTTGTTCTTCTATGCGTTTCATCCCTCCAAGGCATAAGTGATCGTGGCTCTCCATAACTGATGATCTTGACAATGGCTGACTTGCCTCTAAGAATTTGTTGTTCTTCTATGCGTTTCATCCCTCCAAGGCAGAAGTGATCATGGCTCTCCATAACTTTTTATCTTGTGTGGCTCTTAGCAGTTTTTCTCCCATTGTTTCATACAAGCTTGTCAGCAAAGTGGTTTTCAGCCTTCTCTTATCTCTCTTGCCCTTAATATGCCCAGTGAGTGTCAAGTTTTCCAAGCCCTCCTTTCTCATTATGTGTCCAAGGAATTTCTTATCCTTATTCTGTTTAAAAGTGCTCTTTCTCTTATCATTTCCTTTAACACTTCCTTGTTGTTTATTCACTCTGTCGATGGAATTTTCAATATCCTCCAATTGCTTTTTTTCCTCATCCTTGGGGAAATAGTTACGACCATCTAAGAGGATGAATACCACATAATAATCTAGCGCTTTTTTTGTGTTTCTAATAAAATATTTTTCCTTTTCTCAGTACCTTGCTTAGTTTTTAGAAAAGCTCTTTTGCTAGTCCAATTTATGTTCAAATGTCAGTGTTGCATTTTCAATCCTCTGTTAAAATGCTTGTTGCACATGCATTGTGTGTGTGTGTGTGTGCGCGCATTGTGTGTGTGTGTGTGTGTGTGCAATGTGTGTGTGTGTGTGTGTGCACAATGTGTGTGTGTGTGTGCGCGCATTGTGTGTGTGTGTGTGTGTGTGTGCAATGTATTTATATATGTGATATGATCTTCATCATCTGCTTGATGTTTATATCTCCAATTTTTAACTTGTATTTTTGGCTTTTTCTCTTACTGATGACCATGTATTCTATCTTTTTGCAGTTGATAGTCCCTTTTTCTTGCTTTCTTCTACCACCCTGTTAGTCTGTTAGAAGTTGTAGGCTTTGCTTATTTTGAAGCATCAATGGCAGAACATAAATTTTCTTTCATTGCTTCTTATTTAAAAAGATTCAGCTGAATTTGACGGCACTTCTGATACATATTTTTAAAAAATAAATAACAAAAACTAATACAGCTTATCAAAGCTCTTTCTTAAACCACTTGAGACTGGAATAATTTTATGTGACACAATGTTGGCAAAAGATCTTGTCAATTACTCCAGGACATTTATTGCTTCCATTGACTTTGTCTTCATCAATGAATTTTTTAAATTGTTATTTGATTCACTGATAGACTGAGGAAGAGATAGAAACATTCTACTCCATACTGGACAATGCCAAGGGTCAGTGCAAAAGCCAAGAAATCAGAATAATAATGGGTGACTTGAATGCTAAAGTAGGCAAAGAGAGGGAAGGAGACACGACTGGCAACTTTGGATTAGGAGTCCGTAACGAACGAGGAGGAAAATGGGTCCAATGGTGCACAGCAAATGACCAGGTAATAACTAACACCTGGTTTCAAGAACACCCACGACATCTATGGATATGGAGAAGCCCAGGAGGTGAAACAAAGAACCAAATAGACTACATAATCATAAACAGGAGTTTCAGAAATGCAGTGGTGCAATGAAAAACCTACCCAGGCGTCGACTGCAGATGCAACCACATTCCAGTCATTTGCAAACTAAGGGTAAAACTTTAGAAAATGATAAAGCCTAGCACGGCACCGAAACTGAAATACAACACGCTCGTGAATGACCTTAAACTGCAGAAAGAATACACTAACAGTGTGAAAAACAAATATGAAGAAAAAATTGGACAAGGACATTCAAAATGGGACTCACTAAAGGAAGTGATGGTGACATCAGCAAACAACGTTGCTCCAAAGGAAATCAAACGCAGAAGAAACACAAGTGGATGACTGAAGAGATCCTTGACATGATGCAAAGGAGATGGAAAATGATGCCAAGACATGGAAGAGAATACAAGAAACTGCACAAGGAAATAAGGAACAAATACAGACAGGCAAAAAAGGAATGGCTCAACGACAAATGCGCAGAGGTAGAGAGAGACAGAGCAGGACTAATAAAGCCGACATGCATAAAGATATAAGAGAACTGACAGGACAAAAAGCCTGCTCCTCAACAGGATGTATAAAGGCCAAGGATGGAATGATAATACTGGAGAAAAAGGAAATACTCAAGTGATGGAAAGAATATATAGATGATCTTTTCCATGACAAGAGAGAGCAACCGATAATACACAAAGATGAGGACGAACCAGAAATATTAAAGTCTGAAGTGGACGCTGAAATGGACAAACTGAATAGAAACAAAGTAGCTGGTCCAGACGGCATTGTAATAGAACTGCTGTTAGCCCTGGAAGAATTCGGCATAGAGAAAATTGGGGAAATAATAGATGAAATTTATAATAGTGGAATAACATCAGATGACCTATGCAAATTCATTTTCATAGCATTACCTAAGAAGCCAGGTGCAAACAAGTGTTAACTACACCAAACTATCAGCTTAATGAGTCATATTACAAAATTGATTGTCTGAATACTGATGAATAAAACAAGAAGCAGAATCAGGCCAGAGATAGGACAAGAACAGTGCGGGTTTGTCAAAGACACTGGGACAAGGAACGGAATGCCATATTTATGATTAGGATGCTCTCTGAAAGGGCAATACAAATGAAGGTCTTATACCTATGCTTTATTGACTATGCAAAAGCGTTCAACAAAATACACCACAAAGAATTGATGGAGATGCTCAGCAGCCTCGACATATTTGGGAAAGACATTAGGGTAATTAAGTACCTCCACTGGCAGCAAACTGCCTGCATACGGACAGGTAATGAATTCAGTGGTTATACAAAGATAGAAAGGGGTGTAAGACAGAGATGTGTATTTTCACCAGATCTATTTAACTTGTACAGTGAGAATATTTTGAGGACCCCAGATGTTATGCCAGGATTTGTCATTGGAGGTCACAATCTGAACAGCATAAGATACGCAGACGACACAGTGTTGATTGCAGACACAGAAAAAACTGCAGGACCTTCTACAGAAGGTAGCTGAAGAGAGTGAAAAGAAGGGACTACAAATAAACTGCAAGAAAACTGAATGCATGGACATCAGCAAAAAGAGCCGCCCAAAGTGCAAAATACAGGTGGGGGATGTTAAAATCAAGCAGGTACAAAAATTTAAGTATCTGGGAAGTGTTCTAACTGAAGACAGAAAGTGCAACACAGAGATCCAAAGGCGAATTGGCATGGTAAAAGATGCATTCCAGAAGCTGAGTAAAGTATTAAGACACGGGAAACTTTCACTAGAAACAAAGAAGAGAGTACTGGATTGCTATGTGATGTCAGTTCTTCAATATGCAGTGAATGTTGGACAATATCAAAAAGATGAAGGGAAAACTTGAAGCAGCTGAAATGTGGTTCTACAGCAGGATGCTGTGAATATCGTGAACTGAGCTTGTGAGTAATGACGAGGTGTTGGAAAGAATGGAAATGAAAACGAAATTAATATTGAGCATCAGGAAGAGACAACTAAAGTTCCTGGAACATGCAATGAGGAAGGAGGGCTTGGAGAACCTGATACTAACAGGCCAGATAGAGGGAAAAAGAGACAGAGGAAAGCAGGGGGTAACATATTTGAAGGACCTGAGGAGGTGGATGACTGATTGGGGGCTGAGAGACGTTACAGGAGAAAGCGTGCTAAGAGCCACCAGGAATAGGGAGACGTGGAAGGCCATGATCGCCTACGTCCTGAAAGGACAAGGTACATAGAAGAAGAAGATAGACTAAGAGCATCCAAGACAAAGATATCAGCCACTCCCAAGTGTGTAAACTAATCTTTAGCCTTTATAGACTGACATTAATTCATAAATATGTCTTGCCACATCCTGTGTTGCCTCGAGATAAAATAAAAGAATTACATTGATGATTTGAAATGCACACAAAGAAAATCAGGCTCAAGTTTGATTGAAAGAGATTTCAATCTACAAACAAATAATATAACATTAAATGCTAATTACCTTTAATCTCAGCAACCACTCCTCCCGTGTTACAGAGGGGTGGTTTGTGGGATTAACCAACACATTCCAGCCAATATTCACAAAGAAAAAAACTGGACAATTTACACAGGTGTACATTTGTATCTTGTCTTACACCCTGGATCTGTTTCTAGTGCTAAGTAAGGATAATAGCAATTTTCACCTGGAGGTTTTGGAATGGGTATAAATAAGGCCTTACCAGTCATCTGTCCATAAGGTTTGTGAGATTAAAAGTAATTAGACTTTAATGTTATATTGTTTGTATCTCTATTTTAATCAAATATTAATATTAATGCCCCAATAACTTGTTTTTAGAGTCTGTTCACATATTCTTCAAACTAGAAATTACTTTATTTTGATTGGTCCACACTGTCTATGTAACAATATTTCCCTGATTAAGAGGGTTTGGCTAGTTGTGAAGCTTTTAAAACTCTCCAACATGAAATAAACCTCATCACTTGATATGACACAGATAGTGTCGAAACAAAATAGCTACTTTTGTAGTGATATAACATATTTATGTTATAAATACTCTCTATATATATATTCGAATGGTTTCTTTTCTCACACTTTAGTATGTGGAAATCACTTGATTTCTTGCTTCTATACCACCTACAATATTCAAAAACTTAAATGCAATGCCAGTTACCATCTTCTTTTTACTGAATATCTTCTTTCACTCCCAGTAACTCCTTGAATCCTAGGGGCAGTATAGCCTTGGTTGGAGTGAGGTGTCTGTGTGTAAAAATTCTCATTTGTAATATAAGAAAAGGAACAGTAAAATTAAAAAAGAAGACAAGAGAAAAACTATATTTTTCCGACACAAGAAAAATGAAATTTAATTTCTTTGCCTTGATAAAGTCTATCAGTAAAAGAAATGTGTAGGTGAAAATACAGTTTTCCTCTTATCTTCTTCTTTCATTATATATATAATTAATATGAAGAAATTTTTACTTAGCTGAGCAGTGATATTTTTAAGTTTCATGAAGGCATATTGTAATGTCTTCATTCTTCAGGGTTTATGTTTCTTCTGTTGTTTCCCATTTTTTTGGGTCCTGGGCATGATGGTAAACTGCATCCGGCAGCAAGGCCTCTGTTTGGGAGGTTGTAAGGAGCATGAAACCACCTCTTAATTGCTGTTGTTCCCAGGTTCACCCTGACCTGGAGAGGTAGCACCTGTTAGAGTCCCAGCTATGGGTAAATAGTTAACCCCCAAACAGGGGTCAAAATGCTATAAAAGTATTCAACAAAACTTTTTTGAATGAAAAATGTTATCAACAAAACTTTTTTGAATAAAAAAAGAAACATTAACAACAAAACTTTTTTGAATAAAAAAACCGTTACCAACAAAACTTTTTGAATGAAAAAACCGTTACTAACAAAACTTTTTGAATAAAAAAATGTTACCAAAAAAACTTTTTTGAATAAAAAAAACCGTTACCAATAAAACACAATCCCCACCCAAATATAAACAAACAAAAACAATAAAAGAAATTAAAATGATTTTTCAGCATTAAATGAATGCATGGTCATCAGTAAAAAGGGCTGCCCAATATTCCAAATACAAGAAGGTTGATATGCTGGTTAAATAAATCAATCAATCAACCAACCAACCAACCAACTGACCATTTTTTTGTGTTTATATGAACTTTGGTGCAGCTTGATATCTTTTTATGTGAGTGATGAGTGCAGTTTGATATCTTTGTGTGTGAGTAATCAAAAATCTAAAAAAGATTACCATGTGATGATGTGCCACTTTCTTAAGATAAGTTCCTTCCTTATTTGGTCTTTACTGCCGTTGCCATAGTTGGCACACACTGGCATCAAGATCATCATTCTCTCTACTTATTCCTTTCTTTCATCTGGTGGTGAAGACTGAGATGACCATGAAGACCCAATCTACTCTTGAACAGTCATGTGCAGGAGTTTTGAATTCAGAATTGGCCTTCTCCTAGTCTGGCTGTCACTCAAGGCTAGAGACCCAGTTTGCACTACTGGTAGACCTATAACAAGCAGTAGAGAGAAGAAACTGTGCTCTTCCTAAGAGTATTAGAGTGAAGTTAATGAGATAACAATATATATTTTTCTATATTTCAGGAACAATATTTATTAGGGAAAAAGGCATAACAAAGCAGGAAAAGTTTTGTAACATTTTGTCTTTTAAGACTTCACAATTTAAACAACCTAACATACGCAGATGATACAGTGCTGATAGCAGACAGCAAGGAAACTACAAGACCTCCTACAGAAGGTAGCTGAAAAGAGTGATAAGAAACGACTACAAATAAACTGCAAGAAAACCGAATGCATGGTCATCAGTAAAAAGGCCAGCCCAATATGCCAAATACAGGTCAGGGATACTAGAATCAAGCAGGTACAAACATTTAAATTCCTGAGAAGTGTTATAACAGAAGACGGAAAGTGTGACACAGAGATCAGAAGGCGAATTGGCATGGTGAAGGAAGCATTCCAGAAGTTGAGTAAAGTATTAAGAAACAGGACAATTTTGCTAGAAACAAAGAAGAGAGTACTGGATTGCTATGTGATGTCAGTTCTTCAGTATGGCAGTGAATGCTGGACAATATCATCAAAGATGAAGGAAAAACTTGAAGCAACTGAAATGTGGTTCTACAGAAGGATGCTGTGAATATCATGGATCGAGCATGTGAGCAATGATGAGGTTTTGGAAAGAATGGAAACGAAAAGGAAATTAATACTGAGCATCAGGAAGAGACTGCTGAAGTTCCTGGGACATGCAATGAGGAAGGAGGGCTTGGAGAATCTGATACTAACAGGCCAGATAGAAGGAAAAAGAGAGAGGGGAAAGCATCGGATAACATATTTGAAGGATCTAATCAGGTGGATGATGGAATGACGGTTGCATGGTGTAACAGGAGAAGGCGTGCTCAGAGCCACCAGGGATAGGGAGATGTGGAAAGCCATGATCGTCTACGTCCTGAAGGGACAGGGCACATAAGAAGAAGAAGAAATCTTAAAGGGTGAAATGATTCAAAAGAAAACTTTTTTCACTTTTTCATGCATTTTTCCCTAGTGAAGTCAATGCAGCATACTATTAAGCCAAATCTTGAACCTGGTTTGCCAGTTTTGCTTCCAATGTGGATAACCATTGCACCACCCACGCATCCATACATATGTGTGTATGTCTATATGTAATGTTTATGTCAGAATTTAAACTGTAATTTTCAGGGTGCAGTGACATTTATCAGGGTGGCACGGGCAATTGAGACTGGCTAAGTGGAACAACACAATCAAGTTGATGACAAAAAAATAGAGAGCCAGGCCCATGTTTTGATTTTTCCCTCCCCAGCCAAGAACACGCACACAACCTTTCCTTCTCACACAGCCTGGGAAGAAGCCGGTTTTGGTGACAGAGTTGCTATCATTTAGAAGGCCAGATTACCAATGTTGCTGGGGAAAACGCAGAGGCAAGATGTCAATGGAATTCCAATTTTCTGTAGATGAAGACATTAACCTTTGGCAATATAGATCATTCTCAAGCGCCAAGTATAAAGACCAAAACTAAGAGACATTTTCATGGAAACATGAAGATAATTCCAATAGACGTCAGGAGAGGGTGGGGGTGGGGTGATTAAAGATAATTACAAAGATCAGTCAGACATTTCGTCAGATTTACAGAAAATAATTTAATGAATATTTTAGTCACTGTCAATGGCTTTTGATGCTGTTTTGAAGAAAAAGAAACCATGCCATCTTATTCAAATCAGCTTTCAAAATATCACATTGAAACACTAGTTCTCACATGATTACTAAAGTTAAGCTCCACTGAGTCTGGTTAGTACCTAGATGAGTGACTTCTTGGGAATATCAGATACTATAAGCTTGCATATGCAAGTAGTGTAATGGATAACATCTTGGAAATGGAGATTGGAGAGCTGAGTTCCAATTCTAATTGAGTTTATTGCATTCACTTATGCACAAATACCCTCGGGAAAAGTAGAAATCCATCTGTTTACCCTCCACCCCAGTTATGGGTTAATTAGTAGAACTTGTACTGATAAATTGTTACTATTGCCAAAAAATTCTTACAATGTAAAAAACATTTTCTGGCTTTAAATAACCTGCAAAGAGTTGGTAAGCCATAAAAACAAACCAGTCACTCAGATTAGCATTAGTTAATAGAAAAGGAAAAATATCACAAAGAGAATATTGCAATTTTGACACCGTAGATCTGTTCTTTCCTGGTCAAAGACTATTTTTCTTAGTTGTTCAATTTAGTGTAGGCTTACAGCCTATCACATTGAATATACCGGTTCTCGCTCAATCATTGAAGTTAAGCAAAGTTGAGCCTGGTCAGTACTTAGATGGGTGACCGCTTGGGAATACCAGGTGCTGTAAGTGTTTAGTGATGGATGTGCATTGTGGTATAGTGGATATCGGCTTGGAAAAAGAAATCAGTGAGCCGAGTTAGAATTCCAGTTGAATACCCTGCATTCACTTAAGCACTGGTGCCCTTGGGAAAGGGATTAATCTATCCCTTCCCTCCAGTTATGGGTTAAATAACAAGGGTAGGACTTGGGAACCCTGCCCTTAAAAAACAAATCCTAATGAATCTTGATACTCAAAAAAGAAGAAAAGTATTACTAGACACAAAACTTACATAAAAACAACAATAAATTGTTGAAAGGAAAAGGTATTACCAGCAATAAATGAATGAAAATTTAGTTGGCAATAAAATACCTGTGTTGTATATCAATAAACAACAAATACGCATATATATAAAAATATAAGTTATATTTTTATTAATGACGATGAACCGTGTAGCATAGGGGACAGAGAATTGAGAGAGCGCACCTCTAATGGGTTGACGGGAGTGTCGTCGTATCTGTTGTGTCTCTCTCTCTCTCTGCTGCTACTCTGGTCTGGCGAATCCGTGCGCTGAGGTCTTTTTATAATCTCCAGAACCGGGACTTTTTCTTCCGGTTTTGCCTCGCCCACGCACACCCACGTAATTCTCAGAGACACCTGTTCTGTTTGCCTCTGTAGCCATTTCCGCTACTGCCGGAAATAAGGTCAAACAAACATCCGTTCCTTTCAACGACCGGAAACACCCTCGCTTGCATCAGCCTTCCTCGGGTGGGGCCAGATTGTTATATTACATTCCTCGCCCTCCCATTTTCCAAAATGTTCACCTAAGAACATTTTAAGCGCAACACCCTCACACTCCTCCCCATGCCACACAAGCCCGACAATTGTATAAAACATGTGCACGCCAAAACAACAAAACATGTGCATGCCGAAACAAAAAAAAACAACAAAAGAATATATAGGGGAGCCTACATCGGCAACGCAACAATGTTCGTGTCCATCGTGAAAATTGTTCTACCAGCTCGATGTTTCATTGTTCCTTTTTTTTTTTTTTCAATATCCATTTTCAGAGAATTGGGCAAAGTTCTTAAAAATGTTCATTTTCTTTCTCGATTCTGTCCATAAGCGTAGACGCCTCGATGCATAACCACATGATTATAGGCGGTAACCGCACCCCAGTTTCTAAACTGACATCGAGTAAATGACCTTTGACCAACACCATGCGTGTTTCTGCTCGAGTTTATTGTTACACATGTAACTTCATTTAATTTAATTTAATTTCAAACATACTATGTTTGAACACAGAAAAATGGCCCTTATCTGCAATGCATATCATTCATAGTCTGACCGAGAAATGTTCAATAGAAAATGAAGAAAATTACCCTGATTCCAACGTTAATCCGCATGCAATTCACTTGTGGAGGATATTAATTTAGTCTAAAAAAATGGACCCATGACTCGTAGTTCCTTAGTTTGTACAATGTCTTCTATTCCTTGAACTACTTCCTCTGGATTCGAAACCAAGCATATCTGATTTGTTGACGTCTCTCTGTTTAACGCAGAGACATTTGAGTGTTGAACACCCGTTGACCCCGGAGTACTATTCACAACGGATAACTCAATTTCCTTTCCCGAAGCACTGTTGCTTCTTTTACACTTAAAAATCCGCTTCCTGGCTATTATTCCAAGGATTATTATTACGCCGACCACCCCAGCAATGACCCCTATCGTCAACCTCCTCGGGAGTTCCTCACATCCTTCACTAAATCTCTCCATATTTATCTGTTACAAGGTATTTACTAGTTTTCAGAAATTAATATATCTTCAAAAGATATTTCCCAAGTCACATAAATTAAAATTCACAGAGGATGTTGAATTGATGGGAACCTGCACAAAAGCATAATTCACAACCATAGAAATGTAAATCATTTTGTAGTGTACAGTCATTGAAAAGAAATCCAAAAAAAAAAAACCTAACACTGCACAACTCAACGTAGAAGAAACTTCCTTTACATGATTTTACATTTCACTTACTCAATAAAAGTAAGATTAATTAAGCAACATACCAGTAAACTCACTTCACATATATGGTAAAATATTAACAAAAAAAAAAATAAATCATTAACTCAGATGTTTTGTACTTACAGATAGGTAAATATTTATTCCTCCCGTCAACCTCCTATGCGCTCTCCGCTAGGCGTACTACTCTCTACATGTAGTCCTGCACCCCCTCCGTTCTACCCTTAATGTGTTTGTTGCACACTTTCTTCTAGTGAGTGCAGAACCAGGGATCGAACCGCAGACCGTTGGATTTCAATTCAACGCTCTCCCAGGTGGCTTCTTGCTACGCCTCTTCCTCTTCCTACTCCACTTTCCTCCTTCCACCTTTTCACTGCGTCTCTCTGCGTCAGCTTCTCGCCAAGAAATTGACGCCACTCCTCTTGAGTGAACTTGGTCGGTCAGTTTTATAATCCATTTCTCTACCCATAATCCATTTCCTCAGTCTATAAAAATTCCACTCGAGGGCCTCCTCTCTTTTTTCCTTTAGAATGAGCTGAAGGTGGATTATTAAGACAGCGGTGAGTATTATTATTATTTTCTTTCTTTGGAACAGATTACTGCTCTGCACGCCAGACACAAACGAACTCTCTTTTTTCCAGAGCCGCCGCTAGTCGCCCTTTCATGTTCACACTCCCCCCTGGTCTCAAGACCACACATGTGGCAAGGCGGACGTGGCCGCTTGTTGCGGGCACTCCTACGAAGGGGGATTGTCTGGATTTCTTCATCTGAGCTCTCAGAAGTGGCATCGGAATTATCGGCAACAGCGTCGGGGTTCGCAGTCGGACCATCAGACTCGCGGGGCGTAGGTCGAATCCACAGTTCGTCATTGGATGATTCACCACTGCCGCTACTTGTCAACGAATTCGTATTCAGGGCGGGCCGAATGTCCCTCACATGGCGTGGAGTACCATCAACCAGCACGGCCTGCTCACTGACGATGCCGGTGATTCGTCCCCTTCGAAAACTGGTGGTGCACCGGCTATTGGGAGGCTTCACCCAGACGGTGTCCCCTAATTCATACGGCCCTCTTGTTCCCCGCCGATCAGGCAGACGCGCGTCAATGCCCTTGATGCGCACTCGGTAGCGATGGATCGCATTGGCGGGTGCGCTCACAGCAGTCACAGCATCCCTCGGTGTTGCATTATATCTATAGACCGCTTCTGCAATAGTGCACGCCTTCCTGGCCGCGGTCCTCTTCACGCTTCGGTGGCACCGCTCTGCTATGCCGTTGCCACTCGGCACATATGCACATCGGTGTCTGAGCCTGATCCCCCACTCGTCTACAAAACGCCTAAATTCTACGCTGCAGAAGGCAGTATCGTTGTCCGTGAGGATCTCTTCAGGCGGCCCCCTTTCGTAAAATATGGATTCCAATTCACGGATGACACTGGAGGAGTCCTGGCGTGCCAACGGGCGCCAGATCGCAAACCTCGTCGGTCCGCAATCTATCAGTGTGAGGAAGTGCTGGCTGCCATAATGGGTTATGTCCATACCCAGTCGGCTCCAAGTCATGTCTGTTCCCAGCCGACCCCTCCGCCATCTCGCTGGGGCGGGGTCGATTGACTGGCATGTTTGGCATTCCTTGACCACCGCTCTCACTGCACTTTTTGACACTGACGGATTGGTCAATTGTACAAAATAGCATGTCCGTCTCACTCCGGGGTGCCCACTGATGTGGTGTATTTCCCTGATTTTGTCTGCCGCCTCCACAGAGGCAGCACATAGTAACGGTACTGGCCCAGCTTCTTTCTTCACGGCATCAATCCATCTCTGAGGCACCCGAGTGAGCCTATCAGCGAGGTTGCAGTTTGAGGTGACAAGTACCACATCCACAGACAGATTGTACTCTGTTACTAGCTTTCTTATGGTCTCCAACCTCCGTCTGATCAGCATCTCGCTGGCCGCCTTGGTGCGCACCCTGGCCTTACCTGTCAGTGTGTTTGATATCCAGTGGTACACGCACAGCGAATCTGTGTGTATGTGTAATTTCTTGACTTTCCACTGGAGTGCCAGGTTAATGCCTTTCGTCACCGCATCGAGCTCTGCCAGGTTGATGTGAGCAGCGTCATTCGTCGGTCGCAGCCAGCAGGCGTCCTCAATCGCAGCTCCGTTCTCCTCAAGCAGCACACCAATCGCCACAGAGCTCGCATCCACCCACACGCTCAATTCGTCTCCCTGCACACACCAGTCTCCCTTTGCGGGGTCATCCTGCTTTACCCTTGCGATGGTCTCCTTCTCCATGCGAACCAACAGATCGTCCGTCGTTTCATCATCCCAGTCTTTGGTGACTGCGCTTGCCCTCCTTTTTATGGTGCCTGTTGCTACACGAGTCCATCCACACACTGGTAGGTGCCCCACAAGTTTTCCACACAGGGAGAAGACCACTCGTCTCGTGAAGACTTCGGGTACTTCAGGAACTGCAGTTCCGCGCCCCCACTTCAAGGTCCCCCGCTCCTTTCGAACTTTCAGGCCCAAGACACGGGCGCCATCCTCCAAATGTTCCGGGTCCTTGCAAATCAGGCCAAACTCGGCCAGTTTGGTCCTTACGCGTGATGATGATACAACGTCTTCGTTCACGTATATGTCATCAAGGTACGTCGATGTCCCCTCTTTCATGGTTTCTTGCTGTGACAACACAGCGTTGACTATGGTCTTCATTATTTGGGGTGCCACGTTCAGCCCGAAGCCCAGTCTGGTAAGGCAGTACCTTCTGCCGGCAAACACCACCGTCTGAAACGGCCACATCGTTTCGCTGACCCGGACCTGCAGATACGCTTTTCTTAGATCCAGCAGGGACACATTGGAACCCTGCTGGCGCCATTCTCGTAGCTTGCTGGCGCAAACATCAGCATCTGCCGTAAATGCATCAACATGCGCATTTAGTTCGCGGTAGTCCATCACTGGCCTCACTTTTGCTTTGTTGTGCTGAGTAACCGCCATCAGCGGGATCAAACCTTTGGGAGGTCCAAGTTTCTCATAGGGGTAAGGAATTAACCAGCCATCCTTGATCCATTCACGAAGCTCCTCTTCGTATGCAGGCCTTATTTGGTCGGGCACATGGTACTCGGCTACTTCGTTCCGCAATTTTGCTGGCTCCTGATTTCCCGACCACTTCCATGAGGCGGTCCAAGCCTTCTGGTGCTGGTCAAATTCGACACTAAAGTCTGGCTGGTCGATCCTCAGCGCTGCGCACACTGGGGTCCTCTCTTGAAACTGCACTTCCCCCGTCTGCGTTATGTGAACACCACCTAGGGCTCTGATGGCATCATAGCCTAGAAGCAGGTCAAAGTTCAGTGGTTTTTTGAGCGCTACTAGCGCCTCGACGTTGGCCGAGTTTCCTGTTCTTGTACGGATGTTTATCGCACCCACCCCGCAACATGTCCGCGATTCTCCACTGATGGTGGTTACCCTGACACCCTTCTCCTTCCAAGTGTGGCAGAGGTCTACGAACACTATGGTGCGGGAGCACCCGGAGTCGAGGAGTGCTGAGCACAATGTCTCGTTGACATAGACCTGAATGATCGGAAGCGCCTCTAATTTCTGCTTTGGGGAAAGGTCGACGCCGGCACCTTGTCCCCGGCCCCGTTTCCCGCACAATCCCGGGCCATATGTCCGGTTTCATTACACCGGTAGCAGCGAACAGCTGTCGGTCGCCGTCTGCAGTTCCTTGCAATGTGGCCCTGGCCATCGCACCTATAACACACGACCCCACCACGCGGGCTAAGGCCCTGAGACGGTTTATCATCACTCGGTGTGGATTGTGCAGCGGCGATTACCGGATCTCTCAGCTCGGAATTATCCTTCATCACGGTTCTGGCTCGGTCCACCAGGTCATTAAGGGGCAACGAGGTTATGTTTGAGCTCGCCCGCAGGAGCTGTTTTGCTCCGGTTGGGAGCCCCGCCAGAAATTTATATGCCAAGGCCCGCTCGGGCAGCCCACCGAACAACACCGTCAACTTCGTCAGCTCGGCCAAATATACGTCCACAGTTTCGCCAGGATGTAATTGTCTTGCCTCAAATTGCTCCCAGGCAGTGGCGGGGTCGATAGCAAACGCTTTGTATAGGGCTGCCTTGATCCTCTCATAATTCTGTTTTTCCTCAGCACTGAGCTGTTGATACACAGCGAAAGCCCCACCGGACAAACGCAGAGGAATCACATGTTCAATGTTTTTGACACCAGACAAGAGACAATGCAGTTCCACTTTTTCCACCCAGTCAAGTACTGGGGTCGAGCCACTGAACTCTGGAATCAATTTCAGGTCGAACCTGTCCTCCATTATGCCGAAATAGCTTGTTGCACACTTTCTTCTAGTGAGTGCAGAACCAGGGATCGAACCGCAGACCGTTGGATTTCAATTCAACGCTCTCCCAGGTGGCTTCTTGCTACGCCTCTTCCTCTTCCTACTCCACTTTCCTCCTTCCACCTTTTCACTGCATCTCTCTGCGTCAGCTTCTCGCCAAGAAATTGACGCCACTCCTCTTGAGTGAACTTGGTCGGTCAGTTTTATAATCCATTTCTCTACCCATAATCCATTTCCTCAGTCTATAAAAATTCCACTCGAGGGCCTCCTCTCTTTTTTCCTTTAGAATGAGCTGAAGGTGGATTATTAAGACAGCGGTGAGTATTATTATTATTTTCTTTCTTTGGAACAGATTACTGCTCTGCACGCCATCCTTTCAACGACCGGAAACACCCTCGCTTGCATCAGCCTTCCTCGGGTGGGGCCAGATTGTTATATTACACCTGCTGAGGTGTTGATATGCCATAAAACAAAAAAACAACCAACCAAAAAAATCAATTCAGTGTTATGAGTATTTCTAGACAACCTAATATTTTAGAGATTGTAGTACAACATGATCCGAAGGCGAATTGGCATGGCGAAGGAAGCATTCCAGAAGTTGATTAAGGTATTAAGAAACAGGAGAATTTTGCTAGAAACTAGGAAGAAAGTACTGGATTGCTACATGCTGTTGGTCCTTCAATATGGCAATGAATGCTAGACAATATCATCAAAGATGAAAGAAAAACTTGAAGCAGCTGAAATGTGGTTCTACAGAAGGATGCTGCGAATCTCATGGATCAAGCATGTGAGCAATGATGAGGTTTTGGAAAGAATGGAAATAAAATGGAAATTAATATTGAACATCAGGAAGAGACAGCTGAAGTTCCTGGGACATGCAATGAGAAAGGAGGGCTTGGAGAATTTGATACTAACAGGCCAGATAGAGGGAAAAAGAGAGAGGGGGAAAGCGACGGATAACATGTTTGAAGGACCTAATTAGGTGGACGATGGAACAAGGATTGCATGGTGTAACAGGAGAAGGCGTACTCATAGCCACCAGAGATAGGGAAACGTCGAAGGCCATGATTGCCTACGTCCTGAAGGGACAGGGCACATAGAAGAAGAAGTACAACATGACACATAATTTTGATCTTGACCAGAAAAAAAGCAAAAAGAAAATAATCCAACAGTGGAATTTTGGAGCCTTAAACCTAATTACTCTTTATTTTTATTTAATTTTACTTACCTGGGTAGTTTCATCAAACCCGAGGGTGGCACAAAAGAGGAGATTCAAAGAAGACTGGGCAAAACCAGCAGTGTGTTTAAGGAAATGAACAAAATTTGGAGATCAAAACAAGACAGCACCAACACCAAGCTCAAGCTATGCCAGAGCTGTGTTGTATTTACTCTCCTCCACAGATCTGAGTGCTGGAGAATGACTAAGGCAGATCTTGACAAACTTCGATTCTTCGATCCTTTGATCTCAAGACAGAAAAAAATAATGCCTAACCTACATAGTATGGAAGAACACAATTTAGGAGAGATAACAAAATTTATTAATAGCTACAAAGGACAGGAAATTGTGGAGACATGATTGCCTGTGTTGTTCATGTCGAGGAGATCATTTATGAAAAATAAGGAAGAGCGTCAGGCCTAGGATAGAGCCCTGAGGGACACCAGCTTTTGTACAGTAGGATGATCCTTTATCTGACACCCCCTGTAACTGGTTCGTCTTTCTCTTTACTCTCCTCCTATCTAATCTTTTACTCTTAAGTAGTCCCCTGCGCATCAGTGATGTTACCACCTGGCATGGGGTGAAATGATTAATAAAAAAAGAAAAAAATTAAGTATTTACAATAATTGGGTTTTCACATGTCTTCCATTATATATTTTTTCCAATTATAATTTTTGTACTTTAGTTCTTTACAGTATACCTTCCTAATATGGTAAACATTTTTGAACAGTCTACTATTGTCCTAAAAATATTAGTGTATTATAGAATAGCATCAGTCCTCTTCTATGGCAGTGAATACTGGACAATCTCCTCACAGATGTGAAGCAATAGAAATGCGAATCTACAGAAGGATGCTGAGAATACTTTGAATCAAACATAAGTTATGATGTAGTTTTAGAGAAAACAAAAGGACGCTAACACTTAACACCAGGAAGCAATAGTTGAAATTTCTAGGGCACATAATGAGGAAAGAGGGTTTGGAAAATTTGATTCTCTCATGACAGAAAAAAAATAATGCCTAACCTACATAGTATGCTTAAGTAAATGGATGGAAGAACACAATTTAGGAGAGATAACAAAATTTATTAATAGCTACAAATGACAGGAAATTGTGGAGTAATGATTGCCTGTGTTGTTCATGTCGAGGAGATCATTTATGAAAAATAAGGAAGAGCGTCGGGCCTAGGATAGAGCCCTGAGGGACACCAGCTTTTGTACAGTAGGATGATCCTTTCTCTGACACCCCCTGTAACTGGTTCGTCTTTCTCTTTACTCTCCTCCTATCTAATCTTTTACTCTTATGTAGCCCCTTGCACATCAGTGATGTTACCACCTTGCATGGGGTGAAATGGTTAAAAAACCCAAAAAAACTAGAATTCAAGCATGGTTGTCTAGCTTCTCATTCCAAACTGCCATCTATTACAGTACCCACACATTCACTGTCTAGTCTGCTGATTTTGCTATGTATCTAGAGATCTGGACAAAATTCAAAGAAGAATCATTAACGTTATTGGTCCTGAGAGAGTGTCTCTCTTTTAATCTCTTTGCCACTGTCACAATCTAGCTTTCCTGTGGCATTTCTATAAATATTTTTATGGTAATTGTTCTGATGATTATTCCTCATTAGTACCTCGGCTTCATGAACTTAAGTGCATTACTAGGTTGGCAACTAGGTCTCATAATTTCAATGTTGAAATTGCTTGTTGTAACCATAATTTCTATGCTAAGCATTTCTTTTCTCACATTTCTTACTTGTGGAGCTCTCTTCCAGCTTTCTCCTTTCCTATCAACTATGATCTTTGATATATCTCAAAAAGGGATATATATAATATTCAAAGTAGCAAAGTGGTTGTTGCAAATGTAACTGGTAGGACAATCTAGCAAGTAGCCGTAATGGACTGGTACTCATCGTATGCAGTATGCTTAGGCGTAGGCTTATGCAATAGTCAATAGGTGTTTCAGTAGATGTAGTCTGTATTTATGACTGACACCAGCCAATCTTATTATTGTGAAGGGGAACCAAGGTGTATGCATATTCATTACATCAATCTTCTACGAATTAAATGCAATATCAGTCATCATTTTCTGTCTCTTTGAATCTTGTTCGATTATTGTCCTCTTTGTTTATTTCACTTTGTGTAACCCCTTGCATCCTTTTATTGCCTTGCTTGGGGGTGAAACATTCTCAAAAAGTCCAATACAATTAAAAGAAGTACTGAAAATATAGCTGTTGTTATATATATATATTTTACAAGAATGGAGAAACTGATATTAAAACCCAGCAGTTTTGTCCACAATGCTTAACTTTAAATCATTTCATTGTCTGTTCTTCTACCTAGCTTGAAAACTACAGGCTAGTATATAGTCAAGAGGCACTACAAGATCTCTATTCCTGTAATGCCCAGCTCCCCCCACCTCTCAACTTAATCTTTTCAACTTTGCTCAAACTGCTATTCTCTTACTCATAAGTTCAGTTCTGTATTGATTTTCTGATGAATAACTGGAAGTCTGTCCAGAATGGTGGCTCAGTAGAAGAACACTGGAAAAGATACAATGAGATTAGAAGTTCAATGCCAATATCTCATCTTAGAGGGGTGAAAAGTGAACAGCTCAGTTGTTAAGGCATTGAGAAAGAGGTTGCACATTTTGTGGTTCAATGCTTATAAATCACTAGGGAGCTGATGGGTGGTAGCAATAGTTGTGGGATGAGTGCAGCATCAGCCACAGCAGAAATCTGTGTTTATTGAGCCATCATAAATGGCATGTGTCAGGTGTAGAATTTGAACAAAGGCTGCGCAAGGAAGAGCCGTTTCCTGAGTGTGAACAAAAGCCATTGTCTTTGATTGATCTTCCTCTTCTTATGTAAAGATTTCCTATTGTTACCATATTCTTTGACTGTTGTTTTTCTAATTGCATACAATTTTATATATATTCACACACACACACACACACATGTATGCCCTGATTTTATATATATATTGATTTAATCTGAATTCAACTATGAACTGATGTATGAGTTAATTTTGTATTTTCTTTGTTTTTTGTAATTAAGTTTCTTATATTGTTCAGATTAAATTTTTAAAAAAATCTAAGTTAGTACAACCCTCCTCCCCCGCCCTTTTCATGGATCACATTATAATGGGGTCAAACACGTGTTTAAAAATTCAATTATAAATAGAAATATATCTGTAAAGAAAAGTATGATTAAAAACAAATGAAAAACTTTTCTTTTCCTATGCTTAAGTCCGTCAGAGGAGGAAATGTGATGGTAAAGAAAATTTTTCCTTTTCTTTTTATGTGTACATACGTATGAGAGAGAGAGAGAGAGAAAGAGATGTAAGTGGAAAAAGTTTTCATATGATGCGTTTCATCCCTGAGGACTTCATCAATCACAAAAACTTTTTCCCACTTTGTCACACATCTTCCTCCTAAACTGTTCTTGATGTATAAAAATGTATATACTGTTATCCCACACCCACCCACACACACACACACACACATATATATTGCTTGGTAAATTGAATGACAAAATGAAAAAAACCCTATGGGATGTGTTTTGTCCTTCAAAATGGCTACTTCAGATGAAATCATATTTTTATTAATAGGATCAAACATATGTTTTTCGAGGGAATGAAATACAAGCAAACATCATATAGGATTTGTTTTTTCTCATTCGATTTATCTATCATTTGTCTGAGATATAGATTTTATATGTCATATTTTTCCATGTACTTTTATATATCTATATATGAAATTATTTGTTTGAACATTATTTTTGATCGATACTCATATTTAAGTAGATATTTTGTTTATAATCAAACAGTATATATATTTATTTCTCCCGACCTGATTATTTACAATAAATTTTTGTGAGGAAAATCCTGCCGAATGATACACATTTTTGTAACAAAAATTATCATAAATAATCAGGCCAGTAAAAATAAATATATCAAATGTTTGCTTATAAAGAGAATATCTACTTAAATGCGAGTATCGATCAAAAATAATGTTCAAACAAATAATTTCAAATTGTCGGTTATTTATAACCAAGTTCGTTAATCTTCATTAATTTCCATAACATGTTTACATTTGTTGACATGATGATACATTTCAGAGCAGATATGGTTATTACGATGAATCAAACATTGTGTTATATAGGCTTTATGTGACTTTGTTTAGACTGTTGGTCATTCATGGTCGAGAGGTATAAGACGCGCCAGATCAATTGGTGGCTTCACTATGTGGATAGGGGTTGCAGGTTTGAATTCTGCCGAATGACACATTTTTGTAACAAAAATTTATCGTAAATAATCAGGCCAGTAGAAATAAATATATATACTGTTTGATTATAAACAGAATATCTACTGAAATACGAGTATCGATCAAAAATAATGTTTAAAAAATAATTTCAAATTATCGGTTGTTTATAACCGATTTTGTTAATCTTTGTTAATCTTTGTTAATACATATATATATATAAAAAATATAATGGGGTTATACATACATACATAGCTATATATATATACAGTACTGTGCAAAAGTATTAGGACAAGAAGTATTTTATCTTTTATGAGGCATATTGATAAAAAATAAGCAATTTAATTAAAGTAATTTTATTTGATTTACTCAACAAATGCTTTAACAAGAAAAAAATAGTTTTTTTTTTTTTTTTTTTTTTATAAGCGTTTCACCCCGAGCAAGGCATGTCACTGCCACTACTGCGCAGGGGGCTACGTAGAGTGGAGAAAGGATGATTAAATATAGGAAATGCCAGAGGGTGGATGATAGGCGGGTAAGGATACCAAGAATGAGGGTTGGGTAGATGAGAGCGTTCTGAGAATAGTTGGGAGTTAGTGTGATAGGAGGTGTCTATTGACCCTACATTTAAACACCTGGAGATTGTAACTGTCGGGAAAGCAGACTTGTGGAAGGGAGTTCCACAGGCGGGAAGTGCGAGAAAAGAAGCTGTTGGAGTAGAATTTACGGTTACATCTTATTTGTTTAACTGTAAAAGGGTGGGACCTAGTTGCTAATCTAGTATCTCATGTAAATTTGTGCTTAGGCGGCACCAGTGATCTAAGCTCATCGGAGCAGTCACAAAATAAATTTAATATTTAGTATAATAGCCTTTTACTTTGATCACAGCCTTCATTCTGTCAGGCATTGACATCACAAGCTTCTTCAATGTATCTAATGGTATCTCCTGCCAAGCAGCTTGTATTTGTTCCCAAAGTGTGTCTTGCAAAGTAACATTAGATTTATCCATTTTTTTATGCAAAATCTCCCATAGATGTTCAATAGAATAGTTTCAAAATAACTTGTTTAATAGAAAATAGGAAAAATTAAATATAATTTCTTTTTAATACATTTCTTTTACACTTAGTTTTAAATAATCAATATTTATTAGCAATTTACTTGGCTTTTCACCCTGTATTTGAATTTCAGTGAGGTTTTTAGGAAAATCACCCCTGTCCTAATACTTTTGCACACTACTGGCAATATGCAAAAGTGTTAGGATGATTTGAAACTTTATTTTGATGCCTCATCTAAATCTAAACTTATTTTATAAATGGAACTGTGTGTATGTGCGTCTATGTGTGTGTGTCCATTACCTATAGACTCTGAAACGGCTGAACTGATTTTCTTGAAAATTTACACAGTTGTACTATAAGCATCTGCAAGTGTTCTTAGCTAGGTTTTGTGTCAAGGTACCCCCAATAAATATCGAAAATCGATAATCGAAAAAATCAGGTTAAGTGATCCGATTTTAATCAAATTTGATACACTCATAGACAAAAAAACATAAGAAACGATATTCAGAAGTATATATATAAAAGGCAAGATGTTTGTGTGTGTATCTGTTTATCTGTCTGTATGTCCTTTATACAAATCCACAATTTTTATCTGATTCTCACCAAACTTCAAAATTTGACTTACATCCATTCATTTTTTTTTTTTCAGTCTACGGTTTTGCTTTAACTGGAAACAACTATTGCTTTTTAGTCTTTCGTGCCAACATTCAAAGAGCCTGAGCTCCAGGACCATGGATTAGTTTTAAAGCTTTCATTGCACCCGAACAACGCCGGGTTATACTGCTAGTAAAAGATAAAATAGTTCTTGTCCTAATACTTTTGCACAGTACTGTATATATACTAGGTGCGATTGGTAAATTGTCGCAGTTATCTTGATGCCTCATAAAAGATAAAATAGTTCTTGTCCTAATACTTTTGTACAGTACTGTATATATACTAGGTGCGATTGGTAAATTGTCGCAGTTATCTTGATGCCTCATAAAAGATAAAATAGTTCTTGTCCTAATACTTTTGCACACTACTGTATATACATGTGTGTGTGTGTGTTTGTCACTGACACATTTGAAATATTCCTTCTTTGTCCCATAATAATTATTAAATTTATTGTATGAAATTTGTATCCAAATGTAGCACTTTTTATAGGACATTGTGAGCAATTAGTACAGTTTTTCAAACTTATAAATAATTTTCTTCAAAGCATATTTTTAAATGCCAAATGATGCAGGTGATCATGGCTCTCCACAAATTTTTGTTCATTATCCCTGAATTGCGATGCATTCTTTTCTTTTCACTAATTTTCCCATTATACAAGAACTAAGAGCCACTCAAGGTACAGGGTTACAGAAGGAGGTTGTTATACAAAAAGAAAAAGAAATAAGTATCACAGTTTATGAGGTTATCTGGGAAAAATAGCAGTTAACCCTAGATTTGAAGAGATTAAGATTGTAGTAGTTGGGAAAGTATTCTCTTGGGAGTCAGTTTCACAAAACAGCAGTTCATGGGAGAAGCTCTTTGAGTGGAACTTTTTTCTTAGTAATAGAATACAAAGAGAATGTGGATGATTCTACTCGGTGTATGTGGTGTGGCAGGTTTTAGCTGTGTGGGTTAGAATTAGTAAAACTAAGTAATGTAGCTCATTAGAACATTTTCCATGGAGATAGCAATAGAATCGAGGCTTGCAACATTTTATTCTGGGGAAAGAGGTTGTAGGGTAGAAAATAATCACAAGACAACGTGGAAAAAATAGTAGAGTAGTTTCTTGTTGCCTTCTCCATGGTGTTAAATTCAAAATCTTTCCTCTTTTTGACACGTAAGGCTTGAGAGCCTATCTACCCTGCTATCCAAATCCATAAAGAGACTTTTTCAAATATATAAACCATTATTTATAATATATGTACTTTATCCAAGTATTGATTTGTCAGTAAAAAATTCAAATTGAAAGCCTTCTCACGCCTGTTAGTGGAACTCCTCCCTGACTGTCCAGGAGTATATCTGTACTCACCATGCTTGCCCAATTGCAGGTTGATGAAGCTGTTTAACCCATTGCTCTTATCCTACACCAGTTTCTACACAAGGCTATAGAATCCTGTCTGTTATGCTATTTACCCATTGCTGGGGGGGGGGGCTGGAGAATAAATATCTTTCCCAAGGGTATTTGCATGTAAGTTAATGTACCGAACACAACTCAAATTTAGCCCTTTGATTCCTCAATCCAAGCTGCTGTCCATTACTCTACCATGCAGTTATTGAAACAAAAGAAATGAGGAAAGTATCTATTTAATGCTTATAAATATATCATAACAAAAGCTGTATGCTTTTAATAAATTCTGCTGTTTTATCCATTTTTTTTTCATTTTTTTTTTTTAATGGGAATATCCATTTTTATCTGGAGTGAAATTCTCAAGCATCCTTTATGTTAACTCCACTGAGCCAGAATACATTTAATACAATATTTTTGTTCTCTTTTTCTTCCTCTCTCTTTCTCAGAGATCATTGAAAAGATAAAAAAAATGGGAAGAATTGTTAACTCCACTGAGTGGTCTCCCTTGGCCACTCTTCACAATAGAGACAATTTAGTCACCGGAAACAGTGAATTATGGCGGCGAGCAGTTCGCATGTGGTGAAATAAAAATTAACTTTTTTTCAAACAGTTGTCGGTGTCTATATTCCATTTAGACTTTGTATAGCTCTGCAAATTTTTTGATTGGAACAATCTTTTGATAAATTGAGAAGCAGTATTTTTGGTTTTTGAAGTCAAGAAGTCATTATGCAGTTTGCACAATTGCATAAGAGATAGATTTTCTCTATTTGTATGGTGGTAGTGGGTTCATGCCTGCTAAGGCAGAAGCAGTAACTAAGAAGTGCTAAATAAGAACCAGGCGAGGTCAGAAGAATGAAAACAATTTACTCTCGCAGATTAAATAAAGGGTTCATTTTTAAATTCTCTGATGGTTACCCAAATTGGCATGCATCTAATAAAGGCCAAGAAAAAATGGCAAAAACATTGTTATTAGAACAAAGATGAGGATATTAGTCCAACTCTAAATAACATAAAGTAAGTAAATTAGACAACTCATTTATGACATTCATAATATTTCTAAATCAACGAATCCAATATCTTGGCAAAAATAAGTCTTTTTTTGCTTTGAAATCATTTAAGCTTCTTTTTTTTTTAGAAAAAAAAATTTCTTCCTCTTCTTCTTAATGTGTTATGTCTCTTCAGGACGTAGACATTATGGGCTTCCACTTGGCTCTATCTCTTGTTGCTCTCAATATTTTTCCTCTTGGTGTCTTGTTGTGGAGTAATTTTCACACTGAAGGTTATAATCATGCAATATTGGTTGCTAATCGACTTAACATACCCAAAATGTTAGGAACTTGAACTTCCACTGAAATCTGACTTCTTAGTATTCGGCTAATTACCGACTAATATCAACTGCCAAGTATTTCTACTAAACTCCAATAGAAGTCTAAAGAACTTCCATGAACTTCTCAAGAACTCCTCCCGAACTTCCAGTTAACTCTTATTAATATAGAAGGGAGAGTCCATTATCTGAGGAATAGGTGTGTTTCCCCATAACATATATCTCCCAAACCCTGCTCTGCCATTCATTTGCACAAGTTTATCAAGTCTTGTGCTGCTTCCCCTCTTTTTCCCCTCTATTCATCCTGTGAATATTAGATTCTCTAGACCCTCTTTCCTCATTACATGTCTAAGGAACCTCAGCTATCTCTTCCTCATGTTAAGTATGAGTTTTCTTCTCATTTGCATCCACTCCAAAACCGCATCATTGCTCGCATACTCAGTCCATGGTATCCTCAGCTTCCTTCTGTAGAACCACATATCACCCAGTTCACACTCCACCCACGTCTATTGAACAGGTGAAGAGGCTCATTCCTTGTTCCCTGTTTAGGATGCGGTTTCCGGTTTTCTCTTTTCCAATCTTTTCACTCTTTTCTTTTTTTTTCTTTTTTTCAATTGGAGTAGATAGACTAAACTATCGCCTGGTTCATACTCCACCCTCGTCTATTGAACAAGTGAAGAAGCTCATCCCTTGTTCCCTGTTTAGGATGTGGTTTCCGGGTTTCTCTTTTCCAATCTTTTCCAATCTTTTCCCTCTTACATAGCCCCCTGCACATCAGTAGCATTACCGCCTTGCTCGGGGTGATATGATTAAAAAAAAAAAGCAAAGACATCACATAGCAGGTTAGCACTCTTTTCTTTGTTTCCAATGAGATTTTCCTGTCCGTCAGTACTCTGATTAACTTTTGAAATATGTCCTTGGCCATGCCAATGTGTCTTTGGATCTCACTGTCACACTTTCTATCCTCTGTCAGAACACTTATTTAGGTATTTAAATTTTTATTTTAGTTTCTTCAACTTGTAATTAGCATTTTGGAGTCTTCTTTTTGCTGATGAAAATGCATTCAGTTTTCTTGAAGTTTATGCTCAGTCTTATGTATTGAATAAAGTACTTAGAATGACTCTCGAACCAACAATAAACTTCTTTGGCTTCCAGAAATGAGGTGTTCTCATATTTTTAATTTTTGACCAAACTGTAAATTTTTATCTGTGAGTTTATCATGGATACTTAAGAAAAACTTTAAGGAAGAGAAAAGCTGAAAATTTGTATCAGAAGTGAAATCGCAATTTATTGCTCCACTTGACATGGACCGGCAAAACGCAAACGTATCACATTGGCATAAGTCTTTGCATATTTTCTAGAAAACAATTTCTCAGCCATTACAGTTTTTAATTTCCTTCTCTTCTTTGTTTCTCACTTTCATGACCCTCAGCGATTTTATCTCTGAAAAACGATATTTTGTAATCTGCAACATTTGTAGAATATAAAGCATGCATACACGCATACACACACACATACATATACACACATGCGCACACACATATACACACACGCACACACACACACACACACACACACTTCATTGAAAGCAAAAGATTAATCGAGCAAACCATTATCCTATTATCAACATTAAAATAAGTTGTTAGTTTACTGTAGTCTGAAGACAGATATTCATCAAATATTTTTGAGATATTTACTCAGGTTTAAAGTGTGAAAATAATTAAGGGTTGGAAGAGTGTGTACCACATTCAAGAAAAAGACACATTTGAAGCCATAATGCTTTAAAGATTTACTAAAGTTTACAGGAAGATTTGTTTGTTTGTTTCGAGGTTTAACGACCTATCAATCTTTATGGGATCATTTAAGGTCATAACCAATGATTTTGGGGTCAGGTTATTTTATTTTTACAACATTTTTTTTTTTCGAGTATCAAGATTCATTGAGATTTGTTTTTAAGAGCAGGGTCCCCAAATCCTACCCTTGTTATTTAACCCATAACTGGAGGGAAGTGACGGATTAATACCTTTCTTAAGGGTACCAGTGCTTAAGTGAATGCAGGGTATTCAACTGGAATTCTGACTCGGCTCACCGATTTGTCTTTCCGAGCCGATATCTACTGCACCACAACACACATGCATCAACAGCACCTGATATTCCCAAGCTGTCACCCATCTAAGTACTGACCAGGCTCAACGTTGCTTAACTTTGGTGATCGAGCGAGAACCGGTGTATTCAACGTGATAGGCTGTAAGCCTTTTACAGGAAGAAGTCCAAGGCCAAATAAAGGTTGGAAGTGTGAAGAACTAATATTATAAGAAGGGAAGCCTTGAAAATCAGCATTTGATATCCTAATTTAGAGACATTTACTAAGCTTTATAGGAAGAAGTACAATGCCAAATAGGAGTTGGAAGATTGTGAAGCACTAATATTACAAGAAGGGAAACCTTGAAAATTTAAGGCTCTAATTTTTAGATATTTACTAAACTTTACAAGAGCAAGTATAACGATAATCAAGGGTTGAATAATAAAATGTGATGCAGGAAAACTAATAAAGATGACGTCTTAAAAAATCAGCATTTGAGGTCCTAACCAGAAATTGAACACTGACTACAAGCTTCACTTATTCTGCTGCGTTTATCACTCTATTAAACATCTTTATATTATTTCCCTGTTTTTGTTCCTCTGACTGCTATTTTGCTGAAATTGCCATAAACTAGAACCTTTTTTTAAATTAGAATTTTCTTTATTTTATTTTATTTTATTTTTTTTTTCAGTATAAAAATTAGTGGAGAGAGTTTACTAAAATTCAGCAAATTTCTGTATTTTTCATTAATCTGAACATTAAAAATTGGTACGAATGAGAAAATTTACAACTAAAAATCACAAGACTGGCTACATATTTTATCTAAGCATTGTCGTCTTGCGGCTTTGGCCGAGATAGAACTTACTACATCCTTCCTTGTGCATTTGGAACCCTGGTGCAGCGAAATGCATAATCTTGTCAAATACTTGATGCTTCACCAGGGCTTCCAAGGGTGTTTTTCTTGTGACACCAACACTGGATGGGTTGCGTCCAAGCCCCATCCTGTTATTTAACCCATAACTGGAGGGAAGTGATGGATTAATATCTTTCCCAAGAGTACCAGTGCTGAAGTGAATACAGGGTACTCAACTGGAATTCGAACTTGGCTCACTGATTTCTCTTTCCAAGCCGATATCCACTGCACCAAAACGCACATCTGTCACTATACGCTTACAACACCTGGTATTCCCAAGTGGTCACCCATCTAAGTACTGACCAAGCTCATGTTGCTTAACTTTGGTGATTGAACGAGAACTGGTGTATTCAACGTGATATGCCGTAAGCATAAACTGATTCTATTTCAAAGTCAACATTTATCTATTCGACATATCCTCATAATTTGCACTTTTTACCCTCTCTTATACCTCCATTCATAAAACAACTGAGTTTAATAATCCACTACTTTGAATGACTCTTGGGCATTGTGTTGGGTGAGGAATAGCCTAGATAAGAAATTAGACCCACTGTCACAGTAATGGGGAGTATAGATTTGAGTTTGAGTTTTGTTTAATGGCATATCAATCTCTGTGGGTTATTTAATGCCAAAAAAGTGGGGTTTTAAGGTATTTTTCAATGTTTGGTTGTTGTGAGAAAGTTGAGTTAGCCAGATTTTGATGAAAAATTTTATTTTATTTTAAAAATTGAAGATGTCTTCTAGTTTTGTATTAAAAAATTTATTACTGGTAATAATTATGTATTATGGCAATTTTTTTTCTTAAAAATGTATTGGTAATATTTTTCTTTCAAAAAATGTATATTTTTCTATAAAAGTCTATTTTTATGTATATATTTCTATAAAGAGTCTATTGTTATACTTTTATAGTGTTTTGACCTCAGTTTGGGGGTTAACTATTTGCCCATAACTGGGACCCTAACAGGTGCTACTCGGGGTCAGGGTGGACCTGGGAACAACAGCAATTAACAGGTGGTTCCATGCTCCTCACAACCTCCTAACCAGAGGCCTTGCTGCTGGATGCAGTTTACTGTCATACCCAGGACCAGGGGAGTATAGAGTGGTTGAACTCAAGAAACTATCAAACTGAGTTGCCAGATAAACTTTTTTTTTAATCATATCACCCCAAGCAAGGCATTCCACTGCCACTATAGCACAGGGGGTTACATAGAGCGATTGGATATCGGAAATGTCAGAAGGAGGGTGATAGAGGAGTAAGGAGGTACATAGGAAGAGTGTTTGAGAGAATAGGTGCGAGTTACTGTCTTAGGAGGGGTCTATTGATTTTACATTTAAACTCCTGGAGGTTGTAGCCGTCGGGGAAGCAAGTATGCGGAAAGGAATTCCACAGGCGGGAAGTGTGAGAAAAGAAGCTGTTGGAGTAGAAATTGCAGTTACATTTCATCGGTTTCACTGTAAAAGGGTGGGACCTAGTTGCTAATCTAGTATTTCGTGCAAATTCATACCGAGGGGGCACCAGTGATCTAAGTTCATCAGAGCAGAAGCCATGAAAGTATTTATAGAAGAGGCACAGGGAAGCCACGTCACGCCGGTGAGAGAGTGACTGCAGGTGGCCAGCCAAGTCGGTATCGATCACATTACAGATTCTCTGTTGTATTTTGTCAAGAACCCCAAGGAGAATAGCAGGGGCACCTGACCAGATGTGACAGCAGTATTCAATACACGGGCAGATGGTAGATTTATATATGTGCATGATAGATTCAGACGGAAAGAACTTCCAGGCCATGTATAGAGAGCCGACTTTTATAGCAGCGGATTTAGCAATGGATTCGACGTAGTCATTCCACTTGAGGTCCGCTGAGAGTGTAAGGCCAAGGAGGCGTAGTGTTTTACTCTCTGGGAGGCAAGCCTGTTCCATGCTAATGGGAGAGAGGTGCGGTTGTCTATGATGGTTAATTGATAGTAGCTTCGTTTTGGAAGAATTGAAATTTACAGGCCATTTCTTACCCCACTCTACCACGGATTGGAGATCCTTTTCAAGCTCGGCAGCGAGGTTCACCTTGTTGCCCACACCAGATGTTTGATCGAGGCGAGAGTAAACCGTGGTGTCATCGGCGTACATGCCTACTTGGGATCTGATGGCTTAACTTAGAGAATTATTGTGTTATGTTAGGCATCACTACAATTATTTTCTAAGCCCACAAAGCTATAGTAATGGGAGTCACGGTAAAGGTGGATGTTATAAAACAGGCCAACTGTTCATCTTTGTGTTTGTACTGCTGTGGGGCTCTCTACCCAGCCTTTTTTTTTCTTGGGGAAGAGTTTCATTTTTGACTGAGTGTTAATTTGGTACTGTTATGTGCTAAGCGTAACAAAAGGGGAAAAAAAAATGATTGACCAAAACTCAGAGATAAATCACAGACAAATATTTAATTTACAAAACACACCAAATAAAATATTTACAAATATACAATTTTTGTTGCATTCAAAACAAGAAGCATAGAGTTTACTACTGGCAAGTGTTACGAGGAGAGAAGGGGAAGGTAAAGAATCAAGTATCTTTACCCAGTTAAGTTGGCGAGGAAATTAAGTGCTATACCTCTTGGGAATACTCAAATGAGTAATATAAAGAATAATTTTAAGTATGGTCAATGAAATCGTCAAAAATATGTATTTACCCATATAGTTCCATGAGGTTCTCTTTCAGGTTTTAGTTGGTCGGCAGCTTTTCTTAGAGATTCTTTCGGCTGGATATAAATGCTTGAATTATAACCGAAGTTGATATGACAGCAAATCTTTTTAACAACTATCTCTTAAATTTTTAGTTTGTCGTCGACTTTACTTAGAGAGATTCTTTCAGCTGGATATAAATCCTTGAATCAAAACCGGAGTTGATGAGGTCAGCCCATCCTGTTATCAACTAAATACTCACTGCCCAAAACCTATTCTTATAGGGACTAACACCTAATTTGCATATTTCTAGAACCTTTTGAATTCTCTAGATTTTACTCAAACGTTCTGGCATCTTCCAAACGTTCTATTTCTAATTTGCTTATTTTTACGACTACTTTCTGAATTAAAACTTTTTTGTAACAACACATAGGACTCAATAGAACCCCTTGCTACAACTTTTAGACATTATTAATATTATTTTTATAAATAAATGCATCCTCGTAACAGTACACCAAAAAAGAATTAGACTTTCATGACTTTTTAAAAGAGTCTGGTAAATATGATACTGTTGGCTTGAGGGCCAGGAGACCCTCATTTTGTCCCATTCTCTTTCCGCTTTGTCACACCTGCATGTCTTGTTTCACACAAAAATAGGCAAAAACATTTTTTAAAAACAAGTTAGCAGATATGAGAAACAATAAATGATTAGAACATTTCTTTTATTCCATACTCTCATGAAAACACTCAGAAAACAATATTTCTATGTCTTTGTTGAATAATGTATATAATCATATGCCTATTATCTCATGCAATAAGTTTTTAATGTTTTTCTCATATTTTCAAGAATTTATTCAAAATAATTTTATATGTAATAATGATAACCAGTATTTTATTATTTGGCACATATCAATAATGTAATCATTAGAATGAATGAATATTTTAATATTTTTAATAGGGAAGAAAACGCAGAGGAAGCTCATGAAAGGAAGAAGTTAAAATATGACGAACTGCTGGAGAGTTGCAGGGTTAAAGGCTGGAGGGCTAGCTGCACTCCTATAGAAGTGGGGACTAGAGGATTTGCAGCAAGGTCCTTATGCATAGCCTTAACAGATATTGGGATAGTGGGAGTAAAAAAAGAAAAGCACTCAAGTCCCTAACCGAAACAGCGGAAAGAACAGCTAATTGGTTATGGATCAAAAGAGAGAGTGCCTGGATTCCAAATTGTTAGCTAAAATTCCCTGAAATTCTTCGTCTAAATTAATGTTTCGGACGAGCTCATGCGGTTCGCCTCTAAATGGAAAGTGGCTCTGACTGTCGCCAATCAGAAGCATTTGCAGTGTTTTGTACCAGGCATAAACATAATTTTCCAGTGTCTGAAAGCGCTTATCAAGGGTGGACCAGAAACTGATCATCTCTGGTCAGGTTGGCGCAGTGAGGGGGATATGATGTTGAAAGACCCGAAACCCCCCAGTGATCCTCACAATGACATCGCTGACGACACCCTGTAGCGCCCCCATTACGGTGCGTATGTTTGAAATCATTTTCCTGGAAATAAGTCCTAACTTCTATAATATGCAATGCATTTTTATAGTAAGATTCTATGCAATTCATTTCTATGAATGCCTTTAGTATTTTCTGTGTCTCTATACATATAATCATTAGAATGGATGGAAATTAATGTTCTTTGTGATAATTTGCTAATATTTATATATTTTTTTAACTAGCAGTATAACCCGGCATTGCTTGGGTGTAATGAAAGCCTTAAAAGTAATCCATGGTCCTGGAGCTCAGACTCTTTGGACGTTGGCAAGAAAGACTAAAAAGCAATAGTTGTTTCCAGTTAAAGCAAAACCGTAGACTGAAAGAAAAAGGAATGGATGTCAGTCAAATTTTGATTTCCTGGTATCGACATCAAATAAGTTTTTTTTGTCGTAAACAGAATTTTGAAGGCTAAATAAGTCCTCTGAGTAAATGGTATCATGGCTGAGACTAAGAACTACAATTATACCTACTTAGAGCCAAACCTGAAGCAAAAACTAAAATAAAAGGGCTGAAAAAATACAGACATACGGGCAGATAAACAGACACACACAAACATCTTGCCTTTTATATATATATATATATATATATTATTGATTTTCTGTGACAGGAGGGAAATATATATAAAAACACAGCGGGCTTTATTATATATATATATATATTCTTCACTACTTGACAACATGATTATTGCAAAAAGATAAAATAATATGGCCCTGTTTAAGAGCAAACACATGTCAAGAGCTTTCATAACTGGTTGTAAAAAGAATGAACTGAGCCAATGCTGGCTTGCTATTGTCCCTCTAATGAACTGAGCTGATGCTGCCTCGCTATTGTCTCTCTCTCCATGAGTGTGACAGGAGGGAAATGTATTTTTATTTATTTCGTTTTGTTAGGGGTATTGGCTGGGGGGTTTTGATATTGTGATATTTTGTTGACAGTTGGAATGTTTTGTGGAGAGTGTTAGTGTGTGTTGGTGGGTGTTAGCAAGATAATGGAGTCAGTCTGTGACCGTTGGAATTTATTAGTTGGTGCGGATATTTTTTCTGTTTATTTTTATTTTTGCAGAGTCTTTACAATCGGTGTAAGTTTGCATGTTTAATCTTAATATTGGGTTTAGGGAATGTGTTTTTTGTCTTACATTTTTAATTTTTTATATCATTGTTTGGGAATCGCTTTCTCTATTCAATTTTTAATTTTGAATCTTTGATTTTTAATTAGATCATTTTTTGGAAATCATTTTCACTATTAAATTTGTAAGTTTTAATTTTCTATTCTCATATAAATTTCTATTCTCATATCTAGTCTATATATGATTCGATTTGTTATGGTTATTAACCTTACTGTAATTTTATTTATGGTTATAAATCTTACTCTAATTATGGTTATGATTATTAACCTCATTCTAATTATGGTTATGGTTATTGGCCTTACTCTAATTATGGTTATTGACCTTCCTAATTATGGATTTTTGACCTTACTTTATAATTAATATTGGTTAACATCAATTGTGGTTATTAAACTTACTTTATTAGTTAAAACTAATAATAGTTCTACACCTTATTTTAATTCTTAACTTCTATTTTCACATCTATTCAATATATAATTCATCTTATTTTGGTTATGGTTATTAACTTTAATTGATCCTATTCTAATATTGATTATTAACCTTACTCTAATTGTGCTTATTAACTTTACTAATTTTAGCTATTAACCTTACTTTCTAATTAATCTTAATTAATACCGATTATGGTTACCAACCTTATTCTTTTAGTCAATACTAATTATGGTTATACACCTTATTTGTAAATATTAAACCTTGTAAATTTTTTTTATGTATACACATATGTATATATACACCTATATGTATGGGTCATATTCTTGGCTCTTGTAGTGTTTTTTAGCATGATTGTAATGTTAGCTCTCTGATGTGCTTGCAGTTTACTGTGATTTCATGCCTCTGGTTTAAAAGCTTGTTACTGTTCATAACTTTAAGTATCTCAATTTTTTCTTGAAGACAGAGGAAACATGGTTCCTTTATAGATTTAGGTGTTCTTGCTTGTTTAAGGATTTTCCATTTAACTCTAGGTGTTTTATTTTCGTTTTTTTAACTTCTAAAAATATTTGGAGAGAGATGTCATGTTTAGTTTTTCTTTGTTATTGAAGGATGACAGGTGATTATAAAATCGCTTTTTAAATACGTTCAAAGTATTTCCGATATACATTTTTTCATCCTTAGGATTCTCCATGGATGAGATCGAACACATATATATCAGGGATTTTGTTTGACATTTGTTGTTCATGGGGCATTGGTTAGGGTTTCTACAGTTACAGGGGTTGTAATTATGGGTTGGATTGGTATTAGTTTTGGAGTTATTTTTGTTGTGTGCTTTTAATATTTTGTTGTTATGTACTTTAATTATTTTTTTCTAGATTATTGGAGCAGCTATAGCTTAGTTTAATTGTATTTTTATTGACTATTTTATTTAGATGGTTATTTTTGGGGAAATGCTTATCTATTAGTTGAAGAAATTTATGTCCCAGTTTGAAGTTAATTGATTGATTAAAAGGAGGGTTATACCATATGATTTTTCGGTTCCTATTTTTGCTCTTTGAACTTCTGAAGTTTTCCACAAAATTGATTTTTGATGATTGACATCTGCTATCCTTTAGGATTTTATCGTAAATTACCTTGTGTTTATTGAATATTTCTTTATTGGATGAGTGTGTGTTAATGCAGCATTCTATTGATGATGGGATGTGTTTGATAATGAATGGTGGGTGGTTAGAGTTGGGGTTTATATATATTGGGTTCAAATTGTTCTTCATGTAAGGTTGGAAAGTGTTCGATACTAAGTCTAATGTTATGTCTAAGAAGTCTACTCGCTTGATGTTGGTGTTAATCACTACGTTAAGACCAAAGGATTTAAAGACTTTATGAATTAGTTTCCTGATTTTATCGACCTTACCTCCAGTAGATTCATTATCATGAGTCCATCGTCTCTCTATAGTCCTATATTATTCATATCTATTTCTTTATGCGCAGTGAGGTTGTACAGCAGGAATACCCCCACCAGATCCGAAGATTCTGCTGAATCCAGGGCTCCCATGGATAAATCAAAATTATCCGTTGAATTTTTTGTCCACTGTTGGTTGTCATGGAAGAGAACCGATTTTCTACAGTTCAGGATTATTTTGATTTCCTCCTTGGTGATGTCCGAGTAGAATTCGGTGAACTCAAGGGCGAGGTTAAAGAGGTCCTTAGAAATCAATGGGTAAAAATCCAGGATGTCGAACTGTAAGAAGGTGGCATTATTTTTTTCCCCAAGGTTTTCAAACCATTTGATGACATCCATTGTACCATTCCACTACGGACAAACTAAAAATCAGCGACAGGATCCCCAAAATGACAACAAAGGAGGCATATGTGCTCCTAAAAGACCACAAACCGGATTTTTACCATAGATTACCAACAAGAATAATTAACCCTACAAAATCTGAAATTGGTAGGATTAGCAAAGTAATATTAGAAAGAACCAACCAGCAAATAAAAGAAAAAGTTAAACTAACGCAGTGTGGCTAGACATATCCACTTGCTTCTGGCTAGGATTGAAACTCGACCGATTTGGTGTCAGTCAGAGTCTCTACTTCCTAAGCCATCGGTGCATGGCAACAGACAGCCTTTGAGATTTCACTTGCCCAATCGATTCAGTCAATTAAAAACTTAATTGGGGGATTAAAGTTTATTGTTTTGCTCGCCTGCAGTTGATTAAAAATCTTGCAATGAAATGTGTCCCTTCAAATATAGAAAAAGGAAATCTGATTCATTTTACAACCCAAAAGTATGCCATTGAAGATTCACAAGTTGCTTAGAATGACCTACAATGACATTATTGAACTCTTGGCTTTTATTGTCCAACATTCATTTAATTAATGCTTCCAGAGTAGAGGCAAAAAGTCTCTGTCACCCAGATTAAAGATGCTCATAGATTTTTAGAAACTCATTTGGGAAAAATATTATCTTATATTTCCTCCCCACTTATGAAAAGTAAAAATGAACATTTGAAAGAAAGAAAAAAATATACATACTTCTTTCAACCACGCACCAAAAAACAAATTATACAAGTAAGTAATTTTTTTATAGAAAATTGTTGAGAAAATCAGATTTGTATTTTTTTATCATCTGTGAGATGGAGGTTGTAGTCAAACAGAAGGAAGAAACTACTAATTTAGGTACCTCTGCTCAATTGCCACAAAAACAGCATATCATGATGTCAAACTTAGTAAAAACAAAGTTTTATTATCAAAATGTTTATTCTATTATTAAGAGGAAAAATCAATTTTGTTGTTATTATATTTGAAAATTTTTTTAATGCTTTCTAACACGTTCAAAATGTTAATTAAAATTTCGTTTTATATTTTCTGTCAGCAATTCACGCTATGTTTATGTAAGGCAACTATTAAGAAAATGGAGTTGGTCAAGTAAAATGATTTTAGGGCGAGTAACTTTTCCTTTACTTTCAACTACTGGTCTAGTGATTTCTTTTTCAAATCTCAAAGGCTGTATATATATATATCTATATATATTGTTATATCATTACAAGTAAAATGTTTTTCACTTAGCTGATTGATATTAACTTCTGCATCCTGACTTCAGAGTTTTGTAGACAGACACTCTGGAAATAACTTTGTCCCCTCCTCAGGGGATATCAGCAATTGTCTGCTCATACTTCTTGTTTTTTATTTTTATATGCACTTTTCATTGTGGCAAGTTTTTTATTGTGATTTTAAACACTGACCTTTACATTTCCACAGTTTCTACCAGTGTGTTATCATTAAGCAGTAATATATATATATATATATATATATATATATATATTTGTGTATTTAGGCAGCAAATTTTCTTTTAAACACGTCAAATTAAATAAATTTTAAACATTATGTTTGCTTATTTTTAATAAAATCTGTTTATACTCACAGATAATATTTTGCATATTACAATCGAAAGATATCAGAAATGAGCTGTAACATTGACAGATGTTATTATCATTTGTTTCTCAAGGTACCCAAGTACTTTCAACCTCTTTCTGAGATCATCTTCAGGGTGTGATTTATGGTAACCAAAAATAACCAGAAAACTGTGTTGCTGAAAATTACCAAACTTTTGTTTTCTGCTTCAAATATTAAAAATAAGCAAATATAATATTTGGAATTTATTTAATCTGACATATATAATATGCTAGATGAAAATGTTGACCTATTTGTTGACCTATCTGATCTATGATAATTTGTAATGCATTTTATAGGCAAACTAGCAGTATAGCCCGGCATTGCTCAAGTGTAATGAAAGCTTTAAAACTAATCCATGGTCCTGGAGCTCAGACTCAGCCTAAAGAATATTTGTGTGAAGTTTGGTGAGAATCGGATAAAAATTGTGGATTTGTATAAAGAACATACAGACAGATAAACACACACACAAACATTTTGCCTTATATATATATATATATTATTGATTTTCTGCACTATCGTAAGAACTGCAACCTTGAAACTTCTGAATATTGTTTCTTATGTCTTTATCTATGAGTGTATCAAATTTGATTAAAATTGAACCACTCCTTCTATGACCCGATTTTTTTGATTATCAATTTTTGATATTTATCGAGGGCGGGGGGGGGGTACCTTGGCACAAAACCTAGCTAAGAATACTCACAGATAGTACAACTGTGTAAATTTTCCAGAAAATCAGTTCAGCCATTTCGGAGCCTATAGGTAACGGACACACACACACTCACACACACACACACACACACACACACACACACTCACACACATACACACACTCACACACACACACAAAGTTCCATTTATAAATAAGTTTAGATTTAGATCTTTTGTAATAGATTTTGATAATAATTTTCAATGCATTTTAATAATAAAACACTTTGCAATTCATTTTTCTAATTTTATCTTTTGCCATTTTTATTTATAATTTTAGTATTGGCTGTGTCATTATATAGGTAGCCATTAGAGTGAATGGAAGTTTATATATATTTGTTTAATAAAACTAATGATCTCATGAATTAAAGGACCCATTTTTTTATAGAGTTGTTATTGATATTTCATTCATTTGCTTCTCTGAAAATAGAATGTTCCATTGAACAATCAGCCTAATTAGTCATTTGATGAAATGTAATCAAATTTTGATGACTAGAGTGCATAGTAGAATTAGAGTGTGAAGTTTCATTCAAGACACTGGAACAAGGAATGCAAGAATGATATTAGAAAGAAGAATACAAATGCAGAAGGATGTATATCTGTTATATAGATTATGCGAAAGAATTTGATAAAGTCCATCATAAAGAATTAATTGAATTGCTAAGTAAGCTTGATATATTTGGGAAAGGTATTAGAATAATCCAGTACTTATACTATGGGAAAAAAACCTCCTCCCTGCTGACAGAAATAGCAATTAATAAATATACAAAGAAAGTAGTAAAGGAAAGAGAGAAGAAAAGACTAAACACCAGTTTTGAGAAGGTAGATTTATGGTTTTCAGTAAAAGGGACAGTCCAAGATACAGACTATGAATTGAAGATGCCAAAACGAAGCAGATACACAAATTTAAATACTTAGAAAGTGTTTTAACAGAGCATGACAAATATGATGCCAAAATTCAAACACTCATTTGTAATAGTGAAAGATGACCCCCAAAAGTTAAGCAAAATATTAATGAGCTGAAAACTTCCATTAGAAATTAAAAATAAAGAAAAATGCTGGACTCTTGTGTAATATCAGTTCTCCTATATGCCACAACAGACCTCAAGTGGAATGTCTACATAGAATCCAGAGCTAAATCCACTGCTAACAAGGTTGGTTCTCTGTGCAAGTCCTGAAAATTTTCCCTGGCTGAAACAATCCTGCACATATACAAATCTAATATCTGCCTGTGCATTGAATACTGCTGTCATATCTGGTTGGATGCTTCTGCTATCCACCCAGGGGTCCTTGACAAAATTCTATAGAGAATCTGTAATGTGATTGATCCCAACTTGACAGCTCGAATACAGTCACTTTCTCACCGGTCCAGTGTGACTTCCCTGTGTCTCTTCTACATGTACTTTCATGACTTCTGCTTCAATGAACTTAGCTCACCGGTGCCCCCTATGTACGAATTTACTTGAGCCACAAGATCAACAACTAGGTCTCCCGCTTATACTGTGAAACCAATAAATTGTAAATGCAAATTCTACTCCAGCAGCTTCTTTTCTCGCATTTCCTGCCTGTGGAATTCCCTTCCATTTACTTGCTTTCTCGACAGCTACAATCTCCAAGAATTTAAATGTAAGCTCAATAGTTATCTCTTATCTCGCAAACCTGCATCCTCTCCCTCATGCTCCTTTCTCCATCCACTCCACTCTCATCAGTATTCTCATCCTTCTCTTACCCACTTCCTGACACCCCCTATAACTTGTCACTCTTTCTTATAACTTTTCTCCTATGTAACCCCCTGCACAGCAGTGGTAGTATAATGCCTTGCTTAGGGTGATATGATTATAAGAATTTAAATGTAAAGTCAATAGTCATTATCTATCTCACTAACTTGCATCCTCTCTCTCATGCTCTCATCTCGTTTCTGCAGTATTCTCATCCCTCTCCTACCCGCTTCCTGACACCCCCTTTATTCTGTCACTCCTTTTCATAACTTTTCTCCTATGTAACCCCCTGCACAACAGTGGCAGTATAATGCCTTGTTTGGTGGGGGTGGGGGTGATATGATTATAAGAATTTAAATGTAAAATCAACAGTCATCTCCTATCTCACTAACTTACATCCTCTCTCTCATGCTTCTTTCTCCATCCACTCCACTCTTATCAATATTCTCATCCTTCTCTTACCCACTTCCTGACACCCCCTATAACCTGTCACTCTTTCTCATAACTTTCCTACTATGTAACCCCCAGCACAACAGTGGCAGTAAAATGCCTTGCTTGGGGGGATAAGATTATAAAAAAAAAATTTCTATACTATTATAATGTGAATATAAAATGGGGGATCAATTCTACATTACAATTCATATATAAACTGATCTCTTACTTTATGGCCACAGTCATCCTTCTATTACCCATTTCCTGACACCCCCTATTACCTGTCACTCTTTCTCATAACTTTCCTCCTATGTAACCCCCTGCACAACAGTAGCAGTAAAATGCCTTGCTTGGGGTGATAAGATTATAAAAAAAAAAAAATTTCTATACTATAATAATGTGGATATGGGGATCAGTTCTACATTACAATTAATATATAAACTGATCCCTCATTTTATGGCCACAGTCATCCTTCCTGACACCCCCTATAACCTGGCACTCTTTCTTATAACTTTCATCCTATGTAACCCCCCTGCACAACAGTGGCATTAAATGGTTTGCTTAAGGTGATAAGATTATTAAAAAAGTAGAAAAGACAAAGGAAATGCCAGTGAATGCTGGACAATTTTCTCATGGGTGAAAAGACTTGAGGCAACGGAAATGTGATTCTACAGAAGAGTACTGAAAATGCGACTAACTAAAGAAGTGAATAATGATGCTTTAAGGAAAATGAAAACACAAAGGACGCTTAGAACCAGAAAAAAGGCACATAATTATTAAAGGGGGCTAAAGAGATTAGGCACTATTTATATTCAGACTGTTGTCCTCATCTTTGTTGTTGTTATCAAAGCCATTGTTTCCTATGGCCTTCAGCAGATACATATTGATCTAGGTAACCTACAGATTTAACTGAATCCTTTACTTGATCTATGAGTGTGAAATTTTCTTCTTCCATTGCTGATGTCTACGGATATCTCATATAGTTCTTATTTTTACTAATGCTAAATTATTATCCACCTGTTTCCACTGAATCCAAGTACTTCCTAAGAATCCAAGTACTTCCTAAGAATCCAAGTACTTCCTAAGAATTACAAAGATGTGGAGAGCCATTATTGTCCATGTCATGAAGGATAAAACATTTTCCAGGTCAAATTGCAACTTAATAATACGATTGGAGTAGATAGACTAAACTATTGCCCGGTTCACACTCCACCCACGTTTATTGAACAGGTGAAGAGGCTCATCCCTTGTTCCCTGTTTAGGATGTGGTTTCCGGCTTTCTCTTTTCCAATCTTTTCACTTTTTTCTTTTTTTTTTTTTTTTTTTTCAATTGGAGTAGATAGACTAAACTATTGCCCAGTTCACACTCCACCCACGTCTGTTGAACAGGTGTAGAGGTTCATCCCTTGTTCCCTGCTTAGGATCTGGTTTCCGGTTTTCTCTTTTCTAATCTTTTCACTCTTATGTAGCCCCCTGCACATCGGTGGTGTTGCCGCCTTGCTCGGGCTGATAAAAAAAAAAAATGAAAAAAAAAATTACAACAAATTTCCAGATACTGTACCAGATGTAGCTCTGAAGCTTTTTAATTTTGATTGATTAGTGGTGTTAATATGTACATAGTTTATTTTCGTGAATATTATAACTATTTCTTTAATGGTTATAATAAAATTAAATTAAAAATAAAGAAATGAATTAATAATCTTAAAGAAATAGAAATTTGATAAGACAAATGAAAAAAGGAAAACACAAGCGATTTTAATAAACACGTGCGGTGTGAAAATTTTAAATAATACATATATATAAGTTAAAAAACAAAGACCTTTTATAAAGAGAAAGAAAACAATAAATATCACAAACGAGAACAAAAAGACAGGCACAAATGTTTGGCATGTAAACTAGAAAGAACAAATCCCTTAAATGACACAATCAAATAAAATAATGTAAAAAGTGTTTTTTTTTTAATTAGAAATGTGAAATAAAACAAATTATGATAACAAAATACTACAAATGGAAAAGTAAAGAGACACGTGTAAAAGATAATGTGAAAATAAAACAAAATCTTATCAATTAAACAAAATGGCTGACATAACAGAAAAAGAAAATAACAAGTCTTACCTAATCAAAATGGCCAACATAATTTGAAAATAAACAGATTAAACAAAACTGGAAGCAAAAAATTAAATTAAAACGAAAAAGCCTTAAGGCCGGGCTGGGATTAAAGAATTGTTTTTCTCCTTGTATAATATGTCCTGAGACATATTATACAAGGAGAAAAAATCAATTAAAATGAACTTAATTTCAGCAGAAATTAAAAATAAAATAAAAAACACAAAAAATAAGTCAGAAGTCTAGTAAAAAAAAAAAAAATAATAGAATTAGAGCCAGAGGAAGGTAAAAAACTGAAAAAAAAAAAATCAAATTTTTCACAAAATCAATCAAGAGAAGAGTAGGAAAAATTAAACGTTTCCAAAGCACAAATAATCTAAATTTCCAAAGGGAAGAGTGAAAAATTTTAGTTTGGGATTTAGCCATGCCTCCCACCACTGAAAAGAGCGGTAACACAAGATTGGGTTTAATGTTGGGAACCTGATCACTTACACTCGAGCCAATGGTCAAAATTTGCCCAACCCCCGCATATGTAAGTTTGAGCACAGATCTTGTCTTTTCTTCACAACCAAATCTCCGTCTCTAGATGGAGCTCCAACTGATTATGATTGTGAGCCAGATAACGGACCGCAATTGGCATTTCATTTTTTTTAAGACTATTTAGAATTCTTTATTTAAGTGTCTATACTAGTTCATTAGTGTCACCGGAATCGTGTTATTTACTCCACAACAGTGAATTAAGAAGGAGTACAGAAGATACCTCCTTCAGTACCACAGACTTGATGGTCAGTTGCCTGACTTTTACAAATTGGGCGGGTTCTTTATGCATTTCTGTTCATGTGTAGAGGTGATGGAGTAGCATCATGGTTGGGTGAAAGTGTTTTTTTTTAATTTGAAGGATGAGGGAGGCAAGGCCACTTGGGAGTCACACCTGGATACTTGAGAACAGCTTCAATCAAATACCTTCTGAATGGACTGGGTTACCTGTATTTCTAACTGGGACACATCTGCAGGCTCATGTTCTGTTTTGACGTAAATTGTCACCATATCATGATGCATGAACCTGTTATACCCTTATAAGACTGGGTGTCATATATTGAGCTTTGTATATTTGTACCCCAGTATCACTTTGTTGGCATGCTGGTCTCTGACTTATTAACAACAACAACAGCAATAATAATAGTAATGGGAATTTCTTGCAAAAGGAAAAATCTATTATCAGCATTGAAAGAAAAAAAAGGAAAGCTCTGCTAATTGCTGCATTAAATAAACATTATTAAAAAAAAATTACAGTATGGTTCACTCTGTACAATGCCCCTAAATTTTTATGTAAATAACTTGTCAGTCAGTTAAGTGCCATACGTGATACATGCTTTAGGTAATCATGTCTCGAAAGAGACATGACTGACTGGGCAGAAGATTATCTTGCAGTAGGTTGCCATTGCTTACTGCAGTAGACTGGTTGCCAGCCAAGGCTATAGAACCCAGGCTGTCCTGTTATTTGACTTATAGCTAGAAGAGAAATAAATGTATTATATTACTATGTAGTAATTAGTGGGTGATCGGTTCATTACTTAATAACAATATAAAACGGATCCCCCACTTTATGCCCAGTAGAAGCCTTAATCATGTCTCCAACTATTTTATTTCAGTCGAAAGAGACAGGATTGACAGGGCAGAAGATTATCCCGCAGTAGGTTGTCATTGCTTTCTGCAGTAGATTGGTTGCCAGTCAAGGCTAAAGAACCCAATCTGTCCTATTATTTAACCCATAATTGGAGGGAAGAGACGGATTAATATCTTTCCCAAGGGTATTTGTACTTAAGTGAATGCAGGGAATTCAACTGGAATTTGAACTCGGCTCTCTGGTTTGTCATTCCGAGTGGATATCCACTGCACCACGATGCATATCCAGCATGTAAAACAGGAATGAAAAATCATACCAGCAAACAAAGACAAACTTTTTATGTGAAAGATTTATTAAAAATATAAACAACAATGAAGCATTCGAAAAGCAAAAGAAATGTCCAGAATTCAGACGGGTGTGCGTTGTGGTGCAGTGGATATCAACTCAGAACGACAAATTCCAATTGAATTCTTTTTGCACTTACACACAAATGCCCTTGGGAAAGGTATCAATCCATCTCTTCCCTCCAGTTATGGGTTATATAACAGGACAGATTGAGTTCTATAGCCTTGGCTGGCAACCAGTTTACTGCAGAAAGCAATGGCAACCTACTGCAGGATAATCTTCTGCCCAGTCAGTCATGTCTCTTTCAAGACATGATCGTCCAAAGCGTGTATCACGTATGGCACTTAACTGACTGACTGTTGGAATAATGAATTTGGAAACAATAATGCAGAATGGTTATTTGTCTTCAGAATTTCACAAAAGTACCAGAATTCTTACCATGCTTTCTCTTTTGCACAGACTCTGCAGGAATTGGTTGAACATAGTGTTTTCTCTGTTGGTGTCATAGTTTCTAAATAATGCCATGTTCCACTATCCATTTTTGGATATTATATGTTATTTGGTAGTTTACCACCAAGCAAACATTTCACAAATTGTCTGGTCCTGGGTATGATGGTAAACTGCATCTGGCAGCAAGGCCTCTAATTGGGAGGTTGTGAGGAGCATGGAACCACCTCTTAATTGCTGTTGTTCCCAGGTCCACCCTGATCCGGAGTGGTAGCACCTATTAGGGTCCAAGCTGTGGGTAAATAGTTGACCCCCAAATCGGTGTCAAAATGCTATGAAAGTATTAATCAACAAAACTTTTTTGAATGAAAAACGTTACCAACAAAACTTTATTGAATGAAAAATGTTAAGACTGACCCTTAAATGACCAAAATGGTTGATGGGTAGTCAAACTTAAATCAAACCAAACCACAACTTGTCTAGTGATATTTTAATGTGAAAAAAAATGTTTAGACTTTAATTGAAGTGATAAATCAAGTCATAAAAAATTTTATTACTTAAGTTGGCTATTATGAAGTTGACATTTGAAGTCAGATGTCATAATTGACCTCTTGTTGTCAACATGTTAATATAGTCTTGTCTTAAGTCTTCTGAATGGATTCTATAATAGTCTTTTTTATATCTTTTCAGGAACGTAGGCGATCATGGATTTCCACTTTTCTCTATCTCTTGTTACTCTTAATATGTTTCCTCCTTGGTATATCTTCCAGACTCTTATCTGCCATCTACCTGCTCAAGCCCATCAAGTAGGTCTCATGCTGCTTCCCACTGTTTCTCCTTCCCTTTGTCTCATGAGCATCAAGTTCTCCAAGCCCTCCTTTCTCATCAGGTGACCCAAAAACCTCAGTTGTCTTTTCCTGATGACAAGTATGAGTTTCCTTTTCATTTGCATTGTCTCTAAAACCTTGTTGTTGCTCATATGATCTGTTCATGGTATCCTCAGCATCCTTCTGTAGAACCACATTTATGTTGCTTTGTGTCTCTCCTTCATCCTTGAGAAGATCATCCAGCATTCACTGCCATAAAGAAGGACAGATATTACATAACGGTCCAGTACTCTTTCCTTTGTTTCCAGCAAAATCTTCCTGTTTCTCAATACTCTGCTCAGCCTTTCAAATGCGTTTTTGGCCATACCAATCTGTCTTCAGATCTCAGTGTCACACTTTAGTACCAATTTGAAATTTATTTGGAGTTTATAATTTGTGTTTCTTATAGTGTATAAATATGATATCTGGTAATAATTCAATAGATTTATATGACACTGATGAGTATTAAGTACACAAAACTTTGAATTCAGTTGAAAGATAAGTCATGCAAATGAAACTCATAATTGGCATCCGGAAAGGACTCAAAATTTTTAATTTTCATCCAAAATTTCTCATATTGGGCACAAGAAAATATGTTAATCTTTTCAGTTCTTTTACATTTATTTTATCTAAACTTATTTATAAATGGAACTTTGTCTCTGTGTGTGTGTGTCCGTTACCTATAGACTCCAAAAGGGCTGAACCAATTTTCTTGAAAATTTATACAGTTGTACTATAAGCGTCTGTAAGTGTTCTTAGCTAGGTTTTGTGTCGAGGTACCCCTGATAAATATTGAAAATTGATAATCGAAAAAATCAGGTTATAGAAGGAGTGGTCTGATTTTAATCAAATTTGATACACTCATAGACAAAGACATAAGAACGATATTCAAAAGTTTCAAGGTTGCAGTTCTTACAATAGTGTAGAAAATTTGATATCGATACCAGGAAATCAAAATTTGACTTACATCCATTCATTTTTCTTTCAGTCTATGGTTTCGCTTTAACTGGAAACAACTATTGCTTTTTAGTCTTTCGTGCCAACGTAAAAAGAGTCTGAGCTCCAGGACCATGGATTAGTTTTAAAGCTTTCATTACACCCGAGCAATGCCAGGCTATACTGCTAGTATATATATATATATATATATATTTTAGGTGCGATTGGTAAATTGTCGCAATTATTTTATTATTAGTTTTAAAGCTTTCATTACATCTGAGCAATGCCGGGCTATACTGTTAGTCAGTGATATTTTGACACTTGATTAGAGCCAAGATTTGTCTAATCTACTTTAGTTTTGTCAAGTACACACCGCACGTTGCAATATTCACTAGATGTGGGTTTTGCAAAGAACAGCAATAATTATAACTCAGTCAGTCTATTCAAAGGCAGTACTACAAGTGGCAATACTTCCTTGCTTGGTTTGAAAGGATTATAAAAAAAAAATATAGCCAGTTTCTTCTGGGGCAGTGTTTCTCAACCTTTTTTAGCCAGGCCCCACCTAATCAACTCTAGAATCCTGATGTCCCCCCTCCCATATGTTGATATATAATTCTTATGTAAAAAGTGAACTCCATTTTAGGTGATGCTTAAAACACTAATACTTTGATTTAAACTTTTATTTTGAACTTAAAATTTAAAGTTTGTTTAAAGCTCAAACTGGCTTAAAGCCTAAAGGTGGCTTAAACAAACTTAAAAACAACATGGCATCCATGAAAAACAAAAAATTGTAATTTGTACTTTCATTTCAGAAAAGTATTTTGTTAATGCCATGAACACAGAATATATGAAGGATTTGGAAACTTTGCAAAATGAAGTACTAAATTATTTTAAAATGAAAATTATTCTCTAGGTGGCAGTGCAACTAATGGTAATTTAAAAATCCAAGACAAGTGATGAATGAAATATGTGTAACATTGCTAAATTTTTATTTATTAGAATGTTAGGGCTAATAGATCGCAAGAACAAAGACTTTTATTAGCAAAACACCTAACCAATCAAATTGCTCCCTAAAAAATCAAATTGCCCCCCTTAGGAGTGTAGTCCCATGTTGGGAAACACCATTCTGGGGTGTAATAAAGTTTCCTAATCCGTTTCCTTCAACCAACACAATAGTGGAAGTCAAATAATCTAATACCATGTGTCTCCTATTCATTACCACAGTCTCACTATTATTTAATTCATAAATTTATGGATATGTGGCACAAGGCCAACGATGGGGAAGGATGATTTTCAGTCTTAATTAAATTTAGCTAGACACAATCACTGATCCAAATATACCACAGTATTCCTTATACCAAAACAACACGTTTGTATTTACCATTCTTACCACATCCTGCATAATACCTCAGATTCTCCATGAAGTCCTAAATAGTCTTTGTATATATGATTCTTGTTTGGGGGTGGGGTGGGGGGAAGGAAATACAACAACAATTTCAAAACCCCCAATGATTATTTGCAATATGATATAAAGTATTTACAAGAAGCAAAATAAAATAGTGTTAGTAATAAAAACAAAAAAACACAATTCCTAACTTGTGGCAGAATCGTCAGTTAATTGGATGAAATCTATGTGGGACTTTTTTAAGATAAAACATTTATTCCTCCAACTGCTCACACAAATATACACTCATTCAAACACAACAACAAATACCTAACTCACACTCGAAATATGAAAGGTGTACAACATCCACCAGAGAACTGACATCTCTGGTCACCAAAATAGGGGGTGGGAGAATTAAACTAAAGAAAGTCGGGGAGAAACAAAAAGAGTCCAATGAGCTTACATCCCCTTAGTAAACTTTGGAAAATAGAAATTATAAACAAAAATGAATCTATACCATTCTAAATCTGTACCAGGGTGCCAATGTTCAGTATAGCAGAAACACTGTCCTAATGCCGAACTAGCATCAAAATGCCACTCCAAGTTGGTGCCTCTTACTTGGCACAAACATACAAGCCTCACCCACCTTTTGACAAGTTCTAATGAGGATAACCACTGCCTTTTTGTCCAAATCCTGACTTTAAGCTGATGCTTAAAGAACAAGATCAAGATATCAAAAACAGTTCAATCCACTCAAACAAGTCAGGCTGCTTAACATGGTCATTGGGTGCATAAACCCCAATGAGATGAATAGCCATATTTTTTATGGTGACTTCTCGCATGCCTGATCTGCAAAGACAGGAGCACATGCCTCATCTAAAGACTTGCTTATTAGCCACAAAACTCCTCTCAAGCATCCATCAAAACATGTTGAATAAATGACAAACCCCTTAGACAGAATGTCCTCATGATTGCGAGTTGAAAACTAGGTTACCTGCACACAACATACATTCACACCAAGATGCATAAAATTATGGGTGAATCTTGCTCTCAGGCATTCATGCTAGCCAAAGAGAGAACCATTACCAGACCAATTAGGATTGCCTTTCTGCATTGAACATGGCCAAGGATAGAACACCCATGGCCTGTCTCATCAAACCAGTGCCCATTTCTATCTTGATCGAATCATCAAGAGACACACTGCCAATGTCCCAGGGAAATGTTAACTTTACTGTTCTGTAAAGGTAGAGGTGATCAAAAAGTGGGAACCTCCTCGAAAAAAACTGAGTGTTTTTGATAAGTCTTCCTTAATTTATGCCAAAGATGGTACTATGGGAAAACTTTCATTAGCTTCTGTTAGCATTTCCCAGACCTTTTGTGAACCTTTAACCCAATCTAACAACCATTGCTGTCATATATGGTCAGGTGCTCCCACTATTCTTCTCAGTGTTCTCGACAGGCTCCAAAGGAGAATCAGTAATGTAATAGGTACCAACTTGGCCACTTTCTCACCGATGAGATGTAGCTTCCCTCTGTCTGTTCTATAAATATTTTCATGGCTTCTGCTTTGATGAACTTCAGTCACTGGTGCCCCTGCCATATGAGTTTACTCATGCAACCAGACTGGCAACTGGGTCCCACCCATTCACAGTTAGATCAACCAAATGCAGCTGACAATTCTACTCCAGCAGCTTCATTTCTCACACTTCCTGCCTATGGAACTCTCTTCCATATTCTTGCTTTCCTGATGGCTACAACCCCCAGGAATTTAAATGCAATGTCAATACCCATCTCTTATCCTTGACTCCAGTTCTTTCTCATCACCCTGTATATCTTTTCCTTTCTTTCTACCTTTGCAACTGTCATCTCACCTGTATTCCCATCCTTCTCTTGCTCCCTTTTCTGAGACCCTCTGTAACTGGTTCATCTTTCTCTTTACTCTCCTCCTATCTAATCTTTTTCACTTATGTAGCACCCTGCGCATCAGTGGTGTTACTGCCTTGCTTGGGGTGAAATGATTAGAAAAAAAAAGGAATAGTCTTTTCATTTTGGGAAAGTTTCTTGGGTCTTTGATATTTTTTCTATTCAGTTAGTTGAAACTAAGTAAAACCTTAAACTCTTTTTTTTCGTGCTAAGGTCATAGCTCTTTTTCACTTGATCTACAGTCAATTTGCACCTGTCCTCCAGTCCCTTTGCACCTGTCCTCCAGTCACTTTGTACCTATCCTCCAGTTGCTTTGCATGTATCCTCCAGTCACTTTGCACCTGTCCTTCAGTCACTTTGCATGTATCCTCCAGTCACTTTGCACCTATCCTCCAGTCACTTTGTACCTATCCTCCAGTCGCTTTGCACATATCCTCCAGTCACTTTGCACCTGTCCTCCAGTCACTTTGCACCTGTCCTCCAGTTGCTTTGCACCTATTTTCCAGTCACTTTGCACATGTCCTCCAGTCACTTTGCACATGTCCTCCAGTCGCTTTGCACCTATCCTCCAGTCACTTTGTACCTGTCCTCCCTTTTGCTAAAAATCAGTTTTATTCTTATTTTCTTTTCCAGTATTTCTGGTTCTGTTGATTATTTTTTTAAAATTTATGGGCGTATGAGAAGGGGATAGGTTGGTGGTGGAGACAGGGGTACTTTTGAAAGGGGACTTAATTTTCTAACATTTTATTAAGGGTGTTCATCTTGGTAGGCACCAGTGAATTAGTTCATGGGGAGGGGCCATAATCTTTTTGGATGATGGACTAGATATGGCAGAGGATAAGGAGCACGGCATCCTATTGGCTTACATTTTTTTGCCCATCTCCATTCTAAATCCTCTTTTAACTTCTTCAGTTAAATAATTTTCTTCCAGCTGGGTTCATTCTACTTTTGAGTTTATGTTGGTTAATGAATATATTTTTTTGAAGTGTTAAGTCTATTAGTAAAGACAATATTTAACAGGAAAAAGTGATATTTGGATAAGTTGACTTATCTATGGTTTTCATTTCTGGAGCTTCCATGTGCTTTCCTTGCAAGAGACCAACTGAAAAGAGAGGAAGTCTTTAAATTTGCTGCTGGTAGAACGGTTTCCTTTTTTCTATGGAATCATGGGAATTAGATTTTTTTGTGTGTGTGTGAGCACAAGATCACAACAGTATCATTTGTGAGATGGTCTGTCTAGAAAATGACGAGGAGAGTTCTGTAGCATTACATTTCTAATGCTTGGATTCTTCACTGTAATTCTGCAGTTAATATCGAAGATTTGCAGGTGTACAGAAAAATTGAGAAAGGTCAATACCATTAACAATCTGATTATTGATTTCAGACGAATGTTCTTGCCTTTTCAGCTGGTTCTTAGTTTTGTGACAGATACCATTGTTTGTGCACTCTTGAAAGTATTTCTATATTGGCACCATTTTCATTGATAATCAAGCTAAGATATTTGAATTGACTCACTACTTTAAGTTTCTGATAACTAAATTATACATTGGTCAAAAGCCATTTCTCATTGTTTTTCCATATCTATAAGGCTTACAGCCTATCATGTTGAATACATCGGTTCTCGCTCGATCACCGAAGTTAAGCATCATTGAGCCTGGTCAGTACTTAGATGGGTGACCGCTTGGGAATACCAGGTGCTGTGCGTTTAGTGACGGATGTGCGTTGTGGTGCAGTGGATATCGGCTCGGAAAGAGAAATCGGTGAGCCGAGTTTGAATTCCCTGCATTCACTTAAGCACTGGTACCCTTGGGAAAGGTATTAATCCATCACTTCCCTCCAGTTATGGGTTAAATAACAAGGATAGGACTTGGGACTCTGCCCTTAAAAAAAAAATCCTAATGAATCTTGATACTCAAAAAGAAAAATGCATTACTAGGCACAAAACTTATATAAAAACAACAATAAATTGTTGAAAGAAAAAGGTATTACCAGCAATAAATAAATAATAATCATTTAGTTGGCAATAAATGACTCACCAAGGTTGATATGCCATAAAAACAAAACAACCAACCAACCAACCATATCTATAAGCTTGGAAAATTTTATTTTAACAGTATTGTTGTATACCTACCTATATATAGGGATGGTATGTTCCTATCTTCTTAAATACATGGACACTATTGGAGTAGAGAGTAGAGTGATTATACTGACTAGCAGTTCACTAGCAGTGGATCAGTGTGTGAGTTGTGTACTTGTTGATATACTATTATTCCCGATCTCTGCTTTGGTGATTACCCCCACAATAATCTTTGAGGGTTACAACAAGTATCATGGGATTGAATTACTATATTAAATCTTCATTAAATTGTGTTAATCTGTTGCAAGATATATTTTAAGTCTTATATTTTAACTGAAATAATGAGAGTGGTGCTCACCTACAGCAAGCAATAAAAAAAAGTACTTATCCGCACAATGCTGAAACTTAGAATAAATATATAAGAAAATAAATAAAATAGTTTCTCCTCATGGCTAATAGAATAAAATATCATCAGTCAGTTAATTGCCATACGTGATACATGCTTGGGTGATCATGTCTCGAAAGAGACATGACTGACTAGGCAGGAGATTTTTCAGCTGTAGATTGTCATTTCTTTCTGCATTTGACTGGTTATCAACCGAAGCTATAGAACCCAATCTGTCCTGCTATTCAACCCATATCTGAAGGGAGAAGAAATGGATTCATACTTTTCCTCAGGGTATTTGTGGATAAGTGAATGATACCTAAATACTCTTGGCAAGGGTATGAATCAATAAGATTTTTTTTTAATCATATCACCCCGAGCAAGGCGGTAACGCCACTGATGTGCAGGGGGCTATGTAAGAGTGAAAAGATTGGAAAAGAGAAAGCCAGAAACCACATCCTAAACAAGGGAACAAGGGATGAGCCTCTTCACCTGTTCAATAGACATGGGTAGAGTGTGAACCGGGCAATAATTTACCTTGAAAATATTTAAAAGCATTTTTTTTTTTGATAAGAAATTGTCTCTTAGCTTAAAATTCTATTTTTTGAAAATGTATTGAATTATTCACACTGAAATTATCAAGTTAGTGTTTTTTTTATCAGACTAGATTTAAGGATGTGCATTGTGGTGCAGTGGATATCAGCTCAGAGTGTGAAACTGGAGCAACTGAGTTCAAATTCCAGTAAAATTTGTTGCATTCACTTACATGCAAATACTTTTGGGAAAAGTACTTATTTATCTCTTCTCCCTTCCAGCTATGGGTTAAATAGCAGGACAGATTGGGTTCTGTAGCCTTGATTAGCAACCAGTCTACCGCAGAAAGTAATGGCAACTTACTGTGGGAAAATGTTCTGCCTAGACAATTATGCCGTTTTTGAGACATGATTGCCCCAGTATGTATCATATATACCACTTGACTGACTGAGATTTAAAGAGTGGCCAATTTCACAGTTAACAAATATTTGTGAAAAATTTCAAGTTCAAAGGTTAATAATAATTATAAGTTGTTTCATTAATTAATATGATTTATCTGTGACTAAGAAAGGTACAGTCTTGAGAAAAAGATAAGATATTTGTGAATAGATTTTTATTTTAAAGTCGTTTCTTAGAAAACAAAACACATTGTTATATATGTAAATAGTTTTTGTTTTTAAATGTCAACAACATGCATGGTATTTAAGGTTGTAAGCTTTATTTTAGATTGTGAAAATAAACCTTATTTGTTATATATGCAAACTGATAGTGAAAATAAAACCTATTAGCAAGAAAAGGAATTTTTTTTATGACAAAAACTTTTCTTGGAAACAACACAGTAATTTATGCAACAAATTTGAAGTTTTCTTTTGATGAATTTTGAATACTTTTGATGACGTTTTCAGTATTTTTATTAGAATTTTATTTTGTAGAAATTTTATTCTACTTGCTTTTGCCTGAAGCAGAAACTGATTATTATTATGCCTAGATTTCATCAGATTTTCTCAATGGAAGTACGTGTAACTTCTAAACTACATAGAATCAAAATAAAGTACATGAGAAATTATATATTTGGGGGAAAAACTAAAGGTAGACCAAAGTTAATGTCGATATCTTCCTAAATCTAAATCTAAATCTAATCTAAACTTATTTATAAATGGAACTTTATCTCTGTGTGTATCCGTTACATATAGACTCTGAAACGGCTGAACCGGTTTTCTTGAAAATTTACACAGTTGTACTATAAGCGTCTGCGAGTGTTCTTAGCTAGGTTTTGTGTCGACATACCCCCGATAAATATCGATAATCGAAAAAATTGGGTTATAGAAGGAGTGGTCCGATTTTTATCAAATTTGAGACACTCATAGACAAAGACATAAGAAACAATATTCAGAAGTTTCAAGGTTGCAGTTCTTACAATAGTGAAGAAAATTAATAATATATATATATAAAAGGCAAGATGTTTGTGTGTGTGTGTTAATTAATATAAAGTTGTTTTTTTATCTATATTCTAAGGTGAACATTTTGCAATGTCTACATATGGCATTTATTTCGTTACGCTTATTTAATAAATTTTTATTCTTAAGTGATTTAATAATATATAATTTTTCATATAGACACAACAAGCATGGGTCATTTATAGACTTACATGTTTTAGCTTCTTTTAGAAATTTTCCACTTTAATGTGGGTGTTTTTTTGTTTCCTTTAGATATCAATGATATTTTGATAGGGATGTTCTATTTCTGAACTTATTATTGTTCAATGAAGATGTGTGTTGATAAATCTGTTTTTTTAGAGGGTTCTTAGTACTACCTAGATAAATCTTTTCATTTTACTTAGCAGCTATCTATTAACCATTATATAAGTTATATATAAATCTGTATATATATAGATTTATATATATAACTCATCCCTATAAAGTGATATATAACATAGAAATTTAAACTAATAGTTAATACTCCTCCCAGCAAGTACTTCTTCCATGTTTGTTGAACAGAAGTAGGGATCTAGCCCTTGTTTCTTGTTTAGGGTGTGGTTTACTGATTCCCTTTTTCCATGGTCTTAATGATTTAACTGTTTTAAATTTTGGATGATCTGTGATCAGTGGCTTTTCATTCCACTAGTTTTTATTAGAAGGGTACTGGATTGGCAGTTTTCTTGTTGCTGTATCTAAACTGGTAGTAAATACACCAGCCTCTGGTTGTTCCCAGAGAGGCTGCTCTAGTCAACAGTTGCATGCATCTTTGGTGGGTCACCCTGAGGGGCCATATTACACTTTAGCCTTAGTCACCTTCTATTTGTTTCATATCGCCATAGATGACAGTGATAATTATTTTAGCTCTTTTCTCCTTAAAACATAATCTTATTATAGTCAGTCAGTTATGTACCATACGGGATACACACTTGGATGATCATGTCTCTTTCTTGACATGACTGACTGAGCAGAATATTATTCTACAATAGGTTGCCATTACTTTCTGCTGTAGACTGGTTACCAGTCAAGGCTATAGAACCCAATTTCTCCTGTTATTTAGCCCATAACTGGAAGGAAGAGAGTGATTAATACCTTCTCCAAGGGTATTTGTGCATAAGTGAAGGCAAGGAATTCAACTGGAATTTGAACTCGGCTCCCCAATTTCTCGTTCCGCGCCGATATCCACTGCACCACAACGCACATTGACAATCTTATTATAACAGTTACAATGAAAAGAAATATGAGCAAACCAATAAACAAAAAAAATCATCTACCCAACTCTACTTTTTTCTCTCCAATATTCATGGTATTTATATCAATTTCTGTAGTGTAGAATCTTTTCTCTTGAAATATTCTTGAGATATCTTAGCACTTTGCAAAAATCTAATTTAAATTCTTCTAACAATACCAACGAAATCTTTGCTCCAGGTTATCTTTGTCTTCGTTAAAAAGGTTCTAGGATACACATGCATAGCCTTAGTGATTCAGGAAACTCTTCCAATAGCAGATGCTCCTTACATCTTATCCAGTCTATTGTTTTTTGCTGTTGACATGAAGTGGAAAGATTCTATTAAATCATTTGGTAAGGGTGCTGCTATGAAGGTTGGTTTACTGAGTTGTGCTAGACTATCTTTCTTGCCAGAATCTATTGTATAAGTCTACTGTAGTTATAGCAACAAATAAATCACTAAATAAACTCTAACCTTTAGTAACAGATAATGTACAAGTATGAAACCAAAATAATTAAAGAAAAATTCAGTAATAAAATTACATTAAAATATTGATAAGAAAAATAATCTATCTAAACTTATTTATAAATGGAACTTTGTCTGTGTGTGTGTGTGTGTGTGTGTGTGTGTGTCCATTACCTATAGACTCCAAAACGGCTTGAACCGATTTTCTTGAAAATTTACACAGTTGTACTATAAACGTATGCGAGTGTTCTTAGATAGGTTTTGTGTTGAGCTACCCCTGATAAATATCGAAAATCGATAATAAAAAAACTCCGGTTATAGATGGAGTGGTCCGATTTTAATCAAATTTGATACACTTATAGACAAAGACATAAGAAACGATATTCAGAAGTTTCAAGGTTGCAGTTCTTACAATAGTGCAGAAAATCAATAATATATATATATAAAAGGCAAGATGTTTGTGTGCGTGCCTGTTTATCTGCCTGTATGTCTGTATTTTTTCAGCCCTTTTATTTTAGTTTTTGCTTCGGGTTTGGCTCTAAGTAGGTATAATTGTAGTTCTTAGTCTCAGCCATGATACCATTTACTCAGAGGACTTATTTAGCCTTCAAAATTTAGTTTACGACAAAAAGACTTATTTGATATCGATACCAGGAAATCAAAATTTGACTTACATCCATTCATTTTTCTTTCAGTCTACGATTTTACTTTAACAGGAAAACAACTATTGCTTTTTAGTCTTTCGTGCCAATGTCCAAAGAGTCTGAGTTCCAGGACCATGGATCAGTTTTAAAGCTTTCATTACACCTGAGCAATGCCAGGCTATACTGCTAGTTAACTATAAAGAAAGAAAAGTGTGATTATAAAAAATAGTTAAATAAATATGAAAATTCTTATGATGCACTGGAATAAGTGAAGCAGAAACCAAATTTTTTTCTCTTTCACTTTTGGTAGCCAAATGAAGCAGATGTCCTGGGACAGCCCTCCAGCAGACTACGTGACGACTACCAGATAAGCAAAAATGTTTTATCTCTGTATACACATATTTTCTTTAAAATATACAATTTTTTAAAAAAATGTAGAGAAAAACCTTTTATCATTTTTGTTTGTACTTAGTGTTGTATCTTGTGTATGATATTTTTGTAATTTATATATTTCCATTGTGGGGCTGATGCTGTCTTTCAACCTCAAAACAAAATCATATATATATATATATTACGGTCATATCACGTTGAATACACCGGTTCCCACTCGATCACTGAAGTTAAGCAATGTTGAGCCTGGTCAGTACTTAGATGGGTGACCGCTTGAGAATATTAGGTGCTGTCAGCGTTTATAGACCGATGTATGTTGTGGTGTGGTGGATGTCGGCTTGGAAAGGGAAATTGGTGAGCCGAGTTCCAATTTCAGTCGAACACTCTGAATTCACTTGTGCACTGGTACCCTTGGGAAAGGTATTAATCGGTCCATTTCTTACAGTTATGGGTTAAATAACTGAGGTCTGCTGTTCATGCAATCTGTGGCGAACTTCTGCCCTGATTGTTATCAGCAGTTCCAAAAAGTGTGGATGGTGCTACACAAGTCTTCACCACTCTAAACAAATATATATATATATATATATATATATATACACACACACACATACACACATGCAGACACACTATAATTATTATTACAATGGTTTTTAAAAGGAGTATATCACTGCGTTGTGGTGCAGTGGATATCAACTCGGAATGACAAATTGGGGAGCTGAGTTGAATTCCTTGCATTCACTTACATGCAAATACCCTTGGGAAAGGTATTAATCCATCACTTCTCTCCAGTTATGGGTTAAACAACAGGGCAGATTGGGTTCTATAGCCTTGGCTGGCAACCAGTCTACTGCAGAAAGCAATGGCAACCTACTGCAGGATAATTTTCTGTCCAGTCAGTCATGTCTATTTTGAGACATGATCGTCCAAAGTGTGTATCACATATGGCACAAAACTGATATCACTATACAAAAATGTTAATATTTTAGAACAATGCTGTACTTCTTCAGGTGATATTTCAAAATATATAGCGAAAATGATTTATTTCGAAAATATAAGATGAATTCATGGTTATTTAGAAAATTAAAGAGTGGTAGTTAGAGGAAGTTATTATGCTTGTAGGTGTGTCAGTATTGCTTAATCAAAAGTGAGAATTAGGTCGAACTATGAAGTTAAGAATTTGAGGCGCAAAAGGGCACAAAGTAGTATAATGTCAAGACATGACACTTTTTAATTTTGTCTGGATAAGGTACATACTGGGACCATACATTATTTAAATGGGTAGACAATAATTTTTAACAGCAGGTTGGATTTTTTTTTTTTAATTTTATTTTGTATGACTTCGTCAGTTGAAAGGGGCTGAATTGTTTAGGTTAGAATGACTATGGGTTTTAATCGATCTATTCTTTCACTTCCTTAATATATATATTGTTGTGAAGCTGTGGCGAAACTTCACAGCAAAGTTGTAGTAACCAGTTTGTGTCAGAGGTAAGACACAGAACACAGGTGGTAGGTTCAAAACAGTATATTAGTATAACAAGAAACAAGATATTCAAAGTGTTCATAATAAGTAATATAGAAATAAATAAGTCCAAAGGCGTTATTATGATGCTTATTATTTGACTAGTAGCTGTTGTCAACTGCTGTTAACTGCTTTCTGGAAGTCACGCATGTAATCACTTATAACAAGAGGAAGAGTCCATTCCTCATAGGAGGGCACCATATATATATATACAGAAGTACATTCAGACAAGGCTGACACATCATTATTACAACCTCACAACACTACCATTCATTCATGCATTGAATATTGCTGCCACATATCATCTGTGCTTCTGTTATATATTTAGAAATTCTTGAGAAAATAGAAAGAAGAATATACATTGTTATTGGTTCTGACCTGGCATCTCAACTTCATAAATTATCTTCTTTGTGCCTTTTCTATAAATATTTTCATGGTAAATTGTTCTGATAAGCTTTCTTCTTTGGTAATTAGACTTTACAAATTTAAACATATTATTAGATTTGTAACAAGCTCTCATCATTTTACACTTGAAATGGCTAGATGTAACCATACGTTCTATGCTAACAGTTTTTTCTTTCACATGTCTCACTTGTGGAACTCTCTTCTGGCTTCTTGCTTCCCTTGCAAGGTCTCATCATTTTACACTTGAAATGGCTAGATATAACCATAAGTTCTATGCTAACAGTTTTTTCTTTCACATGTCTCACTTGTGAAACTCTCTTCTGGCTTCTTGCTTCCCTGGCAAGGTCTCATCATTTTACACTTGAAATGGCTAGATATAACCATGAGTTCTATGCTAACAGTTTCTTCTTTCACACTTCTCACTTGTGGAACTCTCTTCCGGCTTCTTGCTTCCCTGGCAAGCTCTCATCATTTTACACTTGAAATGGCTAGATATAACCATAAGTTCTATGCTAACAGTTTTTTCTTGCACATGTCTCACTTGTGGAACTCTCTTCTGGCTTCTTGCTTCCCTGGCAAGCTCTCATCATTTTACAATTGAAATGGCTAGATGTAACCATAAGTTCTATGCTAACAGTTTTTTCTTTCACATGTCTCACTTGTGAAACTCTCTTCTGGCTTCTTGCTTCCCTGGTAAGCTCTCATCATTTTACACTTGAAATGGCTAGATATAACCATAAGTTCTATGCTAACAGTTTTTTCTTTCACACTTCTCACTTGTGGAACTCTCTTCTGGCTTCTTGCTTCCCTGGCAAGTTCTCATCATTTTACACTTGAAATGGCTAGATGTAACCATAAGTTCTATGCTAACAGTTTCTTCTTTCACACTTCTCACTTGTGAAACTCTCTTCTGGCTTCTTGCTTCCCTGGCAAGGTCTCATCATTTTACACTTGAAATGGCTAGATATAACCATGAGTTCTATGCTAACAGTTTCTTCTTTCACACTTCTCACTTGTGGAACTCTCTTCCGGCTTCTTGCTTCCCTGGCAAGCTCTCATCATTTTACACTTGAAATGGCTAGATATAACCATAAGTTCTATGCTAACAGTTTTTTCTTGCACATGTCTCACTTGTGAAACTCTCTTCTGGCTTCTTGCTTCCCTGGCAAGCTCTCATCATTTTACACTTGAAATGGCTAGATATAACCATAAGTTCTATGCTAACAGTTTTTTCTTTCACACTTCTCACTTGTGGAACTCTCTTCTGGCTTCTTGCTTCCCTGGCAAGTTCTCATCATTTTACACTTGAAATGGCTAGATGTAACCATAAGTTCTATGCTAACAGTTTCTTCTTTCACACTTCTCACTTGTGAAACTCTCTTCTGGCTTCTTGCTTCCCTGGCAAGGTCTCATCATTTTACACTTGAAATGGCTAGATATAACCATAAGTTCTATGCTAACAGTTTTTTCTTGCACATGTCTCACTTGTGAAACTCTCTTCTGGCTTCTTGCTTCCCTGGCAAGCTCTCATCATTTTACACTTGAAATGGCTAGATATAACCATAAGTTCTATGCTAACAGTTTTTTCTTGCACATGTCTCACTTGTGGAACTCTCTTCTGGCTTCTTGCTTCCCTGGCAAGCTCTCATCATTTTACACTTGAAATGGCTAGATATAACCATAAGTTCTATGCTAACAGTTTCTTCTTTCACATGTCTCACTTGTGGAACTCTCTTCTGGCTTCTTGCTTCCCTGGCAAGGTCTCATCATTTTACACTTGAAATGGCTAGATATAACCATAAGTTCTATGCTAACAGTTTTTTCTTTCACACTTCTCACTTGTGAAACTCTCTTCTGGCTTCTTGCTTCCCTGGCAAGGTCTCATCATTTTACACTTGAAATGGCTAGATATAACCATAAGTTCTATGCTAACAGTTTCTTCTTTCACACTTCTCACTTGTGGAACTCTCTTCTGGCTTCTTGCTTCCCTGGCAAGGTCTCATCATTTTACAATTGAAATGGCTAGATGTAACCATAAGTTCTATGCTAACAGTTTCTTCTTTCACATGTCTCACTTGTGAAACTCTCTTCTGGCTTCTTGCTTCCCTGGCAAGCTCTCATCATTTTACAATTGAAATGGCTAGATGTAAGCATAAGTTCTATGCTAACAGTTTTTTCTTTCACATGTCTCACTTGTGAAACTCTCTTCTGGCTTCTTGCTTCCCTGGCAAGCTCTCATCATTTTACACTTGAAATGGCTAGATATAACCATAAGTTCTATGCTAACAGTTTTTCCTTTCACACTTCTCACTTGTGGAACTCTCTTCTGGCTTCTTGCTTCCCTGGCAAGTTCTCATCATTTTACACTTGAAATGGCTAGATGTAACCATAAGTTCTATGCTAACAGTTTCTTCTTTCACACTTCTCACTTGTGAAACTCTCTTCTGGCTTCTTGCTTCCCTGGCAAGCTCTCATCATTTTACACTTGAAATGGCTAGATATAACCATAAGTTCTATGCTAACAGTTTTTTCTTTCACATGTCTCACTTGTGGAACTCTCTTCTGGCTTCTTGCTTCCCTGGCAAGCTCTCATCATTTTTCACTTGGAAATGGCTAGATATAACCATAAGTTCTATGCTAACAGTTTCTTCTTTTTTCACACTTCTCACTTGTGGAACTTCTCTGGCTTCTGCTTCCCTGGCAAGGTCTCATCATTTTACAATTGAAATGGCTAGATGTAACCATAAGTTCTATAACAGTTTCTTCTTTCACATGTCTCACTTGTGAAACTCTGGCTTCTTGCTTCCCTGGCAAGCTCTCATCATTTTACAATTGAAATGGCTAGATGCAAGCATAAGTTCTATGCTAACAGTTTTTTCTTTCGCATGTCTCACTTGTGAAACTCTCTTCTGGCTTCTTTGCTTCCCTGGCAAGCTCTCATCATTTTACACTTGAAATGGCTAGATATAATCATAAGTTCTATGCTAACAGTTTTTTCTTTCGCATGTCTCACTTTGTGAAACTCTCTTCTGGCTTCTGTTTCCCTGGCAAGGTCTCATCATTTTACACTTGAAATGGCTAGATATAACCATAAGTTCTATGCTAACAGTTTTTTCTTTCACACTTCTCACTTGGTGAAACTCTCTTCTGGCTTCTTGCTTCCCTGGCAAGTTCTCATCATTTTGCTAAATTTGAAATGGCTAGATGTAACCATAAGTTCTATGCTAACAGTTCTTCTTTCACATGTCTCACTTGTGAAATCCTCTTCTGGCTTGCTTCCCTGGCAAGCTCTCATCATTTTACAATTGAAATGGCTAGATGTAAGCATAAGTTCTATGCTAACAGTTTTTTCTTTCGCATGTCTCACTGTGAAACTTCTTCTGGTTTGCTTCCTGGCAAGCTCTCATCATTTTACACTTGAAATGGCTTATATAATCATAAGTTCTATGCTAACAGTTTTTTCTTTCGCATGTCTCACTTGTGAAACTCTCTTCTGGCTTGCCTCTGGCAAGCTCTCTATCATTTTACACTTGAAATGGCTAGATATAACCATAAGTTCTATTACAATGTTTTTCTTTCACACTTCTCACTTGTGAACTCTCTTCTGGGTTTGCTTCCCGGTAAGTTCTCATCATTTTACAATTGAAATGGCTAGATGTAACCATAAGTTCTATGCTAACAGTTTCCTTCTTTCACATGTCTCACTTTAGAAACTCTCTCTGGCTTGCTTCCTGGCAAGCTCTCATCATTTTACAATTGAAATGGCTAGATGTAAGCATAAGTTCTATGCTAACAGTTTTTTTTTCTTTCACATGTCTCACTTGTGAAACTCTCTTCTGGCTTGCTTCCTGGCAAGCTCTCATCATTTTACCTGAAATGGCTAGATATAACCATAAGTTCTATGCTAATAAAGGCTTTTCTTTCATGTCTCTCTTGTGGAACTCTCTTCTCTGGCTTGCTTCCCTGGCAAGCTCTCATCATTTTACACTTGAAATGGCTAGATATAACCATAAGTTCTATGCTATAGCTTTTCTTTCAGTTGTCTCAATTGTGGAACTCTCTTCTGGCTTCTTGCTTCCTGGCAAGCTCTCATCATTTTACACTTGAAATGGCTAGATGTAACCATAAGTTCTATGCTAATAGCTTTCTTGCTCACACTTCTCAATTGTAGAACTCTCTTCGGCTTCTTGCTTTCTAGTCAACTTTGATCTTCAAAAATTTAAATTCAGTGTCAATTATTATCTTCTGTTTTCTTAATCTTGTTTTATTGTTATTTTCTCTCCTTAATAATGTTTTCTTTTTTCTCAAATTTGTCTCACACGCAGTAACCCCTTCTGTCTTAGTAGCTTTGTTACCTTGCTTAAGGAAAAATTGTCAGAAAATATTTAAATGGGAGCAAGAAATGTACTATAGTCAAGGAAATGAAGGCTGAAAATAGTAATGGCAAAGGTAATATTAATTGTTTTCTTAAATGAAATATTCAGGAATAAGATATGGTAGACAAATAATTGATTTTTTAAAATTATTTCACCCCAAGCAAACAGGACCCCCATTAGTTCTCAGGTTGTTACAGTAAGAAAAAAGACTGGGTATAGTGGGTATTGAAGAAAGGATAAAAGTTGAATGGGATTCAGGAATATAGAAGATGGTAATTGATGTTATATTTAAATCTTTGGCAATTGTAGCTATCAGGGTAGCAAGTAAATGGAAAGGAGTTCCACAGGTGGGAAATGCAATGGAAGAAAACTGTTGGAGGAGAAGAGATAGTTAGTTACATTTAACTATTTCAATGGTAAAGGGGTGGGACCTAAATGACAAACTACTAGCACACTTACATTCATGTGGTTGGGGCATCAAGGAAAAAAAATCTCATCAGAGCAGTTGCTATGAAAATATTTGTAGAAAAGACAGAGGGAAGCCACATCACATTGGTGATTGCTGTGAAGTTACGACTGATTACATTGCAAATCTTTCTTTGGATGTTGTCGAAAATACAGACGTGCAAGTGGATTTGCAATATAGTGAAGCAGATAAAAATGAAGGAAAGCAAGTTGAAAAAAGTCAAGAAAAAAAGCAATCAAAATGGAAATTTATTTGCTGAAAGTAAAATCAGCCATTTTGAAAAAGTTGAAAGTGACAATCGAGAAAAACCATCTATTGACTCTGATGCAAAGCAGAAATGGAATTCATTTTCAATTTGTACTGTAGACTTAACTGACGATATTGCAAAATGCCAAAAATGGTTAGTTAACAAGTTAGAACCAATTTAGTGAAAAGGAAGATCTTCTATGATTATTGTTGAAGATTTCCCCAAGAATGAGAGAGTGTTATTTTTTTAAAATTTTACCATAAAAGAGAACTGCCAGATGGTGAAACTGTAGATTGTCAATGTCGGGCATACTCTGTATTGAGTGATTGTCTTTTTTATTACAGCATGCTTTTTGACAAGTGTACATCAAGTGCACTTGTAACTTGTTTTAATAACCGATTAAACATTCTGTTGTGGGGTTCTCCTTTTCATAAAGATGGACTCATCAAGAGTATACTTATACTACTGCTACAGAAGCATAGACTGAAGAATACCGAGGTTTCACAGAGAATTAAGCAGTCAGTACACAGTAGTTCATAGTAGTTCTGTACTGTTCTCATCAAGAAGATTATTATATAGTACCCATCTGATTCTGACACGGACATACTAAGTATACTACAGCTTCACCTCCAAAGACTTGTACATATACTTTTTACTAACCTGCATTCCTGGACTACTAATCTTCATCCAAGTTTGTATCTTTACGTTAATACACTTATTTTCTATCTCAATTTCTGGTCGTTGTTCATTTATTTGTGCGAACCTTATTCCCGGGATTCACAACACATTCATACAAGACTAGCTGAGCATGAGAACTTGAAAAAGCATTATCGGCTTAGGTTCATTTGCTGTAAACTATAACAAAGATTATCTGCCAGAAAACATTAAAGGTATCTAAGAAAAACTAAGCAGACAAGAAGAAAAAAATGTTGGCATTAAATTTCTAACTGGTGCCCACTGTACAGTTTCTGACAAAAAGAAGCCTGATATTCTACAGATATGAGGAACGCCATTCAATGATTGGTTGATTTTATTTAGCAGCACATCAGCCTCCATAGGTTATTTAATGGCACCAACCAAATATATACTTTAAATAGACATTGTTGGTAATTTTAATTTTTTTCCAAGCTGAAATTGATAAAAGCTTATTTAGGATCATCAATTTAGCAAGAACGTTGATAAAGTTTAATAGTCATATCCATTACAGCTGAAATTAACAGATGTTTAAATTTAAAATTAAACTTAAATTCCTAAAGGGGCAGAGAAAACAAAAAACATAACTTCTTTCATAATAAATAATAATATAAAGATGTGCAAATTGTGTGATGGTTGTTGTTATCGACAGTGGCATCAATGAGCCAAGTTCAAATTCTAGGCTAGTCTGTTGCATTTACTCTTACACCAAAGCCTGTGGAAGAGATACAGTGAGATGAAAAAAGTATTTGGACAGTAAAAAAATAGATTTAGAATTGTATATTGAAAGAAAAGCATTCTCTAAAGCTCACAGCGTATTCATAAAACAATTATAAATGTAAATAAACAGCAAAAATAAATTATTTGACACGTATATATATATATATATATATATATATATATATATATATATTATATCCAAATTATTAAAACAGGTAGTGAAAAAAGTAATTGGACAGATTATAAATTATGCTTTAAATGTGTTTAATATTTAGTTGGTCCTTCTTCATTTGCAACCATAGCTCTCAGTCTGTTCCTGTAGCTCTCTACAAGCGCCTGGCATAATTTGGTGGAAATTTTAGCTTTTTCTTCTGCAAAAACGTTCAATTCACTGAGGTTCTTTGGTTTCCTTTCACGAATCTGATTCTTTGGAGTTCTCCAAAGATTTCCTATTGGGTTCATGTTTGGTGATTGGCTGATCCATGTCAACATGTTGATGTTATTGTTTTGAAGCCATGCACATGTTGCTTCGGCTGTATGTTTCGCATCATTGTCCTGTTGAAAAACCCAATCTGGTTCAAGTTCTAATTTCTCAACTGATGACTGCAAGCAGTCTTCTAAAATCTGAATATATTTGGCTGCATTCATTGTGCCCTCAATAATTTTCAGTTATCCCGTACCATTAATTGCAAAGCATCCCCAAACCATAATGCTACCACCTCCATGCTTCACAGTGGGGATGGCGTTCTTTTGATTAAAGGCTGTTCCATCCTTTCCCCAAACATGGGTAGCATCATTGTGGCCATAAAGTTCAATCTTGCTTTCATGAGACCATAAAATTTGCTTATAATAATCATAATGCTTTTGTAAATTAGTTTTGTCAAATTCAAGTCTGGATTTTAAATGACATTTTTTTAGTAATGGGGCTTTACGAGGAGAGCGAGATTTTAATTGTTGTCGGTGAAGTTCAGAACTTATGGTCCCCCCCTTGCATACATGAGTTCCTGCATTGCTGAGATTTTTTTGAAGTTCTCTCTGAGTTACAAAAGGGTCATTTTCTTACTTACCATACTATTTTCCGTGAACATTTTTGTAATATTTTGTGCAGTGTACCTGTTCTTGGCATAGTTTCATAAGTACCGAAGGTTTTCCATTTCTTAATTATGTACCCAACAGTGCTCACAGGTATACATAGGTCTTTAGAAATCTTATACCTTTTTCTTCTTTATGTGCAGAAATAATTTGATCAATAAGATCTTTCAATACCTCCCTTTGCTTTGGCATCCTGCAGTACTGTTAGTGCAACGTCTTGGGATGAACTGACCACCAAGATAGCTAACACCTTTAAGTAATGCACATTCTAGACTATTCCATATAATTCTAACATATTTGAGCATGAAATATACTCAAAACATTAATATTAAACATAATTTTGGAACTGTCCAAATACTTTTTCCCTACCTGTTTTAATAATTTGGATATAAAATATATATACATGTCAAATAATTTATTTTTGCTGTTTATTTGCATTTATAATTGTTTTACGAATATATTGTGAGCTTTAGACAATGCTTTTCATTCAATATATGATTCTAAATTCATTTTTTGACTGTCCAAATACTTGTTTCACCTCACTGTATGAATCCGTCTTTTAAACTCCCCTCCCCTGCTATGTGTTAAATAACAGGTGAGACTAAACTCTAGCTTTGAGTTGTAGTCAGTCTAAGAGAAAGAAAATTATGAATTCCAGACCTTGGAGTAGGCAGTGGGAAACCATTTTATTTCCTAAGAATGTATGGTAATTCACAGAAATTGCAAATAAGGAATCTGTGGAGAGCCATGGTCATATGTTCTGAAAGGATGGGGCATTAAAACTATAATGATGACATTTATAATTTATTAATGTTAAAGGATTTTTAGAAGTAAAAAAAACTATTTCGTTCATTATCATATGTCATTTTAAAGCACTCATTTTGGTTGCTCTTCATTTTACAGTAGACATATAAAGTTAACAATATCATTCCACAGACAAATGTGGGCCCCTCCACCCCACTTGTAACAATCTTATGGAACAACCAGCCAGTAATCAACTAGAATAGAAGTTGGGTCTGACTGACCAAAAACCACCAGGGCAAATTGGTAGGTGGTTAAAATAATAACCTGGGAGATTCCATTCTGTTACAGCCAAGTCTATTCTGTAAGCATTGATTGGCTGATAATTTCAGTGTGTATATTGAGCTCCATAAATCTTCAGCGCAATATCCACACTCTTGAATGTTCACCATATCAGGGAGACAAAAGAAGACAGCCATGTTGAAAGGTAAGTTATACACCACTCAAAATGTTCCCAACTGGACTCTGCAGTTACCAAAACTGACTCTACCACATTTTTGAAGAAATAAACATTTTCTTTTAAGTGTGAATATGTATATTCCAAAATCTTTTAAAATTAGATTCCTGCTTATTATGGATTAGTAGAAGTACAAACATCACGCAAGTAAAGAAATTTAAATATTTGGAAAGTGTTTTACCAGATGATAGGAAATGGAAAACCAAAAATCTGAACATACATTGGAATAGCAAATGTCGTCTTCTAGAATGTAAGCAAAGTAATAAGAAATGGGAAAATGTTTATTAGAAAAAAATATGTAAAAATCAATTCTTGTATATGGGATTGAAAACTGGACAATCTCCTGGAAGATGAAAAGAAAACTGGAGTTAGCAGAAATTAAGTTCTACTGAAAATACCCTGGATAGAATGCGTAAGAAGAATTTTTAAGAGAAATGAAAACAAAATGAGGAAAGAGGGTTTGAAGAATTGGACACTCTCAGGATATATAAAAGGTAAAAGGAACATGGGATCCAGTGGCCCACCTGCTGAGCTTGTTGAAATAGATGGCTGAAGGTGGAAGGCTTTGCAAAGGGACAAATGTTGCTAAGAGATAAGGAAGTTGTGTGGGACCATAATTGTCTACCTTTTGAAAGGACAAGGGCACATAAAAGAAAAAGAAATACAAACAAAGCTAATGTTAAGTTTTAGATGGAGGTTTTCCTAATTAGAGTAGTCTTCGTTTATTTATTTGAAAATCATTATAATTATATTTTAGGAGAGTTTGAGTTTTGTTTAATAGCATGTCAACTTCTGTGGGTTATTTAATGCCAAAAAGTTGGCCTTTTAAGAATTTTTTTTTAAAGTTTTGTTATAGTTAGAAGGTTGATTTAGTTAGATTTGAATGAAACTTTTTTGTTTTTATTCTCTTTATTTTAGAAAACTGAAAATGTCTTTTAGTTTTGTATTAAAAAATGTTTTGCTGAGAATAATTTTTTTTCCTTCAAAAATGTATATTTTTCTATAAAAGTCTATTTTTATGTATATATTTCTATAAAGGTGTATTTTTATACTTTCATAGTGTTTTGATCCCAGTTTGGGGGTTAGTTATTTGCCCATAGCTAGGACCCTAACAGGTGCTACCACTCTGGGTCAGGGTGGACCTGGGAACAACAGCAAGTAAGAGGTGGTTCCATGCTCCTCACAGCCTCTCAATCAAAGGGCTTACTGCCGGATGCAGTTTACCGTCATGCCCAGGACCCTATTTTAGGAGAGAGAGCAAGTTTATTAAGAGCTATAAAAGACAGGATTTGTGGAGACTTATGATTGCCCAAATCCTGTTAGGATCACAACACATAGAAAAAGTAGGAATGTAATTGATACTGAACTTAATGGTTTATTTTGGGAGCCTTAAAGAAAGTTTGCATCAGTTCTTTAATAATTGATAATAATATCTGATAGAGAATTGACAAAAATGATTAATCTTTTAATTATTAATTCTAATCTTTTAACGATATAATAGCACATACATTGCCATGGAATCTTCTATGTGCCTTGGCCTTTCAGGATGTAGGCAATCATGGATTTCCATGTTTCTCTATCTCTGGTGGCTCTTAAATTATAAATGTATAGAAACTAGTAGGGCCACGAAATGGGGGATCAGTTTATATATTGATTATAATATAGAATTGATCCCCCATTTTATATCCACCTTATAATTTCTTATAAACAGTTGGCATATATATTCTTCTTCTATGGGGCCTATCCTTTCAGGACATAGGCGATCATGGCTTTCCACATTTCCCTATCTCTGGTGGCTCTTAATATGTTTTCTCCTGTTACTCCATGCAACCCACGTTATGTCATTCACTAGCTCAAGACCATAAATCTAGATTATAAATATATAAAAACTAGAATGGATACGAAATGGGGGATCAGTTTATATATTGATTATAATACAGAATTGATCCCCCATTTTATATCCACCTTATAATTTCTTATAAACAGTTGGCATATATATTCTTCTTCTATGGGGCCTATCCTTTCAGGACATAGGCGATCATGGCTTTCCACATTTCCCTATCCCTGGTGGCTCTTAATATGTTTTCTCCTGTTACTCCACACAACCCCCGTTCTGTCATCCACCTGATCAGGCCCTTCAAATATGTTATCCGCTGCTTTCCTCTGTCTCTTTTTCCTTTTCCCTTTTATCTGGCCTGTCAGTATCAGGTTCTCCAAGCCCTCCTTCCTTCATTGCATGTCCCAGGAACTTCAGTTGTCTCTTCCTGATGCTCACTATTAGTTTTCTTTTCAATGCCATCCTTTCCAAAACCTCATCATTGCTCACATGTTTGGTCCATGATATTCTCAGCATCCTGCTGTAGAACCACATTTCAGTTGCTTTAAGATTTTTCTCATCTTCGATGCCATGGAATAATGGTTAATAAATTGTCTTTTTTTACAAACTATTATTACTATAGTAAGTTTAATTCTCACTGAGTGCTTTATAATTGTGACCTCATGTCAGACGGAATGTCAGAAATCTTCTTAATTATTTGTATAGTCAAGGTGAATAATACGCAGAGAAGAATCGGTGCTGAATATATATATATATATTCAGCATAGTATCTGGTGGTAATGGATATATACAAAAAATACAAACAATTGACAATTAACAAACTTACTTAAAAAATGAGGAGGGCCTAATGGTGAATAGCTAACAAAATAAATCAGTCTGAATATAAATCAGCTTTTGTCACAAAAAGCTAAGGGTAAGAAAATTCTGATAAAATTCAAAGTGCCGTCAAGTTGTAATCAAAAGCGTTGGTTCCTATGTGTTACTGAAATATCATCCACTTCTTCTTCTATGTGCCCTGTCCCTTCAGAACGTAGGCAATCATGGTGGCTCTGAGCACACCTTCTCCTGTTACACCACCCAAACCCTGCTCTGCCATCCACGAGCTCAACCCCATAAATCTAGAATATAACTGTATAGAAATTAGTATGGCCACAAAATGAGGGACCAGTTTATATATTGTTTATAATATAGATTTGATCCCCCATTTTATATCCACATTATTATTTCTTATAAACATTTGCCACATATCTTCTTCTTCTATGTGCCCTCTCCCTTCAGGACATAGGCGATCATGGCTTTCCACGTTTCCCTGTCCCTGTTGGCTCTGAGCACACCTCCCGTTACACCATGCAATCCTTGTTCTGTCATCCACCTGATTAGATTCTTCAAATATGTTATTCGTTGCTTTCCCCTGTCTCTTTTTCCCTCTATCTGGCCTGTTAGTATCAGGTTCTCCAGGCCCTTCTTCCTCCTTGCGTGTCCCAGGAACTTCAGCTGTCTCTTTCTGATGCTCAGTATTAATTTCCTTTTTGTTTCCATCATTTCCAAGATCTCATCATTACTTACATGCTCAATCCATGAGATTTACAACATCTTTCTGTAGAACCACATTTCAGTTGCTTCAAGTTTTTCCTTCATCTTTGATGGTAATTGTCCAGCATTCACTGCCATATTGAAGGAGAGACAGCATGTAGCAATCCAGTACTCTCTTCCTAGTTTCTAGCGAAATTGTCCTGTTTCTTAATACCTTACTCAACTTCTGGAATGCTTCCTTCGCCATGCCAATTCACCTTCAGATCTCTGTGTTGCACTTTCCGTGAAAAAAAAAATCTTCATTTCACTGTTTTTCATGCTTTGTTTTCAATATTTGTATTTTGAATATTTTTTTTTCAGAATAATTTAATTTTGATTTTTCTTTTCCTGATTTTTTTTTGTATTAAGTTTATAAATATATTAATGTTTAATTTAATCAGCCACTAGATTCCAAATAAAAGCAAACCATCAATGTCTACTATTATACAGGCCCCTAAGGTTATTGCAAACGCATCTTTGCAATGATCTTTGCTTCAAACTTCATACGAGATGACAAAAACCATCTCTTACCTGACTTACCCTCTCACACAGCAAAAGCATTATGATTTCTCTATCTCAGTTTAGGAAGTTTCTAGACTTACTGAAGGCCTTGATTCTATGAAGGCTACCAGTCTGGATAAAATATCTGTGATTATTTTTAAGAACCGTAGCCCAGAGTAATCTCCAAAGTTTTTTAAATGCTGCCTTAAGGAGGAATGTTTCCCAAATCTATGGAAGATCTCAACTGTAAGCCCTGTTTTCAAGAATGTGGGTGAGCTCTCATCCCTGTCATGATAGCACTCTGTCAGCCTTTTTAGTATTATCAGCAAGAAGGCTGTTAATCACCTCAACAGAAACAACCTCCTGAGTGACAAGCAGTATTAGTTTCACTCTTCTAAGTCTGTTGCTGATATCTTAACTGTCAATGCACTCAGGAATCAGTGAAGCACTCAATAATAAATTCATCATGAGAGTGATTACCTTATATATCTCAAATGCCTTTGAGAAGGTGTGGCATAGGGGGTGTAGCATAAACTTTGAGGCATAAACAGAAGAGTCTACCTATCAAGTAGATTCATAAAGTTTGTTGCTAATAGCCAATATTCCAAAGTGCAAGAGATCAATGCACGCGTCCACCAACAATCTTATCCACTTTCTGCTTTCTCAGACGAACTTAAGTCACTGATGCCTCCTCAACAGGTGTTTACTCATGCAACCAGACTGGCAACTGGGTCCCACCCATTCACAGTCAGGTTAGCCAAATGCAGACGACAATTCTACTCCTGCAGCTTCTTCTCTCGCACTTCCCGCCTGTGGAACTCGCTCCCGTATTCTTGCTTTCCTGACAGCTACAACCTCCAGAAATTTAAATGCAAAGTCAATACTCATCTACTAACCACTGGCCTCTAGCTCTCTCCCCTCCCCTGTATAACCTTCCCTTTCTCTCCACCTATGTATCTGTCATCGCACTTGCTTTCTCAGCTTTCTATTGTTCCTTTCTAACTAGTTTGTACTCCTCACTCTTTTCTAATTAATCTTTTTACATTTATGTAGCCCCCTGCACATCAGTGGCATTTCCGCCTTGCTCAGGGTGAAATGATTAAAAAAAAAAAAAAACAACTGAGGAACATTACCAGATTATTAGCAAACATGTATAATGTTAATGCTATCATTTGTAGATGCATCTCTCAGAATCAAGATGATCAGAGCCTGACAGCTGATCTCTGTTCTGGCCTAGCTCTAACAGCTCAAGGAAGAAATTCCTGGCTTTTTTACTTTTAATACCTCCAAAAACTAAGCTAGTATCATTTCATCATCACTGAGCAAGTGCAGAATTATTTCAAGTCATAGATTGTATTTTCATGCAGCCCCTTACTTTGATCATCAAGCGCAATAGTTCCTAAATTTTTTTTTTCTCTGGGACACATTTTTGGAATTAAAATATGTTTGTGCCTCACCAAATTTTATGAGACAAAAAGTATGTTTATAAATGAATAAAATGGAGAAGGTTAAAGGGAGATAACCATGGATTCAAAGTCAGAAGATTATCATTGATAACATTCTCCTCCAATTTGTGGACCCTAGTTACGATATTCTTAATACTTGATATAATGCAAAAATATCACAATAAAATCAGTCAATAATTATTTGTAACTATTTATACTGGGACTCCTGATGCAATTACAAGTAATCCATCATAATATTTTAAATTTTGAAATCATATTTATTTTTGGCATATAATTGTTTTGAAACTTTTTCTAAATCTTTGATTGTCTTTCAATCATTCTGCCTCACCTGATATTCATGATGAGGCATGCTGCACCATTTGGGAACCACTGATTTAGTGGAATTTAAGTTCATCTTAAACTTTGAGTAGAATTCATGCATATGATCCATCAGTAAAAATACTGGGAAAATGGTTGGTTCCTGACACTGCTCCAGAAAGTAACTAACTCCTTTTACTGTGCTTCTTTGTCTTTACAGACTAAAAAATGAAGTTTTATATTTGGTCTGAAGCTACCCAATTCTCACTTTGCAGCTTTGATAAAATTTGGAAGCACCTACATAGGGTGGTGGGGGATAAATTATTTCCAGCCCTATAATCACTATCTCAGAGAAAAAACATCACAAGCCTAACAGTATTGCTATTTTCATGGCAGATGTTCAGAAAAGCTACATTTCTTAGTGTTATGGACCAGGTTAAGGTCCGAAAAGAACAACACGACCACAAGGATAGAAATGAAAAATATATATTAACAAGAAATAACAATACAAAATGTGGAAGGTGTTAATATGACTGTCAGTCTAGTTTGGAGTGAACTACTACCAACTAGACCCTCTCTCTCTCTTGAGAAGCATAGTACATATAGTGTTAGGAAGAGTTCATTCTGGAGTTACAGGTAAGGACCCATGACGCTTAGTTTCACCATTTCAGACCTTTATAGCTAGGATCAGTCATACCACATACACACAGTTGAATAACTCTCGTTCACTTTGTATTCCATTTGTAAAAAGAAGTTCCACTTGAACAGCTTCTATCCATGTGCTGTTGCTTTATTGGCCTGATCACAAGAAACTTAATCACTTCAAGTTTAGTATTGACCATTATATAACCTCATAGATGCACTTACTTCTTCCTCTTATATCCATACAACACCTTCCACTTAAATAACACTCTACCTTGAGTGACTCTTAAGCTTTGTATTGAGTGAAAATTTAATAAAAACAAATTAAAATTAGTACAAGGTGCTAAAAACAAAAGAAAATTTGAAATTTAAAATGTGAATATCTGAGTAATTCTATGTCCCAGGTAAACAAAATAGGCTTCACATGGAACAATAAAAGATTTATTTATCAAAATTTGAACAAGATATTTAAAGGAATGTAGATTTTATAACCGATTTCAAAAAGTGTCACAAATGTTCAATATGCACACTACTTGTAATAACACACACGTCAAATCAGTAGTCCAGTTCCTGCCAAACGTGATGTAGTCTGTTGTATATCGACAAACAACAAACACGCATATATATAAAAATATAAGTTATATTTTTATTAATGACGATGAACCGTGTAGCATAGGGGACAGAGAATTGAGAGAGCGCGCCTCTAATGGGTTGACGGGAGTGTCGTCGTATCTGTTGTGTCTCTCTCTCTCTACTGCTACTCTGGTCTACTCTGGCGAATCCGTGTGACGAGGTCTTTATATAATCTTCCAGAACCGGGACTTTTTCTTCCGGTTTTGCCTCGCCCACGCACGCCCACGTAATTCTCAGAGACACCTGTTCTGTTTGCCTCTGTAGCCATTTCCGCTACTGCCGGAAATAAGGTCAAACAAACATCCGTTCCTTTCAACGACCGGAAACACCCTCGCTTGCATCAGCCTTCCTCGGGTGGGGCCAGATTGTTATATTACAGTAGCATGTCTTGCATAACATTCCCCAGTGTCTCAATGATTCTCTGCTTAAGTTCCACTAGGCTTGCAGGAAGTTCGGGGGATACAGACCTGACTTTTCACATAACCTGACAGAAAAAGAAAATTCTCAAGTTGTCAAGCCAGGTGAATGTGGTGGCCATTTCAACAACACATTGTCATTATTATTGGCGCACCTGATCATATCTTTCTGGTAGATTCTCTTTAATATCTCTGCATAGTCAACTTAGTTTTACATTTTGTTAAAATTAAAATTTGAAATCATTTGAGAGGGAATTGTCTATGTTTTTAGACTAGAAAATGATGTCAATATTTTAGGGACACCCTGCATATCATATCTTCCATAAATCAATGTGTAATAGTGAATATATTTGATCAAAAGAGACATGACTAACTGGGCAGAAAATTTTTGGGCAGTAGTTTTGTTGGGACGCCCACGCCTATTTGGCTATAATGGACTATTCAATTACTATGTAAAGTAATGGTTGGCATCTACGTAAGGAGAGTGTGCCGAGCAGCCGACCGACAAGTCAGTCGTAGACTTCCAGTGACGACCTGGAAGTACCCATTGCTCATACGATGTCTTACGACAGTTGGGACGATTAACCTTTATTCTTGTATTGGATACTAATAACCTTTGTAAATACTATTTTCATGGAATACAACAATTAACCTATTCCTGTTGTTGAGTTATTTATTCTTACTCACGACATAACAAGGTTGCCATTACTTTTTGCAGTAGACTGGTTTGCCAGCTAATGCTGTAGAACCCAATCTGTCCTGCTATTTAACCCATAGCTGAAGGGAGAAGTGACTGATTAATAGCTTTCCCAAGGGTATTTGCATGTAAGTGAATGCAACAAATTCAACTGGTATTTGAACTCAGCTCACCAATTTCTTGTTCTGAGCTGATATCCACTGCACCACAAATGCACATTTATATACAGCGAGTAAAAATAGTCACAAATAATCCAATAACAAAGCTTAATTCAGTTACTCATTTTCCATATTTTGTTAAAATTTGAAATCATTTGAGTGAGAATTAGCTCTGTTTTTAGACTAGAAAATGATGTCAATTTTGGGGCAATATATCATATCTTCCATGAATCAATGTGTAATAGTGAATATATTTATGAAGGAATTCACAGATAAAGAAATAATAATTTACTCAATTTTTATACAGTAGGTAGCAATAGTAACAAATAATCCAGCAACAAAGCTTAATTCAGTTACTCTCTTAGTTAAACATTTAATAAAAAAATCTTGAATCTTTGAAAATTCTGTTGGCAATAGGTATTTTTAGTAATCCTATAAGCACTACAGTAATTATATTCAGATAAGCTTAAATAAAATCTGGTATGTTTTGAATTTTATAAATATGCACTTTTTAAAAAAATTAAAACGTATCTTCTGGTGTTTATTTCCTAATTAGAAAACACATTTTTCTTGATATCAATTACGATACTTCATTAAAAATTATTTTCAAGAGTAAGCATGTGTGATCTGTCAGAGCAGAAAATATTTTGCTGTTTCATATTAAGAAAAAAAGAAGCTTACCTAGGAGTTACCTTGTGGAGTTCATATCTATTCATAGGGCAATGTGGAAGTCAATTAATTCCAAGAATGTATGACATTCTGCTTTTACGAAAAAAAAACCCAACTTTTTCTGCCGAGTTAAGGTCTACTTTTATGAAAATAATACACCGTGGAAGAACGGAACTATTATGACAAATGCAGTGGGAGCGGATTGAATATCAAGAACAGTTGAAAGCAATCCTGGAAAAAAAAAGGAAGAGGCAATGTAACCATTTAATATTTACTGGACTTGGTTGCTAACTCAGTGAATGTCCCAGAAGAAAACAGCACATTTCTATCAGACTTCAGAAAGTATGAGGCCATTTTTAGACAAGAATGTCAAGATTGGTCAGATGAAAGGAAGGCATGTCTTCTGTTATGAAAATTTTGCCTTGCTGAACACGGAAAATATTTCATTTTGCTGAATACTTTAGAATAAGTGTCATTTAATGAAACTGTCGATATTATCAAAATTTTTAGGGAAAAAGAATTTATATTTTTTTACACATTGGCAGTACATGAACCTTACTAAGGACAAAGGTGCAGATTTAGTGTGAGTGTGAGAAATTTAAACTGGATGAACTATCCCCAGACAAATTTAAACGCTTAATCTTCATTAAATAATGATGTGAAAATACCTTCTTAAATTTTTGAACAGATTCAAAATTAACAAAACAGACTTTTGTGAAAGAGTGCCAAAAAATTGTCAATTCAGGGCACAATACAGCAAAAATTGAACAAAATGGCACATCAGAAATACGAGTGGTTTGAAAAAAGACAGCAGGACAAAAAAAAATCTAAAATAATTATTAAGAATACACCTTTAAGTGCCGAAACTAGGTGCATTGTCAGTGTTGTTACTCCTATGTCACTAGATGTTTCGGGTCTAAATAAACAACAGACTTCTTCGATAGGCGACCTGACCGAATATGATCAGTATTCGGCCCGCACCCAGACTAAAAATTTGCTACTAGCTTTAGGACGTGCATGATATAAGTTTTCCTGGAAAACGGCAAGCAATCAAGACTTTACTTGGGCTATTCGATGTTATAGATCGGGTAGGCTCGGTTGTACTGAACTTCCTATATACAGTCAAGACAGGGTATTTTTAAAGGAAGAAAAGAAAACAAACCAATAAATATATATATATACATACATATATACATTAATGAAACGTTTTATCATATTGACTCATCTTACGACTTTTCTTTCTCTTTCAACTTCTTTATTATATCTTATTTATTTGATCTGTCTCTTCTATATCTTTATTCTTATTTTCCTTAACTACACTTGGCTTACGGCCATATCATGTTGAATACACCGGTTCTCACTCGATCACCGAAGTTAAGCAACGTTGAGCCTGGTCAGTACTTAGATGGGTGACCACTTGAGAATACCAGGTGCTGTAAGTGTTTAGTGATGGATGTACGTTGTGGTGGAGTGGATATCGGCTCGGAAAGAGAAATTGGTGAGCCGAGTTCAAATTCCAGTTGAATACCCTGCATTCACTTAAGCACTGGTACCCTTGGGAAAAGGATTAATCCATCCCTTCCCTCCAGTTATGGGTTAAATAACAGGGTAGGACTTGGGGATGCTGCCCTTAAAAAACAAATCCCAATGAATCTTGATACTCAAAAAGAAGAAAAGTATTACTAGACACAAAACTTATATAAAAAACAACAATAAATTGTTGAAAGAAAAGGTATTACCAGCAATAAATAAAGTTTAGTTGGCAATAAATGACCCGCCGAGGTTGATATGCCATAAAAACAAACAACCAACCAATTAACTATACCTAATGAAATATTTACAATAGAATGATTAAAATGACTTAAACTATTTACAAAAAAGTTCTTAAAAAGCGGTATGAATTATTCAAGATATTTATTGATATTCTAATAAATTTCATTTAAAAACTAAAGGAAATACCATTTAACAAAAAATATTGCCCAACTTAATGCAAGCTATGACTGGTATGCTTCATTTAAGAAAGGACTGTCCATTTACAACCAAAAAAATGTTTTTTTTTTAATCATATCACCCTGAGCTAGGCGGTAACGCCACTGATGTACAGGGGGCTAAATAAGAGTAAAAAGATTAGGTGACTACATAAGAGTAAAAGTATTAGGGGGCTACATAAGAGTAAAAAGATGAGATAGGAGGAGAGTGAAGAGAAAGACGAACCAGTTAGAAAGGAGCAAGAGAAGGATGGGAATACAGGTGTGATGACAGTTGCAAAGGTGGAAGAGAAAGGAAAGGATATACGGGGTGGTGAAGAAAGAACAAGAGTCAAGTGGTTAAGAGATGAGTATTGACATTGCATTTAAATTCCTGGAAGTTGTAGCCGTCAGGAAAGCATGAATATGGAAGGGAGTTCCACAGGTGGGAAGTGCGAGAAAAGAAGCTGATGGAGTAGAATTGTCATCTGCATTTGGTTGATCTGTGAATGGGTGAGACCCAGTTGCCAGTCTGGTTGCACAAGCAAACACCTGCTGCAGGGGCACCAGTGACTTAAGTTTGTTGGAGCAGAAGCCATGAAAATATTTATAGAACAGACAGAGGGAAGCCTCATCCTGTCAGTGGGGAAGTGGCTGGAGTCAAGCTGCCAAGTCGGTACCTATCACATTACTAATTCTCCTTTGGAGCCCGTCAAGAACACTGAGATGAACAGCGGGGGTGCCTGACCATATATGACAGCAGTACTCCATTTTTTTCAAAGGATTTGGGAAAATCTACAAAGTCAAAAGCATTTTTCAAAATAAAGAAAATGGGATATCAGTTTTTAAGCTTAAATGGAAGTTTCTTTTTTGCTGCATTGTATTCTATTAACACTGACCTTGACAGGTTAGAAAACCACAGAGTTATTGAAAATATAGATTATTTGGAACGGGCCATGTCAGCTGTTTATATTAGAAAGAAAAATAAAATTTGTTTATGTGCAGATTTTTCAATTGGGTTGAATTACTGCCTTCTTCCACATGTATATACCCCACCAGGATATATCCAAGAGGATATATTTACTAAATTAAATGATGGTAATTTTTTTCAAAAATTGATCTGTCTGAGGCATATCTTTAAGTTGAAGTGGATGAGGAATGCCAGATATATTTGACTATAAATACACATGAACGACTCTACAAGTTTAGAAGATAATCAACCAAAAAGAAAGAAGACCAGATCTTACTAGAGTAAGTGCCATTAAAGATATTAAAGACATGCCTTCCCCAACAAATTTGGTGTTCCTACAATCATTTCTCATATTAGCAAATCATTATAACATTTTTCGAGCACCGCTGAATAATTTACTTAAGAAGAGTATGAAATGGAATTGGTCTGCAGAATGTCAAAAAAACTTTTGAAGGAATTAATTTTGACTCACAGTTAAATAGCAGAACTTGATTTAGAAAAAATCATTGTTATTCTTAAAAAAAAAAACAAGAAATTGTTAATACAGTATTCACTTGCAAAAAAAAAAGAATTCTTACAATTTAAATAAATAACCCACAAAGGGTTGATAAGCCATAAAATAAAATGAGGCAATCAACCTTATTCTCATAATCTTCACTTTCTACCATTCTTTTTCATTTATATCATACACCTTATTCACCATTATCATTTTAACAGTAATTCTCTACCTAGAGTGGCTCTAGAGCCTTTTATTGAGAACATTTTAGTATTAAAACGAATCTCACTGTTAATTGAGTAACCCTACAGTAAAGCTAATCTGATTAGATGCCAAGGTACATCAAGTCTGCAGAATCAGCTCTCAAGTTAGTCAAAATGGTTGGATCTGTTCTGAGCAGGTGCCATATTAAAAATGGGGCATGTTTGATGGTCAGTCTCACATTCCCAGTAACTGCTAAAAGTTGTGTTTCAAATGTTGATTCACAAAACAGAACAGCATTTCTTACTTAGAAAACTGGCACAAGAGGTTTTTCTGGCCTAAAATAAGCTAATCTTAGTAAATATCTTGATAATGTCTGTATTTTCTGGTAAGATAAAACATCTAAATTAATAGCCTTTTCATAACACATTGAATAGGACTATGAAAAGAATTTGGGTTACATTAACCAAAGCCTATGTGTTCAAATAGGTATGAAGTATTTTGAATGTGTATAGGTAAGTCAGTAACCTCATGTCTAATTATGAAAAACACATTTTACACAACAAATATTTATCTTTTCAACAATCTCCAACCTTGTCAATGCACTTAATTGAATATTAATCACATTGAATGGAAATTATATAGTAAAAAACAAAAGATCAAAATTCAACTAACTATACAGCAGGCTATGTACTTATTGATCCTGTTTCATGATTTTTGATATCCATTTAAACGTGCATATTTCTATGCTTATATAATTCATTCATGCATGTAATACTGCTACCAAATCTGGTCTAGTGCTTCTGCTATATTTCTAAAGGTTCTAACCAAAGTTTGAAAAGAATATGCAACATTATTGGTTCTAACCTGTCATCTCACTTTCAGTCATATTCCTGTTGCCGTAATGTAGCTTCATTAAGCCTTTTCATGCCATGTTCTGATATCCGAAGACATACTGGCATGGCCAAGGACGCATTTCAAAAGCTAACCAAAGTACTGAGAGAATAAAATTGCATTGGACACAAAGAAATGAGTGCTGGATTGCTATGTGATATCTGTCCTTCTGTATGGAAGTGAATGTTAATCGAACTTATCAAGGATAAAAGAGAGGCTTAAAGCAGCAGAAATGTGGTTCTACAGAAGGATGCTGAGAATACCATGGACTGAGCACATGAGCAATGATGAGGTGTTGAAGAGGATGCAAATGAGAGAAAAACATATACTTAACATCAGGATGAGACAGATGAGGTTCCTGGGACAATGAGGAAAGAGGGCCTGGAGAATTTAATATTCACAGGACAGATAGAAGAAAAGAGAGACAAGGAAAAGCTGCATGAGACATATTTAATAGGATGCAAATGGATGATGGAGCAGGGTTTGGGAGAGATACCAAGAGAAAAAATGTTGAGAGCAAACAAGAGACAGAGCCAAGTGGAAGTTCATGATCGCCTACGTCCTGAAGTGGCACATCACATGAAAAAGAAGAAGAATTTTCCTCTTTGTTACCACGATTTTATGTATTTCAGCACAGTACTAGACTGGCAATTAGGTCTCATAATTTCAGTGTTGAAATTATTATTTGTAAGCATAAGTTAAAGGCTGTGTATTGTAGTGCAGTGGATATTAACTCAGAACGAGAAATCAGAGGCCAAGTTCAAATTCCAGTTCAATTTGTTGCATTCACTTCTGCACAAATACCCTTGGGAAAGCTATTAATCTGTTGCTTTTATCTCCAGCTATGGGTTAAATAGCAGGACAGATTAGGTTCTGTAGCCTTGGCTGGCAACCAGTCTACTACAGAAAGTAATGGCAATCTTCTACGAGAAAATCTTCTGCCCAGTCTTGAAAGAGACATGACTGACTGGGCTGAAGATTTTCTTTCAAGACATGATTGTCCAAGCATGTATCATGTATAGCACAACTGAACCATAAGTTCTAAGCTGATAGTTTCTTCTCTTGCACTTTTTGCTTGTGAGACTCTCTCTCTCTTCTGGCTTCTTATTTTCAATCACCATCTGATTAGTCTTTTCCCTTCCCTCTCATTATGTGCATTGTGGCGCAGTGGATATCGACTCAGAACGACAAATCGGGGAGCCAAGTACCAATTCCAGTTAAATTCCTTGCATTCACTTATGCGCAAATACCATTGGGAAAGATATTAATCTGTCTCTTCCCTCCAGTTATGGGTTAAATAATAGGACAGATTGGGTTCTATAGCCTTGGCTGGCAACCAGTCTACCGCAGAAAGCAATGACAACCTACTGCAAGATAATCTTCTGCCTGATTAGTCATGTCTCTTTCGAGACATGATCGCCCAAAGTGTGTATCACGTATGGCACTTAACTGACTGACTTATTATTAATGTTTCTGTTTGTAATTCTTTCACATCCAGTAACCCCTTGTTTTTAGTGGCTTTACTGCCTTGAACTAAAAAATGATTGAGAGAGAAAATGAACAAAAGCAATTATTATTATTAGTGGTAATAGGGGAGGGAAAAGATTCCCGGAGTCTTTGTTATGTTGTAGCTTCAGTAGAGTTAGAAAAGATGCCATGTAAGAATGAGTAATTGGCTGACCTATTGACATCCATACTCTATATTTCCTTTTCCTCCTGGGCTTACGGCCTATCACATTGAATACACCGGTTCTCGCTCAATCACCGAAGTTAAGCAACATTGGGCCTGGTCAGTACTTAGATGGGTGACCACTTGGGAATACCAGGTGCTGTAAGTGTATAGTGACGGATGTGCGTTATGGTGGAGTGGATATCGGCTCGGAAAGAGAAATCGGTGAGCCGAGTTCGAATTCCAGTTGAATACCATACATTCACTTAAGCACCAGTACCCTTGGGAAAGGTATTAATCCATCCATTCCCTCCAGTTATGAGTGAAATAACAAGAGTAGGACTTGGGGACCCTACCCTTAAAAAAACAAATCCCAATGAATCTTGATACTCAAAAAGAAAAATCTATTACTAGACACAAAACTTATATAAAAAACAATAATAAATTGTTGAAAGAAAAAGGTATTACCAGCAATTAATAAATGAAGTTTAGTTGGTAATAAATGATCTGTCGTGGTTGATTTGACATAAAAACAAAACAACCAACCAACAATCATTTTCCTCCTGGATTCCTTCAAAAAGTGATGTTCACCTTATTACGATGTACTCCCAAAATATAGATAATAAAAAGAGTCAGTAAAGCGCCACATGTGATAAATGCTTAGACATTCATGTCTTGAAAGAAACATGACTGACTGGGCAGAAGATTTTCTGCTGTAGTTTGCCATTACTTTTTGCAGTAGACTGGTTGCCAACCAAGGCTATAGAACCTAATCTGTCCTGTTATTTAGCCCATAGCTGGATGAAGGAGACAGATTAATATCTTTCCCAAGGGTATTTGTGTGTAAGTGAAGGCAACAAACTCAACTGGAATTTGAACTCAGCTCTTTGATTTCTTGTTCCGTGCCAATATCTATTGCACCTTAATGCATATCCTCGTTGATGTGAGACTTGATGAAAATTGTCATTCATTCAGTCTATGATGCAGTGTTGAGGGTCTTACTGAGGACTTGCCAATGTGCAATTAGTACCCACAGACAACACACAACACAACATTGACGTGAATTTCCTGACCAATCACCAAAACTCTCCATTTAAAAAAAAATCAAGCTGTGCTCAATTCCAAACACAGTACAATCTATTTTGTCACTTATAAGTCGGATGTCAGACACTGCAAAATGTCGCAAATATTTATGCTTCGTCTCTTCTCCCTCCAGTTATGGGTTAAATAACAGGACAGATTGGGTTCTATAGCCTTGGCTGGTAACCAGTCTACCACAGAAAGCAATGGCAATCTACTGCAGGATAATCTTCTGCCTATTCAGTCATGTCTCTTTTGAGACATGATCACCCAAAGTGTGTATCACGTATGGCACTTAACTGACTGACTGTGTACATGATTGTTAATAATCTTGTGTTCCATCAAAAATAACGCACATATTTTCTGTCAGAACAAAATAACCATCTATAAAAAAGAAAATTTTATTATAAAACAGCTTTTTTCGATATTAATATCTTCATGCTATAATTATTCTATAATTTATTGATTTCAAAAACAGCATTATAATAAACAAATTTTTGGTTTTTCTAACATTATAGCATTAAAATCTGATAATTTGCAATATATTTTTATGCTGAAATCATTTGCAATGTATTTTTTATAGCAAAATCATTTGTCATGTGTTTTATTTTTATGCAATTTTATAACAAAATTATTTACCCTGCACTTTTCTAAAATCATTTGCAATGCACTTTTATAGTAATTTTAATTACATTGCATTCACATAATAAAATAATCTACATTACATTTCTATGTATACTTTTAATATTTGCTGTGTTGTCATACGTGTAATCCTAAGAGCCAATGATAAGTCGACACTTTTTTTAATAAATCCTACTTGTTTCATGATACCATAAGTTACAAAAATGGTTTGTAATATACTTACAGATAGTGGGTGTATGTTTGTGTGTATATAAAAGACAAAAGGAAAATTTTTCTTTATCAACATGTTTTGTCCTCTGATGGACTTTATCAAGGCAAATGTAAGGGTTTTTAATTTACATGTTGTATCTATGCAAAGAAGTATAGCGTTACTTGTTTTTTAACTTTTAAATTTAAGAATGTTCAATAATATTCTTAAGACTAACTGTGAAAGTCAAGGTAAACTATGAAGAGTACTAAGTGATGTAATTTAATGCTGAATAATTGAAAGTGTGTAAATGTTGCTGCTGTTGAATATTCTATTTTCTTATTTGTCATTATTCATATATATATATGCAGTGTAGATATAGAAGAATCCAAAGGAGTATCCAGTACATAAAGTGGTAGGATAACTCTTTAGGAGAGTTCTAAATACATTTGTATATAAATACATATAGAGCAAATATATATAAAAATTAAGACAGACACATTATTCCATGGTTAAGTGGAAGTATAGGCCTATTTCAGGCAAACCATCTTCAGCTTCCGTCTTTATTGTACAGAAGGTTTAAAAACCTTCTGTACAATAAAGAAAACGAGCTGAATGGTTTACTGAATAGGCCATGTACTACCAATGGAATAATGTGTCTGTCTTAATTTATATATATATATATATATATATATATATATATATAAGATAAGATAAAGAACAAATAGAAAATGTTTATCAAGCTAAGATATTTCCCTTTTATTAAAGCTTTATTAGATCAAGCTTTAATAAAAGTAAAACACACATATATATATATATATATATATATATATATATATATATATATATTTAGTGTAGCGAGGCAGCAAATAATTTTCTAAACATATACACATATACTAATAAATATAAGAGACAATGAATGTCTATTATGTTTAATCATGAGCTGTTCTAAACGTCATATTTTGGCTTTAATTTCAATTGAAATGTTGGAGAATTTTTGTCTTTATTTTCAACTGAAATCAAAGCCAAAATATGACGTTTAGAACGGCTCATGATTATATATATATATATATATATATGCACGCACACATGTATGTATATATATATATATATATATATATATATATATATAATAAGATAATGAACAAATAGAAAATGTTTATCAATCTAAGATATTTTCTTTTTATTAAAGCTTTATTAGATGAAGCTTTAATAAAAGTTAAACATATATATATGCACACATGTATACATATACATATGATAAAATAATTAGCAAATAGAAAATGTTTATCAAGCTAAGATATTTCCCTTTTATTTTCACTTTTATTAAAGCTTTATTAGATGAAGCTTTAATAAAAGTGAAACATGTTAGATTGAGAAATATTTCCTATTTGTTTTTATTATTCTTTCAGATTATGATTTATATTTGATCTGTATTTGATTTCATATATATATATATATATATATATTTGCATATTTAGGTAGTAAATTTTTTTTAAGCATGTCAGATTAAATAAATTTCAAACATTATGTTTGCTTATTTTTAATAAAATCTGTACATACTCACGGATAATATTTCACGTATTACAATCAAAAGATATCAGAAATGAGCTATAACATTGACAGATGTTATTATCATTTATTTCTCAAGGTACCCAAGTACTTTCAACTTCTTTCTGAGATCATCTTCAGAGGTATGAGTTATGTTAACAAAAAATAACCGGAAAACCGTGTTGCTAAAAATTATCATACATTCTTTTCTGCTTCAAATATTACGAATAAGCAAATATAATGTTTCGAATTTATTTAATCTGACATATATAATATACTAGATGAAAATGTTGACCTATTTGTTTAATAAATCTAATCTAAATTTATTTATAAATGGAACTTTGTCTGTGTGTGTGTGTGTGTCTGTGTGTGTGTGTCCGTTACTCCTTTGTATTTTGTCAAGAAGCCCAAGGAGAGCAGCAGGGGCACCCGACCAGATATGGCAGCAATATTCAATACACGGGCGGATGGTAGATTTGTATATGTGCAGAATAGATTCAGGTGGGAAAAACTTCCAGGCCCTGCACAGAGAGCCTACTTTCATAGCAGCAGATTTGGCAATGGATTCGATATAGTCATTCCATTTGAGGTCTGCCGAAAGTGTAAGGCCAAGGAGACCTTACACTTACTTTTACTCTCTGGGAGGCTAGCCTGTCCCATGCTAATGGGAGGTAGATGTGATTGCCTATGGTGGTTAGTTGATAACAGCTTTGTTTTAAAAGCATTGGAATTTACTAGCCATTTCCTACCCCAGGCCACTATGGATTGGAGGTCCTTTACAAGCACGGCAGCGAGGTTCACTCTGTCGCCCACACCTGGTTTTTGATCGATGTGAGAGTAGATTGTTGTGTCATCGGCATACATGTCAACTTGGGATCTAATGGCATCGGGGAGATCATTAATGTAGATCAGAAAGAGCGTGGGACCTAGGATAGAACCTTGAGGGACGTCCGCGTTCGTATGGTAGTTTTGGGAGGCATGCCCATTTAATATCACCTTCAATGTGCGGTTAGAGAGGGATGACTGGATGAGGTCAAACAGATGTCCAGTTATCCCGTAGCTCCGCAGTTTGCACAAGAGTCTAGCATGCCAGACCCTGTTGAACGCTTTGGAGATATCCAAGGCAACGATTTGGGCTTCGCTATTCTTGTCAAGTGCCCGGTATATGTACTTGGTAATGGTCGTTAGCATATCAGCAGTAGACTTGGTGAAGCAAAACCTGTACTGTTTGTCAGAGAGAAGCTTGTGGGCCGTGAGATGCTGAATCACCTCGGCATTGATAATGGCTTTGAAAACTTTGCCAAAGATCGGAAGGAGACTAATAGGATGGTAATTGGCAGGATCTGAGGGTTCACCAGAATTCTTAAATATAGAAACTACACAGTTCTCAACAGGTAGGAAAACAGGAAGCAGATAGGCAGAGGTTATAGAGTTTAGAGAGGACAGAGGAGAGTTCTGGTGCACATTTCTTCAGTACTATGACTGGGATTCCGTCACCGCCGCTCGCTTTGTGTGGGTCAAGTTGTGCAATTATCTTGGCGACCAGCGAGGGTATAATGTGGATGTTATTTAGTTGAGCTTAATTCTGGGTGGGAAGTCGGGTGTAGGTATTCCTAACGAGTCCAGTATATATATATATATATATATATATATATATATATATATATGTTTTCCATTTTTAAACACGTTATTTCGCTACCCAGGTTTCTGCTATGAATGGTGTCTTCAGGCAATTTTTAATAACTGATTTTACCGTTTATCATTTTTCTTTTTAAGAACACTCTTGTGACAGTGTTTTATTTGAATGTTTACATGGCAGGAAATTTATGAACACATAATTTTAAAATTAAAACAGATTATGGCATTTTCATCCATGGTTGTATGAACCTAAGTGGTATTTCTTAGTGTGGATGCATGTAGTCATAATTTCCTTTTTCATTTAACGGTTCGTCTTTATTTGGGAACATCATAATTTCTAATTTTTCTTCATGGCATGGTCTACATATTTGTCCATCGTTGTAAGGCTTAGCTGTTTTTACAATGCTTCACGTTATGTCTGGGTCTTTTTCCATATTTGATTTCAATTTCCAAATTGAAAGCTAATTTTGTATTGTTTTTTAATTTTTCTATTTTAAATGTAGATCTGTGATTAAACCACCTGGTTTTAAAGGTATCTTTTGTTGAGCCCAAATATATTTTGTTTTGGCCATCTGGGTGACGTACCTCTGCCTTGTAAATCATTTCTTTTGTGTTGCAGAGACCTTGAAGTGGACATTTATTTTTGTCCCTGCAGTTGCATTCTTTGTTAGTATATATGAACCTGCTTTCACCAGGGCAGAGGGAACCATTGTTTAATTAAATATACTCTATTTAAGAACTGTTGCCAATCAGGCAAGGATGAATAGTGCCTTTAAGTGAAATTCTTTTTATAACAGGCTCATGAATAAATAAACGTAGCATCTACGTAGTATCTCTGCCAAATCCTGATCCATCATCCACTTGCTCAAGCCCATCAAGTATGTCACATGTTGTTTTCCCTCTGTTCATCCTGTGAGTATTAAATTCTCCAAGCCCTTCTTCCTCATTACATGTCCCAGAAACTTCACTTGTTTCTTCCTGATGTTAAGTATAAATTTCCTTTTTGTTTCTATTCTCTTCAAAATTGATTGTTTATGTTTGATTCTGTAAGGTGGCTCCTTTTAAGTGGGTATGTTACTTTTTTCTGCAGGGGTGTAGTTCTTATATTCTAGACCCCATTGACAGGGCATATTTTAATTCTGGAAAAACAATCTGTTCTGTACAGTATTATTTTTGTCTATCACCTTTGCAACATATTATGGGGAAACACACCTATTCCTCAGATAATGGACTCTCCCTCCTATATTAAAAAGAGGTAACAGGAAGTTCTTGGGAGTTCTTTAGAGTTCTCTTGGAGTTCAGTAGAACTACTAGGCAGTTGATATTATTTGGCAGTTAGCCGGATACTAAGGAGTCAGCTTTCAGTGGAAGATACCAAGTTCCTAACATTTTGGGTACGTTAAGTCGATTAGCAACCGACATAGCAAGATTATAACCTTCAGTGCAAAAACTACTCCACAACACAGCATTATGACTGATGCTATGTTACTAAACCTTTCTTTAAAAGAAAAAAATACCATCTTTTTCACTTGACATCTGTCATGCAAGTATCAGTGTATTTACTTAGTTCACGTTTAGATAAATATTGGCTGTTTATATATATATATATATATATATATATATATATATATATATAGAGCACCTAATGAGCCAGACAAACCTACCTAGGTTTGTCTGGCTCATTAGGTGCTATTAAGTTTACTCTACCTTTGTATTGAGCACTTTCTGTTAAATGATTACTCGTGTCGGGTTTTTTCTTTGGTCTTCGTGCTGATTTTGGTTTGAACACTTTTGACAGACTTTCATGCTCTAAGCTCTTATTTTTTTTTAGAACCGTTTTTTTCCTTCGTTCGATAGTTTTTGAGGAAGGTTTTCGAGGTGAGTATAATTATAATTTTGTTATATATATATATATATATATAATGTTGTAAGCATTTAATCAGTCTGATTGGCTTTTTGAATGGTATGTCTAATTTCATCATGCAAATAACTTTTTTTAAAATGTTGTCACTTTCTTTTCATCCTCACCTGTTCACTCACACACTCTTATGCATAACCTCATCCATAAAAAATGTTTAAGTAGAATGTTTTTGAATTTTCGAACATTTCATTGAAGGTAATGTTGTCAGCATTTTAAACTATTGGTGATTTTTCACTAAGGAAGATCATAGGTGTAAACATCTTTTGCTTCAGAAACAGGAAATGTCAATAATAATTCTTCTTCTTTAACAAATATTTTGCTTTACTCAAATGAATAAACCAGAAATAAATCCCATACGATAATGTGTGTTAATCATGCAGTCATCAGTGATAGCATTTTGCGAAAATTTCAATTTCTTTAATTATACGAGAAATCTTTTCTCCAAAGAAAAAAAATCAGCTTTTCTTCATTTCTAAGGCAGATGCTTTTGTTGGGAAAATAGCTGCAGTGTCTTTAATAAAAAAAAAAATACTTTAATTCTTTTAGTGGTGAGGTTTTTAAAAAATGTTTTATAATCATATCGCCTTGAACAAAGCATTTTACTGCCACTGTTGTACAGGGGGTTACATAAGGCAAAAGTTATGAGAAAGAGTGACAAGTTATAGGGAGTGTCAGGAAGTGGGTAAGAGAAGGATGACTGTGGCCATAAAGTGAGGTATCAATTTATATATTGATTGTAATATAAAATTGATTCCCCATTTTATATTTTTTGTTTTATTTTTATTTTTTTTAATAATCATATCGCCCCAAGCAAGGCATTTTACTGTCACTGTTGTGCAGGGGGTTACATAGGAGGAAAGTTATGAGAAAGAGTGACATATTATAGGGAGTGTCAGGAGGTGGGTAAGAGAAGGATGAGAATACTGATGAGAGTGAAGTGGACAGAGAAAGGAGCATGAGAAAGAGGATGCAGGTTAGTGAGATAGGAGATGACTGTTGAATTTACATTTAAATTCTTGGAAATTGTAGCTGTTGGGGAAAGCAAGTAAACGGAAGGGAATTCCACAGGCGGGAAGTGCAAAAAAAGAAGCTCCTGGAGTAGAATTTGCGTTTACATTTTACAGGTCTGCCTTATGATGTACTGTGCCTTATGCAGTCCGCTAATCGAAAAAAAGTTAACCATGCTTATATTTGGTTTGTGCATAGATAAATATTAGTTGTTTATATTTGAATCTGTAAGTGATAACTTTGTTCATAACATGTACTGAAAATGTGATTAATGAGGAAGTTTTAAGGAAAATAGAAACAAAAAATATGATTATACTTTGATCAGAAACAGCTGAAATTTATAGGGCACATAATGAAGAAAGAGGGTCTGGAGAATTTGACAATCCCTGGACATACTGAAAGTAACAGTCAGAGGAAAACAGTGAATAACAACAAGCTTGTGTAAATAGATGACATAACTGGGCGCGAGACGGGCAGCAGAAGACAAACTTTACTGACAAGACATGGCATATAGGGAAAAAGAAGAATCATATATTTTATTTGCAAAGAGATATATATAAATGACTAGCAGTATAGCCCAGCGTTGCTAGGGTGTAATGAAAGCTTTAAAACTAATCCATGGTCTTGGAGCTCAGACTCAGCCTAAAGAATATTTGAAATAATAAAATAATTGCGACAATTTACCAATCGCACCTAAAATATATATATATAAATGACTAGCAGTATAGCCCGGCGTTGCTTGGGTGTAATGAAAGCTTTAAAACTAATCCATGGTCCTGGAGCTCAGACTCTTTGAACGTTGGCACGAAAGACTAAAAAGCAATAGTTGTTTCCAGTTAAAGCAAAACCGTAGACTGAAAGAAAAATGAATGAATGTAAGTCAAATTTTGATTTCCTGGTATCGATATCAAACAAGTTGTTTTCATCATAAACTGAATTTTGAAGGCTAAATTAGTCCTCTGAGTAAATGGTATCATGACTGAGACTAAGAATTACAATTATATCTACTTAGAGCCAAACCCGAAGCAAAAAACTAAAATAAAAGGGCTGAAAAATAGACTTACAGGCAGATAAACAGATACACACAAACATTTTGCCTTATATATATATATATTATCAATTTTCTGCACTATTATAAGAACTGCAACCTTGAAAGTTCTGAATATCGTTTCTTATGTCTTTGTCTATAAGTGTATCAAATTTGATTAAAGTCAAACCACTCCTTCTATAACCCGATTTTTTCGATTTTCGATATTTATCGGGGGTAGCTCAACACAAAACCTAGCTAAGAACACTCGCAGACATTTATAGTACAACTGTGTAAATTATCAAGAAAATCAGTTCAGCCGTTTTGGAGTCAATAGGTAATGGACGCACACACACACACACACACACACAGAGACACACACACACTCACAGACACACACACACACACACACACACAAAGTTTTATTTATAAATAAGTTTAGATTTATATCTGAGCCTGTAAGCAATTAGTTTCAAGATGTAGTCAAATCTGGATTTTAACAGCTTCTCTTTCATTAATATTTGAAAACTTTATTGTTATGACTGTTTTTTTTTAAATAGTAGGGTAGTTTCTCACTGCCATCTTTTGAATCAAGAGATGTCCTCTTAGAATGAAATCCCTATCAAGGTCCCGGTCTACTCTACTATTTTACTTTTAACTGTGAGGAAGGTGAGTGTTAATGTGAGAGGATTATGACAGCTTTGGCTGGAATTTGAACTCTTCTTGCTGATTCCATTTTCTATGCCAGTAACCATTATGCCACATGTGCATCTTCTTCAGTCAGTTGAGTGCCATACACGAGACACGCTTGGGTGATCGTGTCTCTTTCGATCCATGACTGATTAGGCGGAACATTTTTCTGTAGTAGGTTGCTATTTTTTTCTGCAGTAGACCTGTTTTAACCAAGGCTGCAGAACCCAGTCAGTCCTGCTATTCAACCCATAGTTTGAGGGAGAAGAGATTGATTAACACCTTTCTCAAAGGGATTTGCATCTAAGTGAATGCAACAAATTGAACTGGAATTTGAACTCAGCTCCTGATTTCTCATTCTGAGTTGATATCCATTACACCACAAATATTAATCTCATTTGTTGTATTAACGAGTTTTGAATCCAAGATAAGTTCTTAAAAACTGACTATTCAATAATGGTACCAACTCTTTTAACAACATATTAAATAAGATATTCCTCATTATTTCTCTCTTGATGAATATCAAAAGATAATTCCTCTGTCTACTCAGAGTTTCTGTAATAACCTGAGGCAACTGTTGCTGTTATTACTGCTTTAACCCTGCATTAGTTGCATGGGGTGTTTTGTTACCCCTAAATTTTTAAAGTACTCATAATTCCTGTTTATATTTCTGAGATGAGGTAGTATTTACAGTATTTATATTATTCTGACTATTGTCCTCATCTTTGTTGCTATTTGTACAATGTTTCGGCCGTTGTATGCTCTGGCCTTCTTCAGGTGCTAGGAATTTCAAACCAAACCCTTTATTACAATCACTTGGGGATATCATTCTCATTCCTTGCATAATAATGGCTCGATTGGAAGTCATGAAATATCTCCTTTCTGACCCTGCAAGTTACTTGTTCACCACTGCTGTAGCCTGGTATTGAACTCACAACTCTAAGAGTCAAGTCCGAAACTAACCAACATCTATATCCACTGGGTCATGTGTTCTTATATTTTTGGGACTTGTAAATCTAATGTCCAGTAAATCATTTTTTTACCAGAGTTCATATTGCAATTTTTTTGATGTTAATGATTTTCTCTCGTATTTTTGATGTTAATGGTTTTCTCTAGTATTTTTTACCAGAGCTCATATTGCAATTTTTGACACGAATGATTTTCTCTGGCACTCCGTATTACTGGTTCCCATATTGTGTTCAGCTCTATGCTTATGCACAGTGATTGTAATAAGGGTGCGGTTCGAAATTCCTAGTACCCGAAGAAGGCTGGAGCATACAACGGCCAAAATGTTGTACAAATGGTAACAAAGATAAGAACAATAGTCTGAATAGTGTAAATACTGTATTCATAATTCCTATTTGGTAACTTTTGTTCACTTCCCCTACACTCTCCTAAATCAATGAGGGTTTGTAGCACCCAGTGTAGTGCAGTTGTAGCCCAGTTGTTGTGAGACACAGACAGCAGAAGACTCTATTTTTGGTTATCTGAGATGACTGATGCAGGGTTAATTGTCTGGTTTTTCGCTTCTTCTTTTTTTACCACTTCTGTGAGCAACACATGGAATTTATTTCTTTAAGGCCAAGTTTCAAATGTTTGCAGTTTTGGTAGAAATTGGACAGCAGTACTGATGTGGACTGGTGATGGGACCATGAAATGATAACTCAAAACACAGTGGTAAGATTAACAACATATATTAAGTCAAAAATAGTTACAAGAGAACAAAGTAAATATAAGCTCGGCTTACTAATGACTGACAGACAGACTGTGCTGAGCTGAACTGAAACCACGAGAGTGGTTAACTCTCAGTTAATATACTGGTAAGAAGAGTCCATAGTTAAGTGGGTAATGCCCCACAACAAATACACAGGGTTAACACGTGATCATACGATCAAACAGAAGTAGAGTAAATAATCTGCAACTTTTTTAAAGTTATAGATTTTCCAAACCCATATCTCATATTGAATTCATTTCTTTAAAGCCTGAAATGTCCAGATATGCCTGCAAGTTTCAAATGTTTGCAGTCCTGGTAGAAATTGGATAGCAATACACAGGGTTAACACCCTATCATACGATCAAACAGAAGTAGAGTAAATAATCTGCAACTTTTTCAAAATTGTAGATTTTCCAGACCCGTATCTCATAACCAGTAATACTAACGAGGCTAAATTCAGTATCATTTGAAAGAGGAATTAATTTACTTTAACTTAAAATCAACTTGTAAGACTTGACTTTTAAAACTTTTTTTTAGATTTGTCAGTCAAATTACACTAATATGAAATATTCAGATCTTTCAACAATTCAGTCATTACTCCATGGATTTAACAATTGAAATCTCTTAAGAGCTGATAGCATTAGCCAAGTTTATGACTTAATATCAAGGGAATACAATTGATTGCAAAAACATAATTCTTGATCCTTTTTTTTTTGTTATTCATAAAAATCTCATAATTCTGTTAAATGCATCATTATAAGGTTTCTTTTTAACGCTTTGCTCTTTTTAGCAAATGAGTTGCTTTCCCTTTTATGCACCCCTTCCTCAACTCCGAACAAAGGGAGTGGGGAGGTGATTCTATTTCTCACTGCCATTAGTCTTACTCAAAAAAACAATGTCATACTCAGGGAGTAGACATATGTAAATATGTGAGATACTATGACTGAGAAATGTTGAGGTGCATACCTCTTCTAAGAACAACAGCATCAAATGACTCTTATGTTCAACTTAAACATGAACACTAAGTTATGTTATATCTTATTTCAAGGTCACATTTGCTTCTGATGATTTGTAGCTTTTTCTGCAAATATTTACTCAAAAAATGTGTGCCACATTTCTTAATTAGTCCTGCCTGGTAAACGAGAGAAATTTTTTAAGAATATTTGTAAATTGGTAGTAGTAGTAGTAGTACCTATCACTTCACTGATGGCAAAGTTATCAAATTTCAAAACAAGATTGTTTGTCCATTTAAAATACCACATTTATTAGGAAAGATATCCAACATAAATACAGAAGAAAAATGCCTTCAAAGTACTGGTTTTGACTTTTTTACCTGTTACTCAGGGATTGTTGTCAGACAGAGAGGGAAATAAGCTCTTGAAACACAAATTTTCATTTCATTTTCATTCAGATTGCCTCGATACATGTATATTTTAACTTAACGATAGACGATTTACACTATTTATATTGTTTGAACTCTTGTCGCCATCTTTATTGTCATATTCACGACATATGGTCCAGTGGATAAAAGTGGTTGTTGAAGTAATCCAATGACCTGACCAAAAGAATCGTGAATTCAATACCTGGCCACAACAGAAATGAACAAAAAACTTGGAGAGTTGAGTTACTAAAAAGCAAAATAACTGAAACTGAGATATCCAGAAAAGGCATGGCATGTGGAACTAGAACGATCTACTCCAGTGAGACTAAATGACAGGTTCAGTTTGAAAAATAATAGTTGTGTAAAATGTTTTTTTTTTCAGCTGTGATTTAGAGGCATTTATATGAACACTAAAAGATTTATTATCAATAAATAAGATATTTATATAACAAATATCTAAACTTTTTATAAATGCAACTTTGTCTGTGTGTGTGTGTGTGTCTCCATTACCTATAGACTTCAAAACAGCTGAACTGATTTTCTTGAAAATTTACAGTTGTGCTATAAGTGTCTGCATGTGTTCTTAGCTAGGTTTTGTGTCAAGGTACCCTGATAAATATTGAAAATCAATAATCAAAAAAATCGGGTGATTGAAGGAGTGGTCCGATTTTAAATAAATTTCATACATTCATAGACAAAGACATAAGAAATGATATTCAGTAGTTTCGAGGTTGCAGTTCTTGCAATAGTGCAGAAAATCGATATTATATATATATATATATATATATATATATATATAAAAGGCAAGTTGTTTGTGTGTGTGTGTGTGTGTGTGTGTGTGTGTGTCTGTCTATCTGCCTTTATGTCTGTATTTTTTCAGCCCTTTTATTTTAGTTTTTTGCTTCGGGTTTGGCTCTAAGTAGGTATAATTGTAGTTCTTAGTCTCAGTCATGATACCATTTACTCAGAGGATTTATTTAGCCTTCAAAATTCAGTTTACGATGAAAAAAACTTATTTAATATCAATATAAGGAAATCAAAATTTGACTTACATCCATTCATTTTTCTTTCAGTCTATGGTTTTGCTTTAACTGGAAACAACTATTGTTTTTTAAGTCTTTCGTGCCAACATCCAAATAGTCAAAGCTCCAGGACCATGGATTAGTTTTAAAGCTTTCATTACACCTGAGCAACGCTGGGCTATACTGCTAGTATATATATATATATATATATATATATATATATATATATTTTAGGTGCGATTGGTAAATTGTCGCAATTATTTTATTATTTCAAATATTCTTTAGACTGAATCTGAGCTCAAGGACCATGGATTAGTTTTAAAGCTTTCATTACACCTGAGCAACACCAGGCTATACTGCTAGTAAGCAATAACTGAAAATAGTTGTACAACTTTTGTATTTACACTTCTTACATTGATTGGGTTTACGAAGTGGATTTTTCAATAAGTCAAATTTGAGCAATACTTGGAAGGCCAGTAGACACACCTGCCTTTCTTCATGTGTACTGGTGCTGGTCAAATAGATGTTTGTTGTGATGATGATGATGGCTGTAGAATGTCTGGTTGCTGTGGAGTATGATGTGAGTCTTAAGGAATATTGGGAGAAGTCTGCTCAATGAATGCTGGTTCTCAATGAATTGTGGCCTCAATAAACTTTGTCGGGTTCTCAATCAATGGGTCACCAATAAAATGTGGTCGTGTTACACAACATGTATAACTCCACATGTATAACTGTATGTTATACATATTTATTGATTTATACATATAAACATGTATAACTCCACAGTATCACTGCTTTCATTCCAGATAATAGTTTCTGTTTTGGAAAGGTTTATCTAAAATCCCAATTCTTGGAATATTTCATTGAGAATGTTAATTTTTGTTGTTCTTATCCAAACTTTGATTGTCTATGTCATCAGTATTGACCTCCTGATCATCAGTACATTTGCTTTGGGAGGGAATACAGGATCCTCATTCAAAGCTGAAATATTACAATTGTAATTGTGGGAGATCATGTTGTGAAGAAAATACACCCTTGGGCAAGTCAATTGAAACAAAACAAATTATGTCTTCCTAGGATCTTTCACACTTTTTCTGATTACATATGCACTGACATTTATACTCTTGACATTTTTCTCTTACAACTGCATTTTCTTTTATGTTTTTGACTGATGAATCCAGTTTGTTTCTTCACCTTGATGATACGACTGACAGTTGAAAGGCTGACACCAACAATATCTACGATCTCTCTGTAAGGCTTGCCAGTGAGTTCGTGCAGCGTTACAACTTTTATTCATTTCCTTGGTATAACGTCCATCACAGACAATGGTCAGAGGGCAACTATTTGAGAGTTGAGGAAATAGTGTTTGGGCATGATAGAAATCTGATGCAATCATGAATGACGCAATATTTTTCAAGGCCACACAAATTTCATTATATCCTCCAAAAATAGATTCATGGCCAAGTGGATAAATGGGTTGGTTGGATCCAGTGACTTGAGCCAAAGAGTTGTGAGTTCAATACCTGGCAGCAGCATTGGTGAACAAAAGCTTAGAGAGTTAAGTTAAAGGGAGATAAATAAAACCCCAGTGATTGAAATAAATTATTGCAGATTTTATGCAGAATTAATTTACTACATCTAAATTCAAAGCTGTATACACCCTTGTGCAAATCAATTGAACCAAAATAAATGATGTCTTCCTAGGATCTTCATACTTTCCCTGAGCATGTATACATTGTCTCTTGACATTTTCCTATTTTGACCACATTTTTCTTTGCGTTTTGGACTGATGAATCCAGTTTCTTTCTTCACCTTGATGATATGACTGACATTTGAAAGGCTGACACCAACAATATCTACAATCTCTCTGTAAGGCTTCCCAGTGTTCTTGTGCTGCGTTACAAATTTTGTACCCTTACTTGGAGGAATGTCCATCATAGACGATAGTCATAGGACATCTAATCAACAGTTGAGACAATATAGTGTCTGGGCATGATAGAAATCTGATGCAATCATGGATGATGCAATATTTTGCAAGGCTAAACAAATTTCATTATATCCTCCAAAAATAGATTCATGGCCAAGTGGATAAATGTGTTGGTTGGATCCAGTGACTTGACCCAAAGAGTTGCGAGTTCAATACCTGGCAACAGCATTGGTGAACTAAAATTTAGAAAGTTGAGTTAAATGGAGATAAGTTCCCATCACTTTAAATCCTCCTGCCCACTGCCCTAACTACTAATACATTATTCAGTAAACCTTCCATTTATGATATTTGTATTCTTTGATTATTGCAGATTTTATGCAGAATTAATTTACTACATCTAAATTCAAAACTGTATACACCCTTGGGCAAATCAACTGAAACAAAACAAATAATGTCTTCCTAGAATCTTACACACTTTTCCTGATCATGTATACATCATCTCTTGGTGTTGTTTTTCTCTTCTGACCACATTTTCCTTTATGTTTTGGACTGATGGATTCAGTTTTTTTTTTACCTTGATGATATGACTGACTGTTGAAAGGCTGACACCAACAATATCCACAATCTCTCTATAAGGCTTGCCAGCATGTTCATGCAGTGTTACAATTTTTGTAATCTTCCTTGGAGTAACATCCATCACAGAAAATGGCTGTAGGACAACTAATTGACAGTCAAGACAATAGTCTGGGTGTGATAAAAATCTGCTGTAATCATGGATGATGCAATATTTTTCAAGGCCAAACAAATTTCATCATGCACCCTGAAAAAAGATTCATATTACTGCACATCACTGCAAATGACCTAATCTGAGAAAAAAAAAAAGAAATCAGTTACACCCTGTCACTGTGGTGGGTCTAAATTGACCGTATGGTGAAAGAAAGGAGATTAAATCAGATGTTTCAATTAATTTGCACAAGGGTGTAGCAGCTTAACACATTGGTTGAAATGCCTATTTGTTGAATGTATTCTTTACCGAAACTATTTTTTAAAAAAAAGTTACAAGGCATCATTTCCTGTTTTCTTTTGTAGAGAGCGAGGAAGCTTATGAAAACTTTTTGTTAGACCGATTATGGGCACCTTTAGTGTATATATGCACCTGCTTTTGAGAGAAAGAAAGAAAAAGAAGTTGGTTGTTTTGTTGCTCGTGTGTGATAGTGTAGTTGATTCTCTTGAGATCTGCAGCCCTTGGCTTTGCCATTCTTAGAATTACAACAGTTAGCATCATGACTCTTGGTATTTTCTGCGATATTACCAGATTAGAAATCCTGAGATTTTTGCATTAAGCTTGACTTGCTTTGTATTCTATTATTACAACCATATCACGTTGAGGCACCGATTCCTGTATGTTCACCAAAGTAAAGCAATGTTGATCCTGGTCGGTACCTAGATTGGTAACCACTTGAGGATATCAAGTGCTGTAAGCTTGGATGTGTAGATGGTGTAAGGGATAATGACTTGGAATTGTTAACTAGAGAGCCAAGTTTCAATTCCCATTGGGTTTGTTATATTCATTTACATGCAAACTTGAAGATTAAGATTGGTATCTTGATGGGTGAATCCTTGGAAATACCAGATGCTGTAAGCTTGGATGTGCAAGTGTCTCAATAGTTAACAGCTTCAAATTGTTAATCAGAGAGCTGGCTTCTAATTGCTATTGGGTTCATTATATTCACTTATACACAAATACTCTTGGGAAAGGTAAGAAACCACTTCTTCTCCTCAAGTATGGATTAATTAGTCAGACTTGTTTTACTAAGACCATTATTATTTAAGAAAAAAAAATTGGATACAAAATATTAGGTTGTCCCAAAAGTTCATAAACACTTGCAAAAAAATTGAAATTTTATTCACCAAGTAATCTAAGGTTACCAGAAAACACTTGCAAAACATTGAAATTTTACTCGCCAAGTAATCTAAGGTTACCAGAACACTTGCAAAAATTGAAATTTTACTCGCAAAAACAACAAAAATTATTGCTCAAAATAAAGACCATCATTTTCCAAGACTTTCTGCCATCGATCTGCAAGCTTTCGGATCTGGTCAAAGTACCATTCATCCGGCTTCGAATCAAAGAATTCTTGACATGCTTCTTTGACTTCAAACTTGTCAAATTGGCGGCCCTTCAGAAAGTGTTGCATTGAGCGGAAAAAGGCCGTAATCTGATGGAGCACAGTCAGGACTGTAGGCTGGATGTGGCTGAACCTCAATGCCGTCCAGCTCTTCAAACTTGTCTTTGGTCTTCCTGGTGGTGTGTGGCTTGGCATTGTCCTGCTGCATCAAAGCGCGCTTTCGGTTGATCAGAGCCGAGTACTTTTGCTTCAACTTTTCATAGACCCGCTTAAGTTGCTGACAGTAAAGTTCAGCACTGATTGCATGACCATTCGGAACCAACTCAAAATGCACGATTCCTTCAAAGTTCTACCAAACGAACAACATGACTTTCTTGCTGAATCGATCTTGTTTTGGAACCGACGGTGTCTCTTGCCCTTTCTGAACCCATTTCTTGTATCGATTGTGCTGGACCAGATAGACCCATTTCACATGTGTTTACAAATTTTTGGGACAACCTAATATTTAGATTTCAGCATTAAATGACCCGTAGAGTTGTTGATAAACAAACTCAACCAACTGAATATAATGGTTCTTGTTCAATTTAATGTGTTTCTACTATTAAATCTATTGTTTTTTATACGAAAGTTCCCCTAACAGAAGCCCAAGAGCCATTCAATCTAGAGAACTACTGAATGAGGTGTGTGATATGAATGTAAAAGAAACATAGAAGTAATATTACAAGTAATGGGAGTGCTAGGAAAAAAAGAATATTTACAGTTTGATTTTCCTCATTATAGGCATTAGTTTTAAATCTACATAGAAGCTAATTGCATTTAAATCAGCTGCAGCAGTCTTGAAAATCCAACTGATTAAAAATGGTTCAATCCTAGAGTTGTATGTAATCTCTGCTAATTTCTTTGTCAGTTTTTGTATCAGGTGCCTGGCGAAGCCCTTATCACTTTGAACAAGAGATTACTATTGCTATTCCCTTCTTTTGAATTTTGTATCTACTCTTACTATATATATATATGGAGGGAGTGTCTGCAATGCTGCATGATCCTTCATCAGACCCTATACACTGGCATTCAGTTAGTTAAGTGCCATACGTAATACACGCTTGGCCAACAATGTCTCAAAGAGAAACATGACTGACTGGGTAGAAGATTATCTCACAGTAGGTTGCCATTACTTTCTGCGGTAGACTGGTTGCCACCCAAGGCTATAGAACCCAGTCTGTCCTGTTATTTGACTCATAGCTAGAGGGGGTAAGAGATGTATTGTATTATTAAGTAGTAATAAGTGGGGGATCAATTTATTACTTCATAACAATAGAAAACCAATCCCCTACTTTATGCCCAGAATAAGCCTTCATCATGTTTCCAACGATTCAATCAGTCAGTTAAGTACCATACATAGTACACGCTTTGGCCGATCATATCTCAAAAGAAGCATGACTGACTGGGCAGCAGATTATCCTGTAGTAGGTTGCCATTGCTTTCTGTGGTAGATGAGTTGCCGACCAAGGCTATAGAACCCAATCTGTCCTATTATTTAACCCATAACTGGAGGGAAGAGATAGATTAATACTTTCCCAAGGGTATTTGTGTATAAGTGAATGTAAGGAATTCAACTGGAATTCGAACTTGGCTCCTCCAATTTGTCTGGCATTACAAAATCAGAAAGAGGTTTACCAAATAATGAAGACCATATCACTTGAAGACTTCCAACAACAGCAATAACAAAAATGGGTATCAAATGTAACTAGAATGAAAAATAATGATATAATCAATGTTAGATATATATAGAAGCTAATTAAATCAGTAGCAGGAGGCTTGGCATCCCTGCTTGTTAAAAGGGGTTCAATCCTGGAGCTGTAGGGGAGGATGGAGTAAGATGAACAGTGGGGTAAGATGAACCAACCCTTGTATACGAGTTACCAGAGACCCCATAAACCTCTGATGTCACACTCATTAAGCAACATGTCACCACAGGTCTCTGAGCGATTGTCCCTGATTTATAGCCAGTTTGAGAGTTTGGGTGTGAAAAAAGTCTTTTGACGATCATCAAGTGAAAAGTTGAAAAGTGGGAATATCATCAAATATTCTGGTAAGTATAATTGTTTTCTTTTCATTGTTAATTATTGGCTGTTGAGTTGTTATTTGACTGTTCTTCTGTGCACGTTGTTAATGGTTACAAAGTGGATTGCCTTGCTGCCAGATGATTTTTTTCAAGATGGCTGCTGTGGGGTAAAATGAACCTTTGAGCTGGAGGTAAGAAAAACTGATGGTTCATTGTACCTCAACATGTGTGCCACATTATTTTCTCTTCTCCCTCTCACTCCTCTTGTGGGGATGCCAGGGACTTATTCACTTCATTGTGAAGTCAAGGGATAAAGCAGATGAAAACATCATAACTGGGAGAAGAAAGAAAAGGGCAACGAAAATGTTGACAGACACACCAGTCCGAGATAAATTGGCAGCAGAAAAGGCAAAGGTTAAACCCACAAAAGACATAAAAAAGAAACTGTTTAGCCAAACATCCCAAAAGACAACAGCCAATGTCACCTCAGATGACAACAACGATGATGAAGACTGTGAGTCCATGGCCATGAACAATTCTGATGATGACAATGTATCGCATGACGAACTAATAGAAGTTGATTTTGTGGTAATCAGCGTCAATGGCAAGAAAACCACACGTCGATACATTTGATGGTGATGAACTCGAGTGCATCTTCTTGAAGAGAATCCAAGGCCGAAAACTCATGGACGGCAGACAGGCCTTCATTATCAACTCCGATGATGAAGCATCATTTGATAGACAAGATATTGTAAAAAAACTACCTGTGCCAAACAACTTGTTGGGGAGTGAACGCAAATCCAACCAATGGGTCATCCCCTGTGACCTGGAAAAATTCAATCTTTCATAGACTGGAATGTTACTGTATTGTCATGGTTGTTGTTGTTGTTTTTTTGTTTTTTTACAAGTGTGCAGCTGGATGCCACAATTGCCCAGTAAAGTTGCAGGTCTATGCTTTTTTTTTTTAAATTTAAATCATTTTCTCCTTTCTTTTCTGTTATTTTGTAGAAATATCTTTTTTTCTCCCCTCAACCTCAAAGGGGAGTTCAGCTTACCCCCATGGGGGGGGGGGGTTCATCTTACCCAATATGTGGGGTAAATTGAACCTTTCTAACACCATTTTTTAAGTGCTTTAAAAATATGGCAGACATTATGAAAACATCCAAATTGTGGATGGTCAAAGGTAAATAGACTGGATGACATTACCACGGGAGACACCAGATCAAAAAATCTAAAAAGTGGTTTATCTTACCCTGTCCCCCCCCCCTTAAGCTCTACTAATTTATTCTTTTATCAGTTTTTGTAGCAGTGCCTGGTGGAAGCCCTTGTCCCTTTCAACAAGAAATTGCTTTTGTTACTCTTTCGTTTTGGATTTTTTGGATCTGATCTTACATTTTGTTAGCAGAATGTAGTTCCAATCTACAGACCTTATTTTATTTGTGTTTCCCAGAAACACTGGGCTTGTAATTGCCTTTATGGTAATGGTGGTGAGATAGCAGAGGAGCTGAATACACTGTTGTCCTTGAAGGAAACACAAAATAATTGTTTGTAAACAATTTTTCACAGTGATATACAATCTCAAGCTGGTATCAGTGGTAAAGATCTTCAGCTGACTAATTTTATCAGGAAAAAGGAAATTACAAATTCTAGTGAATGAGTCTGCTTGCTGTGCTGTTTCGGACACAGGCTGCTCCACAACAAGGTATGGTGTGGATTGGCACACAGAATATTTAAAAGAATTAAGTAATTATGAGTGTTCGAACCTCACTTTTAACTTATACTTTTGGTGATGGTGACACTGTGAAATCTTAGAGAAGAGTTACTTTACTTTTCTCTGTTTTATGTGAAGATGCATGGAAATAAATGTGAAAGAAAATCTAACCCCAAATTACTCAATATTTTAGCATCAGGTGCCTGTTGCCACTGTTTTGCCGGGGGTTATATAGGAGGAAAGTTATGAGAAAGAGGGACAAGTTATAGCGAGTGTCAGGAAGTGGGTTAAAGAAAGATGACTGTGGACATAAAGTGAGGGATCAATTTATATATTGACTTTAATAAAAAATTGATCCCCCACTTTATATTTACATAATAATTTCTTGTCTGTTGATTAGCCATAGAAAACGAAACAGTCAGTCAATGAAATACTGATTAGCTACACATGCATGTCTTTTAGATTTATTTACATTCTCTGGAATATAAATGTATAGAAATTATTTTTTTATAATCATATCATCCCAAACAAGGCATTTTACTGCCACTGCTTTGCAGGGGATTACATAGGAGGAAAGTTATGACAAAGAGTGACAGGTTATAGGGGGTGTCAGGAAGTGGGTAAGAGAAGGAGGAGAATACTGATGAGAGTGGAGTGGACAGAGAAAGAAACATGAGAGAGAGGATATAGCTTAGTAATATAGGAGATGACTATTGACTTTACATTTAAATTTTTGGAGACTGTAAATGTCGGGGAAGCAAGTCAACGAAATTCCACAGGTGGGAAGTGTGAGAGCAAAAGCTGCTGGAGTAGAATTTGCATTTACAATTACAATTACAATTTACAAGTAGAAGGGTGGGACCTAGTTGCTAATCTTGTGGCTCTAGTAAATTTATATATCGGGGGCACCAGTGAGCTAAGTTGATTTTAAGAAGGAATTTTCTAGAAAATTTGAATCTGGCAAGTGCAGAATTTATTCTCAGAATGTCATCATCAAAGTTTTATTGTAATGTAAGAGTAAATGTGCACAGGTGGTGCAGTGGATATTGGCTCATGATGAGAAATCGGGGGTCTGAGTTGGAACTCCAGTTGAATTAATTGCATTCACTTACGCACAAATAGTCTTTGGTAAGTTATTAATCCATCTCTTCCCTACAGTTATGGATTAAATAACAGGACAGATTGGGTTCTATAGCCTTGGATGATAATCAGTCTACTGCAAAATGTAATGGCAACTTACTGCGGGATAATCTTCTGTCCAGTCAGTCATGTCTCTTTCGAGACATGATCCACCAAGCGTGTATCATGTATGGCACTTAACTGACTGAATAGTAAATTCATTCTTGATCAGTTATCAAAGATAACATCTTCTTTTTTGATTTATGTACAGATTTATATCTAGGTTAGACTTCCAGTTCCTCCTCAAACAAAATTAAATATTAAATAACCCACAGACAAAACAAAATTAAATATTAAATAACCCACAGACAAAACAAAATTAAATATTAAATAACCCACAGAAAAAACAAAATTAAATATTAAATAACCCACAGACAAAACAAAATTAAATATTAAATAACCCACAGAAAAAACAAAATTAAATATTAAATAACCCACAGAAAAAACAAAATTAAATATTAAATAACCCACAGAAAAAACAAAATTAAATATTAAATAACCCACAGAAAAAACAAAATTAAATATTAAATAACCCACAGAAAAAACAAAATTAAATATTAAATAAGCTGCAGACAAAACAAAATTAAATATTAAATAATCCTCAGACTAAACAGGGGAATGATACAATGTACAATTCCTGCTTATGGTTTTCTCAAGGCAATGTGAATTGGCTATGTTCGGCTATTCTCCAAGTGACATGGGACAGGATTCACTGAGTAACGTGCTAGCAGTAAGGATTGACTCTTGGCTTGACATTCAACAAAGTTAATCAGTCTGACTTAGAAGATCTGCTCCTGGTTTGCAGTGAGAGTTGCCTATTTTCAAAACTGGTTGTAAACCAAGGCTACATAAATTAGCCTCTCATACTATTTGCTCATACCTAGGAAGTTGACCAAGGTTAGAAAATGACCACTTTATTGGTGTGGATGCATATTTTTCTTCAAGGTCATTATTGTGAAATGAGTAATAACTGTCTCATTCAGAATTTGAACTCACTTTGCTGATTCTGTTTCAAGTGTTCTTTAACTGTTAGCCCATCTGCATTTTCTAGAATAAATCAATACAACAACACTACAAACACTTACAATAAATCATGATGCGGATAAATCTATAAAAGAGATAATGATATTATATGATGATACACAAGATTTATAGTTTGGAAGAGTTCTTTGAAGCTGACGCTCTTCTTAGCTATGTAACAAAACACTCAACACTGAACATAAATTTACTATGAAGAGCCAAAACAAACTTAGAATTACGTAGGAGTGATTAATGCTTTATAAAACAAACAAAAAAGTAAGTTGAAAACATACTAGTAAGGCGCTATAAATAATCAACTTTAAGACAACTTATCAGTTACAAAACAAGAAGATATGAGAAGACTAAATTTCTAGGAAGTCAGAAAAAGCTGGAATTCCAATGAAAGGGTTGCAGGGTAGAAAATGGTAATAGGGGTTGAGCAACCATTAAGACTCTTGAAATTTGACATTTTACCTTCAATAAGAAATGCACTTACTGCTAAAATTAGTACAAGATCTTATTTTGAAGGTGTTTTTACCAAAAAATTCTTTTTTTCCCAAATCCATTTATTCACAGCCAATTGAAATTAGACAATAACTTATTTTAGAGGCTTGTATATATATATATATATATATATATATATATATATTTTTTTTTTTTTTTTTTGCTGAATAATTCTGCTCATGTATAGATGAGTTGCGATCAGGTCAACTCCACTCAACAAAATTAGTAATAGTTATATGTTCAGTTATTAAATTATATCAAACATTTATTTAATTCTATTTCATTTACTGGGGTAGATTGTTCTAGTTCCTTGAGTCATACCTCTTCCAGATATCTCAGTTATCTCTCTTTAACACAACTATAAGTTTTTTGTTCACCTGTACTGCAGCCACAGCATTTTGGGTCAAGTCACTAGATCCAACCAATGCTTTTATCCACTGGGCTTTGTGTCCTTGCTTGGATCCAGTAAAGGATTCAGTTCTAAATTCTAATCACCTGAAAAAGGTAGGATCCTACAGTGGCCAATTCTGAATATGGCAACAAAAATGAAGTCAACAGGCGAAACAATGTAAATAGTGTAAATAATTATGATACATTATTTCATAAATATAAACAGATTCTGAAGAAAGCTGGAGTGTGCCATGACCGAAACATTGTAAATATGGCAACAAAGATGAGGACAACAGTCCAAATAATGTAAATAGATGTTATGGGGAAACATACATATTTCTCAAATGATGGACTCTCCCTTCTATATTAATAAAAGTTAACAAGAAGTTCTTGAGAAGTTCACAGGAGTTCTTTAGAGTTCTATTAGAGTTCAGTAGAACTACTAGGAAGTTGATATTAGTTGGCAGTTAGCCGAATACTAAGGTGTCAGTTTTCAGTTGAAGATTACCAAGTTTCTAACATTTTGGGTACATTAAGTCAATTAGCAACCGATATAGCACGATTATAACCTTCAGTGCGAAAACTACTCCACAACAATAGCTCATATTGATCATTTATATTGGATTTCTTGAAATGAGCAATTATAATTATTCTATACGTTTTCATTTAGACTAATATACTCATCTAGTTCTTATACTTAGACTGTCTTGACTCTTATAGCCTTTGTCTTTTATCATAAGGAACCGAATTGAAATTTTGATATTGTTCCTTCCAGTCTTAGAGATTTGAAAAAGAAATCACTTGACTGGCTATCGAGAGCGAGTGAAAATTTACTCGACCCAAAATCATTTTTACTCAACCAACTCCATTTTATTAATAATCCCCTAACATAAACATATTGTGAATTGCTGACGGAAAACAAAAAAATGAAACTTTAATTAAAATTTCAAATGTGTTAGAAAGGATTAAAATATTTTTTTAAAATAATAACAACAAAATTTTATCTTTTTTTTTAATAATAGCATAAACATTTTGATGATAAAATTTTGTTTTTATTAAGTTTGAGCCCTTTTAACATCATGATATGCTGTTTTTCTTCTTTTTTTTGACAATTGAGTGGAGGTACCTAAATTTGTAGTTTCTTTCTTCTATTTGACTGCAACCTCCATCTCATAGATGATAAAATATAACAAATCTGATTTTCTCAATGATTTTCTATAAAAAATTACTTACTTGGATAATTTTTTTCGGTGCATGATTGAAAGAAGTATGCATATTTTTTTTCTTTCTTTAAAATGTTCGTTTACACTTTTAGTAAGCAGGGAGGAAATATAGGATAATATTTTCTCGAATCTGTGACCATCTTTAATCTGGGCGACATTTTGGCTCCATTTTGGAAGCATTAATTAAATGAATGGTCATTCTAAGTAACTTGTGAATCTTCAATGGCATACTTTTGGGTTGTAAAATGAATCAGATTTCCTTTTTCAATATTTGAATGGATACATTTCATTGCGAGGTTTGTAATCCAACCACGGGCAAGTAAAGCAATGAACTTTAATTGCCCAATTAAGTTTTTAATCGACTGAGTCAATCGGGTGAGTTAAATCTCAAATGCTGGTTCCATCTGATGTTCTGTATCCCTTTTCCGATCTCTTCTAAACATTGCTCTGCCATCCATTTACTCGATCTTTCTAGGTAGGCTATGTTTTGTTTTCCTCTATCTCTCTTGCCTTCAATATGCCCTGTGAGTATCAAATTTTCCAAGCCATCTTTCCTTATGTACTCTAGAAATTTCAACTATCTCTTTCTAATGTTAACTATAAGTGTCCTTTTTATTTCCCTTTTTTTCTAAAGATCCGTCATTGCTCAGATGTTCAGTCCATAGTATTCTCAGTATCCTTCTGTAGAACCACATTTCTGTTGCTTCAAGTTTCATCTCCATTTGTAATAAAAGAGTCTAGCATTCACTGCCATATAAGAGGTCTGATATGACTTAACAGTTCAGTATTTTTTTTCTTGTTTCCAATGAAATTTTCCTGTTTCTTAATACTATGATTAGCTTTTTAAAGGTATATATCATTGTCCAAATGCACCTTTGGATTTTGGTCTCATTTTCCATTCACTGTTAAAACACCTCAGTTGGTTAAGTGCCATATGTGATAGATACTTGGGTGATAATATCTTGAAAGAGACATGACTGACTGGGCAGAAGATTTTCTCACAGTAAGTTGCCATTATTTTCTGTGGTAGACTGGTTGCCAACCAAGGCTATAGGACCCAATTTATCCTGCTATTTAACCCATAGCTAAAGGGAAAAGAGCTGGATTAATACCTTTTCCAAGTGTATTTGTGAATAAGTGAATGCAACAAATTCAACTGGAATTTAAACTCAACTCTCCAGTTTCACATTTTGACCCGCTGCACTGTATCCCATATCTGACGGCTACTAGATATTTAAACTGTTGCACTTGTTTAATTTGTAATTTGCATGGTGGTTTTTTTCCTTTTGCTGTTAACCATGATAGAAATAGACTTCAGCATGACCTGGACAACTTGGACAAGCAGAAATTTCAGAGGGTCAGGGTCTGCTAGAAACAAAAACTAGTACAGTTGAAAAAAATTGCTGTATGAAATACAACAGTATCCATTATCAATTTATGTAAACAGTTGTCAACATTCGTAGATGTGCGATGTGGTGCAGTGAATATCAGCTTGGAACGAGAAATTGGGGAGCAGACTTTGAATTCCAGTTGAATTCCTTGCATTCACTGACGTGCAAATACCCTTGGGAAAGATATTAATCCATCTCATTGCTCCAGTTATGGGTTAAATAACAGGACAGATTGGGTTCTATAGCTTTGGTCAGCAACCAGTCTACCACAGAATGTAATGGCAACCTACTGCGGGATAATCTTCTGCCCAGTCAGTCATGTCTCAAAAGAGACATGATCGCCCAAGCGTGTATCATGTATGGCACTTAACTGACTGTCAACATTAGCAAACATAGGTAAATACCTCTATTGAAGAACTATTGAACAAAGGTCTCAATTTTGTGATGACCATCAAGTGAGTCCTATAGTTAGATGGCATAGACCCAATTGAAACAGCTTTGAGGAACCTTAAAACTAATTTTGACAAGTTGAAATGGAAAGTGTGTAGGCACTAGAGATAGCCAAGCCTCTCAAATCAAACAACACAAGAGAGAAAAAGAAATTAGCATCAGAGAGATATTAAAATAATTATAATGTAATGAGAAAAAGAAAATGTAAATTTAGTGATGGACAAATTAGAATAAATAGATCCAATTAACTGAACTGGATGTCATGGCTACAGAAAGATTAGCAATAATTTCTTAAAACTGAGAGAGTGATCCTGAGCAAAAAACATATTATAATTCTGCTTGTTCCTTAGTTGACTAGCATCTATATTATGCCCTGTCAATATCTCACAAATAATGGACAATTCCCTTTTGTTTTGAGAAAAAACAAAAAAAAAAAATGTCAGTGATACTGCTTGGTTTCTGTGAGAAAAAGTAAAAAGGAAGATAGTGGAGACAATAATACTCTCTCTTGTATTTCATGTCTGCTTCAGTGAAATGAAAACAATGAAAACAGACAATTACTTCTACCACCCACCAATCTTCATGGATCAGGCTAAGCTCCCTGAGAGCAAAACATTACACCTCCTTGGCCTAACCTTCTCAGCAGATCTCAGGTGGAATGACTATGTCGAATCCATAGCTAAATCCGCTGCTAAGAAGGTCGGTTCACTGTGCAGGGTCAGGAAGTTTTTCCCATCTGAATCCATCCTGCACATATATAAATCTACCATCTACCCGTGTATTGAATACTGCTGCCACACCTGTCAGGTGCCTCTGCTATTCATCTCAGGGTTCTTGACAAAATCCAGTGGAGAATCTGTAATGTGATCGATACCGACTTGGTAGCTCGGCTGCAGGCACTTTCTCATCAGTGTGTCATGGCTTCCCTGTGTCTCTTCTGCAAATACTATCATGGCTTCTGCTTCAATGAATTTAGCTCACTGGTGCCCCCTATGTATGAATTTACACAAACTTCTAGACTAGCAACTAGGTCCCACCCTTTTAAAATGAAACCAATAAAATATAGCTGCAATTTTTACTCTAACAGCTTCTTTTCTCACACTTCCCGTCTGTGGAATTCCCTTCCATATACTTGCTTTCCCGACAGCTACAATCTCCAGGAATTTAAATGTAAGGTCAATAGACATCTCCTATCTCACTAACTCGCATCCTTTCTCTCAAGCTGTTTTCTCGAATAACTCCACCTCCATTACACCCGTATTCTCATCTCTCTATTACCCTCCTCCTGACATCCCCTATAACTAACCCCTCTTTCTCATCAATTTCTCCTATGTAACCTTTCCCTTCCATTTACTTACTTCCCCGACAGCTACAATCTCCAAGAATTTAAATGTAAAGTCAATAGTCATCTCCTATCTTACTGACTTGCATCCTCTCTCTCATGCTTCTTTCTCTGTCCACTCCACTCTCATCAGTATTCCCCTCCTTCTCTTACCCCCTACAACCTGTCACTCTTTTTCATAACTTTTCTTCTATGTAACCCCCTGCAAAACAGTGGCAGTAAAATGTCTTGCTTGGTGCGATATGATTATATAAAAAAAAAAAACCTGTGCAACAGTGGCAGTATAACTTCCTTGGTTGGGGTGAAATGATTAAAAAAAAAATGATTGTTATTTAAATATTATTTTTGAAGTTGTTAAGCTTAAATATTTAATAAATAGGAGAATTTTCTTGGGTATTTTATAGCCATGAAACTTATCAAGAGCAAAGTGAAACTTTTATTTAAGAATTCATCAGAAAATAGAAATAGGAGAACCATGAAATTGTCATGAGTATTTCTAGTAAAAATTACTTCATGATGATGAAGGCTGGCAGCTGACTGAACAGTACCGAAGCTACAATATATCTAGAACTTTCTCTAAATTCAATGAAGCTCATAATCAGTTGTTAAGGCACCAGCTAAGAAGATTTATCATAAGTGTAATTGGCCAAGTAACATGTAAATCTCCACCTGAGTTGATTCCATTCCTACAAATTTGATTGTAAGCTTGGAAAATGTTTGAAACTAATGAGATTCTATTGACGATTCAAGACAAGTTGGAATCAAACTTTACTTTAGAAGAGTGTGAAAGGATCCCAATGAATAACTTGATAAAGTGGCTGATATTCTATGTGCAAACAATACACTTCCAGTTGGGTTCCGGCATATACGAACAGGTAAAGGTGTACCTATGTTATCTCAGGTAATGGTAGAGATATACATAGTATACTTCTAGGAAATGGCTATAGAAACAGTGTCACTAAAGCTAACCATTTGCCTTTGTTATTTATGTGACATAATCATACCACTTTCATAATCTGGTTATATGAGGAAAATCTGCAAATACTACTGGACCTTGGGAACTCAAAAAGTTTTTCCATATCATGTTATGAGGATGCATTTATATATAAAAATAATATAAATAATGTCGAAAAAGTAAAGGATTCTATCGAGTCCTACTTGTTATTATAAAAAAGTTTTAATTAAGTAGTTGTAAAAATAAGGAAATTAGAAATAGAATGTTTGGAAGATGCTAAAATGTTTGAGAAAATTCCAGTAGATTCAAGAGATTTCGAGAAATATGCAAATTAGGTGTTAGCCCCTATAAAAATCGGTTTTGGGAAGAGAGTAGGGAGTTGTTAACAGAATTTGCTGACATTATCAACTCCGGCCTGATTCATGGATCTGCGAATTCAGCCAGAAGAATCTCTAAGAAAAGTTGCCAACCAACTAAAACCTGAAAGAGAACCTCATGGAACTAGACGGGTAAATAGATATTTTTGACTCTTTCATTGACCATACTGGAAATTATTCTTTATAAACACGTTTGAGGACTTCCATAAAGTATAGCACTTAAACTACTTCGCTAAGTTAACTGGCTAAAGATACTTGATACTCTCCTTCCTCTTCATAACACTTAACCGTAACTCTGCCAGTAGTAAATTCTATGTTTTCTATTCGAATGCAAAAAATTGTATATTTGCAATATATATTTTTATTTTGTGTTATCAGAAATTAAATATTTGTTTGTGATTAAGCTTTATGTTTTGGTCAATCATTTTTTTCTTTTGTTACAACTTAACACGTAACAATAGTTAATAATAGAAAAGGAAGTGAAAAAACTTGACTTGGATTTAGGCATTTGGAAAGTCATGATGTATGTTACCACAATAATGAGTCAAACAACCACAGCGGAACTGATATTGATTGGTAGGAAACACTGTCTGAAGTTATTATGAAAATCAAATAAACCTCAAGAACTCAAAAAGTTCTGAACCAATATTTGTCAAATTGAAACTTGTCCATTTCCATCCTTAGTAAAATATTGAATGAAATAGGATTACCCTATCTGGTCTGGTGATCATGTTGAATATCTCGAGATTCTTGAGAAAATTTAAGTAAGGTCTTTTATGTAATCAGTCTTGATCCGGCATCTCAAATTCACTCACTTTCTCACCAGTGTGATATTTCTTCTCTCTGTCTTTTATACAAATATTTTCATAGCATTTTGTTCTGATGTGCTTTTCTTTTTAGTGACTTGTCTGCATGAATTTAATTGATATTTGAGATATTTAGAATTTATGAAAGTGAACTGACTGAAGTTAGTATACAGATTAAACTAATCTCAGCTTATGACCTCTGAAATGTCATAAAAACTATTTTTCTTTTTGTCCGTTATATATGTTGAAGCATATGTAAAGGAAAGGATCTAACAACTGCTAAGAAACAGAAAATAAAGTTAGAGAATATCTGCATTGGGGATATCACAAGAGCTTTGCAGAGATCATCTATATATATAAAAGGCAAGATGTTTGTGTGTGTGTGTGTGTGTGTGTGTGTGTCTATCTATCTGTCTGTCTGTCTGTCTGTATGTCCTTCATACAAATCCATAATTTTTATCCGATTCTCAGCAAACTTCACACAAATATTCTTTAGGCTTCTGGCCAGGCCATGAGCTACTTATTTTTTTCAATTTTCCTCTGATATTGGAAATGAATACCCTGATATCCAATCAGGTCTGATCAAGATTAGGACTTCAGCCCTTTTATTTTGGTTTTTGCTTTGGGTTTTGCTCTAAGTAGTTATAATTGTAGTTCTTAGTCTCAGCCATGATACCATTTACTCAGAGGACATATTTAGCCTTCAAAATTCAGTTTGTGATGGAAAACTTATTTGACATTGATACCAGAAATCAAAATTTGACTTAATCCATTCATTTTAGTGAGTTCTACGGCTTCGAAATCAACCTTTCAACAACCTACGTTTTCATGTTAATATCCAAAGAGACTGAGCTCCAGGACCATGGAGTAGTAATAAAGCTTTCATTATACCCAAGCTTTACTGCTAGTCGAATGATAAAAATGGTTGTTGAAAATACACATAGTTTAGAACTCAAACTAAGAGAAAAGGCTATAAAAATTTGCTTCCTTGAGATGCATGTAAACTGAAGGGAGTTATAGTGAAGCAACCATTTTTGACCAGTGCTCAGATCTTTGAAAAGGCTGGAATTGAGGAAGTCAAAAAGGACAAAAGGTGTAAAATACTTCTGTAAAAAATGTTGGACTTTTGGGACATATTTGTACTGTGCTGACACCCATGAGCCAACCCATTTTATAGTTCATCAGTAGAAGGCTTAACCAATTAGAAAGTTCAAAATATTCAATGCAACATGTATAAAAGGCGGCCATATTTTTCCGAGTATTGGAGTTCAAATCTTATTCTGGAGAGTGTCTGATTCGAGAGTGACGTTGTTTCATTGAACACATTATGTGTGGCGAGGATACTCTATATTCATATACTATGACAGACATGGACCATCATGGACTGTTGTTACTATATAATATATATTCGGGAGATTGATTCTCTATTATAATCAATACATAAACTGATCCCTTACTTTGTGACCATCATGGACTGTAGTTACTATATAATATACATTTGGGAGATTGAGTCTCTATTATAATCAATACATAAACTGATCCCTTACTTTGTGACCATCATGGACTGTAGTTACTATATAATATACATTTGGGAGATTGAGTCTCTATTATAATCAATACATAAACTGATCCCTTACTTTGTGACCATCATGGACTGTAGTTACTATATAATATACATTTGGGAGATTGAGTCTCTATTATAATCAATACATAAACTGATCCCTTACTTTGTGACCATCATGGACTGTAGTTACTATATAATATACATTTGGGAGATTGAGTCTCTATTATAATCAATACATAAACTGATCCCTTACTTTGTGACCATCATGGACTGTAGTTACTATATAATATACATTTGGGAGATTGAGTCTCTATTATAATCAATACATAAACTGATCCCTTACTTTGTGACCATCATGGACTGTAGTTACTATATAATATACATTCGGGAGATTGATTCTCTATTATAATCAAGACATAAACTGATCCCTTACTTTGTGACCATCATGGACTGTTGTTGCAATATAATATACATTCGGGAGATTGATTCTCGATTATAATCAATACATAAACTGATCCCTGCACTTTATCCATGACAAATTTTACCAATAAAAAATCTCTTAGGCAATCTTAGCTTGCTGAAGTAAATATTTTAAAGCATCAAAATTAGGGCAAGAAAAACATGAACATTAACTTTTCTAAATTAATTTTCATGAGCAGATCTTGCATGATATGTCACAGATCTGATGGATGAGCCAAGGGATAGATTTTATCCAATTCAGACATACCTTAGTGACATTGTTTCCATAGCCATTTACTTGACCTATACTATGTATATCTCTACCATTACCTGAGATAACATAGGTACACCTTTACCTGTTCGTATATGCCGGAACCCAACTGGAAGTGTATTGTTTGCACATAGAATATCAGCCACTTTATCAAGTTATTCAGTGGGATCCTTTCACACTCTTCTAAAGTAAAGTTTGATTCTAACTTGTCTTGAACTGTCAAGGAGGCAGTATTGTTATGATATGGGCTGGAATTATTGACCAAACCATCATTGGATCAATCAAAGTTGATGAGGGAGTTAAACTGAACAGTGCGATTTTAAGAACAAGACTTTCTTTGGATGGTACAAGTCCCAGTTTTGCAGTTCCAAAGTGAAGTGTGTATTATTACATGACAATGATCCTTCTCGTGTATCTAAGCTTATCCGTGAATTATTTGAGCATAAAAGATTTACAGGAGAGAAGATAATGGAATGGCAACCATCAAGTCCTGATATGAATCCAATTGAAAATCTATGGTCAGTTGTGAAGATGAAATTATATGAAAATAGCAAACAATATAACAGAAAATCAGATCTATGGGAAGCAAATAAAACTACCATGTTGGAAATTGAACTTGTTGAAGTACAAAATAAAATGATCCAAATTAATGAATAATAGATTAAACAGGACAATTTCACTAGAAACAAAGAAGAGACGACTGGATTGCTATATGATGTCAGTTTTTCAGTGAATGCTGGACAATATCATCAAAGATGAAGGAAAAACTTGAAGCAACTGAAATGTGGTTCTACAGAAGGATGCTGTGAATATCATGGACCGAGCATGTGAGCAATGTTGAGGTTTTGGAAAGGATGGAAATGAAAAGGAAATTAATACTGAGCATCAGGAAGAGACAGCTAAAGTTCCTGGGACATACAATGATATAAGAGGGGGTTGAAGAACCTGATACTAACAAACCAGATAGAGGGAAAAAAAGAGAAGGGAAAGCAGCAGATAACATATTTGAAGGACTTGATCTGGTGGATGACGGAACGAGGGTTGCATGGTGTAACAGGAGAAAGCCTGCTAAGATCCACCAGGGATAGGGAGACATGGAAAGCCATGATCACCTACGTCCAGAAAGGACAGGTCACAAGAAGAAGAAACTTCATTAAATTGTAAAGGATTCATGCATTTATTATTTGTTGTTATTGGTGTTGATCAATTTTTCATTATTATATTACTTTTTTATTGAAGTAAAATGTGATTATTTGATTTTTTTAGATGGCAGTTTTTCATTACATCAAATAACTTCAATAAAACATTGATACTACCTAAAATGGTAAATTTTCGTTGTAAATCCCAATGCTTTTCCCCTTCAAATTTATCCAAAATAGCATTATCTCTGTTCAAATAAATATGCTGAACTCAAATCAACTGTTAGTCATTGAAGAAACTTACCTTTTTATCTAAATGTCCATAAAGAAACGAACTATATCTTGCACTTTTTCTCTCCCGTAACTCTCACAAAGTCATGTAATTAACTGCAGAATGACATATTGTGTATGGGAACGATTTTTGGTCGATTTTTCTTCATTTACTGATACTTCCAGCAATGAAAGTAATGTGCTATTATATTTCTACGCTTATTACTCTCATAACAGGAAGTACATCACCAGAAGTTTCAATAAAGGAAGAAAATCGACCAAAATTCAAAAGAAAATTGCTGCCTACGTGACTTCGTGAGAGTTACGGGAGAGAAAAAGTGCGAGATATAGTTTTTTTTTTATGGACTTTCAAATCAGAAAAGGTAAGTTTCTTCAATGACTAATTGTTGATTTGAGTTCAGCATATACATTTGCACAGAAATAATGCTATTTTGGATAAATTTGAAGGGGGAAAAGCTGTCGGCACCTAAAACGAACATTTACCCCTAAAATTTTAACTCGGACTTTGTTTTAACATTTAAATTGATTGTTTAAAATTTGACAATTTTTTTCTATATGAATTGTTTAATATCTTCAGACATGGATTAGAATTAGATTATCCTCTCTTTTACCTGACACAGTGAGTTATTTATAATGCATTTCAGAGTTTAATTAAGAAAACTTTCAAAGAAAGGATTTGGCTTCCTCGGGAGAACCAAATACAACATTCCTCCATCTGCTGCAGTCTTTTAACCAGAAATGTTAATGTCTTATTTTTCCATCACATTGTCACAGGTGATGAAAAATGTTCTTAACACATCAACAGAAGATAAAAAACAGCGGTTATCACAAAATGAAAAACTAGTGCCAAAACCAAAAGTAGGAATTCTTCCACAGAAATCCTTGTTTTGTGTCTGGTTGAACAGAAAAGGTGTCGGCAATTACAAAGTGAAGGAACATGGAAGGACCATTACTGCAGATATGTATTACTTGCAACCTGATTGACTAAATGAAACATTATATTGAAAGTGCACTCTTTTTTGTAATCGGAAAAGTTGTTATTGTCTAGCATGACAGTACAAGGGTACGCTCTGCCAAAGAAACCCAAGAAGAAAAATAAGATCATAAGATGAGAGCATCCTTCATATTTACCAGATTCAACACCGACAAATTTTCATTTGCATTGATCACTGGGAGCCTTTCATAAGTGTCAGAACATTCAAAAACAAAGAAATTGAAAACAGTCTTTAAATTTATTATTTTTGGGAGTGATTGTGTTGTTACAGATGATGAAAAATGGGTTTTGCATGAAAATGAAGAAAAAGAACAGTGGTTATCACAGAATGAGAAACCAGCATTTCAAGTGATGAAAAATCAGTTTTGCATGAAAATGAAAAAAAAAAAAAGTTAGTGATTATCATAAAATGAGAAACCTGGTCTAACACCAAAACTAGAGAAGTCATTAATTTGTGCCACACGGAATATGTAAGGGGTCTTCTTTACAAGCTACTACAATATAAAAATCCCTCACAGCTATCATTTATTGCTAGGGAGTTGATTGAATAAACTAAGTGTTATGTATAAAGCAGGTAAGTTGTTCTCTGGTATGACAATGCAAGGGAACACTTTGCAAAACAAACCTAAGAAAAACATAAGATCATTAAGATGGGAGCTTTTTCCACATCCTTCATATTCACTAGATTTAGCTCCAACAGATTTTCGTTTGCATTGATCACGATGAACCTTTCATATTTGTCAGAACATTCAGAAACAAATAAATTGAAAACAGTCTTTAAAATTTTTCTTTTCTTTTATTTTTGTTTTGGGAAAGTTTTCAGATTTTTTAAATGCGGAATTGAAAATTTGCTTTTCTGCTGGACTTGAGTTGCTGATATTGAAGTTGGTTAGTTTTTGTTTAAATTTAATATATTTAATGGGTCGATATCTGAAAACTAACAGAGTTTTAAAATACACATATCATCTGACCATGAAAAGATTAGCAGAAGAGACACTTATAAGAAATTTGTTCTTTGCTTAGACTATAAGTTTAATTTTTTTTTTTTTTTTTTAATCATTTCACCCCAAGCAAGGCGGAAACGCCACTGATGTGCAGGGGGCTACATAACTGTAAAAAGATTAATTAGAAAAGAGTGAGGAGTACAAACTAGTTAGAAAGAAGCAATAGAAAGCTGAGAATGCAGGTGCGATGACAGATACATAGGTAGAGAGAAAGGGAAGGTTATACGGGGGTGGGGAGAGAGCTAGAGGCCAGTGGTTAGTAGATGAGTATTGACTTTGCATTTAAATTTCTGGAGGTTGCAGCCGTCAGGAAAGCAAGAATACGGGAGCGAGTTCCACAGGCGGGAAGTGCGAGAGAAGAAGCTGCAGGAGTAGAATTGTCGTCTGCATTTGGCTAACCTGACTGTGAATGGGTGAGACCTAGTTGCCAGTCTGGTTGCACGAGTAAACAACTGTTGAGGGGGCACCAGTGACTTAAGTTTGTCCGAGCAGAAGCCATGAAAGTATTTATAGAAGAGACAAAGGGAGGCCACATTTCGACGATGGGGAAGTGGCTGCAGTCGAGCCGCCAGATCAGTACCTATCACATTACAGACTCTCCTTTGGAGCCTGTCAAGAACACTGAGGAGAACGGCAGCAGTACTCCATGCACGGACGGATGGTTGACTTGTATATATGCAGGATGGATTCAGGCGGAAAAAACATCCTGGATCGACATAGTGACCCAACCTTCTTAGCAGTAGATTTTGCTATGGATTCAATATAGTGGTTCCATTTGAGGTCTGAGGACAGGGTAAGTCCAAGGAGGCGTAGTGTATTGCTCTCTGGGAGAATCGCTTGGTCCATGCTTATGGGAGGCAGGAGAGGTTGCCTGTAATGGTTGACAGACAACAGCTTGGTCTTAGATGAATTGAAGTTGACAAGCCACTTCTTGCCCCTGTTCACCACAGAGTGTAGATCCCGTTCAAGGTCAGCAGCGAGAATATGTTTGTCCGCCACAACAGGTTTCTTAAAAGCAAGAGTTGAAGAGTGAAACTTTCTTAATTCAAATTTCCTGTGTTAAACTGTGCGGTATGTTACGAATTGTTCCTTAAATCTGTTTTTTTTTTTCTCACTTTTTGGCGTTCATGCTTCATTTGGAAAAGGAAAAAAAAAAATTTTGGGATTTTTATTTATTTATTTATTTATTCTGTTATGAGAAGCTATCCTGGCCAGGGTATCAGCAGCCACTTATTGCCCTCCCCGCTATGGTCTGTTCTTCAAATTCAAATTTACCAAGCAGCTTAACTCGATGTTGATTTTTGGGAAAAGCAAGAGTTGAAGAGTGAAACTTTCTTAATTCAAATTTCCTGTGTTAAACTGTGCGGTATGTTACGAATTGTTTCTTAAATCTGTATTTTTTTTTTCTCACTTTTTGGCGTTCATGCTTCATTTGGACTTTAACTAAGTTAAAACTTAGTTAACTCTCCAGCCTTGGAAGTTTGTTTTTTTTGTTTTTGTTTTTTTAAATAGGAGTAGATAGGTCATACTATCGCCCGGTCCATACTCCTCTCACGTCTATTGAACTGGAGTAGAGGCTTGTCCCTTGTTTCCTGTTGAGGATGTGGTTTCCGGCTTTCTCTTCTCTCTCTTCAGACTTTGGTATTGGTGCTTCCATGAGTTTCAAAGTGAAGGAATACATCAATTAATATGGCTCTTAATAAATGAAGGACCTTCCATTCCAACTCATCAGCATCATTTCCTTCATATTGCTTTAGTAAGGAGGAAGTTCCATGTAGATGGCTTTGTTGCCAGAACTATCATTTTGTAGAACACACTTCCAAGAGGGTGTCTTCCTAACCACAACAATGTTAACCTCTTCAAGTTTAGGATCAGTTGCTATCTGCACTACTTAACACCTCCTTTTATGCCCTTCCAACAACTTAATTCAGTAAACCTCTACTTTGAGAGGCTCTTAGGCATTGCATTGAGTGAAAAAGAAAAGAAAAAGATGTTATTGTTCAGCATGACAATACAAAGGCACATTTTACAAAAGAAACCCAAGCAAAAAATAAGATCATTAGGATGGGAGCTTCTTCCACATCTAAATCTAAACTTATTTATAAATGGAACTTTGTCTCTGTGTGTGTCTGTGTCTGTTACCTATAGACTCTGAAATGGCTGAACCAATTTCCTTGAAAATTTACACAGTTGTACTATAAGTGTCTGTGAGTGTTCTTAGCTAGGTTTTGTGTCGAGGTACTCCCGATAAATAGCGAAATCGATAATCAAAAAAATTGGCTTATAGAAGGAGTGGTCTGATTTTAATTAAATTTGATACACTCATAGACAAAGGCATAAGAAATAATATTCAGAAGTTTCAAAGTTGCAGTTCTTACAATGGTGCAGAAAATTTGATATCGATACCAAGAAATCAAAATTTGACTGACATCCATTCATTTTTCTTTCAGTCTACGGTTTCACTTTAACTGGAAACAACCATTGCTTTTTAGCCTTTCATGCCAACGTTCAAAGAGTCTGAGCTCCAGGACCATGGATTAGTTTTAAAGCTTTCATTACACCCGAACAATGCCGGGCTATACTGCTAGTCTTTCATACTCACCAGATTTAGCACCAACAAATTTTCATTTGTTTCAATTACTAGAGCATTTTTCTGAGTGGCAGAACATTCAGAAACAAAATAGTTTAAAGAATTTGAATTCCTGTTTGACTGGAGTTGTTAGCGTTGAAGTCTGTTAATACTGCATTTATAAGTCGAGAGAGAGAGAGAGAGAGAGAGAGAGAGAGACTGGAGTTGTGCCCCAAAAGTCATGCTTCAGCTGCTGATGAAGGCACAGCATCTGTTATGGCTGTACAGTCCCACCTGGGAATGACAGTCTTGATTGCAACAAATGCATGTAAAGACACCTTTCCCTGATGTCGCTCTGCTGTTTCTTTTCCCTCAAGCATACTTCTCCCTAGTGCCAAGCTTCTGTTTCTTCTCTCCTCACTCCATCCATTGGTGTAAATCACATTTCCACTATGAGGCAATGTCTTCCTACCTCTTGATGTCCATGTCTATTTTACAGACACCAATGAAGCAAAGATGAGATTTCCCTCATACTCTCTTGCCAGTGGCCAGTTTTTTGTTTTTTTGTTTTTAATCATATCACCTTGAGCAAGGTGGAAACACTCCTAATGTGCAGGGGGGCTACATAAGAGAAAAAGATTAGAAGATTGAAGAGAAGGACGAACCAGTTAGAAAGGAGCAAGTGAAGGATGGGTATACAGGTGTGATGACAGTTGCAAAGGCGGAGAGAAATGAAAGGATATACAGGGCGGTGTAGAAAGAATTAGGGTCAAGTAGTTAAGAGATGAGTATTGACCTTGCATTTAAATTCCTGGAGGTTGTAGCCATCAGGAAAGCAAGAATAAGGAAGCGAGTTCCACAGGCGGGAAGTGCAAGAGTAGAAGATGAAGGAGTAGAATTGTCGTCTGCATTTGGTTGATCTAACTGTGAATGGGTGAGACCCAGATGCCAGTCTGGTTGCACAATTAAACACCTGTTGCAGAGGCACCTGTGACTTAAGTTCGTTGGAGCAGAAGCCATGGAAGTATTTATAGAACAGATGCAGAGAAGCCATATCTCGTCGGTGGGAAAGTGGCTGTAGTCAAGCCACTAATAGAGAAAACTTCAAATCTTTCCATTAGTATACTGTTGTTTCCCATGTTTTGCCATTTCAGTGTGGCGATACTAGAGTGTCCTTTCCAGGGAGCAGAACTGGGCAGGGCTTTATCAAAGATCAGCAGCTTCCCATGCAATACATCACCCTCTCGAAGACACTGAAATTGTCCAAGAAAAAGGTAAACTCTAATACATCTTTGCACTATTATCATCGCAGGATTTACCAGAATTAAGTTGAACAGAACATTAGACCATCTTAGGGACTCTGTGAAGTCATATTTTTGATAAATAATATTTAAATAGATTTAAGATTTGCTTTTTATATTCTTTTAAATTAAAACATAACTGTTTTTGGAATACGAATAACTCTTACTCTGTATGAATTCTATATAGTTATGTATCATGAGCGAACATTCACCAGACAATTCATGAACTTCAATTCAGTGTCAAGGAGGGTACATGTAACAACTATCCTACAAGTGTAGCATCTATTTCTACAAGTTGAGACTTGGTATTTTATGACAATGATAAAAAAATCTGTCATAGTCTATGTACCAACACATCAGGGATATATATATATATATATCTGAAAAGATTCAGGATTCACAATTCAGAGATCATTTGAATATCAGATGCTTTTTCATGATAAACTAATTATTTTACTTCTCACAGGTATTTGGATAGAAAAGAGAAACTAAAAGTTATATATTATAAGAAAATTATATATATTATAAAAATATTAAAAATATATGCTGGAAGTGATGAAATTAAAACTAGAAATATGAATAGTTTAATGGATTGTATTTCCGATTGTGACCGTAATAACGAAGAGTATAACATGTCTGTGAAGATGGATTATTGGTTAGGAAATTGGTTTGACAGAGCATTATTACTGAGCAGTGAGTTTTATCAACAGAAATATGTATAACATGGGCTTTATTATTGAGCAGTGAGTTTTATCAACAGAAATATGTATAACATGGGCTTTATTACTGAGCAGTTAGTTTTATCAACAGAAATATGTATAACATGGGCTTTATTATTGAGCAGTGAGTTTTATTAACAGAAATATGTATAACATGGGCTTTATTATTGAGCAGTGAGGTTTATCAGCAGAAATATGTACAACATGGGCTTTATTACTGAGCAGTGAGTTTTATCAACAGAAATATGTATAACATGGGCTTTATTACTGAGCAGTGAGTTTTATTAACAGAAATATGTATAACATGGGCTTTATTATTGAGCAGTGAGGTTTATCAGCAGAAATATGTACAACATGGGCTTTATTACTGAGCAGTGAGTTTTATCAACAGAAATATGTATAACATGGGCTTTATTATTGAGCAGTGAGTTTTATCAAAAGAAATATGTATAACATGGGCTTTATTATTGAGCAGCGAGTTATATCAACAGAAATATGTATAACATGGGCTTTATTATTGAGCAGTGAGTTTTATTAACAGAAATATGTATAACATGGGCTTTATTACTGAGCAGTGAGTTTTATCAACAGAAATATGTATAACATGGGCTTTATTATTGAGCAGTTAGTTTTATCAGCAGAAATATGTATAACATGGGCTTTATTACTGAGCAGCGAGTTTTATTAACAGAAATATGTATAACATGGGCTTTATTACTGAGCAGTGAGTTTTATTAACAGAAATATGTATAACATGGGCTTTATTATTGAGCAGTGAGTTTTATTAACAGAAATATGTATAACATGGGCTTTATTATTGAGCAGTGAGGTTTATCAGCAGAAATATGTACAACATGGGCTTTATTACTGAGCAATGAGTTTTATCAACAGAAATATGTATAACATGGGCTTTATTATTGAGCAGTGAGTTTTATCAACAGAAATATGTATAACATGGGCTTTATTATTGAGCAGTGAGTTATATCAACAGAAATATGTATAACATGGGCTTTATTATTGAGCAGCGAGTTATATCAACAGAAATATGTATAACATGGGCTTTATTATTGAGCAGTGAGTTTTATTAACAGAAATATGTATAACATGGGCTTTATTATTGAGCAGTGAGTTTTATTAACAGAAATATGTATAACATGGGCTTTATTATTGAGCAGTGAGTTTTATTAACAGAAATATGTATAACATGGGCTTTATTACTGAGCAGTGAGTTTTATTAACAGAAATACATATAACATGGGCTTTATTATTCAGCAGTGAATTTTATTAGCTGAAATGTAACAGACATTTCTGTTGGATAAACAAGTTATTCCATTCAGCATATTTGGTACCATTCTTTTTCTATTGGTTACTATTTTCTGGTTTCTGTTAAAAATTACCCTCCACCAATCTCAAATATAATGGATTGTATTCCTGAAGAAGGCTGTAGAATCAAATCAGTCAAAATATGAAAACAACAAAAGCAAAAATCAAAACAGAATGAGATCAATATCCTGAAGAACTCTCAGAATGATAATGACTCATCTCAAAAGGACAAAAGATAATTTCTATATGGATTCCAATCTTGAAGAAGGATGTAGAATCAGATCAATCAAAAGATTGTAGCAATAAAATCAACTGAAAAGAATGAAGTCAATGATCTGAAAAACTCTTGGAATGTCGAACATTTCTTGATTACAAAATAGTCAGAAGCATTGCCAGTTGACCTTGTAGGCAAATGGTTTCTTATTTGATGTATTTCAAATACATTGAACGAATATTTTATGGTTGCATTCTAATAGAGAAGAGGAAACATTATAATGAAAGAAAGAAATGAACCATTTTTTTTTTGTTAGAACATTAAAGTTTAACAAGTCATTCAATATCAACTTGCAAAGATTTAATGTATTTTGTTATTTTTTTCAAAGTTGTCGTGGAGTAAATAAAACACTCCCGGTAACATAAGGTGCATAATACCTTAAAGAACTCAGAGTTCTAATAGCATTTCTTAGATTACGATTGTAGTCAGTCAAACATAACATTATAATTGTTAGTAGGAAGTTAAATCAATGGTGAGTAGAAATTGAAACTTATACGAAGTAGGAAAAGATACCTTTTTACTGCGATGTACATAACATCAGCAACAGCAATTGTTGGAAAATCAGAAACAACAACCAAAATTAACTGAAATAATTAAGAAAAATACAGAAAATTCTCCAATTTCATTCACTTTCAATGCAGTGAAAATGCCATAACTGAATTTACATACAATTCAGATGATGGAATTACCTTTCTGCTTATTTTAGAAGATATGAGCAAATTTTCCCAGAAGAATTCAGTGCCTGAGAATATAAGAAGAAAAAAAAACTTGTTGATAAATTTAGAGCCAATAGAAAGTGAAAAATACTATAATGTTGTACTGAAAAAAAACAAAAGTAATTTACTTTGAAGAAATGTTAATATTTTGACTAAAATTTTTAGCAAGAAAAGGTTGTTATTCAGTTTTCATTGGAAGTGTATGAGTCTAATGAAAAAAGACAAAGATTTTGTCACATATGCTGAAATCATTAATAAAGAGTATCAGAAATTCAAATTAAATGAGCTGACACAGGATATGTTTAAAGGATTCAAGGGTTAACAGCAAAAAACATTGCCCATGGTGTGTCAGGTGAGAAATTATTTGTTATTGGTGAAATAACTTGTAACATTTCATTTCATAACAAGTAAGGCTTAAGCATTAGAAAATGCTACAAACTTATTTGGTACTGACTGAATGGAATTATTTGAGTCATTGAGTTTGTGTTCCAAAGCCAAAACAAAATTTCAAGTTAAAAAAAGAAATGACACCAGTATTTAAGCCGGAATTTAGAGTACTTTTCACACGAATGTTTCAAGTCAATGAAGAATTAAACTTGAAAAAATGGGTGTAATTGAAAAAAACTGACCATTCAAAATGGGCAGCACCAACAGTGTAAGTAAAAAAAAATAATTTTTTAACTGGGTTAAACAAAGGTTTAGAATCACATTAACCGATTATCAAATCCAGAGGAAATTTTTGCTAAATTAAATGCTTGAAAATGCTGAGGCATATTTGCAAATACTAGTTCAAGAAGAATGTAAAAGAAGAAAGAAAGACAGAAAGAAGGAAGGAAATAAAAAATAAAGAAAAAATATGGTGAAAAAAAAAATGGGAACCCAAAAGGCATTGAAATCAATTAAAGAAAAGGATTACTGAAGAAATGCCTGCAAGAAAGGAAGAACCTATGCAAGAATTGTATGATATATTTGACATACCAACACATACAAGAATTAATTGAATGTATGAGTACCAGAAAAAAGGAACTCATGGATGAACTAATGGTTGCCCCAAAACAAAAGAAATACTGTGTCAAGTATGTGACAAACTCACCAGAAAGAAGAAGGGATGAGTACTAAGAAATAAAAAAAATATTTAAGAAAATAATAAATCTCAAAAGAGCAGATGTTGTGGAGTAAATAAGACACCCCTGACAACAAAGCAAGGGACCTTGAATAAAGAAATCAGACAGTGTCTTTTGGCTGTGTATGACTCAGTTGGGGTTCTGTCTACAGATGGAGACTCATCTGAGAAAAATAGACAATGCAAAGCATGTGTGTGTGTGTGTTTGTGTACATATGCAATGCTCATCTGGAGCATGTTCATATCATTCAAAAAACTGCCTGACCAAAAAAAGAAAAGTTTTTTTTTATAATTGTTTCACCTCAAACAAGGCAGTACTGCCACTGGTGTGCAGGGGTTTATAGAGAAAAAAAGAGAAATAAAATGAAACAAGGAACAAGTTACCAGGGATTTCAAAGAAAGAACAAGAGAAAGTTGAGAATCAAGAAAATAAAAGATGGCAATTGATGCTGCACTTAAAGTTTTGAAGATTGTAGCTATCAGGGAAGCTAGTATTTGGAATGGAGTTCTATAAGTGAGAGGTGCAAGAAAAAAAATTGAAAGAGTAAAAGTGACGGTTACATTTTACTATTTTGATGGTAAAATGGTGGGACCTAGTTGCCAATCTAGCAGCACAGTTAAATTTGTGTGCTTGGTGTACCAGGGAAAGAATCTTAGAGCAAAAGCTGTGATAATATTTGTAAAAAAGACAAAGGGGAGCCACATCATGTTGGTTCATTAAAAAGCATAAGATACTCAAACATCACTCTATTTATCAAAACACACTTACTTCTTTTTATTAGCATACTAGCAGTATAGCCCGGCATTGCTCGGGTGTAATGAAAGCTTTAAAACTAATCCATGGTCCTGGAGCTCAGACTCAGACTAAAGAATATTTGAAATAATAAAATAATTGCGACAATTTACCGATCGCACCTAATATATATATGTGTGTGTGTGTGTGTGTGTACTAGCAGTATAGCCCGGTGTTGCTCGGGTGTAATGAAAGTTTTAAAACTAATCCATGGTCCTGGAGCTCAGACTCAGCCTAAAGAATATTTGTGTGAAATTTGGTGAGAATCAGATAAAAATTGTGGATTTGTATAAAGGACATACAAACAGATAAACAGACACACACACACATATCTTGCCTTTTATATTATCGATTTTCTGTACTATTGTAAGAACTGCAACCTTGAAACTTCTGAATATCGTTTCTTATGTCTTTGTCTATGAGTGTATCAAATTTGATTAAAATCGGACCACTCCTTCTATAACCCAATTTTTTTCGATTATCGATTTTCGTTATTTATCGGGGGTACCTTGACACAAAACCTAGCTAAGAACACTTGCAGACGCTTATAATAAAACTGTGTAAATTTTCAATAAAATCAGTTCAGCCATTTCGGAGTCTATAGGTAACGGACACACACAGACACATACATACACACACAGAGACAAAGTTCCATTTATAAATAAGTTTAGATTGGATTTAGATATTATTAATTATTATAGGCCTAGTTGTATAAGCATAAGATAATGCAAAGAGTATCTACTTAAAGCCCAGAGAAGACGTACAGATGCACAAATTAGCATAATGACGTGACTGGCACACAACAAAATTTTTGCATCATCACGTGCCTGCATGTATTATTATTTTGTATCACAAGAACTTTATGTATCTTAATTGTTAGAGAACTGGGCGTACTTTGTGGGGTAGTAGATATTGGCTTGGAGAAATCGGGAAGCTGAATTCAAATTCAAGTTGAATGCCCTGTATTTACTTACATGCTAATACCTTTGAGAAAGGTATTAATCCATCCCTTCCCTCCAGTTATGGGTTAAATAACAGGACAGATTGGGTTCTATAGCCTTGGCAGGCAACCAGTCTATCGCAGCAGGTATTGGCAACTTATTGCAGGATAATTAAAATGCCTGAAGTCTATACAGAGTAGGATTTGGGACTCTACCCTTAAGAAATTCCAGTTAATCTTTCTCCATTGCTTGGGAGGAAGCCGGCACAACCCAACCAAGGTGAATGCCAAAACAAGAGCAGGTACAGGGTTAGGGTTAGAGGGTTCAAGATCTTATTATTATGAATGTTTAAAAAGCATTTCTCTATAACAAAACCTAAAAGGCTATTGCTGAATGTAACCATAAATACAGATTTATGTTACTGCATTAATTGAATATATTTGTTTTATTATTTTATATCTGAACATGGAAATAAAGCATTTATGAGAGTTTACTCGGGCAACCAGACTGGCATCAATGTCCCACCCTTTTATAGTTAGATCAACCAAATGTAAGTGACAATTCTACTCCAGCAGCTTCTTTTCTTGCACTTCCTGCCTGTGGAACTCCCTTTCGTATACTTGCTTTCCTGACAGCTATAACCTCCAAGAATTTGAATGCAAAGTCAATTCCTATCTCTTATCCACTTAACTCCAGCCCTTTCTACATCACCCTGTGTATCTTGTTCTTTTCCTTTCTCTCTACTTTCGCAACGGTCTTCCCCCTATGTTCACATTCTTCTCTTGTCCTTTCTCTTTCACCCCTTGTGGCTGGTTCGTCTTTGTCTTCATTCTCCTCTTGTCTAATACTTCAACTCTCTTATGTAACTCCCTGCACATCAGTGGTGGTACTGCCTTGCTTGAGGTGAAATGATTAAAAAGTTTACATGTAGATTTACTGAACATTAAATCCTCAATTTTGAGAAAATCCATTAGTTGCCTTCGGGTCTCTTGTATTTTTTTGCAAAATACTAAACACTAAATTCAAAATACAAAAGTACTTCCTTGCAAAGGTGTCTTGAACCTCCTTGTAAAATCTTTCTAGGTGACCCTGGTAAGAGATGCTTTTCAAAGGCTAAACAAAGTATTAAGATGCAGGAAAATTTTGCTAGAAACAAAGAATCAATTGTTGAACTGCTATATCATATCTTTTGATATGGCAGTGATATCTGAGTCATTTCCCCACAGATGAACAAGTGACTTGAGGTGACAAGGATGTTGAAAATAACATAGATAGAACATGAAGTAATTAGGAAGTTTTAAGGAAAATAGAAACAAAAAAGAAACTTGTATCACTTCAATCAGAAAGAAACAGTTAAAATTTCTGGAATGCTTAATGAGAAAAGAGGGCTTAGAGAATTGGACACTCACAAAACATACTAAAAGGCAAGTAGGACAGCATCAGTCAGTGAGTAAACTACCTAACAAGTTTATGTAAATGAATGGCAGAACAGGGACACATCAAGCAGAGATATTGCATCAAGTTTTGCTAATAACTTGAGTATCTCCAAGTGTTTGGCAAAACTTAATGCAATATCAAATCTGCATGGTAATTGTATGGTTTTCAGATTGGGGAAGAGTCAGAAGTTGCATGATACCAAGTCAAGGGAAAAGAAAGCCTGTCAAACAAGTGGGTTGTTGTTCTTGACCAGGAAATCTTGATGCAATACCTCTAATCATTGTGCTTGGTTATCTTGCATGAAAATGAAAATCTGACGAGTGTGCACCACACATCTGTACTCTAGGTGTATCAGCCTGGAACTGACATAGCCTATGGATTTTCACACATGCACAGAATGGGTAGTGTCACCCGCCTTCCCAAGGATTTTGGCCATGTGGCATTAGTTTTGACCGGAAAAAATAACGTTGGTTAATCTTTGACTGCATCCCATATATACATGCAAATAAGACCTTGGATTAATGCATTCACCTTAACATTTAGACAGGACACTCCCTACCTTGGGCTGAGCAATAAAATCAAAACCAAAATTAAAATATAAAGTTTTTTTTTCAATCCTATAAAGATCAGATAATTATAAGATTTTATTGAACTTTTTTGAAATTATTTGGTAATAATAATAATTATTTTTAATGATTTAAAAAAAACATTTGTAGAAATATTTTTAGAACAGTCATTGCATTGTGGATGTGCGTTGTGGTGCAGTGGATATCAGCTTGGAATGAGAAAACGGTTAGCCAAGTTCGAATTCTAGTTGAATTCCTTGCATTCACTTATGAACAAATACCCTTGGCAAAGGTATTAATCTGTTTCTTCCCTCCAGTTATGGGTGAAATGATAGGATAGATTGGGTTCTATAGCCTTGGCTGGCAACCAGTCTACCACAGAAAGTAATGGCAACCTACTACAGGATAATAATCTGCCCAGTCAGTCATGTCTCAAAAGAAACATGATTACCCAAAGCGTGTATCAAGTATGGCACTTAAATGACTGACATTGCATTCAAATATCCCTGTACACACACACACACACACACACACAAACACACATACACACACATTCTTTTCTCTACTATAATAAAAGTGGTTGTGTATTTGTGTTTGTATATGCATACATATATTTTTGTTTCTTTCTGTTGTACTCATTGAAAAAAAGACAATAGCAAGCCAGTATCAGCCCAGTTCATTCATGAGACAATAGTGAAGCAGTATCAACCCAGTTCATTCTCTTTACGACCAGCTATGTAAGCTCTTGCTGCATGTTTGCTCTTTAATAGTGCTTTATTATTTTATTTTTTCAATACTTATGTCATTGAGTAGTGAAGAATATATATGCATCCTCTCTAGTATAATAAAGACTGTTATATATATATATATATATATATATATATATAGTTTAGAACATGTACAAATTATATTTGTAATAAAATATATTTTAAATATAAATAAATATAAAATAGGATTTGTACATGTTCTACGCTATAATAAATATTCATAGCTCTATTGCTATATTGAGCACTCTTTTAAATGAATGTTCTGAACGTTGTTAATAATTTCTTTGTTCTTTATTCACTTGGATATTATATATAGACTAGCAGGATAGCCTGGCTTTGCTCGGGTGTAATGAAAGCTTTAAAACTAATCTATGGTCCTGGAGCTCAGACACTTTGGACGTTGTCATGAAAGACTAAAAAGCAATAGTTGCTTCCAGTTAAAGCGAAACCGTAGACTGAAAGAAAAATGAATGGATGTAAGTGAAATTTTGATTTCCTGGTATCGATATCAAATAAGTTTTTTTGTCGTAAACTGAATTTTGAAGGCTAAATACGTCCTCTGAGTAAATGGTATCATGGCTGAGACTAAGAACTACAATTATACCTACTTAGAGCCAAACCTGAAGCGAAAACTAAAATAGAAGTGCTGAAAAAAATACAGACATACAGGCAGATAAACAGATACACTCACAAACATCTTGCCTTTTATATATATATATTCTTGATTTTCTGCACTATTGTAAGAACTGCAACCTTGAAACTTCTGAATATCGTTTCTTATGTCTTTGTCTATGAGTGTATCAAATTTGATTCAAATCGGACCACTCGTTCTATAGCCCAATTTTTTCGATTATCAATATTTATCGTGGGTATGTCGACACAAAACCTAGCTAAGAACACTCGCAGACGCTTATAGTACAACTGTGTAAATTTTCAATAAAATCGGTTCAGCCGTTTCAGAGTCTATAGGTCACGGACACACACACACAGTTCCATTTACAAATAAGTTAATATATATATATATATATATATATATATATATTATACACACACACACACACAATTGAGATAAAGTTGGAATGAACATGTGTATATAATGAAATATTTTCCATTTCCGTCTAGCAGCAACATCTGGATAACAAAAAAATCCAGTAAGCTGGAATGTGCAGCCCTTTGAAGTCATTTTGTTAATGAGTTTGTTTAAACTAAATATATTTTCTAATAAATATAGTAATTTAAATGGACCAACAATTTAGATTTGAAATTTGATAATTTTGCTGTCAACCGAAAAACACACAGTAAATTAAGTGATGATAATAATGATAACAATGATATGATTATATAACCAAGAAATTTCAAATTGCCATTGTTAAACTAAATGTCGTTTTTATTGTCTTGAAATAATGAAGACTCATTAGTTTATCCATGCAAAAAGCACTCAATCCTTTTCTCAAGAGACACCGAGAAGAAACAAGCAAAGATGTATCCGAGACAAGAACAATCATCAAAAAGTTAACTGCCATTGAGTGAGGCACTTCTCACCTCCCAGGCCAAACATCCAATTTGCTTTAGTGTGTAGTGGTTAATAACAGTGAAAAGGAAGTAGAAAGGAAGCTTTTGTTTTCATCGCGGCACAGGTGACAGGAAATCACGTCTGGAAAGCAATTAAACAAGAAATTCAATAAATAAACAAATATATACAAAGCAAGCTAGCAGTTCTAGCGTAAACAAATGTTGTAACAAAATTAATTGCAACTACCAAATTAAAGTGGCAATTTTAGTTATTTTTTTATTTTTTGGAAGACACCAAGAGTCTGTTGACAATTATGGGTAACAAATGACCAATTAATCAACCAAGTGATTTAAGACCTACCTAATTATTGTACGATGACTGTTGTGGTTAAGAGTTAACAAACCATATGTACAGTTCATTTTTTTAGCATCTAAACAGACGCAGTGGTGGGGGGTGGTGTTATTTCCCTTGTCACTACATGACTCTTGTATACTTGATGTCATCGTTTCTGATGTGGAAACTGAAGAGATGGGCAACAGGGGGGTAGTTTGTTGGGTGACTGAGTGGCTGGAAATGCTGACATTGTTGCTAGCAAATTCCACTGAGTCATTAGAGTACCCACCCTCCACCCCCACCATCGACCCCCCCCCCACTCGTGATGACACTCGTGTTTCCCTGCAGGTTTATTGTTATTCATCAGCCTAATCTTTCTGCATGTCTGCTTCAGTTTTAGACTTTTTCATCATCATTATTGTCTTTGTCATGATGAATATTTTCATTGTTATTGTGTGTATTGACTCAGTATTAATTTCTAATTTTTTTTTACTAGGCCCAAGAGCTACTCAAGGTAGTGGATTTTTAAATAAGATTGCTGTATGAACATAAGAAGAGGCTGTAAGATGTGCAAAATATGTAGGTTGATGCTAGACTTGAAAAGAGTAAGATTGAAGTGATCGTGGAAGCATCCTCTCAGGAGGCTGTTTCGCAAAGTAGTTGATCTTGGGAAGAAATTGTCAAAATGGAACTTCCTTTTTTGTAAAATGAATATGAAAGATGACACTCGTGTTTCCCTGCAGCTTTATTGTCATTTTTTTTTTTTTAATCATCTCACCCCAAGCAAGGCATTCCACTGCCACTATTGCGTATGGGGCTACATAGGGGAAGGTAAAGAGAAGGAGTGGTTAGACATAGGGAATGTCAGGAGGAAGATGACAGATGAGTAAGGATAGCGAGGATGAGGGTTGGGCAGGTGGGAAGAGTGTTTGATAGAATGGGAGCAGGTTAGTGTGTTAGGAGGTGTGTATTGACCTTACATTTAAACTCCTGGAGATTGTAGCCATCGGGGAACCAATCGTGTGGAAGAGAATTCCACAGTCGGGAAGTGCGAGGAAAGAAACTGTTGGAGTAGAAGTTACGGCTAATTCATCAGCCTAATCTTTCTGCATGTTTGCTTCAATTTTAAACTTTTTCATCATCATTATTTTCTTTGTCATGAAGAATATTTTCATTGTTATTGTGTGTATTGACTCAGTATTAATTTCTAATTTTTTTTTTACTAGGCCCAAGAGCTATCCAAGGCAGATGATTATTAAAAATGAATATGAAAGGAATGAGGATGATTTATTCTATTGCATGTAGCATGAAACTTAACTGTCAGAACATTTTCCATCGAAATACTGTTAGATTAATGTTGTATTGCCAAGGTGGATACAATATGCAAAGCTATTATTCAGCACAATATCTGGTGCTAAACAGATATACACAGAACAGTAAAATAGTTACAATGGCAGACAAGACAGAACTTACTACACATAGAGGCGGGGGTTTAGATCGATAAAATAATCAATCCAAACACAGGGCGATACAAAAAAAAACAGTCCTCACCTAAACTTGAATAACTTTTGAAATAATTAATCAATTCTTTTTATTTTTCATATTTACCAAGAAGAATTACCAGTGGTTCCAGCAGGATGGTGCCAACCCCCACACCTCAAAAGAATCATTGGCATGGCTACAGCAGTGTTTCCCTGACCGACTGATCAACCGCAGGTGTGACCCACAGTGGGTGCTGCATTCATCACACTTGACCCCCACCCCCGATTTTTTTCTGTGGGGATACCTAAAGGACAGGGTGTATGACAATAACCCCCAGACTATCCCTGACCTGAAGGCAGCAATCACAGCAGCAATAAGAGCGATCCCAAGGGAGGAATGCGGGAGGGTTATCGAGAACTTTGCCCGCCGGATCCAAATATGCCTGCAGTGCTGAGGAGCTCATTTGGAACGCCAGTTAAACAAAGAGTTTTTGTAGTACAGATTTGAAACTTTGGATCTGTCTGCTGCACACACTTGACCTAATGTAGCTGAAGTTTTGTGTCAGTCTAAATAAAATCTTGGAAGTTATTCGATTTTTGGTGAGGACCGTTTTTTTTGTGTCACCCTGTATTAGTCGAATGTCACTCAGATATTACACAAAGGCTACTATTCTTTATGTTGTGGATCTTCGTTGCCAATTTGTTGTGGCAAATCTTAAAACAAATCTTTGTTGCCAAAGTTGTTGAGTTGTTGTGGCAAAACTTTGCAACAAAGTTGTCGTGACTGGTTTGGTTTGGAAGTAAGATGCGGAAAAAAGGACATAGGTTCAAAACAGTGTATTAGTATAACAAGAACATATGTACAAGGTAAGTGTTAATAATAAGTAAATAGAAATAAGTAAGTCTGAATGGTACAGTTATGCTGCTTATTGCCTGAATCATAGCTGGCTCTAACTGCGTACTTAACAACCTACAACTGCAGGTAATTATATAGTAAGAGGAAGAGTCTATTCCTCATAGGAGGGCACCATAACACTTTACTTAGATAGACAATTTTAGGCCATGGGTCATTCCATCATTGAGAGTGCTGAAGGGGTGCCAGCTACTCTACAACAATTAGTGAGAGGCTTGCAATGTTTCATCTGAGGGAAAGAGGCTGTAGATTGAAAAGTTATTCCTCACACACAAGGTCACACAGACACTTTTGAACCTTATTAAGGCAGGGAAGTGAGAATTAGGCAACTCCAGCCAAGATATGGCTACAAGATTCTACTTTTTTGTCTGATCTGGTTCTTGTAAAAATAGAGCATAGGAGGGGAAGTCACAAAACAGGCTAGAGTAATCTATTCGAAAGAAACAGGAAAATAGTATGATAGACAAAAATCTGCGTTGATGTAGATGAATAATACCCCAAAAGTAATGATTCTTCTTTATTTTCATGGAAACTATAGGAATTACAGGTAAAAACAATAACACCATTTTGATGCTTCAATTTTTAACACTTTTAAGTCAAAGGTCACTTGTCATCTATTTTACTAAGGCTGTGGCTATATCACATTGAAATACTGGTTCTCTTACTATCAATAAAGTTAAGCAACATTGAACCTGGTCATTACCTAGATGGATTAGAAATACTAGGTACTGTGAGCTTGGGCATGTAGATGGTGTAATGGATAACTGCTCAGAATTTAAAGTCAGAGGGCCTAGTTTCAATTTCAGTCAGGTTTGTTATATTCACTTACATGTAAATATTCTTAAAAAAAAGTATGATTCTACATCTTCTCTCCCCATTTATGGGTTAATTAGTAGGACTTTTATCAGGAAATCATTATTATCATAAAAAATATCTAAGCACATTTTCTGGCTTTGAACAACCTTCAAAAGGTTGATATATCTCAAGAAAACAAATCAGTCATTAACTATTCTACTTAACCTTATAATCTTTACTTCCTACCGCCTCTGCTAACTTCCGTATCACACACCTTATTATTTCAAGTAATGAAAGTGAAACATGTCAGTAAAAAGGTTTCCCATTTTGTTCAATTTCTCTTCACCTAATAAGATAACCTTCAGACTTGAATGACTCGAGCCTTGAATTGGGTAAATTTTAGTATAAGAAAGCATTTTTTTAGCTACAGAACTACTTTCACACATTGTTACCACCACTGGATAAATATTTTTACTAGAAAAAACAAAACATAAATATCTCTGTGGCTACTGCTGAAATGCATTATCCACTACCTAACTGTGCTCACATTTCATTATTTGGTCTCCTCAAACATTCAGAAAGTCTCTCTGATTATTAATCTTCTTTTATGTGTCCTGTCCCTGCAGGATGCTGGCAAGTATGGCTCTCCGAAGCATCCTATCCTCTGTAGCTCTTAACAATGTTTGTCTACTTATTATAGCATTCAAGTCCCTGTTCTGCCATCCATTTACACAATCTTGTTAGCTGCTCCCCAGTATGTCTTATGAGTGTCAAATTCTCCAAGCCCCCTTTCGTCATTTTATTCCAGATATTTCAGTGTCCTTGTTTTGATTCTAAGTACATTTTGTTACCATTTTCTTAAAACTTCCTCATTACTGCTTGTTAATGGATGCAGTTGTTTTCCTGTAATGGTACACATACACTTTGTATGCTCATTTATGACAGATTCAGTTTTGCCAGACTGCCATTCAGCTGCTATCTGTAACATGGCCAACAAACTACAGCTGATTGGTTAAAAGGTTCAACTGCTATACCAACAAAATCTTTCTCTTTTGGATCAATATGCTGAATAGGAGACATTACATTCATAGCAACATTTGTAAATTCACTAGATGAATTCCTTGAATTAATTGTGTTTGGTGATCTTTGTGATGATTTTTAAAATGTTTGCGGTGGGCAAATGAGATTTTAATTTCTTGTGTTGCTCCTTACGTGTAGAAAGTAAAATGAAATCTATTTTATGATTGTTGTCTTTGAAGTAATAAATGCTCCATTAAATGCCAATGACAAAAGCAGCTGTTTTTCTGGTTTTCAAATAATAGGGGAAAATGGATGAGTTAAAAAAAAAATGGATACAAATATCTTATAGGAAAATGTTTATCCAAGCAAAGCATTATACTTGAAATGTCTCTATATATCTATGCGTGTTTCTAAGTGCATTTCTCTTTCTCCTTGCATTTCTTTGTTTCATTCAGTTCCCTTATCTATCTCAGTCTGTCTATATCTTTTTATCTTTCTCAGCCTGTTTCTATGCATTTATTTATCTCAGTATATTTCTATGCATTTATTTATCTGCATCTGTTTCTATGCATTTATTATCCTGGTCTGTTTCTATGCATTTATTTATCCTGGTCTATTTTTATGCATTCATTTATTCTGGTCTGTTTCTATGCATTTATTTATCCCTGGTTTGTTTTTCTGCATTTATTTATCCCGGTCTGTTTCTATGTATTTATCTATGTTGGTCTGTTTCTATGCATTTATCTTTCTCAGTCTGTTTCTATGCATTTATTTATCCCGGTCTGTTTTTATGCATTTATTTATCCCGGTCTGTTTCTATGTATTTATCTATGTTGGTCTGTTTCTATGCATTTATCTTTCTCAGTCTGTTTCTATGCATTTATTTATCCCGGTCTGTTTTTATGCATTTATTTATCCCGGTCTATTTTTATGCATTTATTTATCTTGGTCTGTTTTTATGCATTTATTTATCCCGGTCTGTTTCTATGCATTTATCTATCTGTGTTTGTTTTCTGTGTTCTGCTAGTTTTTCTTGTCAGAATCTATCTTACACATTTACAAGTCTACCATTTGTTTATGCTTTGAATATTGCTGCCACATCTTGTCTGGTGTTCCTCTTATATTATTAAAAATTCTTGATAAAATACAAAGAATTTGAAATGTTATTTGTCCTAACCTGGCATCTCAGCTTTAGTCACTTTCCAACTGCTGTAACATAACTTGTTTGTGCCTTTTCTATAGTTTCTTTTCTCACCTGCAGAAATATCTTCCATCTTCTTGCCTTCTAGCCAACTTTGACCTTGTTATGGTGAAACACACCTATCCTGTAGTGAATAGACTCTCCCACCTAATTTAAGTAGGAGTAGTAAGAGGAATGAGGGTCAGTCAATGTTACACGATAGTAGTCGGCAGTTAGTCGAATACAAAAGTAGTCAGAAACCTGGCAAGATTACACTGCATAATACATATTATATCAAGTTCTTAAGGTTTTGTACGTCGAACCTATTAGAACTGACTTTAGCACAAATACTAGCCTCCACTGCGAAAATAACTCCACAACAGATCTTTCAAAATTTAAATGCAATGTGAATCATTATCTTTTATCTTCTTGGTTCCTCTCCTTTTATTGTTCTCTCTTCTTAATAATGTTTTATTTTTTTTTATTCTTTCCAACTCAGTAACCCTTTGTGTCAAAGTAGCTTTATTTTTATCTATGTATTTCACCCTGTTTCTATCACTCTCAATCTGTTTCTTTCTATCACTTTCATTTTGTTTCTTTTTATCAATCTATTTCCATTGGCCTTAGTTTCAATTTATCTATCTATCTATCTATCTATCTATCTATCTATCTATCTATCTATCTATCTCAATCTACCTCTCTCTCTCTCTCCTTTATTCTCTCTCTCCTTTATTCTCTTTATCCACTCTATCTGTTATCATGGTTCACTCTCTTTCTCTGCATATTTTGTTTACTCTGTCAGCATTTCTAGTTGCAATTCACTATATTTTCTTGGGTTTGAGTTTGAGTTTTGCTTAATGGCATATCAACACCTCTGTGGGTTATTTAATTTAAAAAAGATGGGGTTTTAAAGTTTTTTTTTAATGTCCGGTTATAGTGAAAAAGTTGATTTAGATTTTAATGAAAATTTTGTTTTTATTCTTTTTTATTTTAGAAAACTGAAAATTTCTTCTAGTTTTGTATTCAAAAATGTTTTGCTGAGAATAATTTTTTTTCTTTTGAAAATGTGTTATGGTAATAATTTTTCCTTCAAAAATGTATATTTTTCTATAAAAGTCTATTTTTATGTATATATTTCTATAAAAGTGTATTTTTATACTTTCATAGTGTTTTGACTCCAGTTGGGGACCCATACCTGGGACCCTAACAGGTGCTACTACTCCGGGTCAGGGTGAACCTGAGAACAACAACAATTAAGAGCTGGTACAATGCTTCTCACAACCTCCCAATCAGAGGCCTTGCTGCCGGATGCAGTTCACCGTCATGCCCAGGACCCATATTTTCTTGGGAGATTGACACAATATAATCATTTTACCTAGTAATACTAAATATACATTCATATTCTAGTAAAATCTACAATACCTACATAATCCAAATGTCTCATTTTCTTTTATCAAACTGGATTCTTTTTAGACTCTCCTTTCTTTCTCTCTGTTTTGAGTTGCATTATTCGATGTATCTGTGTTTCTCATAATCTTTGATCGAATTTATACAGTTTTTTATGAAAGTCATAGAATCTTTTAAAGACACAAAACCAAGATTAATGCTTCAAACAACACAAACTCAGACACAATTGTAAAATCTCCTTCATGTCTGGAAATTCAGTCATTTCAGTACCACATATATGTACAAAATGGTATTGGAAAGTTCCAAGACAATAATCTCCTGGCGTATTTCATAAGTGATTCTAATCATGTAAGAGAGTTGATGGATTGTTTGGTGATGATGCTCAAGGATGAGTTCACAAGCTTTTTTTCCAGATTTGTTTGGTATTTTACTAATGGTTGGTTGCTCTGAATGTCTCTCATTTTAAACCAACACTTAACCTAACTTGAAATGCACATACCAGTGAAAAACCTTCTTTTTTTTTTTTCAAATATTTTGTCAAATATTTCTGCTGTTGTAATATTCTAACATAACTAGTAATTGATCACAGGTTAACGGTATGAAATCATCAGACTGAATCATGGGTATGGGTAGCCTTTGAGATTTCACTTGCCCGATTGACTCAGACAATTAAAAATTTAATTGGGTGATTAAAGTTTATTGCTTTACTTGCCCACGATCAATTAAAAATGAATGAAACATGTCCGTTCAAATACAGAAAAACCCAACCCAACTTTTACAACTCAAAAGTATGCCATTTAAGATTCACAAGTTACTTAGAATGACCTACAATGAGATTATTGAACTTTTTGGTCTCGGTTTTATCATCCCAGTCAGTGTAAACATTTGTTTAATTAACACTTCCAGAGTGGAGCCAAAATGTCTCGGCCACCCAGATTGCTTATGAAAAGTAAAAACAAACATTTGAAAGAAAGAAAAAAATAAGCATACTTCTTTCAACTACGCACCGAAAAACAAATTATACAAGTAAGTAATTTTTCTATAAGAAATCATTGAGAAAATCAGATTTGTTATTTTTATCATCTATGAGATGGAGGTTGTAGTCAAACAGAGAAAGAAACTACAAATTTAGGTACCTCCACTAAATTGCCCAAAAAAAACAAAACAGCATACCATGATATTAAAAGGGCTGAAATTTAATGAAAACAAAGTTTTATCATCAAAATGTTTATGCTATTATTAAGAGGAAATTGTGGTGTTATTTTTTTTAATTTTAAAAATCCTTTCTAACACATTCAAAATTTTAATTAAAATTTCATTTTTTGTTTTCCGTCAGCGATTCACGCAATGTTTACGTAAGGCGACTATTAAGAAAATGGAGTCGGTCAAGTAAAATGATTTTGGGGTTTGTAAATTTTCCCTTGCTCTCAACCGCTGGTTGAGTGATTTCTTTTTTAAATCTCAAAGGCTGTGTATGAGTAAAGTAAAAGTATGACTACCAAAAAAAAAAAAAAAAGAAATTGTAGAAACACCAAATTTTTCTTCTTCTAGGTGATCATGGCTTTCCACGTCTTCCTATCCCTGGTGGCTCTTAGCACGCCTTCTCCTGTTACACCATGCAATCCTCGTTCCATCATCCAACTGATTAGGTCCTTCAAATATGTTATTCGCTGCTTTCCCCGTCTTTTTTTCCCTCCATCTGGCCTGTTAGTATCAGGTTCTCCAAGCCCTCTTTCTTCATTGCATGTCCCAGGAACTTTAGCTGTCTCTTCCTGATGCTCAATATCAATTTTCTTTTTCTTTTCCATCATTTCTAAGACCTCATCATTGCTCACATGCTCGATCCATGATATTTGCAGCATCCTTCTGTAGAACCACATTTCAGTTGCTTCAAGTTTTTCCTTCATCTTTGATGATATTGTCCAACATTCACTGCCATATTGAAGAACTGACATCACGTAGCAATCCAGTACTCTCTTCTTTGTTTCTAGCGAAATTGTCCTGTTTCTTAATACTTTACTCAACTTCTGGAATGCTTCCTTTGCCATGCCAATTCGCCAATTCTGATCTCTGTGTCACACTTTCCGTCTTCTGTTATAACACTTCTCAGGAATTTAAATTTTTGTACCTGCTTGATTCTAGTATCCATGACCTGTATTTGGCATATTGGACTGCCCTTTTTGCTGATGATCATGTATTCAGTTTTCTTGCAGTTTATTTGTAGTCCTTTTTGTTACTCTCTTCTGCTGCCTTAGTTAACCCAAAATGAAAGAAATACAAGTTCAGTACATGGAGAATTTGTGGATTCAATACGACGTCCTCTGGTAACACAAATGTATTAGGCAAGACATCTTGAATAAAGAACTCAGAGTTCTGAGAGAGTTAGCAATTGTCGAGCTCTTTGTATTCAGGCAGAGTATGACTCAGTCAGGATTTTCTCTTTGGGCGAAGGCTTGGTTGGGATAAATAGACAATGCAAATGGCTGCGTGTCTGAGTTTTTATGTCTCATGGCTTGTTCTTTTTTGGTGGGGAAACATCCTACAACTCAGGTCTGCCAGTCCCACAACAGTCAAAATTCGGCTCTCATAAACCTCTAGTTTGTCTCAATGAAAATGCTATGGACGAGATTAAGGAGAATGTGATGAAGCAACTGATACTGATTCTGAAATGAAACTTAGTGAAATATTTTAAAATGTGGAATGGATACTGAGAATTGTCTTTGAATTTATAAAAGTAGTGTTTTGTACGTGAGTAAAATGCCATTGTCCTAGGTAGGCTATTTTTTTGTTTTATATTAAATAACTGGATAATTTCTGAAGAAATATTGAATCTATACATTTGTTTGATTGAAATGATTTGTTTGAACATTATTTTTGATTGATACTCGTATTTAAGTAGATATTCTGTTTTTAAACAAACAGTATTATATATTTATTTCTACCGACCTGTTACCAAAATGTGTGTCATTTGGCAGGATTCGAACCTATGTGGATAGGGGTCGCTGGTTCAAATCCTGCTGAATGACACATTTTCATCACAAAAATTTATCGTAAATAATCAGGCCAGTAGAAATAAATATAATATTGTTTGATTATAAACAGAATATCTACTTAAATACGAGTATCGATCAAAAATAATGTTCAAACAAATCATTTCAAATTGTTGGTTGTTTATAACCAGTTTCGTTAATCTTCGTTAATTTTTGTAACATGTTTACATTTGTTTGATTATGTATGTGCATGTGTACATTTGTATGCATGCAAGTGTGTGTGCACATATATATATATATATTAATATTAATTATAAATTATATTTTAGAACATGTACATATTTTTTTATATTATAAATATCCGTTACAAAGGTACATTTGTTTTGTCCATCTAAAGAGACATTCAACTTTCAGTGTCAAAACAAATGTACCTTTGTAATGTATATTTATAATATAAAAAATTATGTACATGTTCTAAAATATAATTTATAATTAATATTCAAAGCTCTATATATTATATGTCGAGCACTGTATTAAATTAATGTTTTGAACGTTGTAAATATTCCTTCTCCGTTCGACATTCAATCTCCCGTAGACTTACATGTCATCTTTCTGATCAGAGTACTATTAAACAACATTTCTCTGAAAAACATAAACATGTAGGTAATATTAGACAGATTTTGGTCAACAATACGGTGATCCTTACTCATACACACAGTAAGAGGAACCTGCAGATATTGGAGGCCATGTACATCAAATCAAAACAACCAACACTCAATAAAATCAACTTTAAAACAGGAAATAACATATTACATTGCATTTGACTACATGGTTTTGTTGTCATTTCGCGCTATCCCGCGGTGTGACATCATAAAACCGCATCGCAAACTTAAGAACTGTGTTTATTATTTTTGGTAACTATTGCCGTTGCCAAGCGGAGTTTTATGTCAACACAAAATAAAATCGTCGGTGATGGTGGATTTTATAATATTTCAGTTTAAACTACCTCTCTGAAGATGGCATATGTGAGCTGAAAGCTTAGAAGAAAACCAATAAATAATTATCCAAATGTTGGAGAATTTTTGTCTTTATTTTCAACTGAAATTAAAGCAAAAATATGACGTTTAGAACGGCTCATGATTAAACATAATAGACATTCATTGTCTCTTATATTTAATAGCATATATTTAGAAAATTACTTGCTGCCTCGATATACTAAATATATATATATATATATATATATATATATATATATATATATATCCGATTGAATGTCGAACGGAAAATGAATATTTACAACGTTCAAAACATTAATTTAAAACAGTGCTCGACATATATATATATATATAGCCATCTGCAGACAAATCTGTTTTGCTGCATCACAGCTCATCAGTACGGTTAGATTCCGATTGCCCTTAACCCAGGATTGAAACCAGACTGAATTGGCATCAGTCGACGATTCCACCTCTGGGCCATATATATATATATATATGAGTGTGTGTACATTTGTATGCATAAAACTGTGTTTATGTGTGCATGTATGTATTTCTGTGTATGTATAGATATGCAAATGTGTATGTGTGTGTATATGCCCATATATTTTCTGTGTCATCCATATACACTGAACAGTTTTATTACTGCTGCACAGCATTAACTTTCTCCGTGTCAAATGTTTGTCATTACTTCAATGCAGTAAACCAGCCATAAAAAGTGTCAGTCTTTATCACACATTTCAATGAGCATTCTTTTACTCAAATTACTAACCGTTATCCCCTTTTATGTATAATGTTCTTTTAGGAAGTTGCAATCATGGCTCTCCACAACTTCCTATCCCTTGTAGCTCTAATAATATCTCCTCAGTATTTCTCCCTGTATTTGTTCTGCTATCTATTTGCACAAACTCGTAATGTATATTACTCACTGTTTCCTTATGCTTCTCCTGCTATCAGTATATGTTCAGTTAAGTGCCATATGCTTTGGGTGATCATGTCTTGAAAGAGACATGACTGATTGGGCAAAAGATTATCCTGCAGTAGCTTGCCATTACTTTCTGCAATAGACTGGTTGTTTGCCAAGGCTACAGAACCCAGTCTGTTTTATTATTTAATCCATAACTGGAGGGAAGAGATAGATTAATACCTTTCCAAAGGGTATTTGTGCATAAGTGAATGCAAAGAATTCAACTGAAATTTGAACTCGGCTTGACAATTTGTCATTCCGAGTCAATATCCACTGCACCACAGTGCATATCCCCAGTATAGTTTAGGAATTGCTAAAAAATTATTTCCTTATACACAACTGGCCATAATTATTAGGCCACTCCAGTTTGCCACTTGGATAATTCTAAATGAAAATAGAATGGTTCTTTTGTTAATACTGCACAATAACATGTGCATCTGTTCTGGTGTCCAGTTTTTGGGATCTCTTCTCCCATCCTAGTCTCTTCTTCTTATCGGCTGCCTTGTAAAATTTTGCAAAGTAATAACAACAAAAGAACCATTCTATTTTCATTTACAATTATCCACTTGGCAATAAATACTAAAAACAGTATGAAATATAATTGTTTTTAAAAAACTGGGGTGATCTCATAATTATGGCCGGTAGTGTATATATATATATATATATATATATAGCAAATCTACAGGATGCGATGAGTAAATTGTCGCTACTTGCCTTGTAAAATTTTACAAAGTAATAACAGCAACAGAACCATTCTATTTTCATTTAGAATTATCTACCTGTCAATAAATACTAAAAACAGTATGAAATATAATTAAAAAAAAAAACTGGGGTGACCTAATAATTTTGGCCAGTAGTGTATATATATATATATATATATATATATATATATATATATATAGCAAATCTACAGGGTGCGATGGGTAAATTATCGCTACTTGCCTTGTAAAATTTTGCAAAGTAATAATAACAAAAGAACTATTCTATTTTCATTTACAATTATCCACTTGGCAATAAATACTAAAAATAGTATGAAATATAATTTTTTTTTAAAAACTGGGGTGGCCTAATAATTATGGCCGGTAGTGTATATCCAAGAAATTTCAAAATTCTCTTTCTGATTCTAAATATAATTGTCTTTTTTATTTCCATTTCCTTGTCCAGGGTATTCTCAGAAGTTTTAAAACAACACCTGTGAGGAAATTGTCTGGCATTCATTGTTCTATAGGAGGAAGGGAAAAATTTATTTTAAAATTCTTAAAATGGTCAACTTGTACTTAATCTTATTTTCATGAAAGTTGTTTTCACGAAACCTGATTTGAAGTATAAGTGTCCTGTTTGTTTATGTTTTTCTTAAAACTTCTTCATTGCTCACATGCACTATCAATGGTACTCTTAGCTTTTTTCTATAGAACTTCACTTCTGTTGGCTTAAATCTCCTCTTCGTCTGTGAGGAAATTGTCCAATATTCACTGATTGATATTGTATTGTGTTATGGAGTAGTTTTCACACTGAAAATTATAATCGTGCTAGTGTCGGTTGCTAATCGATTTAAAGTACCCAAAATGTTAGGAACTGGGTAATCTTCCATTGAAAGCTGACTCCTTAGTATTCGGCTAACTGCCGACTAATATCAACTGCCTAGTAGTTCTACTGAACTCCAATAGAACTCTAAAGAACTCTCTAGAACTACTATGAGCTTCCCAAGAACTTCTCGAGTTAACTTCCTGTTAACTCTTATTAATATAGGAGGGAGAGTCCATTATCTGAGAATAGGTGTGTTTCACCATAACATATTGTAATTCACTCTTTTCTTTGCTTCTAATAGAATATTTCTGTTTTTTAATATTTTGTTTAGCTTTTAGAAGTCATCCTTTGCTGTTCTGAGACATCTTTGGATTTCTGTGTCACATTTTCTTTGCTCTGTTAAAATCCTTTCTTAAAATTCTGCATTTGATTTTGATGACTCCAATTCATAACCTACATCTTGGGTGGTCTCTTGCTGATGATCATACATTCTGTCAGCCATCAGCCCTAACTGATTGTTAGTCTATTATTCACACTTTCCTTTACTGCCATGTCTGGAAGTTTTCTTTCTGTGTCTGCCATCAACATGGTATCATGTGTATATCTTACTAATCCCAATACTAATTCTAATAATATCATGACAGTCTGAAGACCATTCTACCAATCCATATATTTTAATGCTCTTTCTGATACAATAATCCATATAGCATGATATGTCCCAGAAATGGATATATATCTCATTTGAGGTAGTTAAGTAGTTTAGGCAAATATAACCGGGTAGGACAATCTAGTACGTAGACATAATGTATGGTACTCGCCATATGCAGTATACTGAGACGTAGGTGTAGTCAATACTTGTAAATCTCTAGTCGAAGACTTGTAGACCTCTGGATCTCTAGTGGAAGATCAATAGATATCTAGTGGTAGATCTCTAGTGAAAAATCTCTGGACGTCCTCATCTTAGTCTATATTTATGGCCGACACCAGCCAATCACATTCCAGTAAGGTGGAATCGAGATGTATACATGTTCATTACCTATTCATTACATCATAGCGTTATACCAATCTTAGTACCATAGGTAGGCTGAGCTATCTATCTAGCCTTGGATGTCAGCCAGTCTATGAAAAAGAAATTAAAAAAAATGGAGAATGCAAGAAGAAATTAGTCAATTATCTTTTTGGAGAAGTCATAGCAGTTTGCACATGTTGAAGGAATCTGTGGAGTGCCATTATCTATACCCTGAAAGAACATAGCATTTAAAAAATACCATTATCCTAATCCTGGTACTCTTATACCAATTCAAAAAGGATCATATAATCTAATTTATTTATAAATGGAACTTTGTCTGTGCGTGTGTGTGTGTGTGTGTGTCTGTGTGTGTGTATCCATTACCAATAGACTCCGAAATGGCTGAACTGAAAAATTTACTCAGTTGTACTTTAAGCGTCTGTGAGTGTTCTTAGCTAGGTTTTTTGTCAAGATACCCCCGATAAGTATCGAAAATTGTAAATCAAAAAAATCAGGTTACAGAAGGAGTGGTTCGATTTTAATTAAATTTGATACACTCATAGACAAAGACAGAAGAAACAATATTCAGAAGTTTCAAGGTTGCAGTTCTTACAATAGTGCAGAAAACTGATAATATATATATATATATATATATATAAAAGGCAAGATGTTTGTGTGCGTGTGTCTGTTTATCTGTCTGTATGTCCTTTATACAAATCCACAATTTTTATCCGATTCTCACCAAACTTCACACAAATATTCTTGAGGCTGAGTCTGAGCTCCAGGACCATGGATTAGTTTTAAAGCTTTCATTACACCCGAGCAACACCAGGCTATACTGCTAGTTTCTAATAGAATAATAGTAATTTCAATACAGTGATGCCAATTCTAATACGATTATAACAAGATATCATATCAAGTATTACACTCTTTGGAATTGTAGCGTTTGCCATTAATGTCTAATTATATGGGCTTTTTGAATATGTTACAGATAGATGGCCAAATAGATGAAATAACAAATTTTTCTCTTTATTTTATTGGCTTTTGCAATTTTTCATGTTTTTTTAAACATTGAATAAAATTCTTTTCAATTTTAGTAATAATATAGTGTTTCATCTTGTAATTTATAATAAGTGTTTGATGCAGTAGACATTGGTTTTTAGTCATCATTTATCCATCACACCCAGATGGTGCATAGAGCAGCAACTTTTTGTTGCTGTTTCTGTAACAAACTGTTTTTTGCGGGGCTGGGTTGTTAGCCCTGCAACCAACCCCCCAAACCTGGAGGACCGGTGGACCATTCTTGGTCCTTACTTTTACAGCACCTGGTATTCCCAAATGGTCACCCATTTAAGTACTGACCATACTCGATGTTGCTTAACTTTGGTGATCGGACGGGAACCGGTGTATCCAACACGATATAGCTGTAGACTTGGCTTTTAGTGCTGGGTATTAATTGATGTCTGAATCAGGGCAGAAACCCCTTATCTATATATATAAAAAGCAATATGTTTGTGTGTGTGTCTGTCTGACTGTATGTCCTTTATATAAATCCACAATTTTTATCTGATTCTCACCAAACTTTATACAAATATTCCTTAGGCTTCTGGTCAGGTCATAGGCTACGTATATTTTCTGATTTTTTTCCCTGATATCGAAAATTGATATGCCTGATATCTGATCAGGTCTGATCAAGATCAAGATTTCAGTCCTTTTATCATGGTTCTTACTGCAGAATTTGCTCTAACTTGGTAAAATTATAGTTTTTAGTCTCAAACATTAGTAGATTTTCTCATTTTCTCCAATATCAGAAATTGATATCCCTGATATTCTGTTGAATCTGATGAAAAACTGATATTCAGCCATCAGTATGGCTCATTTTCTCCAACTTTACTCCTGATGGGTACGATAAGTTTTCATGAACTTACTTAGGTTAGTTTATCCTTGGATGACTTATTTGACTCCAATATTTGAAATCAATACCGCGATACCTGTCGGGTCTGATCAAAATCAGGTTTTCAGCACTTTTATTTTGGTTTTTCTTTGGGTTTTGTTCTAAGTAGGCATAATCAGTGTACCTAGTCTCAGCGATGATAACATTTACTCAGAGGACTTATTTAGCCTTCAAATTTCAGTTTGCGATGGAAAATTTCTTTGATACCGGAAATCAAAATTTGACTTACATTCATTAATTTTTCTTTTAATCTATGGTTTCACTAGAAACAACTATTGTTTTTTAGTCTTTTGTGCCAACGTCCAAAGAGTCTGAGCTCCAAGACCATGGATTAGTTATAAAGCAGCCCCAGGCTATACTGCTAGTTTTGCATATACGAGGCCTGATCAAGAAGACTGGTGCTATAAAAAGAAAACCTCAATAAATATCACTTCAGCATTTAATCTCCTTCGAAGTAGTCTCCCTTCTAAAGCCACACATTTTATCCATTGATAGAAGCATTTTTGAAACTCCTTTTTTGGCAAGCAGGTGCTTCACCGTATTTTCTTGGATTTCCTTGATGTCTTGAAATCTTGGTTCTTTCAAGTGGATTTTATTTTGAAGAAGAAAAAGTCACAAATGGTGAGATCTACTGAATATGGTGGTTGTCAGACCTGGGGAATGTTGTTCTTGACCAAAGATTGCTGCACAAGCCATGGAAACTGATAAAAACTCTGTGACATGGTAAGACGATCACACACTTGACACTTTCCTTCCAAGCTTTGCTATAAATGTTGGAGTTTTTTTGGGTACCCTTGTATACTAGTAAGCTACCCATGACTTAAGGACTTGGCATAAAATATTAGGCTATTATAATAATTTGGATGTTAAAAGATTGCAAGAACACATCACTGGAAAGAAAATTACATCTCCCAAGGGTTTACAACATTGTGACACGTGTATTAAAAGAAAAATGGCGAAATATAGAAATAGGGATCAAATCCTAAAAACAACAGACATCTTGATCTTGTTCGGAGTTTATTGTGACTTAGCTGGTCCCATTTCACCAATAGGAATCGGAACCTATTCATATGTATTAAACTTTGTTGACGAATATTCAGGACTTATAATGATATATTGCCTGAAAAACAAATCTGATACCCTACAAGCTAAAAGAATGTATTTATCTGACATTTCACCTGATGGAAAAGTAAAAATAATTAGAACAGATAATGGTAGAGAATTTACTTCTGATGATTACCAAAACATCCTAATAAATGAAGCCATTAAACATGAGAAAACCTGTCCCTAGTCCTCACACCAAAATGGAATCACTGAACGTAGTTGGCAGACTCTTCTCGAAATGGCTAGATGTTTGCTCATAGAATCTAAGTTACCCAAAAATCTGTGAGTCTATGCATTAAATACAACCATGTACATAAAAAACCATTGATATAATAGTAACAATAAACAACGAAAGTGTGTGTTTGTGACAAAGTTTAAGGTCAAGCGGATTCACTTTGTGTCCTTTATTATCATAGCAATGGTCTGAATACTTTTTCATCAGATCTCATATCTGTTTATATTAGTGCAACAAAAAGTTATAGACAAAAAAATCACAAATGCAAGTGACATATAGATGGACTTAACAACTGTTTTGTGGCAAATTTCATTCATCAATTATTGTGACCTCATCACTAAGTTATTGCGGTCCATTGGGGCCAGAAATAAAGGCACAAAGATGGAATAGTGTTAAACAAATATATTACAAAGACAGTAGTACAAATTTATACCAATGAACGATTATTAGTGCGGCTGTCAGAGTTATGCTGGAATAGATTCCACTCTCACTTTGCCTCTCTTACTCTCACTCTCACTCTCACTCTCACTGTCTGCTTCTAGATAGAATTGCTACTTATATATCGCTTGGACAAGTTCACATGTTATATGGGTAAGTCCCAAAGCATGAATAAATGTTAGAGCTATTATTGAGCAGAAGCAGTATAATTTTTCTTTTTTCATGGCTTCTGCTCAGGTGAACTTAGCCCACTGGTACCCCCCATACATGAATTTGCTCGAGCCACAAGGCTAGCAACTAGTTCCCACCCTTTTACTGTGAAACCAATAAATTGTAAACACAAATTCTACTCCATCAGCTTCTTCTCTCGCACTTTCCGACTGTGGAATTCCCTTCCATTTACTTGCTTCCCCAACAGCTACAATCTCCAAGAATTTAAATGTAAAGCCAATAGTCATCTTCTATCTCACTAACTTGCACCCCCTCTCTCTCATGCTCCTTTCTTTGTCCACTCAACTCTCATCAGTATTCTCATCCTTCTCCTACCCTATTCCTGACAACCCCTATAACCTGTCACTCTTTCTCATAACTTACCTCCTATGTAACCCCCTGCTTAACAGTGGCAGTAAAATGCCTTGCTTGGGGCGACATAATTATAAAAAACAAAAATGAAAAATTTCAGTTAAAGATAATTTTTTTTTATTTCAACCCAAGCAAGGCAATAATGCCACTAAAATGTACAAGAAGTTACTGGAAGTGAAAGAGAATGAGAAGAATTTTGGGAGAAGACATGTCGAGAAAGGATAAAAAATGAGCAGGATTCAAGAAAGTAGAATATGGCAGTTGCATTTAATGTCTGTTGGTGGCAGGAAAGCAAGAAATTGGAACTAACTTCCACAAATAACAAACTCTACAAAATTAAACCCATCCTCAAAGAATGGATAGAAGTTAAAATTACCAATAGGAAAATGTCAAGAACAGAAGAAGTAGTAATGACTAGACTTCAAAGAGGCCACACCGCTGTCACCCATTCAGACCTACTAAAAGGTGAGGAGGCACCAATTTGCAATCCATGTCAGGAGCTCTACACAGGGAAACATATACTAACAAGCTGTATAGATGTTGAACAAATGCGATTAAGATACTATTAAGAAAACAATCTGAAAGACATTTTCAACAAAGCTAACCCAAATGACCTTTTAGAATTTCTGAAAGCAACAAAATATAATTGCAAAAGAAAGTACATAACCATCACACCAAATCATAACACCTCTACTTATATCTCGACAGCAATAGACTCACAAAAGATCAACAAGCAGTAAACAAAAACCAAACAAATTCTTCAGCATTAAATGACCCAAAAGGGTAGATAAAAACAAACAACTAAACAAGTGAGAAGTACGAGAAAAGAAACTGTGGTTGTTTCTAGCTAGTTCTACAATAAAACTGTGAAATCTAGTTGCCAATCAAGTAGTACATTAAATTTCATGCAATAAAAGCATCAAAGAAAGATTTCATTAGAAAAGACAGAAGAAAGCCATGTCACTTTAGTGAGAAGACAAGATGTTAGGTTAGGATTGATTGCATTACAAACTCTTGTTTGAAATTTGTCAAGAATCTTGAGATATATAGCAGGAGCACTAGACCAGATATGGAAGCAATTTTTGATGCACATGTGAATGGTAAGATTTATAAATGTGCAAGATAGCTTTTGATGAGAAATAAATTTAGTAGAGTGAATTAAAGCCGTAAATTAAAACAACACAATTCAGAGCATCATTGGCAGCCATTTTGTGTTTTGAAAGAAAATTATTGTCAATAATTTTATATTTTGAAAGTAAAAGATGAATGGTATGGTTATAAATGTCTAAAAGAAGTAAAGCCTTGACCTTCATCAGTTGTTCCACTGCTGGAAATTAAGCTTCCAATAAAAATCCTTTTAGATTTAAGGTTAACATCACCCTGAAGTTAAATCTAGAAATTATTATTTTTATTGCAGGCTGCTTATAATCTGCATCTTTTCAAAGTTCAGTGTAACTTTATATTTGATAATCTTGCTTTTATAATAGCCCAAGCCCTTTGCATTAAAAAAAATACTTTAAAAAGCAATTAAAGATAATCTGTGTTTTTTATTTAATCCTCTTATGGTTATTATCTATGATGGAACAAAAACAATTCAAGATTATTTTGAATAGACACTAGATTTGAAAGCAAGTATTATTGTTTGTGGTATTTTAACTTAATAGAGAAAATTAAGCTGCAATTAAAATCTCTAAATCGCCATTTTAATCTATGCAGACGATTCTCTTGCTGTCCAGACTAGATTACTGGGATTTGATTTGCATATGCATGCGTACACAATGTAGTCTCCCAACCTCTCACACAAATGCTTATGGCCATACTACATTAAAACACTAGTTCTCAAACAACCACTGAAGTTAAGCAATATTGAGACTGGATGGGTGAACTCTTAAGAATACTGTAAGCTTGGGTGCGAAGGTGGTGTAACGGATAATGGCTCAGTATTAAAAATTGGAGAGTGAAGTTCTCATTCCAGTCAGGTTTGCGATATAAACTTACATGTAAATATGTGCTATGTACAGTGAAGATGCTTTAACGGACAGAATTGTACAGAAGTAGTTTTCTAAGTTTAGTGTTAGTGCTTGTAGCCTTATTGATGAAGAACATTCAGGTAGACCCCCACCCACTACAGATGACGACCAAATCAAGTTATTGATTGAGAATAGCCCACATTACACAATACAAGAATTATCAGAAACGTTAGATTTATCAAAATCCACTATCCATAAGCACTTAGTGAATCTTTGGTTCCCAAATTGCAATGACATTTGGGTTCTACATGATCTTTTCTGGGTCACATTTTTATCTGTGATCTACTGTATAAATGCAATAAAAATGCACCCCAAAAGATCCTGGGGTAAGCGACATGAGCCAAATTTCAGTTAAGTGCCATACGTGATACACACTTTGGGCAATCATGTTTTGAAAGAGACATGACTGACTGGGCAGAAGATTATCCTGCAGTAGGTTGCCATTGCTTTCTCCAGTAGACTAGTTGCCAACCAAGGCTATAGAACCCAATCTCTCCTGCTATTTAACTCATAGCTAGAGAGAGAAGAGATAGATTATGTTACATTATTATATAAAGTATAATTAGCGGGGATCAGTTTATTACGTCATAACAGAAAACCGATCCCCCACTATGCCCAGTAGAAGTTTTAATTATGTTTCCAACTATTATATTCAGTCAGTCAGTTAAGTGCCATACGTGATAAACGTTTTGGGATATCATATCTCGAAAGAGACATGTCTGACTGGGCAGAAGATTATCCCACAGTTCGTTGCCATTGCTTTCTGTGTAAGGCTGGTTGCCAGCCATAGCTATAGAACCCGATCTGTCCTATTATTTAACTCATAACTGGAGGGAAGAGACGGAATAATACCTTACCCAAGGGTATTGGTACAAAAGTGAATGCAAGAAATTCAACTGGAATTTGAACTTGGATGCGCTTTCTGGACAACCCAATATTTATGAAATCCTAAAATATCCAAAATTAATTTTTCAAGTTTTATTAGATTTTACAAGTAGAAACTCTCATCTCACCAAATGTACTTTCCTCTTGACCCAAGGTTCTTGTCGTAATGTTTTTCCCACTACTGGAAACATTTATGAAAATCTCCAGTATGAATTCTATCCTGCGCTTTCAGCATTTTTCATTTAAAATATTTGTATCGTTTTCAAATCTTTGGTTAACATTAACCAGCATGAACTTTAACACAAACCAGCGATCTCAGATTTCACATTAATTGTCTGATGACAATCTTCATCGAGCAGGATCAAAGTGTAGTATCTGTTCTCAGATACTCACTTCTTGCTCGCTGGCCGCCTGGAAACAATGACCGGCTAAGACCAGCTTCGTACCTGGTTACCGCGTAAGTGGGCCTGGGTAATCTTTGACCAGTGGCCTGAGTGTAAGCGCTCAGATTCCCCACGTTAAAAACCAACCTTGTGTTCCCACTCACTCCAGTGGGGGGAGTAGGGTAAATCCCGACAATCTTCATTAATTTTACTGTAAATTCTTTTCAAGATTTTTACCATTTTGGCTTGTTGAAGATCAGCTCTTCAAGTGAGAGTTCGTTTCTTGGAAAGGCAAATGCCACTCATGTGCCTAAAGCTTTTTTCTAAACAATTTCTTGCAGTATTGCAACAGTTTCAGTAGAAAATGTTAGCAAAACTCTTGCATTGGTTGTTACACAAATACAGAGTCACACAAACTGGATATAGACAGCATCCCTGTTTTTGTATAGAGGAAATATTTAACGTATTTCACATTTAAATTAGACTACAAAAAGAAAACAGAACCTTACAACTGTTTATTGGTGACTTATTTTCAATTACAAATTTGGAAAGAAATTGGGGGTCATTTCAAAATTGTTCCCTCAAATTATAGTATGCATTAATCGAAAAATTGTTTTTTTCTGTCATTTCAAATGTCTTTTAGCGAGTATAGCAGAATTCTTGTGGAAAGAGATTTCATTTTCAACTCTTTTCTTAATATTAATCAGTTTAAATCTTGAGTCACCTCAGATACCTTTACAATGTTCTGGTGATCTTTATTGGTTTCACAGCAAAACTTTTTGTCATTAGTTTTATTAAGGGTTGGCCAGATTGTAGCAGGTCGTCAAGTGACAAAACACCATATCTGAACTGTGAATACGAATTGTATGTCTGTGCTTTATCCAAACCTACTTTGAAAACTTCTCAAAACCTTTTCAGCAGAAACTTTCTGCTCATTTTTATTGGCAACTAGCAGTATAGCCCAGCATTGCTCGGGTGCAATGAAAGCTTTAAAACTAATCCATGGTCCTGGAGCTCAGACTCTTTGGACGTTGGCATGAAAGACTAAAAAGCAATAGTTGTTTCCAGTTAAAGCAAAACCATAGAATGAAAGAAAAATGAATGGATGCAAGTCAAATTTTGATTTCCTTGTATCGATACAAGTTTTTTTCATACATATATGTTATCAATTTTCTGCACTATTGTAAGAACTGCAACCTTGAAACTTCTGAATATCATTTCTTATGTCTTTGTCTATAAGTGTATCAAATTCGATTAAAATTGGACCACTCCTTCTATAACCTGATTTTTTCGATTATAGATTTTTGATATTTATCGGAGGTACCTAAACACAAAACCTAGCTAAGAACACTTGCAGATGCTTATAGTACAACTGTGTAAATTCTCAAGAAAATCGGTTCAGCCGTTTCAGAGTCTATAGGTAATGGACACACACACACACACACACACACACAGACAAAGTTCCATTTATAAATAAGTTTAGATTTAGATCATATAAATCACCAAATATGGTTGCAAATATAAGAAAATAAAGCTACAGGAAAGAGATCAGTCAATGTCGAACCATGTAAGAATAGAGATTAGCTCACCATAGGTTTGACTCATGATAACTAGTAGTACAGGGTGCAGCTATGTTAAGTTCATATTTCACATCTAAATGCTATTTTGGGAAAGGATCATCCTGGAGTTGAAATTTTCTTTGGTAGTCTATAGCCAATCTGCCACAGTGGTGTAATAGTTAGAGTTGTGATTGAATTCCACTCGAGTTAGCTACAATCAATTATGTGCAAGTACCTTTTGGGTGTGCATTGTGGCGGATATTGACTCAGAATGACTAATCGAGGTGCCAAGTTTGAATTTCACTTGAATTCCTTGCATTCACTTATGCCCAAATGCCCTTAGGAAAGGTATTAATCTGTCTCTTCCCTCCCTTTATAGGTTAAATAATAGGACAGATTGGGTTCTATAGCCTTGGGTGGCATCCAGTTTACTGCAGAAAGCAATGGCAACCTACCGCAGGATAATCTTCTGTCCAGTCAGTCATGTCTCTTTCGAGACATGATCGCCCAAAACGTGCATCACGTATGGCACTTAACTGACTGACCCTTAGGAAAAGTATGAATCCATCTCTTCTCTCCACAGCTACAGATAAATATCCAGATGGACTCTGTCATAACTTTAGGTGCAAATTGTGTAGAAGGACAACTCAATTCATAAACTGAATAATTGGGTAATCAACGACTGAATCAGCTCCCCAGCCAGACCAAGGTCTGGTGGGGAGAATAAATAGAACCCCAGCAGCACACACACATACACACACAAAAACTGTTAAAAGATGAAAGCCAATCAATCATCTCACCAACCCACAATTGGCCAAGAGATGGTCAACTGAGGTGGGGTTCCACCAATAAGATTAAAAGAGTTGAAGGGACAAATTCCCAAATTTGAAATGTGAATTCTACTTGTACATTTGGGTTTTACATAAACCTTTTTTCAAAATTTCTCAAAGCTTTACAATAGTTTCAGGAGTAAATTCCCCTCACCTGCAAAAAAAAAAAAAAAACGTCATGCAGGCTCTTCATTTTTTCTTAGTTTTTTTCTTTGTCATAAAAATTTGAAAATATGTTTACGAGCACCACAAAAAATATCCAAAAAGAACCAAAAGAAACAAATCACTTAGTCCAAAAATATATCACATGGCAGACTGAATGGTGCTAACTTAAAACACCTCATGGCCCAATGTGTAACTATATCCACTTGGGGTGCCATATTAAAATTCCATTTTTGTTTGAGGCATCCCCTTTGTGTGTACATGATTTACTAACTGCTTTCATTTAGTCATTTTTGTGAATACACTTATGCTCAAAATGATTTATAGCTATAGAAATTTGATTGTGCTTAAAATGTTTACTAAGAGGAAATATATTGTTTTTCACTGATGATGGAATTATAAAGTCAGAAATGACCGTTAGGTGTAATGAGAGATATTTAAGAAAGATATTATTTATTCAGGAATGTTTTCATTAATACCTTATCAAACCATGTCATGTTCAAAACTATTTTTATCCTTATAACTACAAATGTCCGTCATTGAATATTACTGCCATATCTGGTCGGGTGCTCCTGCTATCCCCTAAGGGTCCTTGACAAAATCCAACAGAAAATCTGTAATGTGATCGATCTCGACTTGGCAGCTCAGATACAGTTACTTTCTCACTGGCACAATGTGGCTTCCCTGTGTCTTTTCTACAAATACTTTCATGACTTCTGCTCCGATGAACTTAGCTCACTGGTGCCCCCTATATAGGAATTTACTCAAGCCACAAGACTAGCAACTAGGTCCCACCTTTTTACTGTGAAACCAATAAAATGTAAACATGAATTTTACTCCAGTAGCTTCTTTTCTTGCACTTCTCACCTGTGGAATTCCTTTCCATTTACTTGCTTCCCCGACAGCTACAATCTCCAGGAGTTTGAGTATAAAGTCAATAGTCATCTCCTATCTCACTAACTTACATCCCCCTTCTCATGCTCCTTTCTCCGTCCACTCCACTCTCATCAGTATTCTCATCCTACTTTCCTGACACCCCCTATAACCTGTCACCCTTTCTCATAACTTTCCTTCTATGTAAACTGCCTTGCTTGGGGTGATATGATTAAAAAAAAGTAATAATTCTAGATTATAGTTCTAGAAACATATGTTTAGAAGTTTCTGTAATATTTAAGAAAGTGTAAAAGAACCTTTGGTAATTTGTATTATTTTCTAGAACATTCTCATGGAATATAAATATCATACATTTTTAGTGCAATAGAGCTGTAATGTTGGCAAAGGCAAGAAAATTACTCATTAATTCTCTTCTTTTATATGTTACCTTTATATCTTGAACACACCATACCATGTCCACTGTTGGGGCGCTCTCCACCTGTGTTCTACTATAATGGACTATTCCAATCACTACATAAAGTAGTAGTGGGAAGACCTCGGGAATCAGTATCAAGTAACCAGTCTTGAAAACGAGTCAGCCGACTAACAAGTCAGTCGAGTATTTCCGATAGTGAACCGGAAGTGTACTATTATCAGACTCTACATGCTACTAAACCCTTGTTCCTGTCGACTACTAACAACCTCTTTTGTAAATACTATTTCTCCTGGTAATATATCAATTTACTATATTTCCGTTGTTTGTATTTATTTACTCAATAATTCTGTTACACACAACATAACATCCACAGAGTTGAATCACTGTTATTTCCTCCATGTTCTAAAAGAAAGAATAAAGTTCCACTCAGACAAATTTTTCTTAAGAATTGCTACTTTATGTAACAAACTCCTGAGTGGATGCTTCCCTAAACACTACAATTTTCAAGCCATTGCTCACTCATTATCTATCCTCCTTATCTTCACTTTGTTTCTTTCATTCATATCTCATACCTCATTCATCATCATCATTTAATTGTAACCCTCTACTTTGAGTGGGGTTTGAGCATTGTACTCGTGAACTTTAGTATGAAAAATAAAAAAGGAAAAGAATTCCATGATCTTGCAGTGCATGGTTAATCATAGTTCTCCACAACTTCTTGTCTTTGGTTGCTCTGAGTGTTCCCCTCTCTACTTTACTATATGTTTTCATTCTTGCTCTGATTCCACACAATTTCATTCAACATTCTTCTGTTGACCATTCTACTGATAATTAAACTACCAGCCGTAATTATTAGGCCACCCCAGTTTTTTAAAAGAAATTATGTATTTCATACTATTTTAGTATTTATTGCCATGTGGATAATTCTAAATGAAAATAGAGTGGTTTTTTTTTTTAATACTGCACAATAACATGTGCATTAAATGAACTGTTCTTGTGTCCAGTTTTTGTGCTCTCTTCCCCATGCTAGTCTCTTCTTTCTTAGTGGCTGGCCAAAGCAAAGTCTTCCTGGCTGCCTTGTAAAATTTTGCAAAGTAATAATAACAAAAGAACACTCTATTTTAATTTAGAATTATCCACTTGGCAATAAATACTAAAATAGTATGAAATACATCAATTTAAAAAAGAAAAACTGGGTTGGCTTAATAATTATGACCGGTAGTGTATGTTACCAGTGGAAAATCCTCATGGTCCGCAGGAGAAGATCTCTTAGAGTACTTTTAAATGCTTGCTCAGACTACAGCAGTAAATATTACGACTCTTCAAATCTTAAAACAACTATATGTACCATTTTACAGTATAGGGCCACAACCTGTCCGTGCTATGGCAATCATAGCTCTCCACAATTTCCTGTCTTTAGTTGCTCTAAGTAACTCACCCCTCCCTTACCATTTCTGTTCAACTTGTTCTGCCATTCATTTACTCTGACTTGTTAAGTAAGTCGCTAACTGATTTCCCTTTGATTCTTTCAGTATGCCCTTGTGAGTGTTAAAGTCTCCAAGCCTTCTTTCTTTATTATATGACCCAGATATTTTAGTTTTTCTTGAAGTTCTTATTCTCTTTAAAAGTCCTTGTTACTCATATGTCATGTCAGTATCTCTAATATGAAAGACAATATTAACCAAAATACCTTAATTTTTTCTTTTCTGTACCTATTGTTAGTAGCTTCATGGGAAATTAGATGAAGCATAATCGTTATGAATTTAACAAGCCAAGTTCAAATTCCATAAATTTTCATACGACTTTCCTCTCATGACCATTCTACTGCCACTTGTTTTCCCACTGGAAAATCATCAGTGGTAGGTAAGAAAAAATCCCCAGGCAGCTCTTTAAATGCTGGCTCAAACAACACACCCACCCTTTTACAGTGAAACCGATGAAATGTAACCGCAATTTCTACTCCAACAGCTTCTTTCCTCACACTTCCCGCCTGTGGAATTCCCTACCACATGCTTGCTTCCCTGATGGCTACAACCTCCAGGAGTTTAAATGTAAGGTCAACAGGCACCTCCTAACACACTAACTCACACCCACTCTCTCCAACTCTCTCCCTATGTACATCCTAAGTCATCTATCACCCTCCTTCTGACATTTCCTATACCCAATCCCTCTATGTAACCCCCTGCGCTATAGTGGCAGTGGAATGCCTTGCTTTGGGTGACACAATTTAAAAAAAAAAAAAAAACAGCAGTAAAAATTACAATTCTTCAAATCTTAAAACAACTACACTACCAGCCATAATTATTAGGACACCCCAGCTTTTTAAAAGAAATGCTGTATTTCATACTATTTCTTGTTCTTTAATTGGTCTTTGTTAATACTGCACAATAACATGTTCATCAAATGAACTGTTCTGGTGTACGGTTTTTGTGCTCTCTTCCCCATGCCAGTCTCTTCTTCTTATTGGCTGGCCGAAGCAAAGGTTTCCTGGCTGCCTTGTAAAATTTTGCATAGTAATAATAAAAAAAGAACCACTCTGTTTTTATTTAGAATTCTCTACTTGGCAATAACTACTAAAATATTATGAAATACGTAATTTTCTTTTAAAAACTGGGGTCTCCTAATAATTATGGCTGGTAGTGTATGTCTATTGTATAGAACCACAGCCTCACCTTGTTTGGTGTGGCTGTTCTGGTTTCTGTAACAAGTAGGTTTTTACATAGTAGAGGAGTTACTGTTTTGAGTTGTTCTTCTCCTAGACTGGTTGCTAACCAAGTCTGGAGAGTTGAATCTACTATACTATTTAACTCATAGCTATGTAGGGAAGAGATGGGTTCCAGTTTTATCTAAGAGATTTTATGTGTAAGTGAATGCAACAAACTTGGCTGGAATTTGAACTCGGCATGCCAATATTATTTGACAAAATTATAAACTTTTAATCTTTTATGCTTTTTTTTTTCAGTATATGAGGGATCATAGCTCTTCACAATGTTCTGCCTTTTGTTGCTCTAAGTAACTCGGCTTTACCCCTTTACCATTTCTCTTTATTCTTGATTTGACATCCATTTTCTCAGACTTGTTAAGTAGGTCATTCACTGTTTCTCCTTTGGTTTGTTTTCCTTCAACATGTTTTTGTGAGTGTTAAAGTCCCCAAGCTTGCTTTCCTTATTATACATCACAGACATTTCAGCTGTCTTTTCTGATTGGAAGTATCAGTTTTCATGTAGTTCCTTTAAATTTTCTTGTTATCTTTTTTTTTTTTTTTTTAATCATATCACCCTGGGCAAGGCAGTAAGGCCACTGGTGTGCAGGGGGCTACGTAAGAGTGAAAAGATTGGAAAAGAGAAAGCCGGAAACCACATCCTAAACAGGGAACAAGGGATGAGCCTCTACACCTGTTCAATAAACATGGGTGGAGTGTGAACTGGGAAATAGTTCAGTCTATCTACTCCAATTGAAAAAAAAATAAGGAAAAGTGAAAAGATTGGAAAAGAGAAAGCCGGAAACCACATCCTAAACAGGGAACAAGGGATGAACCTCTACACCTGTTCAATAGATGTGGGTGAAGTGTGAACCGGGCAATTACCCACTTAGCTTTACAATTGACAAAAAAATTTTGAAAAATTTCAGTATTTAAATGTTTTCTGAGGGTGATCAGTTTCTTGTATAATGGTATAGTAAATCGAGCCTCCATTTTGAAACCAGTCATCGGTATGACATTACTGCCACCTGTAAATTTGTTCATTATCAAATTTTTAGGACTTTTTTCAGTGCATTATTATCTTTTATATCTTAAACTTTATGAATGACTAAAAAAAAATTTCAAAAATGTCAATATTTAAACAATTTTAGTGGGGCAGTTTCTCAAACAACCTTATAGTGGATTGAAAATGGAGGATCAATTTACTTTAACATTGTATGAGAAACTGACCTCCCCCCAATTTGTTTAAATATTGTAATTTTTCAAAATATTTTTTGATAATAGGAAAGTTTAAGTAACAATCAATAGACCTGCACTGAAAAAAGTAAAAATAAATGAAAAACAACGAAATTAAACATGGTGGTAGTCTGCTTCAGATCCACCCTGGATTGTTATGTGATGTCTGTTCTTCTATTGAAGTGAATGCTGGACAGTCTCATCAAAGTTGAACGAAAGACTTCAAACAACCAAAATGTGGTTCTGTAGAAAGATGATAAGGTTACCATGGACTGAAGATATTAGTTTCGGAGACAATGGAAACAAAAAGGAAACTGATATTTAACATAAAAAAAAAAAAAACTGCTGGAGTTTCTGGAATATGTAATGACGAAGGAGAGCTTGGAGAATCTGATACTCACAGGACAGATAGAGGGAAAAAGTGACAGGGAAAAGCAATGCATGACATATTTGATGGGTTTGAGCAAATGGATGATGGAGCAGGATTTGGGAGGAGTAACAAGAGAAAGCCTGTTAAGAGCTACACGGGATAGGAGATGTAGAGGGCCATGATCAGCTAAGTCCTGGAGGACATAAAAGAAGAAAAAGAACTCCCAAGTCACTTGAGTCTCATGTCTGAGGTCATAATGTCTTGTGTCATAATAGCAGATAATATCAAATATCACATGGCTTAGGGTAATGGCAAACTTTTCTGTCTGTATTTAAACTGCAGTTGAATTTTTTATATCTCAAAGGAGTTTACACTATACTAGAATTTACATGAAAATGTGTTGAGATAGTATTTCTTTGTTGTTTTTTATGCACTGTTCTGATAACATTAAAGAAAATAAAACTGCTAAAAAAGATGCTATCTCTGTGGCGAATTGCGTAACATATAATGTGGTCGATCCCGACTTGGCAGCTCAGCTGCAGTCGCTTTCTCACCGGTGTGATGTGGCTTCCCTGTGTATCATCTACAAATACTTGCATGGCTTCTGCTCCAATGAACTTAGCTCACTGGTTCCCCCTATGTATGACTTTACATGAGCTACTAGACTAGCAACTAGGTCCCACCCTTTTACAGTGAAGCAGATAAAATGTAACCAAAATTTCTATTCTAATAGCTTTTTTCCTCGCAATTTCAACCTGTGGAATTTCCTTTCATATACTTGCTTCCTCAACAGCTACAATCTCCAAGAATTTAAATGTAAAGTCAACAGTCATCTCCTATCTCACTGATTTGCATCCTTTCTCTCAAGCTCTTTTCTCCATCCACTCCACCCTCATCACACCAGTATTCTCATCTTTCTATTACCCACTTCCTGATACCCCCTATAATCTGTCACTCTTTCTCATCACTTTCCTCCTATGTAACCCCCTGTGCAACAGTAGCAGTAAAACTGTTTTGCTTGGGGTAAAAAGGTTAAAAAAAATGTAATTTAAAAATGTGAACATCTCCATGGCAGCCCAAACTTCAAGAGTAGGAGAATTTTTTTGAGCCACCATCTTCAGATTGATTGCTGACCAAGGCTGAAGAGCTGCCATCTACCCATTCATAAAATCATTGAATGTTCTAAGCAGTTTCATCTACTCATGGTATGGTTTTACAGTATTTCCCAATGGTGCCACATGCAGGGATTATGTCCTGAGGAGGATGATATTTAGAAGTCAACTTGTTGACTAATTGTCCATGGTGAAATTTGAAATTCTGGTCTCATTGTATATTTTTTTAATCATTTCACCCTAAGCAAGTCATTCCACTGCCACTATTGCGCAGGGGGTTACACAGGGGAAGGTGATGAGAAAGAGTGTTTCTATATAGGAAATGTCAGAAGGAGGGTGATAGACGGGTAAGGATGTAGATGGGAAGAGTGTTTAAGAGAATGGATGTGAGGTAGTGTGTTAGATGTCTATTGACCTTACATTCAAACTCCTGGAGATTGTAGATGTCTGGGAAGCAAGTATGTGGAAAGGAGTTCCACTGGTGGGAAGTGTAAGAAAAGAAGCTGTTGGAGTAAAAATTGCAGTTACATTTTATCGGCTTCACTGTAAAAAGGTGGGACCTAGTTGCTAATATAGTATCTTGTGCAAATTCGTACCTAGGGGGCACCAGTGATCTAAAATCATCGGAGCAGAAGCCGTGAAAGTATTTATAGAAGAGGCACAGGGAAGCTGCGTTACGCCAGTGAGAGAGTGACTGCAGCCAGTCTGCCAAGTCGGTATGTTTTACAAATACAGCCATGTCCTCTATCAATTTCAGTTTCAGAATAAGCCATTGAAAGTTTCTGGGTCTGTTGGTTAATTATAATTAGGTTAGTGAATGTGGTAATTTAGGGTTCCTCAAAGGAAAGAGTGGATTGCTATGTGATATCTGTCATTCTGTATGGAAGTGAATGTTGGATGACTTCATCAAGAATGAAGAAGAGGCTTGAGGGTTTTACAGAAGGATGCTGAGGATACCATGGACTGAGCTCATGAGCAATGATGAGGTGTTAGAGAGGATGCAAACAAGAAGAAAACTCATACTTAACATCATGAAGAACAGGTGAGGTTCCAGGGACATGTAATGAGGAAGGAGGGCCTGAAGAATTTAATACTCACAAGACAGACAGACGGAAAGAAAAACAGAGGAAAGCAGCATGAAACCTACTTGAGACGTCTGAGCAAATGGATGGCAGAGTGAGGTTTTGGAAAGATACCAAGAAGAAAAATATTGTGAGCGACAAGTGAAACTCCATGATCACCTACATCCTGAAAGGACACAGCACGTGAAGAAGATTCTAAATAGATCAGCTAGTAAGAACTTGAAGGGTTATCAGGGGTAAGAATAGACGTGAGTAGAATAAGGAACTATGTAATGGCTGTGTTGTATTTTACAATAATATTTGCAAGAGCCAAATCTCATCTTTGGTTATTGTTGAGGATATTACAATGCAAAACTGTTGCGGACCCAGAATAGGTCCAGAAGAAAACTCAAACTTGGGAATTAGTGAAACGTATATATTAAATGAAAAACAAATACAAGAGTCTGACTGCCAAGTATTAGACTGGGGTGACTCAACCCAACTCAACTCCACCCCAAGAGGCATATGCTCCCGGTATTCATAATAATAGAAAGAGTTCATTATAGTCCCAAAAGGGTAGGTCCCATAATAAAAACATAATTGCATTTTCTTTTACAAATCCTTTCTTAAACTAATACTTAAAAAATAGGCTAAGTATAAAAATAGGATGTGCAGTGGATAATGGCTTGAAATGAGAAACCAGAGTGCCGAGTTCAAATTCCAGTTGAATTCCTTGCATTCACTTACATGCAAATACTCTTGGGAAAGGTATTAATCCATCAATTCTCTATCAAGCCATGGGTTAAATAGCAGAACAGATTGAGCTCTATAGCCTTGATTGGCACCCAGTCTACTGCAGAAATTAATGGCAACCTACTATGGGAAAATCTTCTGCCATCTCTCTTTCAAGACATAATCACCCAAGCATGACTGATAGAAAATTTTGCAACATCAATAGTAATGGCTGGCCACTTGTATCCAAGTATGTCTGTTTGCTAGGGTGGCTAGCTAATCTTTATTGCAGACTCCTGCTCAGGCACATTTGTGTTTGGTCAATACCCACAGAGCCCAAATATGACAAGTATACCCTAGTTACAGTTTCTGGGAAAGAGGGCATTTTTTGGTATGATCAACAGTGTGAACAAGGCCAGTGTGCTCAAACCCTTGGTCACGCTGACTTGTGACTTCATGCTTGCACAACCTTTGGCATTTTCCATATCCTTAAAATTTCAGTTGTTTTTGTCCTTAAGGACACATGGCCCAGTGGATATAGACATTGGTTAGTTCCTGTGCTTGTCCCAAAGAGTTATGAGTTCAATACCAGGCTACAGCAGTGGTGAACAAGTAACTTACAGGGTCAGAGGGAGATAACTCATGACTGCCAAAAGAGACATTACTATGCAAGGAATTGTAATAAAGGGTTCAGTTCAAAATTCCTAGCACCTGAAGAAGACCAGCGTGTACAACGGCCAAACATCATACAAATGTCAATAAAGATAAGGACAATAGTCTGAATAATGTGCGTTGTGGTTTCTGTAGCCTTGGCTGGCAACCAGTCTACCACAGAAAGCAATGGCAACCTACTGTGGGATAATCTTCTGCCCAGTCAGTCATGTCTCTTTCGAGACATGATCGCCCAAGCGTGTTTCACGTATGGCATTTAACTGACTGACTGAATATAATAGTTGGAATCATGATTAAGGATTTTAATGGTCATAAAGTGGGGGATCAGTTTTATGTTGTTATGAAGTAATAAAGTGATCCCCCATAATCAGTAACTGTTTTCTTTTCTTTTCTTTTCATTCTGTTCAGATTTGGTTACATAATTAAGTGCTTAGGAGACAAATTGTTTCAAGTCTATCTTTCAAATGCAAAGACCTTCAAGAAACACAGATAGTAGAACAGCTATTGGTGCAAAAAGTGATATTAATTCTGGTGTAATCCTCACACCTTGAGCACACACACTTGGTTCTCTCCCATCTCACTCTCTCTCTTTCTCAGCCGCTAACTCTGCTATACATGATAATCAAGAGAATTGCAGTCTGGTGAGTTAAGTGACAAGATGTAACGAGTGTTATTGTCACAGAAATTGTCTGACAGTCATGATTGGTTTTCTTGCTTGTGTGGCATTATGCAGGGTTCTACTGCCAGGCATAGGAACTTCCAGCCACCTTCTTGATCCAGGCCGTCCCTACCACCTCAAGGCAGTTGATGAAGGCCGCTGTATTGAACCTGAGACCCTCACCAACAAGTTTGAGTTCTTTTCTTATCAGAATGATCAGTTTTCTGAGCTGCTGTATATTCATAATCACCATTAGACTCCTCTAACTCTTTCCCGAATCCTCTGCACTATTCTCAGATTGACACCCAAACACTCTGAAATGTTCCTATTAGAGCTTCTCGCATAAATGCCAAGCAGAACAGCATGTCATTTCAAAATTTCTGTCAGGTTGAATTGTATCACGGTGCGCTTTTTCTCATAAACAGTGCCCAACTGACCCTACTATACTATGCTGTATTCAAAATCAAAACCAACCAATGTGCATGCATGAAATTGAAAATATGAAATGCCAAACTTTTACCCATCACACCCTTTATAACGTAAACAAACTTCCAAATCATATTTTTCAAGGCTGAAGAAATTCTGACAACACATTAATCACGTCTCATTTCTCAGGACTGAAGAAATTCTGATAACACATTAATCACGTCTCATTTCTCAGGGCTGAAGAAATTCTGACAACACATTAATCACGTCTCATTTCTCAGGACTGAAGAAATTCTGATAACACATTAATCACGTCTCATTTCTCAGGACTGAAGAAATTCTGATAACACATTAATCACGTCTCATTTCTCAGGGCTGAAGAAATTCTGACAACACATTAATCACGTCTCATTTCTCAGGGCTGAAGAAATTCTGACAACACATTAATCAAGTCTCATTTCTCAGGACTGAAGAAATTCTGATAACACATTAATCACATCTCATTTCTCAGGGCTGAAGAAATTCTGATAACACATTAATCACATCTCATTTCTCAGGGCTGAAGAAATTCTGATAACACATTAATCACATCTCATTTCTCAGGACTGAAGAAATTCTGATAACACATTAATCACATCTCATTTCTCAGGGCTGAAGAAATTCTGACAACACATTAATCAAGTCTCATTTCTCAGGGCTGAAGAAATTCTGATAACACATTAATCACATCTCATTTCTCAGGGCTGAAGAAATTCTGATAACACATTAATCATGTCTCATTTCTCAGAGCTGAAGAAATTCTGACAACACATTAATCAAGTCTCATTTCTCAGGGCTGAAGAAATTCTGATAACACATTAATCACATCTCATTTCTCAGGGCTGAAGAAATTCTGATAACACATTAATCACGTCTCATTTCTCAGGGCTGAAGAAATTCTGATAACACATTAATCACGTCTCATTTCTCAGGGCTGAAGAAATTCAGACAACACATTAATCACGTCTCATTTCTCAGGGTTGAAGAAATTCTGATAACACATTAATCAAGTCTCATTTCTCAGGGCTGAAGAAATTCTGATAACACATTAATCACGTCTCCTTTCTCAGGGCTGAAGAAATTCAGACAACACATTAATCCTGTCTTTTTATTTGTTGGTAGTGGATATGGTTGGGACCCTTAGTTTTTTCTCAATTGTACAGAATCTGGGTTAGTTAATTCTGCTTGAATTCTTGTAACTGTTCAAAAATGATGTGTTATTAGTTTAAAACATGATTTTTATGCCGTTTCTATTTTCATCTTTTCTTAACCACTCAATTTGCTCTCTTGAGAATTTGAATAATTATTGTCCAATTAGTAGTCATTGCAAATACGCATCCTGTATTTTCATGCAATTAAACATTTAAACAGGGTCAGTGCCCTGTTGAACTGGGTTCAGTTCCAGCTGCATTTTGAAAAGTCTCTAGTTTATATTTTGTGATTAAGAAGTCTGAGAAATTAATCACAATTTATGTTTTGTCAACCAGTTCTTGAAAAATAATTTGTTTGTCATAAATTTGTGAAACAATTATGCTTGACAGAATTTATCTTACATATTTATAAGTCTACCATTTGTCCTTGCTTTGAATATTGGTCCACATCTGGTCTGATGCTTCTTCTATGTATTTAGAGATTCTTGATAAAATACAAAGAAGAATCTGCAATGTTATTGGTCTTGGCCTTTCATCTCAGCTTCAAATCACTTTGCCACTTTTGTAATGTAACAGCTCTGAGTCTTTTGTATATTTTCATGGTGACTGTTTTGACGAAGTCTCTTCAATGGTACCTAAACTTTATGAATTTAAATGAATTACAATATTAGTAGCAATGTTTCATCATTTTACAATTTCAATAGCTATATGTAATCATAAGTTCTTTGCAAACAGTTTCTTCTATCACACTTCTCATTTATGAACACTTTTAAATTTAACTGGGAAGATTCCTAGTTAATGTTGTTTTTTAAAAATCTAAATGCAATGTCAATTTTTATCTTCTATCTTCCTGTTCAGGATGTGCACTGTGGTGCATGGATATCAGCTTGGAACAAGAAATCGTGGAGTTGAGTTTGAATTCCACTTGAATTCACTGCATTCACTTACACGCAAATGCCCTTGGGAAAGGTATTAATCCATCTCTTCCCTCCAGTTATAGGTTAAATAACAGGACAGATTGAGTTCTATAGCCTTGACTGGCAACCAGTCTAATGCAGAAAGCAATGGCAACCTCAAGTCTCTTCTTCATGTTTGAAGAAATTGCAGTGTTCATGCCATTGTGTTTCCTAGAAATTTCAACTGTAAATATTTAAATAAAAGTGTCCTTATTGTTCCAATTTCGCTTGAAATTTCTTCATTGCTTGCATGCTCTGTAAATGGTATTCTTTGCATTCTTTTGTAGAACCACAAACCTGTTGCCTCAAGTTTCCGCTTCATTTCTGAAGAAAGTTTCACATTCCCTGTCATATAGAAGAATTGATATTACTTGGCAGTTCCACACTCTTTTCTTTGTTTCTAGCAAAAATTTCCCATTTCTTAAAACAAAACAAGTTACTTTCACAGAAGTTTAAGAGAAAGGGATCAGATTCCAATCACTTTTTCACTAAAACGACATTAATTAAATTCAAAATCTTATATCTTAAAGTATACTTCCAAAATCTGAGCTACATTAGAGTATAAGCCCTTGGGCACCTCCACATGGTGTAATGATTAACAAGCTAGTCTCGCTAGAATCATCATAACTGAGTAGTGAGTTCGATCCTCATTGGGTACCCCCTACTTTCGGCTGTGTGTCAACATCTAAGCTATGCTTAGAAAATCACCTTCCTCCAAGTTTGGAGGTTAGTGCCCTCCACATTGGATGTGACAGAAAAGTATATTTATTATCTATAAGCCCTTGAAATAGCATGATGATTGCATTTAGTTTACTTTTAAGGAATTATTTAAAGTAAATTTAAATATCTGGGAAGTGATTTAACAGAGTAAAAAAAGTGAGAGACTGAAATCTGAAGGTGCATTGGGATAACAAAAAATGCCTTCCAAAAGATAAGCAAAGTATTAAGAAACAGAAAAATTTCATTAGAAACAAAGAAATGAGTACCAAACTGTTACATAATATCAGTTCCCCTATATAGCAGTTAATGCTAGACAGTCTTCTTACAGATGAAGAAGAGACTTGATGCAGCAAAAATGAAGTTCTACAGAAGGATGTTGAGAATGCCAATGACTGATCATGTGAACAATGATGAAGTTTTAGAGAAAATCACAACAAAATATACTCTTATACTTAACCCCAAAAAGAGAGAGTTTAAATTTCTCGGGCTCATAATGAGGAAAGAAGGCTTAGAAAATTTGATACTCATAGGACAAAGTGAAGACAAGAAGGACAGAGAAAAACAATGCATAATATACCTAACAAGCTTGTGTAAATGGATAGCAGATCATTGTTTAGGAGAGATAAAGAGATAACAAAACTTTTTAAGCATTTCAAAGGACAGGAATTTGTAGAGAACCATGATCCCCAACATCCTGAGGATATGGTGCATAGAAGAGGATTGATATAGAATTATAACTTGAGTTTACTGTATTTTGTTCCTTTTCCTACATTTATAAGTTTTCATTGATTGTAACATTATCTATCTGAAGAAGTCCTTTTGATGGACAAAACATTTATCAAAATTTTTTTTCATTTTGACATTCACTTACCTAACTTTAGTCTGTTATATCGAGTTGTATTTTTTATCTTCCATAATAAATTAAACAAAAATTACATTTATTTATTCTTCCTCTGAGATGAAGCATTGTCAGCCATTGTTAATTCTTGACTAGTATTGCTTTTATCTTAATACTAGCATGATAGCCCAGCGTTGCCCGTGCAACTCAGAACATTTTAGTAGTAGGAGAAAAAGATCTATTTTCTTTTCTTTTGCATAAACATGATTTGATGTTTTGTGTGACATTGTAAACAACATTGCGTTTGTTTTTGTTTCAAAATTATGGGGGAAAATATTTACATTTTTTGTTGACTAAATGAATTTAACATAAAAATAAAAATTATTTATTTTGTTTTACTGAAATTAGAAATATAAAAACTATTATGCTCTCAGTTCAGAAATTTTCGAAGAATATTTAAAAATGTAGACATTTAATTTTATAGGAAAAAGTTACATTAATGCCAAACGAATTACAGACAGTTGATATCCTGCATGAAATATTTAGTAAAAAAAAAGCTTTATTTTTTTAAAAATTTTATTTTCTGAAGTAGGAAATATTAAAAATGAAAAAAAAAAGACTTAAATAATTAAATTAACCATTGGCACTTTTTTTTACATATTTTGTTTTTGTTGAAAAAACACTTATTTTAAAAATATTTCTTTTGTTCAAAAATTACGGGGAAAAATATTCGCATCTTTTTGCTGACCAAATGAATTTTTAAAATGTCAGTATAAAAATTAAATATAAAGGCTCATTTTTTTTTTAAATAAAAAATATTTTAGTTGCATTTAACACATGTGATTTGATTTCTGTGACATAATTCAGCAACCATCTTAGATCTTAGATGTTTTATGAAGCAAATGTAAACAATCGACTTCATTGGCCAAAAAGTGCGAAAGGGAAAATTGCTGAACTTAAACTCAAAAAGTATGTGTTGAGCTGGCTTCCCTGTAGATATGTGTCCCTAGAAAGTTTGAATGGCGTAGCTTAAAAATGTAGGCATGCATAGGGAACACTCACACACAGACTCACAAATTGCCTTTTATATATATAGATTAGTTGCTTTTCATTGCGTCTGTTTGAACTTCTGTGTCTTTACTATATTTACATTATTCAGACTATTGTCCTCATCTTTATCGCCATTTCTCTGATGTTTCAGCTTTTGTGCGCTTTGGTCTTCTCCAGGTGCTAGGAATTTCAAATCGAACCTTTTATTACAATCACTGGGGTATATCATTCTCATTCCTTGCATAGTAGTAATGGCCCAACTGGAATTCATGAGTTATCTCCCTCTAACCCTGCAAGTTACTTGTTCACCACTGCTGTAGCCTGGTATTGAACTCACAACTCTAAGAGTCAAGTCAGGAACTAATCAATGTCTATATCTACTGGGCCACGTGTCCTTAAGTTTAAAGGGAGATAACTCATGACTTCTAATTGTGGCATTACTACTATATCATTCTCATTTCTTGTATAGTAGAGTGAGGGCCAAAAAGCTATAGCTTCAGTGTCATGGAGGAGAACCATGTTATTAATGTTATTAAATATGTGAATAAATTTTCTTTGTGTTTGAATATAATTGAATATAATTTAATATCTGACGAGAATTTTGTTAAAAAAATTACATCTTAAAAATAAATGTTTCATAAATGAGTATTGAAAAGAAATTCCATTAAAATCGGTTTATATATATTATATTCATTTAAATATGCCCGCTCATGAAAGTAATTTCAGAGAAAAAGTGAAAGTGAGGTCGTACGTTAATTTTGGCAATCCCTACAAATAAAAAATAAAAGTAAAACACATTCTCCAGATAAAAAGAAATAATTTTTTTAATTTCGACACAATATACTCAGACTATCAACTGTCAATTTGGTTTGGTTTAACTATATTTATATCGTGCCTTGAATAAGATAGCGGGTCAGCCAAGATTCACACAAGTGCTGGATGTGGCCTGTGGGCCGGAGGTTGCTGACTGCTGGTCTAGACTATCTATTTAAAATTCATAAAGGATGATTACTGTTTTCTTAAGTGTTTGAGAAATACATCACAACCATTGGAACTGCTTGGTAATGGTGACATATTTGGGAATTAGAATAATCAAGAACCTATAATTCAGTTAATATAAAAAATTAAAAAGGAGCATTAGACAAGGATGTGTTTTCTAACTGAACTTATTCAACCTATACATTAGAGAGATTCTGAGAGATTACAGTCTTGCCAGGAATCATTAACAGCAGCCACAATCCGAACAACATAAGATATACAGATGACACAGTGTTGGTAGCAGACGTAAAAAGGTAACAACAAGAACTCCTATAGAAAGTAGTGAAAGAAAACAGGAAGAAAGGATTGAACATCAATTGCAAGAAGATAAAATGTATGGCTGTTAGCAAAGGGAATAACCCAATGTTCAAATTAAAAATTGGAAATACCAAAATAAGTAAATATAACAATTTAAATAACTCGGGACTGTTTTAACAGAGGACAGAAAGTGCAACCCTGAAATTCAAAGTACAGTTTCCAGAATTTAAAATAAGGACAGAGAAACACCTGAAATTTTAAGGAAAGCATGTATTTCTAAATGCCAATTTTCTAAACAGGCAGACTCTTTCCATTTGGAAAACTGGTATCATACAATCTTCCAACTTTTATTTCTATCCATCTGTAACCTTTACTTATTTGGGAGGGATATTTGATTAATCCAAAATCTATACTGGCAGCAAACCACCTACATAGGGTGCCTTCTCACTGGACTTATTCAACCTATACAGTGAGGTGATTCTGAATCCCACTAGGATTCATTATTGGAGGTCACAATCCTAACAATATAAGACATGCAGATGACACAGTGTTAATAGCAGACAGAGAAAGGAAATTTACAAGAACTCCTACAGAAGTTCCTGAAAGAAAGCTGGAAGAAAGGATTAAACATCAATTGCAAGAAGACAAACTGTATGGCTGTTGGCATAAGGAACGACCTAACATGCAAATTACAAATTGGAGACACCAAAATCAAGTAAATATAACAATTTAAATATCTGGGAAGTGTTTTAAGTTTTAACAAAAGATACAAAGTGCAACATAGAAATTCAAAAGTGCATTGGGATAGCAAAAAATGCCTTCCTAAAGTTAAGCACAATATTAAAAAATAGAAAAATTTTGTTAGAAACAAAGAAAAGAATAGCAAACTGTTATTTGATATGGCAGTGAATGCTGGGTCATCTCAAAGATGAAATAAAAACTTAAAGCAACAGACATTTGGTTCTACAGAAGGATGCTGAGAATAACATGGACTGAACATGTGAGCAATGATGAAGATTTAGAGAAATTGGAGCTAAAAGAACGTTTATACTTAACATCAGAAAAATCAAATTTTGGGGGCATCTAGTGCAGAAAAAGGGCTTGGAAAATTTTTATATACACAGGACATATTTGTGTAAATATGTGGATGGCAAAACAGGGTTTAGGGGAGATAGCAAAATGACAACATTTATTAAGAACTCTAAAGGACAGAAAATAGTAGAGTGCCATGATTGCTAACCTTTTGAAAAAATATGGCACATAAAAGAATAATTTCCAGGAATAATTGTCAGATGGAAGTAACTAGAATTGATTTTGGTAGGATTTATTTCAAAGCGATTGTTTAATAAGTTGGATTCTCTCCATCTGACAGAGAAAATAATTTTAATTTGAATCAAATTTTGTTTTTGTTGAATCATTTGAAAAAAAATGTGTTTAATTGTTTAAGCAATAAATATATCATTTTCAAAAACACCAAATCAAGACATTTAAAAAAATGTTTTGTGCCATGAAATAGAACTATTTGATTAAAAAACATGGTGAGTTATCAACAAAATCTCATTTGTTTTTTATATTTACTAAAATGAAGCCAAATACGACTCTTTCTTCTTTAAAATAAAAAGGTAAAAAATATTCTTTTTTTTATACAAAATTGGGGTATTTATTCAGAGGTCAGAGTCTACTACTCTTTGTATGACCCCTAACTCCATTATCTTTAATTTTTTATTTTTTTATTTTTTTTTAATCATATCACCCCGAGCAAGGCGGTAACTCCACTGAAGCACAGGGGGCAATATAGGAGTGAAAACAAGGAACAAGGGATGAGCCTCTTCACCTGTTCAATAGACGTGGGTAGAGTGTGAACCGGACGATAGTTTAGTCTATCTACTCCAATTGAAAAAAAAGAAAAGAGTGACAGTATTGGAAAAGAGAAAGCTGGAAACCACATCCTAAACAAGGAACAAGGGATGAGCCTCTTCACCTGTTCAATAGACATAGGTGGAGTATGAACCGGGCGATAGTTTAGTCTATCTACTCCAATTGAAAAAAAAGAAAAGAGTGAAAAGATTGGAAAAGAGAAAGCCGGAAACCACATCCTAAACAGGGAACAAAGGATGAGCCTCTTCACCTATTCCATAGACATGGGTGGAGTGTGAACCGGGCGATAGTTTAGTCTATCTACTCCAATTGAAAAAAAAGAAAAGAGTGAAAAGATTGGAAAAGAGAAAGCCGGAAACCACATCCTAAACAGGGAACAAAGGATGAGCCTCTTCACCTGTTCAATAGACGTGGGTGGAGTGAACCTGGGCGATAGTTTGGTCTATCTACTCCAATTGAAAAAAAAAAGAAAAAAGTGAAAAGATTTGAAAAAAGAAAGACTGTTTTTATGGACTTGGGCAATCAAAGCTCTCCACAAATTCTCGGCTTTTGTAATGATATTCTGCCATTCATTTATAGAAGCTTGTTAGGTATGTAATTTCACTATGTCTTGTGAGTGTCAAATTCTGTAAGCACTCTTTCCTTATGAACTATCTCTTTCCAGTAATAAGTTTGTGTACATTTTGTTTCCACTTTTCTAAAAGCTTTCCCATTGAGGAAATTGTTCAGCATCCATTGCTGTATAAGAGGATTGATATTACATAGCAATTCAACATGCTTGTCTTTGTTTTTAACAAAATTTTCCGATTTCTTAATACCTACTCCATATTACTGTAATATTAAATATAAATGAAGAGTTTTATATGTCATCAAATATTATTGATTATGCAATGCCAAATTTCCAAGTGAAGAGGGCTTGTTTCAGAATTTAAAATCAAGGTTTTTTCCACACCCTCTTCGCAACTTAAACATTGATCTATTGTGGGAAAGTAGGTATCTTTCTCAGTAATAAGGTTTCATTTATTTTCATACATATGTTGGTGAGAGACAGAAAATGAGAGAAAAGAATTGGTTGTGGGGAAATGGAAGTAAAGTGACGGAGAAGAAGAAGAAGAAAAGAAATAAGAGAATAAGAAGAAGGCAACTGGAATAGAGAGAAGGAAGAGGAGAAGGAGTAATGAAGATGAGGGGTTGGGGGGGTGAAAGTAAAAGAAAAAGCAGAAAAAAAGAGTGGAACAGAGAAAGGTGGGTAGAGAAAGAAAACACAAGACAGAGAACAAGAAAATATGATGGAATGGATTAAATAGATATTAACAAACTGAGCAGGATAGATGTTGCCAGACTGAGCATGATAGATAATAACAAACTTAATAGGATAGATAGATAATTAACAAACTGAGCAAGATAGATAATAACAAAATAAGCAGGGTAGATAGATAGTAACACACTGAGCAGGATAGATAATAACAAACTGAGCAGGATAGATAATAGCAAAAGAAGCAGGATAGATAGATATTAACAGACTAAGCAGGATAGATATTAACAGATTGAGCAGGATAGATAAATAATAAAAACACTGAGCAGGATATATTAACTGACTGAGCAGGATAGATAGATAATAGCAAACTGAGCAGGATAGACAGGTAATAACAACCTAAGTGGGATAGATAGATAATAACAAACTGAGCGGGATAGATAGCTATAAACAGACTGAGCAGGATAGATAATAACAGATTGATCAGGATAGATAGGCAATAGCACACTGAGCAGGATGGATAATAACAAACTGATCATGATAGATAATAGCAAACTGAGCAGGATAGATAGATATTAACAAACTGATCAGGATAGATAATCGCAAACTGAGCAGAATAGATAGATATTGACACAGAGCAGGATAGATATTAACAGACTGAGCATAATTGTTATATATTCACAAACTGAGCAGGATTGATAAATATTAACAGAATGAGTAGGATAGATAGATATTAACAGATTGAGCAGGATAGATAAATAATAAAAAAAAACTGAGCAGGATATATAGTTATTAACAGACTGAGCAGAATAAATAGATATAGCAAACTGAGCAGGATATATATTAACACATTGAGCAGGATAGATAATAACAAACTGATCAAGATAGATGGATAATAGCAAACAGAGTAGGATAGATAGATATTAACAAACTGAGCAGGATAGATAATAGCAAACTGAACTGGATAGATAAATACTAACAGATTTTAGCAGGTAGATAAATATTAACAAACTGAGCAGAACAGATAGATATTAAAAAAGTGAGCAGAATAGAGAGATTTTAACAAACTTAGCAGGATAGATATGAACAAACTGTTGTAGCTTGATAGAGGTAGATTGACAGAAACAGAAACAGCTATATATTAATATAGATTTGAACTTCGAGTTAGAAAGAGTTTGAAATATATATATTAAAAGACTGATTTAAAGAGAGAAAGAGATGGACAGAGATAGCTATATATTAAGAGACTGATTTAAAGAGAGAAAGAGATGGACAGAGATAGCTATATATTAAGAGACTGATTTAAAGAGAGAAAGAGATGGACAGAGATAGCTATATATTAAGAGACTGATTTAAAGAGAGAAAGAGATGGACAGAGATAGCTATATATTAAGAGACTGATTTAAAGAGAGAAAGAGATGGACAGAGATAGCTATATATTAAGAGACTGATTTAAAGAGAGAAAGAGATGGACAGAGATAGCTATATATTAAGAGACTGATTTAAAGAGAGAAAGAGATGGACAGAGATAGCTATATATTAAGAGACTGATTTAAAGAGAGAAAGAGATGGACAGAGATAGCTATATATTAAGAGACTGATATAGATAAATAAGTAGATATTAACAGAATTTTGTAGGCAAATACGCACACACACACATGTCTATTGAGAGACTATCATAGACAGATATATAGTTAGACAGTAACAGACTGACATAGACGTATGAACCGACTAATATTGCTAGATTGATGAGGGGGGTGAAGCAAAAGAAAGTTAACAAAGGAAGTTGGAATATGAGGGGGGAAGAAATAGAATGCAGTTTAAGAGGGAGAACAAGAATAAGAACAGCATGTAAGAGAAATGGCAAAAAAAAAAAGGGAGTCTGATTGAGAGAGAAAACGAGAATGTTTTTTTTAAAGGAAAAGGGTTATTTTAGAAGGAAAGTACCAAAAACGAAGGAAAAGAATAAAGGAAAAAAAAAAGAAAAGGAAAGCATTAGGCAATAAGAACGAAAAACAAAACAGAAGAAAACTGCGCAAAAATTGGTAACAGAAAGAAAAATGTTTCAAGTTTGAAAAAAACGGAAATTTGAGAAATAAAGGACTTCAGAATAAGAAACACAGAGAAGCCAAAATCCAAGTCAAAGTCGACAGACAGACAGACAGCCAGACAGATGGACAAAGAAAGAGATAAACATAAAATATGAGAAAATAGTGAACAAGAAACAAAGAGAAAGAAAAATGAAAGGAAAAGGAAGAAGAGTAGGGGATCCATGGAAACGTTAAAATGGACAACAGCAGACAGCTCATCATGACTAATGTACCATAATATATTCAGAAAGAAATGGGTTAATTTATTCAATGTCAAGGGAGACAACTTTATAACAAACATTTTAGGGAGCTATCAGAAAGAAAATTATTCTTTATTAAAAAAAATTAAAAAATGCTACAATTTCAGCTTGCTTTAAGATAATGGCTAATCATGAAATGATTAGTAGCTAAGCAAGATAAGTATCATAGTAGATTATAGAATTTAATTTTGATTTATATGTTCAATATGCAAAGATGGAGAAAGACAAAAGGAGAGAATGTCTCGGGAGAGATGAACAGCTAGATAAAAATATGAACATAATAATTCAATAATTATGAAATTCTTGGAAAAGAAAGTGATGCAGAAGATTAATGATAGTTAACGAGACAATCTGATACAGATAGATGGATAGATAGACAGATAAGCCCTACCGTACAAAGAAATATATATGAATAGACTGTGATAGATAGATAGATAGATAGATATGATCAGACTGAGTTGGAGATATATATGAACAGACTGAGCTAGAGAGAGATATATGAGACAAATAAGCTGGAAAAATATATATGAGCAGACTGAGTTGGATATATATATGAGCAAACTCAGCTGGAGAGATATATATGAGCAGACTGAGTTGATGAACAGACTGAGCTAGAGAGATATATATGATCAGACTGAGTTGGAGAGATCAAACTCAGCTGGAGAGATATATATGAGCAGACTGAGCTAGAGAAAGATATACGAGACAAATAAGCTGGAAAGATATATATGAGCAAACTGAGCTGTAAAAATATATGAACAGACTGAGCTAGAGAAATATATATGAACAGACTGAGATGGAGAGATATATATGAGCAGACTGAGCTTGAGTGATATATATGAGCAGACTGAGCCTGATTGATATATATGAACAGACTGAGCCTGATTGAGATATATAAGCAAACTGAGCCTGAGTGATATATGAGCAGACTGAGCTTGAGGGATATATATGAGCAGACTGAGCTGGAGAGACATATATGAACAGACTGAGCTAGAGAGATATGTATGATCAGACTGAGGTAGAGAGATATATATGAGACAAATAAGCTGGAAAGATATATATGAGCAGACTGAGTTGGAGAAATATATGAACAGACTGAGCTAGACAGATATATATATATATATATATATATATATATATATGAGCAGACTGAGCTGGAGAGACATATATGAACAGACTGAGCTAGAGAGATATGTATGATCAGACTGAGGTAGAGAGATATATATGAGACAAATAAGCTGGAGAGATATATATGAGCAGACTGAGCTAAACACAGATTTGAGAAAACTGAGCTAGAGAGCTTTAAGCATACTGCAGTATATAGATATAAACAAACTCTGAGAGATATATTAACATACTGTGAAAGATGAAAAGATATATATAGACTAACAGATAACTATAAACAGACTGTGATATATATGAACGGACATATAGATATATAATAAACAGATTTTATAGATATATATGAAAAACTGTCATTGATTAATAAGTAGTGCTGGACAAAGAAATGGTTATCAATATATATGAACAGATAGAAAAAACTGATAGATAGAAGGAAACTGTCATAGATAGATATGAACAGTGATAGATAGGCATGAACAATGATAAATATGAACAGAGACTGAGATAGATAGATATGAACAGAAAGACAGATATGAACAGAAATAGATAGGTATATACAGTCATAGATAGGTTTGAACAGTCATAGATAGATAAGTATGAACAGACAGACATACAGACAGACAGACAGACAGACATAGATAGATATGAACAGACAGACAGAGATAGGTATAAACAATCATAGATAGATATGAACAGACAGACAGAGATACATAGGTATGAACAGACAGAGATAGATAGGTATGAACAGTCATAAATAGATAGATATGAACAGACATAGATAGATAGGTATGAACAGACAGACAGAGATAGGTATAAACAATCATAGATATGAACTGACAGACAGAGATAGATAGGTATGAACAGTCATAGGTAGATAAATATGAACAGACAGACAGAGATAGATAGGTATGAACAGTCATAAATAGATAGATAGATATGAACAGACAGACAGAGATAAACAGATATGAATAGTCATAGATAGATAGATATGAACAGTCATAGATAGATAGATACAAACAGACAGACAGAGATGGGTATAAACAGTCATAGACGGATATGAACAGACAGACAGAGATAGATAGGTATGAACAGTCATAAACAGATAGATATGAACAGACAGACATAGATAAATAGGTATGAACAGAGAGACAGAGATAAATAGATATGAACAGTCATAGATAGATAGATATGAACAGACAGAGATAGATAGGTATGAACAGTCATAGATGGATAGGAACAGACAGACAGACAGAGATAGATAGGTATAAACAGACAGAGATAAATAGATATAAACAGTCATAGATAGATACAAACAGACAGACAGAGATAGGTATAAACAGTCATAGACGGATATGAACAGACAGAGATAGATAGGTATGAACAGTCATAAATAGATAGATATGAACAGACATAGATAGATAGGTATGAACAGACAGACAGAGATAGGTATAAACAATCATAGATATGAACAGACAGACAGAGATAGATAGGTATGAACAGTCATAGGTAGATAAATATGAACAGACAGACAGAGATAGATAGGTATGAACAGACAGACAGAGATAGATAGGTATGAACAGTCATAAATAGATAGATAGATATGAACAGACAGACAGAGATAAACAGATATGAATAGTCATAGATAGATAGATATGAACAGACAGACAGAGATAAACAGATATGAACAGTCATAGATAGATAGATATGAACAGTCATAGATAGATAGATACAAACAAACAGAGATAGGTATAAACAGTCATAGACAGATATGAACAGAAGACAGAGATAGATAGGTGTGAACAGTCATAGATAGATAGATAGATATAAACAGACAGACAGAGATAGGTATAAACAGTCATAGACTGATATGAACAGACAGAGATAAATAGATATGAACAGTCATAGATAGATATGAACAGACAGACAGAAATAGATAGATATGAACAGTCATAAATAGATAGAAATTAAACAGACAGACATAGATAGATGGGTATGAACAGCTAGAGATAAATAGATATGAATAGTCATAGATAGATAGATATGAACAGACAAGCAGAGATAGTTAGATAGATAGATATGAAGAGTCATAGAGATAGATAGGGAATGAATATTATCTTTCCTTTCTTGTTTTATGTGATGCAATGGCTACACTAGTAAACCTTGATAACTTGAAAACTTACGTTTCATTTTGATTCCTTTTTCCTTATAATTTTTTTCTGAATGTGTTATTTGCAGCAGTTTTGAAAGAAAAATCAAGACAATGTTTTGTTGAAATTTAAAAGAAAAGATTGTATCAGCATCACCATCATCAACAGCATTATTGTATTTTTAAATCATCATTTCACTGTTTTTTGAATTTTTTTTTCAAAGATAATTCCCTTTCCTTTAGAAATTCTTCTTTTTTTTTCTACAGGAATTCTTTTTATTTGTCTGGTTTCAATAATAATTGTCTTTGAAAGCCTCGTTTATTCCATTTTTACAATGTATGAATTTTTGTTTTATTTCTACCGACAAATCTGACTTGAAAATATTTCTGGGTGCATTTGCTTAGAAAGAATAAAGGCAGAAGATGCTTGATAAATAATATCACACCAGCAAGCCTTAATTATTATTCTTTTTTTTTGTGTGTGTGGAGACAGGGAAGAATATTAGTCTGTGAAATAATATAAGGGAGATTGATGCAACACAATCATTGTGACTTAATTAAAATTCATCTCTCTTCAGGGTGTAGATGATTATAACTCTCTACAGCTTCCTTTTTCTTGAATATCTTAAAACTGTGTATTAATCATGATTCGTCCTGGAGAAGGTAATGAAGTTGTTTCCCATTGGTTTTTCCCACAGTTTTGAATTTAAAGTAATTCTTCTAAACTAGTTGCCAATCAGCATTTGTTCCAGACCAAATTCTGATCTACTGAGAATAATTGCAGAAAGTCTATCATGCACCAGATAAAAACAGTGAAGCCTGGGTTGTAGCACTGAACATCTCGAAAGCCTTTGACAGGGACTGGCATGCAGGTCTTCTTTTCCACAAGCTAAAAAGTTATGGTGTCTCTGGCCACTTTTGAACTGATCCAGTCTTTCCTATCAAATCGCGAAATGAAAGTTATCCTGAATGACCACTCCTCTAGATCTTTTTGTACTAATATAGGTATCATCCAGGGCTTCATCCTTGGATCTTCACTGTTTTTAATATTCGTTAACCAACTTTTTGATGAGATCAGCTCTCAACTTGGCATCTACGCTGATGACACAGACATTTACTCTTGTCTCAGTAGTAAGGCTGATCAGTCCGACAAGGTCAAAGTGGCAGCTGATGTCTATAACGACCTCAAGACTGTTGTTAACTGGAGAAAAAGTTGGCTTGTCACTTTTAACGTCTTCAAAACTAAACTTATCTCCATTAATCATCTGAGAGACCCCTCTCTGCCATCCATCAATATGGATGATGCTAACCTCCAGGAAAGTGACATTGTGCCTTTTTGGGCTAATATTCTCAGTTGAAGTAGAAAGACTATAATGAATCCATTGCTAGGTCAGCTGTTGAGAAAGTCAGTTCACTGTGTCAAGGAAGACAATTTTTCTCTCCGGAATCTATCTTATATATCTAGAAGCCAACCATTCCTCTATGATTAGAATATTGCTGCCACATAAGGTCAGGTGCCCCTGCTATTTACCTTGAGTTCCTTGATATGATCCAAGGAAGAATCAGCAATATTATTGGTCCTGGTCTGGCAGCTCGGCTTTAGTTGCTTACCCACTGCTGTAAGTGCCTTTTTTTTTTATAAATACTTTCTTTGTTTTGATACCTATACTTTCTGAATTTAAGTGCAATACTAGACTGGGATCAGGATCTCATCAATTTTCAGCTGAGCTGGTGAGATGTAACTGTAAATTCTATGTTAACAGTTTCTTCTTGCACACTTCTCACTAATGGAACTCTCTTTTGGCTTCTTGCTTCCCTGGCAACGTCTCATCATTTTACAATTGAAATGGCTAGATGTAACTGTAAGTTCTATGCTAACAGTTTCCTCTTTTACACTTCTCACTTGTGGAACTCTCTTCCGGCTTCTTGCTTCCCTGGCAAGGTCTCATCATTTTACACTTGAAATGGCTAGATGTAACCATAAGTTCTATGCTAACAGTTTCTTCTTTCACACTTCTCACTTGTGGAACTCTCTTCCGGCTTCTTGCTTCCCTGGCAAGGTCTCATCATTTTACAATTGAAATGGCTAGATGTAACCATAAGTTCTATGCTAACAGTTTCTTCTTGCACACTTCTCACTTGTGGAACTCTCTTTTGGCTTCTTGCTTCCCTGGTAAGGTCTCATAATTTTACAGTTGAAATGGCTAGATGTAACCATAAGTTCTATGATAATAGTTTCTTCTTTCACACTTCTCACTTGTGGAACTCTCTTCTGGCTTCTTGCTTTCCTGGCAACGTCTCATCATTTTACACTTGAAATGGCTAGATGTAACCATAAGTTCTATGCTAATAGTTTCTTCTTTCACACTTCTCACTTGTGGAACTCTCTTTTGGCTTCTTGCTTCCCTGGCGAGGTCTCGTCATTTTACATTTGAAATGGCTTGATGTAACTGTAAGGTCTATGCTAACAGTTTCTTTTCTTGCTTGAGGAACTCCATTCCAGTTCCATTCTTTTCAGCCAACTTTAATCTTAAAAAAATGAAATGCAATGTTAATCGCTATCTACTATCCTCCTGATTACACTTTTCTCTTTCTGCTCATTATTAATGTTTCTGTTCCTAATTTTTCCCCACCCTGTAACACCTTGTGTCTTAGTGGCTTTACTGCCTTGCACAGGATGATACAGATTAAAACAAAAATTTAAATGCAATGTCAGTAGCTATCTACTATTCTCCTGATTACACTTTTCTCTTTCTGCTCATTATTAATGTTTCTGTTCCTAATTTTCCCCACCCTGTAACACCTTGTGTCTTAGTGGCTTTACTGCCTTGCACAGGATGATACAGATTAAAACAAAAATTTAAATGCAATGTCAGTAGCTATCTACTATCCTCCTGATTACACTTTTCTCTTTCTGCTCATTGTTAATGTTTCTGTTCCTAATTTTTCCCTACTTTAAAACCCCTTATGTCTTAGTAAGTTTATTACCTTTTCTGAGGTGATACTGATTAAAAAAACATCAATTGCAAGAAGACAGAATATATGATTTTTTAGTAAAAAGAAGAGCCCAACATGTGTTATTACAAATTAGAGGTTAGAAAATGAAGTAACCACAGTAATTTAAATATCTTGGAACTATTTTAACAAAGTGGGGAAAAATCTAAGCAAAGTATTAAGAAACACGAAAATCTCATTAGAAACAAAGGAAAAGGTACCAGACGGTTATGCAATACTGGTCGTCCTACAGAAGGATGCTGGGAATACCATGGGCTGAACATGTGAGAAATGACAAAGTTTTTGAGAAAATAGAAACAAAAAGCACACTTATACTTAATATCAGAAAGGACAGCTGTAATTTCTCTGGCACCTAATGAAGAAAGTGAACTTTGAAAATTTGATACTCACAGGACATTGATAGTAAGAGGGACAGAGGAAAGCAGCACATAACCTTGTTTGAACTGCTTGCAGAACAGGGTTTATGAGAGATAGCATAAAAAAAAAAATTGCCAAAATACAGAATATATGGTTGTTAGTAAAAAGAAGATCCCAATATGCAAATTACAAATTGGAGGTAACAAAAGAAAGCAAGTACATCAATTTAAATATCTAGGAACTATTTTAACAATATTGCACGATCCGAAGAAAGGGTTAACAATCAATTGTAAGAAAACAGGTTGTATGATTGGTTACCGATTAAAAAAACATCAAAAAAGGAAGAGACAGCTGAAGTTCTTGGGGCATGGAAGGAAGGCTTGAAGAATCTGATACCCACAGGTCAGATAGAGGGAAAGAGAGACAGACGAAAGCAGCAGATAATATATTTGAAGGGCCTGAGCAGGTGGATGGCAGGGTTTGGATGGGGTAAGGGCCACCAAAGATAGGGAGATGTGTAATGCCATGATTGCCTACGTTCTGAAGGGACAGGGCACATAGAAGAAGAAGAAGAATAGATTGACAACAAGGTTTCATCACTTTATAGTTGAGCTGGATAGATGTAACCGTAAGTTCTATGCTAACAGTTTCTTTTCTCGCACTTCTTCTTCTGGGTCCCATGCTTTTCAGGCAACTTTAATCTGAAAATATTTAAATGCAATGTTAATTGCTATCTACTATCCTCGTGATTACTCTTTTCTCTTTCTACTCATTATTAATGTTCCTTTTCCTAATTCTTCCACACTTGGTAACCCTTGCATCTTAGTAACTTTATTACCTTTTCTGAGGTGATACCAATTAAAAGAAACATCAACTGCAAGAATACAGAATATATGGTTAGTAAAAAGAAGAGCCCAACGTGTGAATTACAAACTGAAGGTAAGAAAATAAAGCAAGGACAGCAATTTAAATATCTAGGAATTATTTTAACAATATTGCACGATCTGAAGAAAGGGTTAACAATCAATTGTAAGGAAACAGGTTGTATGGTTGTCAGCAATAAAAACTACCCAAGAAGTGAGCTACAAATTGAAAATGTCAAAAGCAATCAATTTAAAAATCTGGAAAGTGTTCTAATAGAGATTGGAATATGTGTCAATAAAATCTGATCACGCATTGGAAAAGCAAAAGAGGCCTCCCGAAAACTAAGCAAAGTATTAAGAAACATGAAAATATTCATTAAAAGTAAAGAAAAGTATGCTGAACTTCTATACAATATCAACATTCCAATTGTCCTCCTGATTACTCTTTTCTCTTTCTGCTCGTTATTAATATTTCTGTTCCGAATTCTTCCACACCCTGTAACTCCTTGTGTCTTAGTGACTTTATTGCCTTGCTTGAGGTGAGACTAATTTTAAAAAATAATTCTATGCTAGATCTTTGCTTATTCTGTCTGAAAACTGAACATGTAAACATTCTAGAAATGTAGCTGTGTAGTAAATGAACCATAAAAAATGAATAATCATTTTTGTATATCTAAAATGCAATGGTGACAATATTTGCCTAATAAGTGAAAAAAATCTAACAATACCTTTGGAAAAATAACTTTAAACAGTAAAGAGTTGCTGAGGTATGTGAGAGGCAAAGCATGAAAGCTATGGTGTGTAATTAAAGGTGAAATAAAGTCCTTAGAAAATTAAAGGAAGGTAATGAAATGTGGGTTGAGACAGATAAACTAAAGCATTGAATAGTTTGATGGACGGTTTATTTCTGAAATAACTTCGGCAGTTTTTTCCGCTCTTTTAAAATGTGTATTTTATTTTTAATTGGAGTTTAGCATACCAATTGCTATCTACTGTCCTTCTGATTACTCTTTTCTCTTTCTGCTCGTTAATTTAATTGGAGTAGATAGACTGAACTATTGCCCGGTTCACACTCCACCCACGTCTATTGAACAGGTGTAGAGGCTCATCCCTTGTTCCCTGTTCAGGATGTGGTTTCTGGTTTTCTCTTTTCCAGTCTTTTCACCTTTCTTCTTTTTTTTTTTTTTTTCAATTGGAGTAGATAGACAACTATCGCCCGGTTCACACTCCACCGTCTATTGAACAGATGTAGAGGCTCATCCCTTGTTCCCTGTTTAGGATGTGTTTTCCAGCTTTCTCTTTTCCAATCTTTTCACTCTTACCTAGCCCCCTGCGCATCAGTGGCGTTACCACCTTGCTTGGGGTGATATGATTAAGAAAAAAAAAAATTAATGTTTCTGTTCCAAATTCTTGTGTTTTATTGACTTTACTGCCTTGCTTGAGGTGATACAATTAAAAATAAAATATGTCAGTGAATGCTGCACATTACGGACATCTTTCCCATTGAGGCATTTGGCCTCTAAAGTCACCTTAGAGGTCAACCCTGCATACAGATGTCATTGTTCAATCTGGCAGATCATTATAAACTTTGAGGAGAGTTCTTAAAATATCCAGTCTTCTTCTTCTATGTTCCACATCCCTTCACAAAATAGACGATCATGACTATCCACAACTTCTTACCACTTGTGGCTCTTAAAGTTTTTATAACTTTGCTAAGGCTCCCACAATTCATTTGCTCAAGGCTCATTTGCCTTCTGTCTCTCTTGCCCTTGATATGCCCTGTGAGGGTTAAGCTTTTGAAGCTACTCTTTCCTTACTATGTATCCAAGAAATTTCAACTGTTTCTTCCTGATTCTGAGCAAAAATGTTCTTTTTGTTACCATTTTCTTTATGACTTCCCTGTTCTGAATTCACTTACACGCAATTATCCTTAGGAAAGGGGTATTAATCTGACTCTTCCCTCTAGTTATGGGTTAAATAACAAGACAGATTGGGTTCTATAGTCTTTGCTGGCAACCAGTCTACTGCAGAAAGTAATGTCAATCTACTGCCGGATAATCTTCTGCCCAGTCAGTCATGTCTCTTTCGGGACATGATCACCCAAGCGTGTATCACGCATGGCCCTTAGCTGACTGACTGTTTCTAAAATACCTAATACTTAGTCAAATTGGCATCAGGGATGGGGACTAATTATTGGAAGATTGTACAGACAAGTTGGTCTCTTAAAAAGAAAAAAAAAAGAGAAAGGACTTGAAGAAAGAGATTAGATTTATTTTTTTAGGTTTAAATCTTTTTTATCATTATTTTTAAATTGTATTTTTCTTTCTTAATGTTCTAAAAATATTTACGAAGATAAGCTTAGTTTAGTACAAAGCTAAAAATAGTAGGACTATATGGCTCCAAGTCTTCTGAGCAGGGGCAGCCTTTTTTACAAATCAGCATTTGAAAACACTGATCACAGATTAGTCAGTTAAGTGCCATATGTGATACACGCTTTGGGTGATCATGTCTCGAAAGAGACATGACTGACTGGGCAGAAGATTACCCCGCAGTAGGTTGCCATTGCTTTCTGCAGTAGACTGGTTGCCAACCAAGGCTATAGAACCCAATCTGTCCTGTTATTCGACTCATAGCTAGAAAGGGAAGATATGTATTATATTATTATATAGTAATAAGTGGGGGATCAGTTTATTATTTCATAACAATATAAAACTGATCCCCCACTTTATGCCCAGTCGAGGCCTTAATCATATGTTCAACTATTATATTCAGTCAGTCAGTTAAGTGCCATATGTGATACACGCTTTGGGTGATCATGTCTCGAAAGAGACATGACTGACTAGGAAGAAGATTACCCCGCAGTAGGTTGCCATTGCTTTCTGCAGTAGACTGGTTGCCAGCCAAGGCTATAGAACTTAATCTGTCCTATTATTTATCCCATAACTGGAGGGACGAGACGGTTTAATACTTTTCCCAAGGGTATTTGTGCGTAAGTGAATGCAAGGAATGAAACTGGAATTCAAACTCGGCACCCAGATTTGTCATTCCAAGTTCATATCCACTGTACCACATCAAATCTGTGTCAAGTGATGTATAATAGACATAGGACAACACAGCAAAATTGTGGGTAGGAAAATGTTCATAAGAACATGACACTCAACCAAATTGGGAGTTAGGGAACTGATCATAGGAAGCATAGTACAACACTAAAAAAATTGTGGTGAGAGAAATTGGTTGTAGAAAGTTGAGTAGAATATTTAATCAATTTGATGAGAGAGGAACTTCTTATAAGAAATGGTGTAACACATCCAAATTTGAGGTGAACTCTTTTGTAGGGTGCTTAGTGCTGCACAGCCAATTTTGTGACAATTTTTTAAGCATAGCTTAAATGTGGGACAAGGTCAAAAGTAAAGGACACCTAGTGAGAATCAAACTCACTATTCATTTGTAGTTGATTTAGTGAAAGAAGCTCTCAACAGTTTGTAGGGTGCATTGTGCTACATAGCCAAAATTGAGGGGAAATTTTTGATAGGGTGCTTGGCAATACACAGCCAAGTTGGTAGGGAATTGGTTTTAGGAATCCATTTAGTAAGATACAGCAAAATTGTGGGCAGAGCACTGGTCATAGGAAGGTTAAATTGTAAAATACTGTTAAGTTCTTTTTGTGGAGGAACTAGTTGAAGAAAACTTAGTGCAGTACACAGTCAATTTTTTTTTTTTTTTTTTTTGTGGTGGGGAACTGGTTATAGGAAGCTTTGTGCAACATACAGTCAGATTTGGGGAAAATTGGTTGAAGGTTTAGTTCAACACAACAAAATTTGGTGTGAATGTGTGTGGGGGTAACTGTTTTTTGAAAAATTGTTAAATGAGTTTTCCAAATGGGTGACTGACTGCATTTGAAATCCTACCCCTGAAATAGGCCAAAACACTCACTACTGAGCTTTGTATCAAATATGCAACTAACATCAGCTTCACCAACACCATCAAGAGGCATTTACTGTGTGGTTGTTGTTATTGTTTTATTTAATTCAATTTAATTTAATTTAACCTGTTAATAAAATATAGATTTAGAAGATGTAAAATTTGATATGCCCATTAAAATTTTGATAGCATTTGTCATTGAATGTAGTTTTTTGAAGAGAAGGACTTACTTCTTTAGAAATACAAAATTTATTTTCTCTTTGCCTTTAAACCATGGATGTGCGTTTGTGGTGCAGTGGATATCAGCTTGGAACGAGAAATCAGGGAGCCGAGTTCAAATTCCAGTTGAATTCCTTAATTTCACTTACGCACAAATACCCTTGGGAAAAGTATTAAACCATCTCTTCCCTCCAGTTATGGGATAAATAACAGGACAGATTTGATTCTATAGCCTTGGTCGGCAACCAGTCTACTGCAGAAAGCAATGGCAACCTACTGCGGGATAATCTTCTGCTCAGTCAGTCATGTCTCTTTCGAGACATGATCACCCAAATCATTTATCACGTATGGCACTTAAATGTCTGATTGAATAAAATAGTTGGAGACATGATTAAGGCTTCTACTGGGCATAAATGGAAGATCAGTTTTATATTGTTATGAAGTAATAAACTGATCCCCCATTAATTACTACATAATAATATAATACATTTCTTTCTCCTCTAGCTATGAGTCAAATAACAGGACAGATTGGGTTCTATAGCCTTGGTCGGCAACCAGTCTACCGTAGAAAGTAATGGCAACCTACTGTGGGATAATCTTCTTCCCAGTCAGTCATGTCTGTTTTGAGACATGATCACTCAAGCATGTATCACGTATGGCACTTAACTGACTTCATACCACATGGAGATGCTTAGAAAACTGGTTTCATAGTTTATTGCTAACATTATGAATTTGGATTTCATTAGATATCGCTCTCCTACCAAACATGACCCTGTACCAGACAAGTCTAAATTTAGTAAACATCAAAATTCCTTTCCATTCTTTATTAATTATACATTTTTTATCATTCAATTTTTTCAAAAATTGAACATCCCTTCCCCTTCCAAAAAAGGGGGAATTTATTGAAGAATATTTGATTTTAAATTTTGCATTGTTTTACTAACAATAGACAAACATGTCTGAGATATAGAGAACAGGGTGTTGTGTGTGCATGGTGGGGTGAAATTAGGTTTCAAGGCCATGAGGCATTGGTTGTAGAATCGGGGTTTAAAAGTGAAAGGGAACACTTAAAAAGCCCCTCATGCTGCGTTAAACATTGGGGGAATATCAGACAAGAAAACTTATCATGCTGGGTTTGAGGAATTTTTAGTTCTTTGAGAACTGGTTGGGTTGGTAAACACTCTCCACCCCCGACCCCGAAAAAAAAAGAAAAAAGGAATAAATAAAAGTGAAGATGGTGGAATAAGGCACACATCTGGCTAACTGCTGTCATGTCATTGAAATGATTTGGGAAGGGAAGGCAATAGAAAAGAATACTTGAAAAGTAAAGCCTTTTGCTGCATATTCCTTTTTGTTTAGGGACTACACACACACACACACATATATATATATATATATATAGAGAGAGAGAGAGAGAGAAAGATTAATAGGCTGAGGAGGAGAAAAATCAACAAAGAAAAAGATGGGAGACTAAAGGAGAAGGAAGATAAAAATAACAGAGTGAAACTGGTACGAGAAAGAGGAGTCGGCAAGTTAAAATGAATAGAAATATGAGGGGAGGTTCCAGACGAGGGTGTAGGGATGAGGAGATCTAAGGAGAAAAGACAGAACGATGTAGAAAATAGAGAGAAGGACAAAAGAAAATGAAATAGAAAAAATACAATTACAAAAAGAGATGAAAAGAAGATAAAGTATGAAAAAGAGAGTAGGCTGGAAAAAAAATAACAAAATATCAAATTGCTTGTTATGTGAGAATAAGAACAAATAAAGAAAAAAAGAAATTATTTAAAAACAGGAGCAAAAAAAGCAAACCAGAAAATGAAATACTCTGAGAAAAAGGAACAAAAAAAGAGTGATAGAAATTAGATACGGAAGAAATTTAAGTGAGAAAGAAGAAAAGACAAAGTGTATGATGGGGGGGGGGGAGACAGACAGACAGAAAATATATTGTAGAAAAAAAGAGGGTATGAAATTCATAAAACTGATTTTCTTTTCTTTTTTACTAAAATAAAGAGAAATAAAGAGATTTTAGGGAGGCTAGAATAAAGAAAAAGAGTGGTGTTTGAAGGTGAAAAAGAGGAAGGTAAAAATATAAGAGAGGGGGCAAAGGAATGCAGAGAGAAAGAGAGAAAAAGAATAAAAGAATTACACAGAGCAACAGAAGGAGAGTAAGAACAACAAAGAATGTAAAAATAAAGATACTTAGAAATAATCAGGAATAGGGAGAGAGATGGGGGAACGGGGGGGGGGAGAGAGTAAGTTATTCACTAACTGAAAGGGGGTTAAAAAAAGAGAAAGTGGGAGAGAAATATGAAAAAAAAATATGGCAAAGATAAAAAAATGAACAAAAAATTACAAAAAGAAGACAAGATACATTTATAAAAAAATCAGTGTTGCATAACACTTTGTTTCGACTGAATTAGGTTAGCTTCAGAATTAGCCAATGAGTAGACAATTCCATTTATTTAAAATTTGAATAATTACCTTATATTAACAAGTTCTGGTAGAATCTAATTTTATCTAAAAAAAAATACAAGCGTTTTTTAGTGATGCTGGATTTTTGACAATCATTAATTAATATCAGGATATTGTTTTGATATTTATTTTATATAATTTTTCAGACTTAAAAGTTAGATTTAGAACCAATTTAAAAATCAGCAAAGCGTATTTGTATATACAGTGTTATATAAAAAGAATAAGGAGTTTAAAAAGGTCAAATTCTATTATGCAATGAGTCAACAATATGGCCAGAAAATCAACATCCTTCATAAGGTTGTTCCAAGAAATAGGACTCAAAATGTTTCCAAAACAGAAACTATGAGCTGGAATTTGAATGAAAGCAATGATGGCAACTACACAGAATTTATCACTAAAATTCAGAAGGTGGAATTAATAAATACTAAGCACTTCAAATACTTTGGTATATGGATCAGCTATAACAAATTTAGTATAGGAGATAAGGAAATTGATCATAAAATAGGCTGCTCTAGGGGTAGTTTTGCACAACACCACCAATTGCTGCAAAACCAAAACTAAAACTCGTGTCATGTACTTAAATAACCTCTTCAGATTGAAACTTTCATATTGATGTCATGAATGGCACTAAACAAATCTAGAAAAATTTAAACTGTCTGCACATGGTGAACATGGTCTTAGACAAAGCAAGAGGCCTAGGGTTGCCTGTGTCTTTTGTGGTCATGAAGCAGGTGCTAGACAAGGCAAACAACATGGCAGCAAAGCCTAGAATGACTGTGCAATTATACCGAAACAGAGGCTCACACGTATGCAAATCATGGATGGCTCGAGATTGATAAATGGAGCCCCAATTTGACAGTCACCAGTGTAATGCTAGCAGTCGTAGGAGATAGACTGTTAATGCAAGAAGATGAAGAAGAATTAGAAATTCCAAGATACGTTGTGACGTATTCAGAAAGCAAGGACGGCGAATTGAACCAGCGGTATCTTGACTTGTACAAGTAACGTCATGCCACTAGAGTCTTGTTCAAACTACAGTTATGAATGGCACCAAACAAGTCTAGAAAAATCTAAACTGTCTGCTGTCTATAACTACTTTCTAATATCAATGGTTAAAAATGACTTTGAGTGACTGAAGCCTGAAGGTCTTGACAAAGACCTTCTTCCTTTGAACCTTGCTGACTGGCACTACAGAATCACAAAGATCTGTATCAAATAATAGAAACCACATCACTTGAGAATTACCAACAACAGCAACAACTAAAATGGATAGCGCATGCAACTGAAAGAGAAAGTAATGACATAATGATGCAGTTAACTTTCCACCCAGTTCAAATAAAAGATTAGGGGGAAAAAAAACCCATTAATTCTGGAAAGAGTGATAACAGCTACTGGATAAGAGAAACCTATTTTCCTGACAAATTGTTTACAGGGAAAGATTTTATAAATTTCAACTGGTAGAAGTACTGGCTGCTCAGTCAATGAATGCTAAATGTTTTCTTGCAGGAAAATGGCTAATATTGCCATTACCATAGTAGCTGATGCAGCTCAAGGTCTTGAAAAGATTATGAAGAGTATAAGAATAAAAAACTTTCCATAGTCATTCCCAATTATGATATTGTAAAGCAAACTTTTTTTCTTCGAGCCTTATTTTCCAAATTAAAATTTGTGCATGCCTCACCAAATTCTATGAGATAAAAGTACATTTAAAAATTAGAAAAAAAATAAAAAAACAGAAAAAGGGTTAAAGGGAGATAACTTCAGATTTAGAGTTAGAACATTATTATGAATAACTCTCTCTGCCAATTTGCAGACCCTAGTTTGTTTTTTATAATCATTTCACCCAAAGCAAGGCAGTTTTACTGCCACTGGTGTGCAGGGGGTTACATAGAAGGAAAGTGATGAGAAAGAGTGACAGGTTATAGGGGGTATCAGGAAGAGGGTAATAGAAGGATGAGAATACTGATGTGATGGGAGTGGAGTGAATGGAGAAAAGAGCTTGAGAGAAAGGATGCAGGTTAGTGAGATAGGAGATGACTATTGACCTTACATTTAAATTCTTGGAGATTGTAGCTGTCGGGGAAGCAAGTACACAGAAGGGAATTCCACAGGAAGTGCGAGAAAAGAAGCTGGTAGAGTAGAAGTTGCGGTTACATTTTATTGGTTTCACGGTATAAGGGTGGAACCTAGTTGCTAGTCTAGTAGCTCAAGTAAATTCATACATAGGGGGCACCAGTGAGCTAAGTTCATTGGAGCAGAAGCCGTGCAAGTATTTGTAGAAGAGACACAGGGGAGCCACATTGCGCCGGTGAGAGATGACTGCAGATTTTCTGCTGGATTTTATCAAGAACCCAAGGTGAATAGCAGGGGAACCCAACCAAATGTGGCAACAGTATTCAATACACGGGCGGATGGTAGATTTATATATGCACAGGACAGATTAAGAGTTACTATATTCTTAATACTGGATATGCAATAATATCACCATGATAAAAGTGGTCAATAATTATTTACAACTATTTATACTGGGACTCATGCATGCTATTATACGTAATCCAGATTTTGAAATCATATATATTTTTTGAAACTGTTTCTAAATCTTTGATTGTTTTTCAATCATTCTGCCTCACCTGCTATCTACCTCCCCTGAATCAATGAGGTACAACATACTATTTGGGAGCCACTGTTGTAGACCAACAATAAAACATGGCCCTCAAAACTAAAATAAATAAAGTTATAAGTTATGGATGAATAACCAGATCAACAGGATTCTGAAACATCTGACAAAGACGTAACAATGGAGGAGGAATATTCCGATTACAACATTGAGCAATATTGATATCTCCAAGGGAAAGGAACCCATTAAGATTTCAGGAAAGAGAAAGAAAGCAAAGAAATCTAACAAAATGAAACAATGCATAGAAGCACCAGATCTACAAGAGGCATAAATCCCTTAATATTTCCAAGAGATGTTGGGATGTATTAGCATGTGAGAGATTTCTTTATTTACATATCCAAAGAAACAGAATGTAAAAGGTTGACATGAAGTGAATTATCAACATCACATTAGTAGATGTTTGTAAATATCACTGAATACTTGTGAATATACCACACCATACAGATCTTTGTACAATTTTAACTTGTATGTGCGTTGTGGTGCATTGGATATCGGCTCAGAATGAGAAATTGGGGAGCCGAGTTCGAATTCCAGCTGAATTCATTGCATCTACTTACACGTAAATACCCTTGGGAAAGGTATTAATCCGTCTATTCCTTCCAGTTATGGGTTAAATAACAGGACAGATTGGGTTCTATAGCCTTGGTCGGCAACCAGTCTACTCCAGAAAGCAATAGCAACCTACTGCAGGATAATCTTCTACCCAGTCAGTCATGTCTCTTTCGAGACATGATCGCCCAAGCGTGTATCACGTATGGCACTTAACTGACTGATAACTTTACTTCTGTATAATATAGACGCATCAATATGCAAACGAATGCAAACTTATTGTTGTTTCTTGTTCTGCAAAAAGAGATTTATTTTTAACTTCCCTGAATTAGATGTGTGGGTGGTGTAACAGAACGTGGAATCACTGACCAGAGTCTGAATTCTGGGCTAGTCTGTTAGGTTCACTTTTGTTTTGCACAAATTTTTTTTTTTTATAATCGTATCGCCACAAGCAAGGAATTTTACTGCCATTGTTTTGCAGGGGGTTACATAGGAGGAAAGTTATGAGAAAGAGTGACAGGTTATAGGGGATGTCAGGAAGTGGGTAAAAGAAGGATGAGAATACTGATGAGAGTAGAGTGGACGGAGAAAGGAGCATGAGAGAGAGAGAGAGAGCATGCAGATTAGTGAAGATGACTATTGACTTTACATGTAAATTCTTGGAGATTGTAACTCTCGAGAAAGAAAGAAAATGGAAGGGAATTCTACAGGTGGGAAGTGCAAGAAAAGAAGCTGATGGAGTAGAGTTTTATTGGTTTCACAGTAAAAGGGTGGGACCTAGTTGCTAATCTTGTTGCTTGAGTAAATTCATATATAAGGGGCACTAGTGAGTTAAGTTCATCAAAGCAGAAGCCATGAAAGTATTTGTAGAAGAGACACAAGGAAGCCACATTGCGCCGGTGAGAGAGTGACTGTATCTGAGCTGCCAAGTCGAGATTGATCACATTACAGATTCTTCATTGGATTTTGTCAAGGACCCCTAGGTGGATAGCAGGAGCACCAGACCAGGTATGGCAGCAGTATAATAGGACAGATTGGGTTCTATAGCCTTGGTTAGCAGCCAGTCTATCGCAGAAGGTAATGGCAACCTATTGTGGGATGAACTTCTACCTGGTTAGTCATGTCTCTTTCGAGACATGATCGCCCAAAGCATGTGTCACATATGGCACTTAACTGACTGACTGACTGACTGACCTCAACTCTCCATTTTTTCCACCCTGTTCTGGTCAGGTATTTGAACTCACAACTCTTTGGGTCAAGTCATTTTGGATTACTTTAACTGACACTTTTATCCTTGGGGACATCAGTGAGTGAATTTTTGGAACTTATAAACCTAATGTCTTAGTAATCATTTTTTACTGAAGCTCATATTACAATTTCTGTTGATTTTCTCTAGATCTCTCCTACTGGTTCCCGTATTGCATTCATGTCTACACTTGGTCAGCTTAGCAGATTTTGTAGCCTAGCATATATGCTGATTTCTTAAGATTTCACTTGAACATATGTCACCTGAAGAAGGCTGGAGCATACAATGGTCAAAACATCATGAATATGACAATAAAGATGAGGACAACAGTCTGAACAATGTAAATAAACCAAGACTTGAATGAATAAATGGGTTGGTATATCTTTTTTTTTTTAATCATTTCACACCAAGCAAGGCGGTCATGCCACTGATGTGCAGGGGGCTACATAAGAGTAAAAGATTAGATAGGAGGAGAGTTAAAAGAAAGACAAACCAGTTAGGGGGGGTCCGAGAAAGGAGCAAGAGAATGATGGGAATACAACTGTTATGACAGTTGCAAAATTAGAGAGAAAGGAAAAGATATACAGGATGATGTAGAAAGAACTGCAGTCAAGTGGTTAAGAGATGGGTATTGACCATGCATTTAAATTCCTAGAGGTTGTAGCTGTCAGGAAAGGAAGAATATGGAAGCGAGTTCCACAGGCAGGAAGTGCAAGAAAAGAAGCTGCTGGAGTAGAATTGTCAGCTGCATTTGGTTGATCTAATTGTGAATGGGTGGGACCCAGTTGCCATCCTGGTTGCACGAGTAAACACCTGTGACAGGAGCACCAGTGACTTAAGTTCGTCGGAGCAGAAGCCATGAAAATATTTATAGAAGAGACAGAGGGAAGCCACATCCCGTCGGTGAGAAAGTGGCTGGACTTGAGCCACCAAGTCAGTACCTATCACATTACTGATTCTGCTTTGGAGCCTGTCAAGAACACTGAGATGAACAGTGGGGGCACCTGACCATATATGACAGCAGTATTCCATTCCATATCTTCACATAGAAATTCAAATGAACATTTCTGTATTATATAGAAGAGCAGTTAATAAAAATGGAAACTTCACAAAGATTTTAAAGATACTCTGCATTGTGTTATAAACTGACAGACCTGATTGTCTACAAGACAATTTAACAATGAATTAACAGAGAATTATCAAGTACTTTTCAGGGCAATTCAAAAATGAATTAACAGAGAATTATCAAGAACTTTTTCCTGGGACACACAATGAAGAAGGAGGGCTTGGAGAACCTGATACTAACAGGTCAGATAGAGAGAAAAAGAGACAGGGGAAAACAGCAGATAACATATTTGAAGGACCTGATCAGGTGGATGATGGAACAAGTGTTGCATGGTGCAACAGGAGAAAGCGTGCTAAGAGCCATCAGAGATAGGGAGATGTGATCGCCTACATCCTGGAAGGACAAGGCACATAGAAGAAGAAGAATCTTTATGGCTTTTGAAATAGGTACTAAAAAATTTAAAGCAATTTTTGTTCATCTAGACTGGGAAAATATTATTAAATCAATGGATAAAAATTTTTCTAATATTTCAAAGTCAACGTTGAGCCATCTGGTTTTAATGTATTAGGGTGGGTACTTCTGCATTGTGGGCCAAAGTGTCAGTCAGTTAAGTGCCATACATGATACATGCTTGGGCAATCATGTTTTGAAAGTGACATGACTGACTGGGTAGAAGATTATCCCACAGTAGGTTGCCATTACTTTCTGCAGTAGACTGGTTGCTGACCAAGGCTACAGAACCCAGTCTGTTCTGTTATTTAACCCATAACTGGAGGGAAGACAGATTAATAAATTTCCCAAGGGTATTTGCATATAAGTGAATTCAAGGAATTCAACTGGAATTTAAACTCGGCTTCCCAATTTCTTGTTATGAGCTGATATCCACTGAACCACAACGCCTGTCCGTACAAAGTGACAAAAACCACACATACAGGCTTCTCTTGATTTTTTTTAATAATCATTTCACCCTAAGCAAGGCAGTACTGCCACTGGTGCATGGGGAGTTACATAATAGAAGAGTGAAGAGAGAGGAGAACCGGTCACAGTAGGTGTCAGAGAATGGGTAGGAGAAGGACGGGAACATTGGTGTGGAGAGAGCTGCGTGAGAGGAAAGTGACAAGGGAGAAGACGGATGGGAGTCAAAGAGATAAGAGATGACAGCTGATGTTGCACTTAAACTCTTTGAGATTGTAGCTATCAGGGAAGCAAGAATACAGGAAGGAGTTCCACAGGCAGAAAGTGCAAGAAAAGAAGCTGATATAGTAGAAGCTGTGGTTACATGTGATTGCTTTCACAGTAAAACGGTGGGACCTTGTTGCTAGTCTAGTAGCTCAAGTAAATTCGGGCAGATATCAAATAGTAGGGAAGTGTTCTTAATAAAAACACTTTCATAAGATGAAATAGTATAAAATGAAGAATCAGTTATTATTAATTTATATAGGAAACCACTTGACTCTAGTTCTTTCTACACCACCCTGTATATCCTTTCCTTTCTCTCTACCTTTGCAACTGTCATCACACCTGTATTCCCATCCTTCTCTTGCTCCTTTCTAACTGGTTCGCCTTCCTCTTCACTCTCTTCCATCTAATCTTATTACTCTTATGTTGCCCCCTAATCCTTTTACTCTTATGTAGCCCCCTGCACATCAGTGGCATTATTGCCTTGCTCAGGGTGATATGATTAAAAAAAAAAAAGGAAACAGTTATGAGTGTTCCCAGATAAAAAAAAAATCTTCATAGTTTTTGCGATAATTGACAAAGCTTGTAGGGATCTGGGTCTGGCATTTTTAGAGTTGATTTTTCCAGATGTTCTGAGTGTCTAAAAAGAACCATATCTCATCTAAATCTATCTAAATCTAAACTTATTTATAAATGGAACTTTGTCTGTGTGTGTGTGTCCATTACCTATAGACTCTGAAATGACTGAACCAATTTTCTTGAAAATTTACACAGTTTTACTATAAGCATCTGCGAGTGTTCTTAGCCAGGTTTTTTGTTGAGGTATCCTCGATAAATATCGAAAATTGATAATCGAAAAAATTGGGTTATAGAAGGAGTGGTCCGATTTTAATCAAATTTCATGCACTCATAGTGCAGAAAATTGATAATATCTATATGTATATAAAAGGCAAGATGTTTATGTGTGTGTCTGTTTATTTGCCTGTATGTCTGTATTTTTTTCAGTCCTTTTATTTTAGTTTTTGCATCAGGTTTGGCTCTAAGTAGGTATAATTGTAGTTCTTAGTCTCAGTCATGATACTATTTAGTCAGAGGACTTATTTAGCCTTCCAAACTTATTTGATGTCGATACCAGGAAATCAAAATTTAACTTACATCCATTCAGTTTTCTTTCAGTCTACAGTTTGGAGTGGTCCGATTTTAATCAAATTTGATACACTCATAGACAAAGACATAAGAAATGATATTCAGAAATATCAAGGTTGCAGTACTTACAATAGTACAGAAAATTGATAATACATATATATAAAAGGCAAGATGTTTGTGTGTGTGTGTTTATCTGTCTGTATGTCCTTTATACAAATCCACAAGCTTTATCCAATTCTCACCAAAGTTCACACAAATATTCTTTAGGCTGAGTCTGAGCTCCAGGACCATGGATTAGTTTTAAAGCTTTCATTACACCCGAGCAACATTGGGCTATACTGCTAGTGAAAAATAAATTCATCTGTTATTGATTCCTCGTGTATGGGAAGTTAAATTTGACCAAAAATATAGATTGGAACATATAATTTTCCTACATACAATATGTAAATGCATGTGCAATACTCTGCCCTCATCAACTGCTAACAAGGGGGTGTAACACAGTTTGGGGGGTTAAGGTGATACTGCCACCCTTGATGCCACCAGCAACTTTTGCCACTGAACAGAATTTTTTTTTTCAGTGTAGACATAGCAGTCTCTGACTTTTATGAAATGGCAACTCAGATTTTCCAGTATTGTTTTCAATAAAAATGATTGCTTTTGATAGTAAAACAATACTCATAGTGCGCATATTGACCGTTATCAATGCTGTATAATGAAAGTTAGGCATATGTGTTTCACATCCGAAATAGCACTGTGTTGTGATCATGGTTTTAATTTAATTAATTTTGTTTGTAAAATAGATATGCAGTTCATACAAAGGAAATGTTTCAGAGTTGCAAGTTGAAATAATAGTTCTTAGTCTGGAAATTTCACTAGAAACAAAGAAGAGAGTACTGGATTGCTATGTGATGTTGGTTCTTCAATATGTTTACTGGATATAAAGTGGGGGATCATTTCCATATTACAATCAACATATAGACTGACCCCTCACTTTGTGACCACAGCAGTTTCTATACATTTATATTCATAAGATCCAAAAGCACAAGGATGCATTCCAGGAGCTGAGGAGAGTATTAAGAAACAGGACAATTTCGCTAGAAACAAAGAAGAGAGTACTGGATTGCTATGTGATGTCGGTTCTTCAATATGGCAGTGAATCTTGGACAATATCTTCGAAGATGGAAGGGAAAAACTTGAAGCAGCAGAAATGTGGTTCTACAAAGATTTACTGGATATAAAGTGGGGATCATTTCCATATTACAATCAACATATGAACTGACCCCTCACTTTGTGACCACAACAGTTCTATACATTTATATTCATAAGATCCAAAAAGCACAAAGGATGCATTCCAGGAGCTGAGGAGAGTATTAAGAAACAAGACAATTTCGCTAGAAACAAGAAGAGAGTACTGGATTGCTATGTGATGTCGGTTCTTCAATATGGCAGTGAATCTTGGACAATATCTTCGAAGATGAAGGAAAAACTTGAAGCAGCAGAAATGTGGTTCTACAAAAGTTTACTGGATATAAAGTGGGGGATCATTTCCATATTACAATCAACATATAGACTGACCCCTCACTTTGTGACCACAGCAGTTTCTATACATTTATATTCATAAGATCCAAGCACAAGGATGCATTCCAGGAGCTGGGGAGAGTATTAAGAAACAGGACAATTTCGCTAGAAACAAAGAAGAGAGTACTGGATTGCTATGTGATGTCGGTTCTTCAATATGGCAGTGAATCTTGGACAATATCTTCGAAGATGAAGGAAAAACTTGAAGCAGCAGAAATGTGGTTCTACAAAAGTTTACTGGATATAAAGTGGGGGATCATTTCCATATTACAATCAACATATAGACTGACCCCTCACTTTGTGACCACAGCAGTTCTATACATTTACTATTCATAAGATCCAAAAGCACAAGGATGCATTCCAGGAGCTGAGGAGAGTATTAAGAAACAAGACAATTTCGCTAGAAACAAGAAGAGAGTACTGGATTGCTATGTGATGTCGGTTCTTCAATATGGCAGTGAATCTTGGACAATATCTTCGAAGATGAAGGAAAAACTTGAAGCAGCAGAAATGTGGTTCTACAAAAGTTTACTGGATATAAAGTGGGGGATCATTTCCATATTACAATCAACATATAAACTGACCTCTCACTTTGTGACCACAGCAGTTTCTATACATTTATATTCATAAGATCCAAAAGCACAAGGATGCATTCCAGGAGCTGAGGAGAGTATTAAGAAACAAGACAATTTCGCTAGAAACAAAGAAGAGAGTACTGGATTGCTATGTGATGTCGGTTCTTCAATATGGCAGTGAATGTTGGACAATATCTTCGAAGATGAAGGAAAAACTTGAAGCAGCAGAAATGTGGTTCTACAAAAGTTTACTGGATGTAAAGTGGGGGATCATTTTCCATATTACAATCAACATATAAACTGACCTCTCACTTTGTGACCACAGCAGTTTCTATACATTTATATTCATAAGATCCAAAAGCACAAGGATGCATTCCAGGAGCTGAGGAGAGTATTAAGAAACAGGACAATTTCGCTAGAAACAAAGAAGAGAGTACTGGATTGCTATGTGATGTCGGTTCTTCAATATGGCAGTAGATGATGGACAATGTCTTGAAAGATGAAGGAAAAACTTGAAGCAGCAGAAATGTGGTTCTACAAAGTTTACTGGATGTAAAGTGGGGGATCATTTCCATATTACAATCAACATATAAACTGACCCCTCACTTTGTGACCACAGCAGTTTCTATACATTTATATTCATAAGATCCAAAAGCACAAGGATGCATTCCAGGAGCTGAGGAGAGTATTAAGAAACAAGACAATTTCGCTAGAAACAAAGAAGAGAGTACTGGATTGCTATCTGATGTCGGTTCTTCAATATGGCAGTGAATGTTGGACAATATCTTCGAAGATGAAGAAAAAACTTCATCCAGCTGAAATGTGATTCTACAGAAGCATACTGAATATAAAGTGGGAGATCAGTTTCATATTACACTCAATATATAAACTGACCCCTCACTTTGAGTTCACAGCAGTTTCTATGCATTTATATTCATAAGATCCAAAAGCACAAGGATGCATTCCAGAAGCTGAGGAGAGTATTAAGAAACAGGACAATTTCGCTAGAAACAAAGAAGAGAGTACTGGATTGCTTTGTGATGTCGGTTCTTCAATATGGCAGTGAATGTTGGCCAAAGATGAAGGGAAAACTTGAAGCAGCTGAAATGTGGTTCTACAGAAAGATGCTGCGGATATCGTGGACCGAGCATGTGAGCAATGACGAGGTGCTGGAAAGTATAGAAACAAAAAGGAAATTAATGTTGAGCATCAGGAAGAGACAACTGAATTTCCTGGGACGTGCAATGAGGAAGGAGGGCTTGGAGAAGCTGATACTAACAGGACAGTTAGGGGAAAAAGAGACAGAGGAAAGCAGCGGATAACATATTTGAAGGGCCTGAGCAGGTGGATGACAGAACGGGGGCTGTGAGACATACAGGAAAAAGCGTGCTAAGAGTCACCAGGGATAGGGAGAAGTGGGGGGGGCAATATCGCCTACGTCCTGAAGGGACAAGGCACATAGAAGAAGAAGTTTGAAGCAGAAGAACTTCTTGGTTTGGTAATGGCATCAGAATTATCAAGAAAATTGTCAGTTTGACAATGATTGTTGAAAAGTCTGACTTTAATTTTGAAAGGGCACATTGGTTTAGGGCAGGTTTGTGGGCTCTTTTGTGTGCCTACAAAGAAATGTATGATAGAAAAATGATTGAGGCCAATTGTTGTATTTCAAGTCTTCTATGTCAGCTACGGCAGACAATGAACTTTGACATGTGACACTGATGCAAACGGGCATAAATGGTTTTTGGGTGTCTGGGAATGCTCAGAAATGTTTTAATGTAAATTAAATGTAATTGCTATTTTGCTTTGGGCAATTTCAGATCACAAAGGAAACAAGTGACATAAATGGAAATTTAGAAATGTGCAGAGATATGTGTTCAATAGGAGTGGGTGACAGGCGTTCACCAAAAATCTCATACAGTGAAACGTGTAAAGGAGACGGTTCTTCAGTAAAAATTGAAGAATACCTTCCAAAAATAAAAGAGTGGAATACCTGTTTACAATAAAAGGGGTTTCAGTAAAAGTTTGGAGATACTTGTTTTTTAAAAGAGAGTGTTAGTGTACTCTTGTTTTCAGCAAAAGTGGAGACATGTCTCTTGGGAGTGATGGATGAATTGTGAAAATAACCCTGACATCTCATTTGAACAGATATATTTACCAAAGTGACACAAAAATATCTTGAAATAATAAAAACTAAATTTATTCAATAAAATCACCATTACCTTTGAGCATGGCCTTCAAATGACTTTGGAATCTCCTACAACTCTGCTGGATAGTCTCCTTGTTTAAGTTGGTGAATGTGGCCATAATTCTTGCTTTCAGTTCATCTTTGGTGTTACAAGGAGTTTTGTTGGTCTCTCACTCAACTGTGCCTCATATATAATAATCAAGGGGGTTGCAGTCTGGGGTGTTAGTTGGCAGGTGTAAGGAGTGATGTGTTTGAAGAAATTGTCTGACAGCCATGACTGGGTTCACCTGCTTGTGTGGCATAGAGTGGAGTCCTATTGCAAGACATAGAGTATACCAGAAGCCACCCTCTTGATGCAGAGCAGCACCACCTCCTCAAGGCACTTGATGTGGGCCTCAGTGTTGTATCTGAGGCCCTCACCAACAAATTTGGGAGTTCTTTTCTTATAAGAATGACCAGAGTGAGGTTTACTCCTTATTATACTCCTTCAACTCTTTCCAAATCCTCTCTACTGTCCTCGGATTAACACCCAGACACTCTGAAATGTTCATATTGGAGCATCTGGTGTGAATGCCAAGCTGTACAGCATGGTGTTTCAAAATTTCTGGCAGAGTGAATTACATCATGGAGCTCTTTTTCTGGGAAATTTTCGTTTTAGTTCCCGAAGGCTTTTCCCCCTTCAAATTTATCCAAAATAGCATTATTTCTGTGCAAATGTATCAGCTGAACTCAAATCAACAATTAGTTATTGAAGAAACCTACCTTTTTTGATCTGAACATCCATAAAAAAAACGTACGACATCTTGCACTTTTTGTCTCCCGTAACTCCTCACGAAGTCATGTAATTAACTGCGGAATGACCTTCTGTGTAGGCAACAAATTTCAGCCGATTTACTTCCTTTACTGAAACTTCCACCTATTTACTTCCTGTAATGAAAGTAATACGCGTAGAAATACAATCGCGTATTATTTTCAGTAAAGGAAGTAAATAGGCCGAAAATAGACCGAAATTTGTTGTCCTACACAGAAAGTCATTCAGCAGTTAATTGCATGACTGCATTAGAGTTACGGGAGAGAAAATGTAGTTCGATCTTTTCTGGACGTTCGGATCAATAAAGGTAAATTTCTTCAATAACTAATTGTTGATTTGAGTTCAGCATATACATTTGTGCAGAAATAATGTGATTTTGGATAAATTTGAAGGGGGGGAAAAGCCTTCGGGACCTAAAACGAAAATTAACCCTTTTTCTCACAGACAGTGCTCATCTGATCCTACTATACTATCCAATCGACAATTCAAAAACAACATGCAGACACAAAATTAAAAATTCACAAAGATTAACAAAATGGTTATAAACAACCAACAATTTGAAATAATTTGTTTGAACTTTATTTTTGATTGATACTCGTATTTAAGTAGATATTCCGTTTATAATCAAACAGTACCCACGTCTATTGAACAGGTGAAGAGGCTCACCCCTTGTTCCTTGTTTAGGATGTGGTTTCCGGCTTTCTCTTTTCCAGTCTTTTCACTGTTCTCTTTTTTTTTAAATTGGAGTAGATAGACTAAACTATCGCCCGGTTCACACTCCACCCACGTCTATTGAACAGGTGAAGAGGCTCACCCCTTGTTCCTTGTTTAGGATGTGGTTTCCGGCTTTCTCTTTTCCAATCTTTTCACTCCTACGTAGCCCCCTGCACTTCAGTGGCGTTACCGCCTTACTCGGGGTGATATGATTATAAAAAAAAAAAAAAAAAGTATCATATATTTCTACCGGCCTGATTATTTATGATAAATCTTTGTTAATAACACAATCTTGGAATTCATCGTAATAAGCATCTCTGCTCTGAAATGTATCGTAATGTCAACAAATGTAAACATGTTATGAAAATTAATGAAGATTGACAAAACTTGGTTATAAACAACCGACAATTTGAAATTATTTGTTTGAACATTATTTTTGATCGATACTTGTATTTAAGTAGATATTTTGTTTATAATCAAACAGTACATATATATTTATTTCTACCAGCCTGATTATTTATGATAAATTTTGTTACAAAAATGTGTGTCATTCGGCAGGATTCGAACCTGTGACCCTTATCAACATAGGGGAAGCCACCAATTGATCTGGCGTGTCTTAGATCTCTTGACCACAAATGACCATCAGTCTAAACAAAGTCAAATCAAGCCTATATAACACAATTTTCAATACATTTCAATGCAGACATGGTTATTTACATAGAATCTAAGAGCTCCATGATGCATAAATAAATGTTCAAACAAATAATTTCAAAATTAAAAATATAAAATTGGTGACAATTTACTCATCGCACTCTGTATATTCAATAAAAATGAAGAAATACCTGTATTTAATAAAATTGTTTAGGAAAACTAAATCCAATAAAAATTGGGGATTACCTTTAATCAATAAAATGAGTAGGATAACTTGATTGAGTAAAAATGAGGATTTTACCTTTATTCAATAAAATGAGTAGGATAACTTGATTGAGTAAAAATGAGGATTTTACCTTTATTCAATAAAATGAGTAGGATAACTTGATTGAGTAAAAATGAGGATTTTACCTTTATTCAATAAAATGAGTAGGATAACTTGATTGAGTAAAAATGAGGATTTTACCTTTAATCAATAAAATGAGTAATGCAGAAGTATGTGAACTTGTGTTTTATAGATTATGCAAAGGTGTTTGACAAAGTATGCAAAAAAAAGATGCCAATAAGTATGCCAATTAGAGATGCTCAGCAACCTTGCCATATTTTCGAAAGTGTGATGGTGAAACACACCTATTCCTCAGATAATGAACTCTCCCTCCTATATTAATAAGAGTTAACAGGAAGTTAACTCGAGAAGTTCTTGGAAGTTCTAGAGAGTTCTTTAGAGTTCTGTTGGAGTTCAGTAGAACTACTAGTTAGTTCCAGTTTGGATGTAGTTGGACTAAGGCAGTTGATATTAGTCGGCAGTTAGCTGAATACTAAGAAGTCAGCTTACAGTGGAAGATTACCAAGTTCCTAACATTTTCGGTGCGTTAAGTCGATTAGCAACCGACATTGCACGATTATAACCTTCAGTGCGAAAACTACTCCACAACAGAAAGACATGAGAATAATCAAGAATCTATACTGGCAGCAAACTGCCTGCATGCAGACTAGAAATGAATTCAGTAGATATACAAAAATAGAAAGGGGCATGAGACAAGGATGGGTCTTCTTACCAGATTTATTCATCCTATACAACAAGGCAATTCTGAGAGAACTGGAAGTCCTGTTTGGATTCTTCATTGGCGACCACAATTTTAACAGTATAAAATATACAGATGACACAATGTTGATAGCAGACATGTAAAGGAATCTAAAAAACTTTCTACAGAATGTAACAAAGGAAAGTGAGAAAGGACTAAACATAAACTACAAGAAAACTGAATGCATGGTCATCAGCAAAATGTCAGTCAGTCAGTTAAGTGCCATACGTGAAACACGCTTTGGGTGATCATGTCTCGAAAGAGACATGACTGACTGGGCAGAAGATTATCCCGCAGTAGGTTGCCATTACTTTCTGTGGTAGACTGGTTGCCAGCCAAGGCTATAGAACCCAATCTGTCGTATTATTTTACTCATAGCTAGAGGAAGAAGAGATGCATTATATTATTAGTGGGGGATCAGTTTATTACTTCATAATAATATAAAACTGATCCCCAACTTTATGACCACTAGAAGCCTTTATCATGATTCCAACTATTATATTCAGTCAGTCAGTTAAGTGCCATACGTGATACACACTTTGGGCAATGATGTTTCAAAAGAGACATGACTGACTGGGCAGAAGATTATCTCACAGTAGGTTGCCATTACTTTCTGTGGTAGACTGGTTGCCAGCCAAGGCTATAGAACCCAATCTGTCGTGTTATTTTACTCATAGCTAGAGGAAGAAGAGATGCATTATATTATTAGTGGGGGATCAGTTTATTACTTCATAATAATATAAAACCGATCCCCCACTTTATGACCACTAGAAGCCTTTATCATGAATCCAACTATTATATTCAGTCAGTCAGTTAAGTGCCATACGTGATACACACTTTGGGCAATCATGTCTCGAAAGAGACATGACTGACTGGGCAGAAGATTATCCCGCAGTAGGTTGCCATTACTTTCTGCGGTAGACTGGTTGCCAACCAAGGATATGGAACCCAGTCTGTCCTGTTATTTGACTCATAGCAAGAGGAGAAAGAAATGTATTATATTATTATGTAGTAATAAGTGGGGGATCAGTTTATTACTTCATAACAATATTAAATTGATCCCCCACTTTATGCCCAGTAGAAGCCTTAATCATGTCTCCATTTTATTCAGTCAGTTAAGTGCCATACATGATACACGCTTTGGGCGATCATGTCTCGAAAGAGACATGACTGACTGGGCAGAAGATTATCCCGCAGTAGGTTGCCATTACTTTCTGCGGTAGACTGGTTGCCAACCAAGGATATGGAACCCAATCTGTCCTGTTATTTAACCCATAATTGGAAGGAAGAGACGGATTAATACCTTTCCCAAGAATATTTGCGCGTAAGTGAATGCAATGAATTCAACTGTAATTTGAACTCGGCTCCCCAATTTCTCGTCCCGAGCCGATATCCACTGCACCACAATGCACATCAGCAAAAAAAGAAACCCAAAATGCAAATTAATGGTCAGGATACTAAAATCAAGCAGATACAGAAATTTAAATATCTGGGAATTATTCTAACGGAGGACGGAAAGTGTGACACTGAGGTTCGAAGATGTATTGGGATGGTCAAAGATGTATTCCAAAAGTTAAGCAGAGTATTAAGAGACAGGATAATATTGTTGGAAACACAAAAAACAGTACTGAACTGTTACATGATATCTGTCCTCATCTATGACAGTGAATGCTGAAAAATCTCCTCAAAGATGAAAAAGAAACTCAAAGCAGCAGAAATGTGGTTCTACAGAAGGATGTTGGGCTGAACATGCAAGCAAAGACAAGGTTTTGGAAAAAAATAGAAACGAAAAGGAAACATATTTAAAATCAGGAAGACGCAGTTGAAATTTCTGAGACATGTAACGAGGAAGGAAGGCTTAGGAAATCTGATACTCAGATAACAGACGAAACACTTCTACAAAAGATAGGAAGATGTGGAGGGCCATGATCGCTTTCGTTTTGAAGGGACATGTCACAAAAAAGAAGAATAAAAATGAGGGGTGTATTTGTTTTTGATAAAATAGGTGGGATAACTTAGTTCAATAAAAAGGGGGATTCTGTATTCAGTAAAATGGATAGGATAACTTTGTTCAATAACAATGCCGGGCTAAATGTATTCACTCGAATAGGTTTGATAGCTTGGTTCAATAAAAATGGGAGGGATACCTGTATTTAATAAAATTGAGGAGATATCAGTATTAAATAAAAATGGGGGCTACCTGTATTCAATAATGGGTGGGGTAACTTGGTTTGATAAAAATAGGGAGATTCAATAAAATGGTGGGATATCTATATTCAGTTAAAGATGGTTATTAAATAAAAACATTAACGGGAGTTATTCTGTTTTTGCTCTGTTGCATTTACAAGACACACCTTCATGGTAAACGAGCAGAAATCTATGTTTTATAATCCACAAACACATAGACAAAGCAGAAGTGTCAAGAACTTAGATATCTATCTGAACGGATAAACAAGAAAGAAAAAGACTGAATAAAAAAGATAGAGAATAAGAGAACATAGTTTAAAGAGGAAGGAAGGAGAAAGTGAAGAAAAGACAGGAAGAATAGTTGAAAGAGAAATAAAGAAAAGATGTAGTGAATAAATGAGAAGAGATGTTTTAAAAAGAAAGTAAAGAAAGGAGAAAGAAAAGAGAGAAATGTAAGCAAAGATAGAAAAAAAAAAGGCCTGAAAGAAGAAGATAAAAATTAAAGAATGAGAGAGAGAAAAAAGAAGAGGCAAAATAAAAAAGAAGAAAAGTAGAATGAAGAAATAGAAAAAGAAATCAAAGAAGAGAAATTATGAAGAAGAAAGAAAAGGAATGTAGGAGATTGAGAATGAAGGTTTGACACAGAGAAAAAAAACAAGAATAGAATAAAAAAAATGGAGAAATATAGAAATCAAATTTTTGGAATGAGAAATCAAAAACAATAAAAATATGAGAAGACAGAGGTTGAAAGAGGGGATAACGTCATCTTGTCTTGCACGCATGTAATGCAATGCATGTTGCCATGCATTGTCTTGCACATGCATCATAATATTGAAAAGGCACCACAAAAATGCCAAAAATAAATGCAGCGTACAATAAAGAATTCAACTATTCTGATGCATGAACTTTTTTTTGTTTTCTATATGCGCCCAAGTGCACCTTCATTCCTTCTTGTCGCAAACCAAATAACTTTTTCCTTCCTTTACATATCTTTATAGTCAATAAATCCATAGTCTAACGTTAAAAAAATTTATTTTACACAACAAATATTCATTTACCAACATAATGTTCTTCCATGTCAATACACTTAATTCAATAATAGTGAATATTAATCACATAGCCACAGAGTTAGTATTACACACTAAATATTTCAGATCAAAATTCAGATAACTCCATGTCGGGCTACGGAATTATTGATCCACACTTTTATATATATATATATATATATATATATATATATATATATATATATATATATGTATAATTTCTTTTCTTTTGCTGTTTTTACTTGTTTTCCCTTTTCTTCTACAAACCCTACCCTGCTCCTAGACACGACACCATTTCTTTTGAATAGAAAGAAAGAAAGAAAGAAAGATTGTCTCCTGATGTCGCGCCCCACATCCCTGAATTCTTACCCCACCAATCTCTTGTCATCCTTATTACTACTGCATTCAACTGATGCCTCCTCCTACCACTCTTCCCTCCTCCAGACCCTATTTTGCTGCATTGCCGGAATAACAGAAAACCCCCAACGCCTGTACCCGAAAATTCAAAACCCTTTTCTCCCCTTGCTCGTTCACCTTTTTCAAAACCTCACACAAGTCCCTCTTCTTTTCTGTCTCTTCAAATTGTATTTCTTCCTTCCCACTCTTCACCAATATTAAACCCATTTTGTTCGTTTATTCGTTCGTTGATTCCTTCATTCGGTTCTTTCTTTCTATTTCTTTCTGAGAGAACTTTCTCTTTCTCGACCTCTTAGAGAGAGAAAGAGAGAAATAGAAAGAGAGAGAGAGGGGAGGGAAAGAGTAGACGTGCTGTTGTTTCCATGGCTGTAGCAGAAGGAATCTGAGCCTTACATTCCTTCCCGTGTTATACACAGCCCTTGAAAAAGAAACCCCAATCACGCATTCCCTCCCTAACCTACACACTCGCAGACATTCCATCACTCACCCACCCTCTCGATTACGTACCTCACCACATAGACTTTTGCTCACTCACTGAGTTTTCTGAGTCAGTCACTCAGAGATCTCTCCTTGATTTCAACTCGCAACTTACTCTTTCCCACAATTCTTCATTAGCTAAAGAACCGACCGAAAGAGAAAAAGAATGAGAGGAACGTGTACTGTTTTATTCTCTCTTCACTTCTTTAGTTTTCTATGATTGTTAAATTCGTGTCTTTCTAATTTCTTGTCTATCAAATTCATTCTTTCTTTTAGTTCTATTTTTTAAAATTAGATTTTCTCTGAATATTTCGATTTTTGCTTTCTTTTTAAACGAATTTCTATCTTTTTTTCTTTTCATTATTCCTTTCTCTTATTTTAATTTTGATTAAAGAAAGGGTTTCTTTAAACTTTAGACTATTTTCCTGTTTTATTCCAAACTTAATTCCTTTTTCTGATATCAAATGAATAAAGAAAATCATGCTAATATTAGTCTTTCTCTCTTTCTTTCTATTTCTATTCATTATCTATCTATCTATCTATCTATCTATCTATCTATCTATCTATCTATCTATGTCTGTTCATTATCTATCTATCTATCTATCTATCTATCTATCTATCTATCTATCTATGTCTGTTCTATATCTATCTATCTATCTATCTATCTATCTATCTATCTATCTATCTATGTCTGTTCTTATATCTATCTATCTATCTATCTATCTATCTATCTATCTATCTATCTATGTCTGTTCATTATCTATCTATCTATCTATCTATCTATCTATCTATCTATCTATCTATGTCTGTTAATTATCTATCTATCTATCTATCTATCTATCTATCTATCTATGTCTGTTAATTATCTATCTATCTATCTATCTATCTATCTATCTATGTCTGTTCATTATCTATCTATCTATCTATCTATCTATCTATCTATCTATCTATCTATCTATCTATCTCAGTCTGTTCATTATCTATCTATCTATCTATCTATCTATCTTGTTTTTTTTAGAAAAAATTTAAAACAATCATGAATATTATTCTTTGGAAGTAATTAATTATTAATTATTTTTTTGGTCTGTTTTTTATACACTAACTTCTTTTTCTTGTTTTTCATCTTTCTTTTCTTTGTATTTTGTATTTATTACTATTCATAATGATGATGATGATGATGATGTGCCATTCATTTATTGTTTTTCTGGAAAATCACATTTAAATGACGTTTTATGATAATTTTAATTTCTAAAGATTTTAACCAACTTCAAAAGAACTGTTATTTATTATACTGGATGCGATGAGTAAATTGTCACCATTTTATATTTTTAATTTTGCACATGCCCATTGTTTTTGATTTTTGTCAACTGCACAGTATAGTAGGTTCAGTTGGGCACCATCTGTGAGAAAAAGAGCCCTATGACACAATTCACTTCACTAGAAATTTGGAAACTGTACTGTTTGGTATTCACATTGGAAACTCTAATATGAACACTTCAGAGTGTTTGGATGTCAATCTAAAGAGAGTGCAATGGATTCAGAAAGAGTTAGATGAGTGTAATGGTGATTATGAAGGTACAGCAGCACAGAAAATTCATTCTGAATGTTTTAATAAGAAAAGAACTCAATAAACCGCTATTTTGTGTGGCTCTTTGGCCTTGTGTTGGGTGAACAGTATAAAACCTATTAATTTTTTCCACTTCTCGGTTAAATAGCAGGGAGGATTGGGCTCTCTAGCCTTGGTTGGTAACCACTCGATAATAGCTTGGGCCACTAATAAGTATGTATGTGTTGGCTGGAAAAAATACACAATAGCTGAAATTTTTTTCATGTGAGTTTTCTGGATGTGCGTTGTGGTGCAGTGGATATTGACTCAGAACAACAAATTGGGGAGCCGAGTGCAAATTTTAGTTGAATTCATGGCATTCACTTACACGCAAATACCCTTGGGAAAGATAGAAAGAGGGAGAAGGAAAACAACATGTGACATACTTGATGGGCTTAAGCAAATCGATGGCAGAGTAGGATTTGGGAGAAATAACAAGACAAAATATATTAAGGGCAACAAGGGGCAGGAAGATGTAGAGGGTCATGATCTCCTTATAGACAATATAGTAGTAAGCATACTACTAGATTGGCTATTAGATCTCATTGTTTTACTGTTGAAATAGCTAAATTCATGCAATCAAGGTACCAAGAGAGACATAACGGTCATGTCACGTTGAATACACCGGTTCCCGCTCGATCACCGAAGTTAAGCAACGTTGAGCCTGGTCAGTACTTACGTGGGTGACCACTTGGGAATACCAGGTGCTGTTAGCGTTCACGGATGTGCGTTGTGGTGCGGTGGATGTCGGCTTGGAGGGGGAAATCGGTGAGCCGAGTTCCAATTTCAGTTGAGGACACTGCACTCACTTGCGCACTGGTACCCTTGGGAAAGGTATTAATCCGTCCGTTCCCTCCAGTTATGGGTTAAATAACAGGGTAGGACTTGGGACCCTGCCCTTAAACAAATCCCAATGAGACTTGCTCCGTCAGGGAGGAAGCCCGCTCAACCCGACTAGGGTGAATGCGGCATAAAAAAAAAAAAAAAAAAAATCAAGGTACCAAGAGAGACCTCATTAAAATAATTACCATAAAAATATTTATAGAGACGGTAGAGGGAAGCCATGTGTAGCAGAAAAGATGGAAGTCACTAGCACAAACACTAGAAACATCTTTGTCACAAATTCTGGTTTGGTACCAACATGAAATCAGGGTGCCGAATTCAAATTCCAGTTGAATTCATTGCATTCACTTACACACAAATACCCTTGGGAAAGGTATTAATCTCTCTCTTCTCTCCAGTTATGGGTTAATTACAAGGAAAGAATGGGTTCTATAGCCTTGGCTGGCAACCAGTCTACTGCAGAAAGCAATGGCAACCTACTGCGGAATAATCTTCTGCCCAGTCAGTCATGTCTCTTTTGAAACATGATTGCCCAAGCATGTATCCCGTATGACGCTTAACTGACTGACTCCATGCCGAGATTTAAGCTGAATGCACAGGAAATAATCATTTTATTGACTCAACAAGAACTAACCTTTTTATACATTCTCACTGAGTCAGAGAATTTGCTGCAAGCCCCGATCTGACTTACTGATGCATGTGCCTCATCATTCCAGCACTGGTGCTCGGAGAGTCTGCAGTGTGAACAGTTTGCTAGCACCTATACACTACACTACTCTGGCTCTCTTGGATCTACAAGGTAATTCGCCGCACCATGTCATGGTGGTAGGGAAGGGACTGAAGTTGAGATATCAGGCAAGGACTAATAACATAACAGACCCATCTTTAAATTTTGTCTGGGTATCAAACCAGATATGACAGCAGTATAACATGCACAGATGAATGGTTGATTTATAAAGGTACATGATAGATTCTGATGAGAAATATTGTCTGGCACAGCAAACAGGAGCAGTGCTAGCGATTGATTCAATATAGTTTTATTATTTCATGTCAGTAGAAAACATTGGACCAAGAAAGGGTAATGAGTTGTGTTGTGTTGTGGCTCATACCATGTGACATCCAGTTGCCCAGATGTATAAAAGACAATGTGTGTTTAGCATGGGGAGTTGTCATTATCATGGACTTCGGGAAGTAACATCTACTGCAAAAGACTGTAAATATTGTATATATCTCTTAGTTGTACCACTCTGGTAATAAAGTAGTTTATCTACATTTCACTGTATATCTCTTCATTCCATGATACAACAAGTTGCTTTCCTGGGGTTAGACAGTCTCACTTAAACATGAGAACGAGGGGAATGGCAGTTATAGACACTGCTCTGAAACAAGCAGACATCTATTACAGATATATATATATATATATATATATATATACACACAGAGTGCTATGAATATTATTTTCATCTAAATTGTGCAAAAATGAAAATAGCACAGACATCTCATTTTAACAGATATATTTAACAAAATTACACAAAAATATCTTGAAATACTAAAGAGTAAATTTGTCTATATTTCTGAGATGAGGTAATATTTATAATATTTACATTATTCGAATTATTGTCCTCATCTTTGTTGCCATTTGTATGATGTTTCGGCTGTTATACGCTCTGACCTTCTTCAGGTGCTAGGAATTTCGAACCGATCCCAAATGGCAACAAAGATGAGGACAATAGTCTGAATAATGTAAATAGTGTAAAGAGTAAATTTATCCAATAAAAATCATCATTAGATTTAACCATGACCTCCAGACAACTTCGGAATCTTTTGTAACTCTTTTTAACTGTTTTCTTGTTTAAGTAGTTGAATACTGCCAAAATCATTGCCTTCGGTTTGTCTTTGGTGTTACATGGAATTTTGTTGGTCTCTCACTCAACTGCACCTAACACATAACAGTCAAAAGAGTTGCAGTCTGGGGATTTAAGTGGCTAGATGTAATGGGTGAAGTGGCCGCAGAAATTGTCTGACAACTTTGAATGAGTTCTCCTGCTTGAGTGGGATGATGTGGAGTCCTGTTGCCAGACATAGCGTCTTCTAGCAGCCACCCTTTTCACCCAAGACAATACTACCTTCTCAAGGTATTTGATGTAGATCTCCATATTGATTCTGAGGCCCTTTATAACAGATTGGGTAGTTCTTTTCTTAAAAGAACAATCAGGGTTAGTTTTTCCAAGCTGGTATACATTCATAATCACCATTAGACTCATCAAACTCTTTCATAATCAGATTGACACCAAAATTATCTCTGAAATGCTTGCATTGGAGCTTCTGCCACAAATGCCAAGCAGTACAGCATATTGTTTCCACATTTCTGGCAGAGTGAATTGTGTCATTCTCTTTTTCTCACAGACAGTGCCCAACTGACCCTACTATACTGTGCAGTCCACAATATGAAAAACAATGCATGAAATTAAGAGTATAAAATAGCAACAATTTACATGTTGCACACTGTAATAGATCTATAGATTAAATAGAAATAGATCAAAGCAGAGTGGAATATTTATTTTTAAGATACTGAAACTGAGTTGCTTTAAATAAGAGAAGTAAATAAAATCATTTTAATTCACAGCCATATATGCATGAAAGTTTGACAGGCATAAAGCAGTTAATAAATATTGCTTTGTTTCATGTGTTGTCTCTAAATTTTTTGACTTTATTGCTCAGCCCTAAGGATTGCCCTGAGTGGGAGAGAAATGTATGTCGCTGTCCTGTGGCCTTGACCAAGACAGAACTCCCTACACCCCTCCAGTATTCCTTGTGCATTTGGAACCCTGGTGCAGTTTGCAGCGAAATTCATAATCTTGTCAAATAGCTGAATACTTGATGCTTTGCCAAGGCTACCAAGGGCGTTTTTATTGTGACACCAACACTAGATGGGTTGCCTCCACACCCCATCCTGTTATTTAACCCATAACTGGAGGGAAGTGACGGATTAATACCTTTCCCAAGGAGACCAGTGCTTAAGTGAATGCTGTGTACTCAACTGGAATTCAAACTCAGCTCACCGATTTCTCTTTCCAAGCCAACATCCACTGCACCACAATGCACATCCGTCGCTGAACGCTTACAGCACCTGGTATTCCCAAGTGGTCACCCATCTAGGTACTGACCAGGCTCACGTTGCTTAACCTCAGTGATCAAACGAGAAACGGTGCATTCAACGTGATATGCCATAAGAAGAAATGTACATTCTAAGTTAAAAACCACTTACCCTTGGGATAATTTATCAAAAGTATAATTACCCATGAAAATTTTATTTGCGAATTATTCATTTGCTATATATGCTGTTCAAAATGTCCTCCTCCTCCTTTTTCAAAACACTTTACTGTACCTGCATGATTCCTTATCACATCAGAGAGTTTCTTCTTTCATTTTCCTGCATTCATATTTAATTCTTGGTTCCTCAATATTTTTTGATTGTGTCTGATAAACAACTGATTTCAAATGGCCCCCCACAGAAAAAAAATCCAAGAGTATGAAGTCTGGTGACTTTGGTAGCCAATCAACAGAACTTATCAAAACAAATTAGACATTTAAAACATGGTTAATTAGTTAATCCCTACGATTACTGTGACTTATGCCTCGCCCAGTTTGCAATGTTTTATTTCAAACTCAGTCAAACTGTGTGTTTGTCAATAAATTAAATAGCAGGAACTTATGTAAACCACTAACATGCAACACAGACCTTTTCTTGTTTAATCTGCTGTGTTCCTTCAGAATGTGGTCAATCGTGACTCTCCACAATTTCCTGCATTTAGTAGGGTTTGATATTTTGCTATATTTTCTCATCCTGTTCTGCCAACCATTTACACAAGCTCATTAGGCAAGCTTTCTTATGTCTCACTTGCCTTCAATAAGACCCAGTGAGTATCAAATCTTTTAGAATATTTCAATTGACAATTTGTTTATTATCTTTACTGTCACCGCAGTTTACATCAATGTTCATTGTCACGTCAGATTTCTGTATATGATTGCATGAGTCCATTTTTTTAAAAATGATGTTCACCCTGCACAAGGAACAGCAGCCACTTGGGGAACAGAGTTACAGAATTAGGTGTAAAATTTATGGAGATACGTGGGAAGATACGTTTAATCCAAAATTTGAACAGGTTAAGAATGTAGTGATCAAGAAAGCATCCCTTTGGGAGTTGGTTTCACAAAGCTGCAGTTCATGGAAAAAAAGCTGCCAAAGTGGAACATACATATAACCACTTGAATATGAAAGGAATGATGATGATTTTACGACAATGTGTGTGGTGATGGTGGGTTTTAGCTGTGAAGTTTCAATGGTGGATATAAAGAATGTTTTTTTCTGAACATTTTTCCATAGAAACAATGAAAAAGCAGTGAGAAGCTTTCAGTGAGAAAGGAAGTGTAGGGTGGGGGAAATAATTTGTCATCTACAAGGACACAGAGATGATTTTGGACTATATCAAGATGGGAAAGCAAAGACTGATCAGCTCCCGTCACATACGACAGCTGTACTTCATTTTCGGACTGAGCCACTCATATATGAAAACTGTACTCCATTATCGGCCTGATTCTATGAGAGCTGTACTATATTTTCAACCTGATCCCGCCACAAAGGACAGCTATACTCCATTTCCACTCACATATGACAACTATACTTGATTATCAGCCTGATCCTATCACATATGACAGCTGTATTCCATTTTAAGCTTGATCCCGTCATATATCACAACTACACACCATTTTGGGCCTGATTCTGTCAAATATGACAGCTGTACTTCAATTTGGGCCTGATCCCTTCACATATGACAGCTGTACTTTATTTTCGGCCTGATCTGGCTACTGTACCTCATTTACAGCCTGATCCGGTCACATATGACAGCTGTACTCCATTTAGGCCTGATTCAGCCTCATATAACAACTCTACTCCATTTTTTGCTTGATCCTGTGACATATGACAGCTGTACTGCATTTTCGGTCTGATCTGATCATATATGACAGCTGTATCCAGTTTTGGCCTGACCCCATTATATATGAAAACAGTTCTCCATTTTCAGGCTGATCCTGTCACATATGAGAGCTGTACTCTATTTTTGGCCTAATCCGGTCACATATAACTGCTGTACTTCATTTTCGGCCTGATTGTGTCACTTAAGATAACTTTACTCCATATTCCGACTGATCTGGTCACATATGACAGCTGTACTCTATTTTCTGTCTGATCATTTCATATATGACAACTTTACTCCTCTTTGGTCTGATCTGCTCACATATGATAACTGTACTTCATTTTCAGACTGATCCAGTCTCATATGGTAGCCGTACTGCATTTACGCACCTGATCCACAACTGTACTCTATTTTTTGCTCGAGCTTGTGACATATGACAGCTGTATAGCATTTTTGGCTTGAGCCAGTCACATATGATAGCTGTATTTCTGCTTTGGCCGAATCCCATAACATATAACAGTTGTATTCTATTTTCAGCCTGATCCGCTCACATATCACAACTTTACTCTATTTTCGGCCCGATCCCTTCTCATATGAAAACTGTACGCTGTTTTCGGCCTGATCCTGTGACATATGACAGCTGTACTCCATTTTAGGCCTAATCCGGTCACATATGACAGCTGTATTCCAATTTTGGCCAGATCCTGTCATATATGAGAGCTGTACTTTATTAAATGCACCGAAGCCGGTCACATGTGAAAACTGTACAACATTTTAGGCCTGATCTTGTCACATATGACAGCTGTACTCTATTTTCGTCTTGATCCCATCAGATTTGAAAACTGTAATGCATTTTCGTCCTGATCCTCTCACATATGACAACTGAAATTCAATTTTGACCTGATCCCATCACATATGACAGCTGTGCTCTACTTTTGGGCTGATCCACTCAATATGACAACTGTATTAAATTTTCGGCATGATCCCATCACATATGACAACTGTACACCATTTTCGGCCTGATCCCGCTACATATGAGACCTGTACTTCATTTTTGGCCTGATCCTATCACATATCCCATCTGTACACCATTTTATGCCTGATCCCGTTACATATGAGACCTGTACTTCATTTTTGGCCTGATCCTATCACATATCCCATCTGTACACCATTTTATGCCTGATCCCGTTACATATGAGACCTGTACTTCATTTTTGGCCTGATCCTATCACATATCCCATCTGTACACCATTTTATGCCTGATCCCGTTACATATGAGACCTGTACTTCATTTTTGGCCTGATCCTATCACATATCCCATCTGTACACCATTTTATGCCTGATCCCGTTACATATGAGACCTGTACTTCATTTTTGGCCTGATCCTATCACATATCCCATCTGTACACCATTTTATGCCTGATCCCGTTACATATGAGACCTGTACTTCATTTTTGGCCTGATCCTATCACATATCCCATCTGTACACCATTTTATGCCTGATCCCGTCACATATGACAACTATACTCCACTTTTGGCCTGATCTGGTCAAATATGACAGCTGTACTCCTTTTTTGGTCTGATAATGTCATTTATGACAACTGCACTCTATTTTTGGCCTGATCCCGTCACATATGACAGCTGTGCTTCATTTTGAGCCTCATTCGGCTTTGCTTCATTTCTGTCACATATGGCAGCTGTACTCTATTTTCGGTCTGATCCCGTCAAATATGACAGTTGTACCCCACTTTTGGCATGATCCTGTTACATATGGCAGCTGTATTCCATTTTTGGTTTGATCCAGTCACATATGACAGCTGAGCTCATTTTTGGCCTGATCCGGTTACATATGACAACTGAACTTTATTATTGGTTTGGTCATGTCATATATGATAGCTGTACTCAATTTTTGACATGATTCCATCACATATGACAGCTTTGCTCACTTTTCTGCCTGATCCAGTCCCATATGACAACTGTACACCATTTTTGGCAAGATTCTGTCAAATATGACAACTATACTCCACTTTTGGCCTGATCCAGTCACATATGACAAATGTATACCATTTTCGGCCTGATATCATCACTTATGACAGCTGTCCTCCTATTTTGGTCTGATCATGTCATTTAGAACAACTGTACTCTATTTTCGGCCTGATTCAGTCAAATATGATAGCTGTACTCCATTTTCGGGCTGATCCACTCAAATATGACAACTGTACTCTATTTTCAGCCTGATCCTGTCATATATGACAGCCGTCCTCCATCATCGGCCAGATCCCATCACATATGATAGCTGTTCTCCATTTTTAGCCTGATCTGTTCACATATGGCTCTTGTACACTGTTTTTATAATAGGGATGTGTGTTGTGATGCAGTGGATAGCTCCAAACGAGAAATCGGGGAGCCAAAGATAATCTTCTGCCCAGTCAGTCATGTCTCTTTTGAGACATGATCACCCAAGCATGTATCACGTATGGCACTTAACTGACTGACACTATTTTGGGCCTGATCTGGCTTTTTAAAAGGTAGAAGATAGCAGGACAAGTGAGGTACTGACAGAAGCAGTACAGGGAAGCAACCATTTTACTAGAATCTTTAGAATTTATGTGTGAATTTCACTTGATGCTTGGTTTGAAATTAAATCCTAATATTTGCTCAAGGTGTGCATGTATGCAAGCATAAAACAAATGCAAAAAGGTCTCATAATTATTTTCATTGTGGTGCAGTGGATATCGGCTTGGAACCAAAAATCAGAGAGCCGAGTTCGAATTCCAGTTGTATTCCTTGCATTCACTTATGCACAAATACCCTTGAGAAAGGTATTAGTCTGTCTTTTTCCTCCAACTATGGGTTAAATAACAGGACAGATTGGGTTCTATAGCCTTGGTTGGCAACCAGTCTACCGCAGAAAGTAATGGCAACCTACTGCAGAAAAATCTTCTGTCCAGTCAGTCATGCTTCTTTTGAGATATTATTGCATGCGTGTGTATCACATATGGAACTTTACTGAATTATGTTTGGATGGCAGCAATGAATTGTCTTTTTGAGTTCATTTTTCATGAAATTTAGCTTGCATTAATATTTTATGGAAACAAAGAAATCAATTCAAAGTCTCTTTATTGTATCTAAACTTATTTATAAATGGAACTTTGTCTCTGTGTGTGTGTATGCATAAGTGTGTGTGTGTGTCTCCATTACCTAAGACTCCGAAATGGCTGAATTGATTTTCTTGAAAATTTACACCGTTCTACTATAAGCATCTGTGAGTATTCTTAGCTAGGTTTTGTGTCAAAGTACCCCTGACAAATATTGATAATCAAGAAAATTGTGTTATAGAAGGAGTGGTATGATTTTAATCAAATTTGATACACTCATAGACAAAGACATAAGAAACGATATTCATAAGTTTCAAGGTTGCAGTTCTTACAATAGTGCAGAAAATCAAGAATATATATATATATAAAAGGCAAGATGTTTGTGTGTGTCTTTGTTTATCTGCCTGTATGTCTGTATTTTTTCAGCCCTTTTATTTTAGTTTTTGCTTCGGATTTGGCTCTAAGTAGGTATAATTATAGTTCTTAGTCTCAGCCATGATACCATTTACTCAGAGGACATATTTAGCCTTCAAAATTCAGTTTACAATGAAAAAAACTTATTTGATATTGATACCAGGAAATCAAAATTTGACTTAGATCCATTCATTTTTCTTTCAGTCTATGGATTCGCTTTAACTGGAAACAACTATTGCTTTTTAGTCTTTTGTACCAGTGTCCAAAGTGTCTGAGCTCCAGGGCTGTGGATTAGTTTTAAAGATTTCATTACAGCCAAGCGACGCCGGGCTATACTGCTAGTCTTATTATAGATTAAGCCTGTTGAGAAAAAGAGAGAGTGAGAAAGTGGGGGAGAGAGATGAATAAATAAAGTAAATGAAAAATTAAAATCATGTGTCAGTCACCTTTGTTAGAAATTAATATCCTGTAGTTATTAATCTGCATTTTTAACACTTACCTGTGAAAAGGAAAAAAGAAAAATCAAACATCCGAAAAGCAAATATATTAATGGAGCGCATAAAAAATATTGAGAAAAATGAGAAAAAAATCGGAAAGCTCAGAGGTGTAATCAATATTTGTTTCATAAACAAAACACGTAGTGTTTGTTAAACAGGTATCGATGACTTGACGGGATATGTTTACGTCTTTATATTCTTTCTCTGTTTAGAAAGAAATTCAGATATCATAATGTTATGTCGTCAAGTATAAATGAATAACTCAACAACAGAATCAGAATATAAGTTGTATTCCGTGGAAAGACGGTTAGTATGTACAGAAGTGATTAGTAATATTTACAATAGGAAAGATACAAGAGTCCAATCCGTCGTAAGACGTGTGTATACGTGATTACTTCCGGTACGCCACCGGAAGTGTGACTAACTCTTCACTGACTCACACTGACTCTTCAATAACTCATTAGAGACTCTCAAGTGACTCTCTATGACTCATTATTTAGTCGTCCCTCCCAGTAAGGGCAACATATGACACATGGTCAGTTTATATCTGGAATTTCCGGGCTATATGGCCCGGCCAAAAAATGTCTGTCTATTTTTGCCCAGTTGTGCTTCTACCCTTCGGCGGAACCACGACTGGGTAATTGCTCTCTGCTTGGAAGCAGAGAGCGCCCTCTACCCAAAGGCAGAGAGCTGACAGTGTCGTAGAGTCGTCAGTTTAGTGACTCTCTACGACTCCCCCGTAGAGAATCCACCATTGCTATATATAGCAATGGGAACAGTCCATTTGTCGTCAAATAGGAGCGGCGCCCTAACACATAATTAGGCAGCTAGTTATAATAATTACTCATTGGAACCATGAAAATTACTTGGGTACAGACAACTAAAGTCATCGTATGCCTCTGCTATTTTCTCACCCTTTACCTGTATCTTCTCATTTTCTTCCTTATTCCTTTAAATACAACTAAGATTATCCATTATCTCTTACGTTTGCTCTCCTCCCACCTTTTACCTGTATCTTCCTATTCTCTCCTTTATCCCTTCCAATACAGCTCAGATAATCTATGAGCTCATACCTCGATGTTTTTCTCATCATTTGCTTTTATCTTCTCATTTTCTCCCTTATCCTTTTCAATATCACATATCATTCATTAGCTTATACCTCTGCTTTTCTCTCAGCCTTTGCTTGTACCATTTCATTCCCTCCCTTATTTTTTTTATTTTTTAATCATTTCACCCCAAGCAAAGTGATCCCACCACTGATGCGCAGGGGGCTACATAAGAGAAAAATATTAGATAGGAGGAGAGTAAAGAGAAAGACGAACCAGTTACAGTGGGTGTCAGAGAAGGGAGCAAGAGGAGGATGGAAATACAGGTGTGATGACAGTTGCAAAGGTAGAGAGAAAAGAAAAGATATACGGGGTGATGTAGAAAGAACTGGAGTCAAGTGGTAAAGAGATGGGTATTGACATTGCATTTAAATTCCTGGAGGTCATAGCCGTCAGGAAAGCAAGAATATGGAAAAGAGTTCCACAGGCGGGAAGTGTGAAAAAAAAAGCTGCTGGAATAGAATTGTTGGCTACATTTGGTTGATCTAACTGTGTCCCTTCAAATATTATCTCAACCATCCATTAATCCTTACCTCTGTACTTCTCTCAACCTTTGCCTGTATCTTCTCATTCCCTTCCTTATCCCTTTTCCTTTTCATTGTCTACCAATGTTTTCATTCATAGATTGTATAAGCATGGACTATCTTCATACGTGAAAAACAAATAAGGGATACCAAAATATTTTCTATGGCAGCCTCTCTCTTATTTTTCTTTTTCTCTATTTCTCTATCTTTTTCTATGTGCTTGTCCCTTCAGGACGTAGGCGATCATGGCCTTCCAGGTTTCCCTATCCCTGGTGGCTCTGAGCACGCCTTCTTCTGTTACACCATGCAACCCTCGTTCCGTCATCCACCTGATTAGGTCCTTCAAATATGTTATCCATTGCTTTCCCCTGTCTCTTTTCCCCTCTATCTGGCCTGTTAGTATCAGATTCTCCAAGCCCTCCTTTCTCATTGCATGTCCCAGGAACTTCAGCTGTCGCTTTCTGATGCTCAGTATTAATCTCCTTTTTGTTTCCATCATTTCCAACTCCCCATCATTGCTCACATGTTCGATCCATGATATTCGCAGCATCCTTCTGTAGAACCACATTTCAGTTGCTTCAATTTTTTCCATACCATCAAATATGGTATTGCCCAGCATTCACTGCCATATTGAAGGATGGACAGCATGTAGCAATCCAGGACTCTCTTCCTAGTTTTTAGTGAAATTGTTCTGTTTCTTAATACCTTACTCAACTTCTGGAATACTTCCCTCACCATGCCAATTCGCCTTCGGATCTCTGTGTCGCACTTTCCGTCTTCTGTTATAACGCTTACCAGGTTTTTAAATTTTTGTACCTGCTTGATTCTGGTATCCCCAACCCGTATTTTGCATTTTGGGCTGCCCTTTTTACTGATGACCATGCATTCGGTTTTCGTGCAGTTTATTTCTAGTCCTTTATTGTTACTTTCTTCTGCTACCTCATTGCAATTTTTATACCTTTCCATTCTTTGCTCATTGTATCTTGATATCTAGCAAATAATCCTCTCTGTTTCTTTGTCATCTCTGTATATGTCTATTTTGTATTTATTTTTTCCTTTCACCTGGTTTTCTTTTCATTTTTTCTAGTTTTCTTACCTCCTAAATTTCCTCTTTCACATACACTTTTTCCCTTTTCCTCCACTCACTTGACATCCATCCAGAAAGCCTGTCTCCCTATGTCTTTCTTTCATCTCCATCTATTCACCCTTCTCTATAAATGTTAGTCTATCTTTTCCTGGCTTATAGCCTATCACGTTGAATACACTGGTTCTCGCGTGATCACCAAAGTTAAGTAACGTTCAGCCTGGTCAGTACTTAGATGGGTGACCGCTTAGGAATACCAGGTGCTGTAAGCATATAGTGACGGATGTACGTTATGGTGCAGTGGATATCAGTGAGCCGAGTTCAAATTCCAGTTGAATACCCAGCATTCAGTTAAGTACTGGTACCCTTGGGAAAGGTATTAATCCGTCTCTTCCCTCCAGTTATGGGTTAAATAACAAGAATAGGACTTGGGGACCCTGGCCTTAAAAACAAATCCCAATGAATCTCGATACTCAGAAAAGAAAAATGTATTACTAGACACAAAACTTATATAAAAAAAACAACAATAAATTTTTGAAAGAAAAACGTATTACCGAAAATAAATAAATAAAGTTTAGTTGGCAATAAATGACCCGCCGAGGTTGATTTGCCGTAAAGACGAAAACGACCAACCAACAATTATCTTTTCCTTTCACCTGGTTTTCTTTTCATTTTCATCCAACTTTCTCACCTCCTTCAGTTTCTATTCAACACCGTTCTTTTCTTTCCTCACTTCTTCTTCATCACTTTACCCAATTCCTCCCCATTGAATATCATTACATTAATTTCTCAGTCAGAAAATGATTCTTGCTCAGAACGTTAGAAAAAACATTTTTCATACACGCAAGCAAAAAGAATACAGTCGTATGTGAACTTATACCCAACCTGCTAATGTCTGATACGTCAGAGGACCCCACAATGGCTTAATGGAAATTTTAATTTTCTTTTGCTTCAGTGGGCATAAGCTGATGTTAACTGATGCATCACGAATTTGACATATGAACTCAAAAGCCAAAACAAACTGATTGTGCTAACAACCATATATAATACAGTTCATATCTCCTTGTTTTGTGTACCATTTACTGGGGTGATCATGGCTCTCTACGACTTCCTTCCCTTTGTTACTCTAAGTATACTTTGAATCATTAAGTGGGTTATTTCCTGTTTCCCCGGCATCTTGTCTCCAATATGTGCTATGTGCATTAAATTCTCCAAGCCCTCTTTTCCTTTAATCCTTTCACATGAAGAAAGGCAATAATGTCCCTAAGATGTAAGAGGTTTTAGTGGAAGAGAATGAGAAGCCTTTAGTGAGAAGAAAAGACAATGTAAGAACAGTTTTCAGGATGACAGAAGATGGTAATTGATGTTGCATTTAATTTTTTGAAATTGTACTTATCAGTGAAGAAAGAAACTGGAAAAGAGTTCCACAGGTTAGAAATGCAAGTAAAGAAAGATATTAGAATATAATCTATGATTACACTTAGATATTTCAACATTAAAATGACGAGACCTAATAGCTAATATAGTCAGTCAAGTGCCATACGTGATAAATGATTTGGGTGATCATGTCTCGAAAGAGACATGATTTATTTGCCAGAAGATTATCCCGCAGTAGGTTGCCATTGCTTTCTGTAGTAGTCTGGTTGCCAACCAAGGCTATAGAACCCAATCCGTCCTGTTATTTAACCCATAACTGGAGGGAGGAGACAGATTAATACCTTTCCCAAGGGTATTTGCACGTAAGTGAATGTAAGGAATTCAACTGGAATTCGAACTCAGCTTCCCCAATTTCTCATTCCGAGCCGACATCCACTGCACCATAACATGCATCTGCCTTCACTAGTAATCACTTCAAACACCATAATGTTGACTGGATATGTCATCTAACTTTTGAATACTCTGTATTCTCCTCAGATTCACACACAAATACTCTGAAATGTTTGTACAAAAGCTTTTAGCTTGAATGCCAAGCAGTACAGCATACCATTTTCAAATTTCTGGCAGAGTGAATTGTGCCATTTTGCTCTTTTTCTCATAGAGGTACCCAACTAACCCTACTATATTGTGCAGTCGACAAAATCAAAAACAATGTGCAGGCACGAAATTAAAAATGACAATTTAACCATTGCACACTATGTTATGTGCTACTTTTCTCTGTTCCTCTTTCCATCAATTTGTCCTGTGAGTGTCAGTTTTTTTAAGCCCTCCTTCCTCATTACATGCTCCAGAAATGTCAACTCTCTCTTCCTGATGTCAAGCATAATTACCTCCACCTTTTGGTGGAGGTATTGTATTCGTTTATGTTTGTCTGTTTGTCTCAAGACCTACTGGATGGATTTGAATTAAACTTGTAGGGATGATTGGCCTCATGGCTGTCATGAGCTGATTAGATTTGGGGTTTGATCCAGTACAGGATAGTTCCTGGGCTATTTTTCAGTTTCTTTTACTAACATGTTTTTGTACATTTCACATGCCAAATACTGAATTGCCTCTCCTAAATTGCTTCAAGTCATTACATTTTTTGGACACACTGTTTTTCCAGAAAAAAATATTACTTATGATATAAATTTAATATTCATTATTCGAAAAGGGTCTACGGCTATATTGTGTTGAATACTCCAGTTCTTGTCTGATCACTGAAATTAAGCAACATTGAGCCTGATCAGTGCTTAGATGGGTGACCATTTGGGAATACCAGGTGCTGTAAACGTAAGGACTAAGAATGGTCCACCGGTCCTCCAGGTTTAGGGTTGGGCGCAAAGCTAACAACCCTGCCCCATAAAAAACAAGTTTGTTATAGAAACAGTAACAAAAGTTGCTGCCCTACACACCATTGGGTATAACGGATGATCAATCGATCAATCGATTCTAAAAGGAAAACAATTTATTAAATACACAAAAGATGAGTCAAAACACAACTTTGGGATATTCAAAATTAAAACGAAAATAATTAGCTAGAACCATTAAAATTAATAAAATATTTTTTTTGTAAAGACAAAATGACTTTCAATGGCTTTTTGGATTTCAAAAAGTCATTAAAAATAGCAGTAAATCAATGAGTCATTAGCTATAATGCAAGATCTGCTAGATGGATTTAGATGAAATTTTCAGGGATGATTGGCACAGACTAATTAAATTTTGGGTTCATATTTTTTTTTTATAATCGTGTTGCCCCAAGCAAGGCATTTTACTGCCACTGTTGTGCAGGGGGTTACATAGGAGGAAAGTTATGAGAAAGAGTGACAGGTTATAGGGGGTGTCAGAAAGTGGGTAAGAAAAGGATGACTGTGGCCATAAAGTGATGGATCAGTTTATATATTGATCGTAATGTAGAATTGATCCCCCAATTTACATCCACATTATAATAGTATCAAAATTTTTTTTTATAATCATATCACCCCAAGCACGCCATTTTACTGCCACTGTTGTGCAGAGGGTTACATAGGAGGAAAGTTATGAGAAGGAGTGAGAGGTTGCAGGGGGTGTCAGGAAGAGAGTAGGAGAAGGAAGAGAATACTGATGAGAGTGGGGTGGACAAAGAAAAAAGCATGAGAGAGAGGATGTAAGTTAGTGAGACAGGAGATGACTATTGACTTTACATTTAAACTCCTGGAGATTGTAGCTGTCGGGAAAGCAAGCATGCGGAAGGGAATTCCACAGGCGGGAAGTGCGAAAAAAGAAGCTGCTGGAGTAGAATTTGTGTTTACAATTTATTAGTTTCACAGTAAAAGGGTGGGACCTAGTTGCTAATCTTGTGGCTTGAGGAAATTCATATATAGGGGGTACCAGTAAGCTAAGTTCATCGGAGCAGAAGCTGTGAAAGTATTTGTAGAAAAGACACAGGGAAGCCACACTGCATTGGTGAGAAAGTGACTGTATCCTAGCTGCCAAGTCAGGATTGATCACATTATGGGATAAAGTTTCTGGGTTATTTTTCTGTTTTTTTTTTACTACTATTTTTTTAAATATTTTATGGTTCGTTATAAACGTGCATTTAATTTTTAGTTGTCATTATTGCCTCGGTGGAGGTTTGTGGTCTTTGTTCTTGTTTTCTTTTTAATTTCCATTCTCTTCATGAAGAATGTTCAATTCATGATATCTTCAGCATACTTCTGTAGAACCACATTTCTCTTACTGCAAGTCTCTTCCTTGTCTTTAAGGAGATTGTTCAGCATTAACACATCACTCAATAACTAATAAAACAACAACTTTTAGGCAAAATTTAACTTTATTCATCAACATAGTTTTCGTTCTAGGGTGATACACTGATTCCAATGCTTCTTTAACAATTCAATGCTTTTTTGTAGAATGGTTTGTCTTAGGCCTCAAAACACACCTCAGCTTTTGCTATCACTTCTTCATTGAAGCCAAATCTCTTTCTCTGGAGGCAATTCGAAGTGCAATTCACAAAGTTTTGCCATTGTTGTGATTGACTTGTGACATGGTGTGTTGTCTTGTTGAAAGGTTACTTTTTTCTTCTTTATTTGTGGCCGTTTTTTTTGGTAATTTCTTCTTTCAAATGCACCAATAATGTTATATAGTATTCGTTTTTGATGTTTCTTCCTTTCTTAAGGTAATTGATGAACAAAATACCATGCACATCCCAGAATAATGAGGCCAAAACCCTGCCTGCTGATGTTTGCATCTTTGGTCGCTTTGGACAGCCTTCACCTGTTGATTTCCACTCAGCTGACTGCCAATTTTTGTTTTTGTTTTTAATCATATCACCCCAAGCAAGGCGTTAAAACCACTGGTGTGCAGGGGGCTACATAAGAGTGAATAGATTGGAAAAGAGAAAGCCGGAAACCACATCCTAAACAGGGAACAAGGGATGAGCCTCTTCACCTGTTCAATAAACGTGGGTGGAGTGTGAACCAGGCGATAGTTTAGTCTGTCTACTCCAATTGAAAAAAAAATAAGAAAAGAAAAGTGAAACGATTGAAAAAGAGAAAGCCGGAAACCACATCCTAAACAGGGAACAAGGGATGAGCCTCTTCACCTGTTCAATATTGACTCTAGAATGAAGTGGCGGATCCATTTTCATCTATTGTCACATATTTACGTAAAAACTTATTCTTGTTGCATTGAAACAGTTGCAAACAATGCTCTAAATCATCAAGGTGTTGTAGTTTTCGGTCAACTGTGAGGAAATGTGGCACCCACTTCAAATACAGCTTTCCACAGCTTTCTCTTTGATAATTGTTTATGCATAATGGTGAATACACTGCCTTTTGATATGTTCAATTTCCCTACTATCTCACACAACTTCAATTCATGATCGACTAAAATGAGTTTGTGAATTTTTTTGTGTTTTTTGGGACAACTGATGATTTTGGGCAACCTGATCATTCAGCATCATTTGTGTCTGTATGACCACATTTAAAATCAGTATACCAACACTTAACCGTTGTTTCTGATAGTCAGTCAGTCAGTTAAGTGTCATACGTGATACACGCTTGGGTGATCATGTCTTGAAAGGGATATGACTGACTGGGCAGAATATTATTCCGCAGTAGGTTGCCATTGCTTTCTGCGGTAGACTGGTTGCCGACCAAGGCTATAGAACCCAATCTGTCCTGTTATTTAACCCATAACTGGAAGGAAGAGATGGATTAATACCTTTCCCAAGGGTATTTGCGTGTAAGTGAATGCAATGAATTCAGCTGGAATTTGAACTCGGCTTGCCGATTTGCCATTCCGAGTCGATATCCAATGCACCACAACGCACATTGTTTCTGATAGTGCAAAGCCCAAATAACACTTATCTGTGCTTGAACAGTATTTTTTCCTATCAGAAGGCAATGCTTATTCAACACACGAAATTCAGATTTTTCCATTGCTTTGAAAATTTGCAACAGTAGCTTCACTTGAATAAGTGTAATTTGTAAACTAATAATTTAATTGGGCCAAAATTTTGTCCCATGCCATTTAAAAGTTAGTACTTCATAAATATTATATGGATTTTTATTACTGGTGCCATCTATATGTCAGGTTCAGGACTTATTGAGTGATATGTTAGTACCTATAAAAGTATCTATACACTGAAAGTAATATTAACAACAATGGCTGTACTTATATTTTTATGCTTTTAAAAATTTTTACTAAATATTTTATCAGTTATTATATTCCTTTACATTCAAGCTAGGAAACTTATCTTGGTGGTTATACAAATATTTGAGTCTTTGTACTCCCAACCTTCTTCAGGTATCAGTTGTAGTCAGTGACCTTCTTGGAGTTTTGAACCTGAACCCTTTATTCAAACCACAGAGGTGAAATGTTCCCATTCTACTTTCAATACTTAAAAGATAACACATATCATTTATAAATCATCAGTGTTTTTTCCTTCTTGTGATATTTGTCTGCTTCTTCTTCTGAACGAGATTATGTATGAATTTTCTGCCCCACCCAACACCCAACTGCCAGGGAACCAGATGCATTTTAACTAATACTTTAATCCAAATCAAGTGCCTCTATTATAATGCAGACTGCACTAAATACGAGAATGAATCTAATTTGAGATAATAGTCTAATCAGATCAAAAATAGAATATTGCTACCATATCTCAGTTGGAGTTATTCAACTTAATTTTCCAGCCTTGAGAGATTTTAAAAGCATTTACATGGCCATGTTCTTCTTATTACCATCCCTCCCAGTATAGCATAGGCCATCAATAACCCCCTGCCATTGCATTCTGTTCTGGGTGCGATGACAAGGGCTCATTGCACCAAGATTAAAAGCTTCAATAACTTTTCTTATTACAGATTATCCTATACAAACCCCTTTAACCTCTGGGTGAAGCTGGTTTTAAATTCAGAGTTTTTCCTTTTCCTAGACTGGTTGCTATGCAAGGCTATAGAACCCAGTCTGTTCTGCTATTTACCCACAGCTGGGGGGGGGAGAAGAGATACATTCATATCTTTCCCAAGAATATTAGCACGTAAGTGAATGTAATGAACTTAACTGGAATTTGAACTTGGCACTCCAGTTTCTCAATCTGAGTTTCTATCCATTACTCCAACATGCCTCCATGTAGCAATGCATGGTTTTTAACCTTACAGCTTCTTTCCCACAGATGAAACATCCCAGGCTATCACTATATATTCACTATTTCCATGGCAAATGTTCAGATGTGATACATTCCATAGCTCCACCAGTTCAGACACTACACTCTTTATTAATCATCTCACCCCAAGCAAAGCAGTAATGCTAAGACACAAGAGGGTTACTGTGAGTGAAAGAGAATGAGAAGATTCTAGTGAGGAGGAAGGACAATAAAAGAACAGCATTTGAAAAGACAGATGCTGATTAAAGTTGGATTTATATTTTTGAAGATCGTAGGTGTCAGGGAAGCAAGAAACTGAAAAAGAGTTACACAAGCAAGAAAGTTAAAATGATTAGAACAGAACTTAAGGTTACATCTAACTAATTCAACAGTAAAACAATGAGACCAAATTACCAATCTAGTAGCATATTTAAATTCATGAGGTCAAGGTACCAAGGAAGAAAGCTCATTAGAACGATGATCATGAAAAAATTTATAGAAAAGACAGAGGGAAGCCATGCTTGATGATGGAAAAGTGACTGAAGCCATGATGCAGCTAGAACTCAGTATGTCATCTAATCCTCACTTGCTTTGTATGTCTTTAATAACAAGAAAGTCAGACAGCTTTTTCCCAAAAGCCATACATATTATGACAAACTTTGACCTTTCAATCCATTAATGTCCATCATCCCATATTTGGGACAGTAGGTTATAAGTAGAAAGCTGGAATTAATACAAGATATTACAGTTGACACTATTATTTTTATTTTACTAATTGTTCCTCAATACAAGGCCGATGAGCCACTCAAAATAGAGGCTACTGATTGAGGTTGCTGTATGTAAGAAGAGGAGGTAAAAAGTACAGTTTAAAAGGATATGTAGGAAAGATAATGCTTAATCCTAAAAGATGTGAAACCAATAAATTGTAAGCACACATCTACTTCATCAGCTTCTTTTCTCGCACTTCCTGCCTGTGGAATTCCCTTCCATTTATTTGCTTTCCCGACAGCTACAATCTTCAAGAATTCGAATGTAAAGTCAATAGTCATCTTCTATCTTACTAACCTGCATCCTCTCTCTCAAACTCCTTTCTCCATCCACTCCACTCTCGTCAGTATTCTCATCCTTCTCTTACCCACTTCCTGACATTCCCTGTAACCTGTCACTCTTTCTCATAACTTTCCTCCTATGTAACCCCTTGCAAAACAGTGGCAGTAAAATGCCTTGCTTGGGATGATATGATTATAAAAAAAAAAGAAAGTCATCTCCTATCTCACTAACCTGCATCCTCTCAAACTCCTTTCTCTGTCCACTTCACTCTCATCAGTATTCTGATCCTTCTATTACCCACTTCCTGACACTCTCTATAAACTGTCAATCTTTCTCAACTTTCCTCTTATGTAACCCCCTGCAAAACAGTGGCAGTAAAATGCCTTGCTTGTGGCGATATGATTAGACAAAAAAATATTAAGATTGTGAAGACCAGGGTAAGCATCTTGCATTTTTGATCTATGAAGCAGCAGTTGTTGGGGAGAATTTGTCCAGATTGAACTAACAGAATGCAAAAGAGATGGGGATGTTTCATTCCAGTGTTCATGGCAGGGTTAGGGTCTTAGTTGTCAAGCTAGTGGAACTAAGGAATGAAGCTCATCTATGAAAATAGTGCTAGCGTAGTGAGCGGTTTGTGATGTTTTACCTGTAGGATTAGTGGAGTTGTAGAGTGGAAAATAATGAAATAATTTATTATCTGCAAGGCTGGGAAGATGTCACTAAACTTTACCAAAGCTGAAAAGTGGCGATTTGGCAGCTCCAGCCCAAATATGGCAGCAGTACCCTATTTTTTGCCTGATCTCACTCGTAAAAGTTAAAGCATAACATAAAATAATACAAGAGTTCTTTTGGTTGACTGAACTTGTTCTTTTTACATCTATTTTTAATCACATTTTTTATTTAGTTGTATTAACTCTGACATTCATGAATCTATCATGCTAACCATTATGGTCCTGCATCAAGGTCAAAAGGTCATTAGAGAGGCATTCTATGTCATAGAATAGTTGATCAGTGTAGAATGTTGCTGGGTGACCAACTAGTGTTACTCCATGGCTAGGTGTCCAGAACAGTAGATCACTCATGAGTTCTTATTTTTGCTTGCCATCAGTGTCCTGCAAAGTGCATTCTTTGTTCATGTAAGATTGTAAAAATATCAGTGATGGATTGTGAATAAGTTAAGTTCACACCTATTGAATTTAATAAAGTGTCTTTCTGCAGGTGAGAAGAGAAAAGTCAGTAGGACACAAATTAAAAAAATAAAAGGGAGATAAATCTCTTTATGTATTACTACCCTTAGAAAAGATGAGATTTCATCTTTTTTCTCCCAGGATCTCTGGTAGCAGACAGTTTAAGAGAATTTTTTATTTAGTTGAGTTATCCTAGATATTCATGAGTCTGTTATGCTAACCCATCACAGTTCTTTATCAAGGTTAAAATATCGCTAGAAAAGCATTCTGTGTCACATCTGGTCAATGATTGCTGGATGACCAACTCATCTTGCTCCATGGCTAGGTGTCCAGAACAGTAGATCACTCAAGAGTTCTTGGTTAGCTTACCAGCAATGTCCTATAAATTGCATTTGCATAAGATTGTAGAAATAAGAAAAATGGCTCTATAGGGCTGTGATTTAGTTTGATATTGTCTCCAGGAGATGTTTACAAATGCCAAAGTACTTCTACTGAAGGAAAATCTTCTGCCTAGTCAGTCTTGGATTTAAATTTTCGGCTTTGGGTTTGCAATCTCTTATTTTCCTCTGCTCATATTGGTATGAAATAAACTTATTACCTGCATTCATATGAGAACAAACAAGTTTTTTTTAGTTGGTTCTTTTCGATTTATAAAAAATTACGACCCAACACAATTCCTTCTGCCCAATTGGCAACAATTAATCTGCACAATTAATAATACAACTAATAATAATTTCTTCCTTTTCGTTGCCGGCAATAACAGTGTCATATTTCTTGCATGCAAAATGTAGTGTCACAGAGACATGATCACTCAAGCATGTATCACTTAACTGGCTGATGTACAAAGAAGTATATAATCAGCAGATGACTATCAAACGCAGTGCATTTTTGGTTATCGTTGTATACTTGAGAAGGGTTACTGTTGTGGACCCAGAATAGGTCCAGAGGAAAACTCAAACTCGGGAATTAGTGAAACATATATATGAAATGGAAAACAAATACAAGAGTGTCAGTCTGACTGCCAAGTATTAGACTGGGGTGACTCAACCCAACTCAACTCCACCCCGAGAGGCATAGTCTCCCAGTATTTATAATAATAGAAAGAGTTCATTATAGTCCAAAAAAGGTAGGTCCCATAATAGATAGATAGATAGGGTTGTGGACCCAGAATAGGTCTGAAAGAAAACTTGAACTCAGGAATTAGTGAAACATATATATTAAATGGAAAACAAATACAAGAGTGTCAGTCTGACTGCCAAGTATTAGACCGGGGTGACTCAACCGAACTCAACTCTACCCTGAGAGGCATATTCTCCCGGTATTCATAATAATAATAGGAAGAGTTCATTATAGTCCAAAGAAGGTAGGTCCCATAACAGTTACAATATATAAAGTTTCTACTCGAGGGGAAAGAACAACCAACACAATAGTAGATGGATAGAAAAAAAAGTTATTGCAATAGAGAGTACAATAAGTGGATAGACAGAGATTAGTAATGTCTTACTAATTCCTGAAGCAAGATGTCGGTGAATGTAGTGCTCACCTTATATTGTTCTCTGTATTAGTAAGTCTGCATAGGGAAAAGGAGGTGGAGGATATTTTATTACAACAGTTGTAGGAAAAGATGGAGGGTAACAAGTAGTTCAGATCTTCATCAATGAATTGAGAATATTGGTTAGAGAAATTTCTATCCTGCTGTAGGGACTTCACACAGTCAGTTTAGTGTCATACTTAATATGTGCTTGGGCAATCATGTCTCATTTAGTCAATGACTGACTAGGCAGAAGGTTTTCCTGTAATAGATTACCATTTTTTTCCATGGTAGACAGGTTGCCAACACAGGCTATATAATCCAATCTGTCTAGCTATTTAACCTATAGCTGGAGGGAGAAAAGATGGATTTTACTGTAGTAGATGGCCATATTTTTCTGTGGTAGACTGGTTGCTAACTCAGGCACAGAACCCAATCTGTTCTGCTATTTAACCTTGGGCAATCATGTCTCTTTCAGTCAATGACTGACTAGGCAGAAGGTTTTCCTGGAGCAGGTTGCTATTTTTTTCTGTGGTAGACAGTTTGCCAACGCAGGCTATAGAACCCAATCTGTCTTGCTATTTAATCTATAGCTGGAGGGAGAAGAGATGGATTTTACTGTAGTAGATGGACATATTTTTCTGTGGTAGACTGGTTGCTAACACAGGCATAGAACCCAATCTGTTCTGCTATTTAATCTATTACTAGAGAGAGAAGAGATGGATTAATACCCTTCCTAAGATTATTTGCATGTAGGTGAATGCAATGAATCCAGCAGGAAATTGAACTTGGCTCTCTGATTTCTCATTCTGAGATTATATCCGTTACGCCAGAGCACACATGCTAGTTACTTAGACATAGAATAGCGCTTTTCTTCATGAACGATGAAGCTTCTTGTTTTAATAGGTGTACATAAGTATCGAGAGTCTTCCGAAAATCTTTTCAGAACAATTAGATTTAATCCTGATATGCTTCTGCAGATGCATAATGGCAATGTAATGCAATTTGGCTGTGCAATTGAATTTACTATTGATCTGCCTCTGTACATGTAATATCAAGCAATGTGGTTATAACCTGTTTTCAAAACAAATAAAATAATGGCAAATTCTAGGCACTAAACATTTTTAACATTGGTGGCACCATCTCAAAAACTTCTTCTATGTGCCCTATCCTTTCAGAATGTAGGCGATCATGGCTTTCCACATCTCCCTGTCCCTGGTGGCTCTTAATATGCTTTCTCCTGTTACTCCACGCAACCCCTGTTCCGTCATCCACCTGCTCAGGCCCTTCAAATATGCTATCTGCTGCCTTCCTCTCTCTCTTTTTCCTTCTATCTGGTCTGTCAGTATCAGGATCTCCAAGACCTTCTTCCTCATTGCATGTCCCAGGAACTTCAGTTGTCTCTTCCTGATGCTCACTATAAGTTTTCTTTTCAATGCCATTCTTTCCAAAACCTCATCATTGCTCACATGTTTGGTCCATGATATCTGCAGCATCCTTCTGTAAAACCACATTTCCGCTGCTTCAGGTTTTTTCCTCTTCGATGATATTGTCCAGCATTCACTGCCGTATTGAAGAACTGACGTCACATAGAAATCTAGTACTCTCTTCTTTGTTTCTAGGGAAATTTTCCTGTGTGTTAGTACTTTACTTAGCTTCTGGAATGCGTCCTTCACCATGCCAATTCGTCTTTGGATCTCTGGGTTGCCCTTTCCATCTCCTGTTAGAACACTTCCTAGGTATTTAAATTTTTGTACTTGCTTGATTCTAGTATCCCTTACTTATATTTGGCATTTTGGGTTGTTCTATTTTTTTCTTGATTTTAGAATTTTGAAATTGTTTTTCTTTCATAATTGTTCATCAATGTGTTAATTCTGTTGATTCATTTTTCTTAGTTAAAGATTTTCTCATTCATATACGGCACTGCGCAAAAGTATTAGGACAAGAACTATTTTATCTTTTATGAGGCATCAAAATAAAATTTGAAATCACCCCTGTCCTAACACTTTTGAAAACTACTGGTAATGTGCAAAGGTATTAGGACAGGGATGATTTTTCTAAAAACCTCACTGAAATTCAAATACAGGGTGAAAAGCCAAGTAAATTGCTAATAAATATTGATTATTTAAAACTAGGTGTAAAAGAAATATATTAAAAAGAAGTCATATGTAATTTTTCCTATTTTTCTATTAAACAAGTTATTTTGAAACCACTCATTATTCTATTATCCTTGAATATGACTGACTTTTTTCTTATTCACCGCTCTCGAATTGATAAATCTAATATTACTTCGCAAGACACACTTTGGGAACAAATACAAGCGGTTTGGCAGGAGATACGATTAGATATATTGAAGAAGCTTGTGATGTCAATGCCTGACAGAATGAAGGCTGTGATCAAAGCAAAAGGCTTTTATACTAAATATTAAATTTATTTTGTAACAAGTATTTTTTTCTTGTTGAAGCATTTGTTGAGTAAATCAAATAAAATTACTTTAATTAAATTGTTTATTTTCTGTCAGTATGCCTCATAAAAGATAGAATAGTTCTTGTCCTAATACTTATGCACAGTACTGTATGTAAATTAAAAAATAAAATCCACCATCACCGACAATTTTATTTTCTGTTGACATAAAACTCCACTAGGCAACGGCAATAGTTACCAAAAATAACAAACGCAGTTCGCAAATTTGCAATGCGGTTCTATGATGTCATACCACGTGATAGCACGTATTATTGTATTACCGTCTTAATAACCTCTCTGAAGATGGCTCATATGTGCCGAAAGCTTAGAACCAAATTAATAAAAAATTATCCAAATATTGGAGAATTTTTGTCTTTATTTTCAACTGAAATTAAAGCCAAAATACGACATTTAGAATGGCTCATGATTAAACATAATAGACATTCATTGTCTCTTATATTTAGCAGTATATGTTTAGAAAATTATTTGCTGCCTCAATATATATATATAACTAGCACTGCTCATTGATAAAGACAAATAAATAATAATTTTCTTTTACAGCATTCCAAATATCCCTGATTCTCTGCAGACAGGTTTCTCATCTTAATTCTTCCTCCTTTCTCTGCTATGTCTTTGTAATTGTTTACAGACATATCAACCTGTATGCGTTATTTAATGTTAAAATCTTTATCAGTTCTGTTCGTTAGGCTGTTCTGCCATTGATTTATATTTAGCAATGGCCACTAACTCTACATCTTGTGAGTATCCAATTTTCCAAGACCTCTTTTCTCACTAGAGATTTCAACTGTCCCTTTCTGATATTAAGTACAAGTGTACATTTTGTTGTCATTTTCTCTAAAACTTCATCATTGCTCACCTGGTCAGTTAGTGGTATTCTCAGCATCCTTCTGTAGAACCACATTCCTGCTGATTCATGTCTTTTTCATCAGTGAAGAGATTGTTCAGCACTTACTGCATTATAGGAAAACTGATATTGTAAAACTATTTGGTACTCATTTCTTTCTTTCCAACAAAATTTGTTTTTTAATATCTTGCTTAGTTTTTGAAAAGCATTTTTCACTATCCCATGTACCTTTGGAGTTCAGTGTAGCACTTTCCATGCTCTGTTAAAACACTTTCCAGATATTTAAATTTGGTTGAAATAATTCCTTCAAAGTAAACTAAATGCAATCATCATGCTATTTTCAAGTGCCCATACGACAATTAATCATGTTGCTAAGTGATATTAAGAATATTGTTAGCTTGAACTCTCATATGACTCAAGCTCATTACAAATCTGCAAGAATATATATATATATATGTATACATAGTTTTTTCATGCTTTGACACGTGCATGACTATGACATTACAGCATATAAAAAAAATTCAATTTTGGATAATTTTCACATTCTAATGAATGCTAACAATTTGTCAACCATTAGAATTTTTTTTAATCATTTCACCCCATGCAAGGCAGTAACGCCACTGATGCACAGGGGCTACATAAGAAAAAAAGATTAGATAGGAGGAGAGTAAAGAGAAAGACAAACCAGTTACAGGGGTTGTCAGAGAAAGGAGCAGGAGACGGATGGGAATATAGGTGTGAAGACAGTTGCAAAGGTAGAGAGAAAGGAAAAGATATACAGGGTGATGTAGAAAGAACTAGAGTCAAGTGGTTAAGAGATGGGTATTGACATTACATTTAAGTTTCTGGAGGTTGCTACAGGAAAGCAAGAATATGGATAAGAGTTCCACAGGTGAGAAGTGTGAGAAAAGAGGCTGTTGGAGCAGAATTTGAAGCAGAAAAAAATGTACAGTAATTTTTAGCAACAGTTTTGCAGTTATTTTTTGTTACCTTAACTCACACCCCTGAAGATGATCTCAGAAAAAGGTTAAAAGTACTTGGGTACCTTGAGAAATCAATGATAATAACATCTGTCTACATTACAGCTCATTTCTGACATCTTTCAATTGTAATACGCGAACGATTATCCGTGAGTATGAATGGATTTTATTAAAAATAAGCAGACATAGTGTTTGCAATTTATCTAATCTGACATATTTAAAAGAAAATTTGCTGCCTAAATATACAAATTTGAAAGTATATATATATATAGTCATCCACAGACAGATCTGTTTCGCTATATCACAGCTCATCAGTACCGTTAGACAGTCGATTGCCTTTTACCCAGGATTGAAATCCGACTGAACTGGTGTCAGTCGGCGATTCTACCTATGAGCTATGGGCACTAGGTAGAAGGAGGCAGACTTTTTAGCATGTATATTATCATTATACACGCCCAATATATATATATATATATATATATATATAATATACATACATACATACATACATATATATATATATATATATATATATGTATATATATATACATATATATATATTGTCATGGTTTAAATATATGAATTTGAAATTAAACACAAAGTTAAAAGCTTTGCTTAAAAGTAATGATGTCAACTTTCTTTAGCTCTTAAAAACAAACAGTGTCCTTGATAATGATCAGAAAATTAACTGAAAAGTTAAAAGCACATCTTTTTTTTTTTTTTTTTTATAAGCGTTTCACCCCGAGCAAGGCATGTCACTGCCACTACTGTGCAGGGGGCTACGTAGAGTGGAGAAAGGATGATTAAATATAGGAAATAACAGAGGGTGGGTGATAGGCGGGTGAGGATACCGAGAATGAGGGTTGGGTAGATGAGAGTGTTGTGAGAATAGTTGGGAGTTAGTGTGATAGGAGGTGTCTATTGACCCTACATTTAAACACCTGGAGATTGTAACTGTCGGGAAAGCAGACTTGTGGAAGGGAGTTCCACAGGCGGGAAGCGTGAGAAAAGAAGCTGTTGGAGTAGAATTTACGGTTACATCTTATTTGTTTAACTGTAAAAGGGTGGGACCTAGTTGCTAATCTAGTATATCGTGTAAATTCGTGCTTAGGCGGCACCAGTGATCTAAGCTCATCGGAGCAGAAGCCATGAAAGTACTTGTAGAAGAGGCACAGGGAAGCTACATCATGCCGGTATGAGAGCGGCTGCAGCAGGTCTGCCAAGTCAGTATCAACCACGTTACAGATCCTCCTTTGTATTTTGTCAAGAAGCCCAAGGAGAGCAGCAGGGGCACCCGACCAGATATGGCAGCAATATTCAATACATGGGCAGATGGTAGATTTGTATATGTGCAGAATAGTTTCAGGTGGGAAAAATTTCCGGGCCCTGCACAGGGAGCCCACTTTCATAGCAGCAGATTTGGCAATGGATTCAATATAGTCATTCCATTTGAGGTCTGCCGAGAGTGTAAGGCCAAGGAGGCGTAGTATTTTACTCTCTGGGAGGCTATTGTTTTAGTTACCATATATACTGACAGGTAAATCGCACCAGTAGATAGGTTGCACCATTAGTGTGGGATTATCAAAGTGGGTATTTGTAACTGACTCACAGATAGGTCGCACTATAAACTGTGGATTTACTTGGCCCTCTTTTAACGTAAATATAACTAATATTTGTTAAATATTTTCAGATATTTACAGTTATTTCAAAACTTTGCATATATTAAAGCATAAAAACAATGTTTCTTCATTCAGATATTGTGATTAAACTTCATTGGGACTGAAACCCCAAAATTCTTTTTTACCATCATCACTGTCAAATATTCTTTGCGTTTGTTTATTTTATTTTATTTCTCCCTTATGCTCACAGCAGGGTACTCATCTAGATCTACTGATACACTACAGTCTACTTCAAATTCTCAAAGTACAACTCAGTTACTTTGCTACGAAATCTTGGAATATGAGACTACATGGAGCATAAAACATCATGTATGAAAATATATCCAAAAATGTATGAAAATATATTGAAATATATTCACATCATGTATCAAAATATATCCAAAAATGTATGAAAATATATCCAAATACACATGCGCAATACATGATATAAGACAAGGTCATAATTCCAGCTACAGTGCCAAATGTATGAGGACTGGAAACAGGAATATTATGCAATTTTACTGTAATAAATATATATATATATATATTTCTAACAGCATCAGAGTACAAAGCTGTGAGTCGGTAGGATTGTTTCATATTTGATTAGTCGAGGATAGACTCATTGGAATAATAAGAATAAAAACTTATAATGAATTTACGTAGCAAATACTTACACAACGTCCACCCTCATCACTCTTATAGATATAGATAACAATGCAGAATGTCTCTATTGGATTAGGGTCGAAGGGGGAGTGGCAACATATATAGATATAGATAATATAAAGTGGGGTGATCGATTCTATATTATAATCAATACATAAACTGATCCCTGACTTTGTGGGGTGATAATATATATTTTTCTACCCCTAATTTTGGCTTTCTGAAAAATTTCAAGGTGTCGTTAGTGTTCTAAAATTTTAATCTACATCTGAGCTCAACTCCCGTCGATCTAGATTGCAAAATGCAGATGCTAAGTCGAATCTATCAAACAAACAAATACTTACACAACATCCACCCTCATTACTTTTATAGATATAGATAATTATGAACCAGTTATTGGTCAGAGTCAAATTAGAATAGTAAACAATTGTATCAAAAAGTGCTAAATACATATTTAAAATAAAAATTCTTTTAAATATTCTAATTTGGAAGATCAGCTGATTATATTACCTTGGTTTTAACCTTTCAGTATCTTCAAGTGTTTTATATTAACTGATCATCCAAAACCTTTCCAAACATATAACAGCAATTTCCAGAATGCATGATGTTTGAAAAAAGGGAGGAGCTGGTCAAGACTAGCAAAATAATATTGTAAACACTTTCATCCAGGTTTGTATGAGCCCAAAATATATTTTCTAAGGTGTCTACATCTAGACATTACTTCAGATCTTTCATTTAGCAATTTTCTCATTCTGGAAATGATACTATGGCTAACTTCTCTTTTTGGCACAGTTAGCAGTCATCACCACAGGCGTTTACTTAATTTAACTTTATTTCTAGTAAATATCTTGTGTAATTATGAGTTATAAGAGAAGTGTTTAATAATGAATGAGAAAAATATTTTTGAACTTTACTTTTAAATTAAAAGGTGAGTTGAGCGAAATATTGTTTGTTTCCTCACTTTATTCTTCATTTGCTTATTTACTTGAGGTTTATATAGTAATTTCTTTTTATGATCATTTTCATTTAAAGTGTTTTCATAATGTTTTTTTCTTTCATCAAAAATAGTTTCATGGGAGGAATTTTTAGATAACCTGTGTTCAATTTTTTTTTCTTTTTTTTAAGGAATGTGTTTGATTATGTTAGAAGGATGAGTAGATCCAGTGTCCACAAACCTCAAATTTGTGTTGAGTTTCATATATGGGGCGTTTGCCAGTTTTCAGATTAAGTTCTACATCTAAATATTGGACAACTTTTTTATTCATTTCAACCTCTATGTCAAAATTGAAGGTCGACAAGAGTTTAGAAAGCATTTTTCATATCTTGTCATTTACTCTTCTGTTGTCTGGCACTGTTATCAACCCATCATCTCTGTATAATCCATAGTTGTCTATGTGGATTATTTTGTTGCCCTTATTTGGAATATACATGTAACAGAAACTTCCAGAATACGTAAGCAGAAGATTAAAATAAGGAAGGAGCTTGTCAAGTCTTGTGAAATAATATTGTAAACACTTTCATCCAGGTTTGTACAAGTCCAGAATCTATTTTCTAAGGTGTTCACATCTGGATATTACTTTGCACCTTTCATTTATCAGTCTTTCTCATTCTGGAAATGATACTATGAGTAATTTCTCTTCTTAGTGCAATCTGCAGACGTCACTAATGTTGCGACATCTGAACTTTTTCTTTCAGAAAAATGGTGATATCTACAGATTGTACCAAGAAGAGAATTTAGCCATAGTATAAATGAAAAGTTTGGAGTAATGTTCGGATGTAAACACCTTAGAAAATATATTTTGGGATCGTACAAACCTGGATGGAAGTGTTTACAATATTATTTCACTAGTCTTGACCAGTTCCTACATTATTTTAAACCACCAGTTATGTACTCTGGAAGTTCCTGTTATGTATTCAAAAAAATTCTTCAATATGGCAGTGGATGTTGGACATTATCAACAAAGATGAAGGAAAAACTTGAAGCAGCTGAAATGTGGTTTTACAGAAGGATGCTGCGGATATTGTGTACCCAGCATGTGAGCAATGATGAGGTTTTGGAAAGGCTGGAAAGAAAATGGAAATTAATATTGAGCATCAGGAAGAGACAACTGAAGTTCCTGGGACATGCAATGAGAAAGGAGGTCTTGGAGAACCTGATACTAACAGGCCAGATAGAGGGGAAAAGAGACAGGGCAAAGCAGTGGATAACATATTTGAAGGGCCTGAGCAGGTGGATGACAGAACGGGGGTTGCGAGATGTTACAGGAGAAAGTGTGCTAAGAGCCACCAGGGACAGGGAGATGTGGAGAGCCATGATCGCCTACATCATGAAAGGACAAGACACATAGAAGAAGAAGTAGCCAAATGAATGACAAAATATCCTGAATGAAAAAATACTTCTATTTTAGTTGTTATTTTTATCAAGAAGTATAATCATCGACAATTTCTAGGTCTTTGTTTAATTCTAAATTGTGGGTATTGAGTTTGAAAATGTAATCACTTTTAACTTTCCTGCGACTGTGTTGGAAATTAAAAGAAAAAATAGAAGTACACATCTAATATTGTCTGTACTTATTAATATTGATTAGTCAAGTTGAAATAATGTGCTATTGTCTTTTTGTGACTGTTGAATCAGAGATGAAATTCAAAACCACTCTCGCCGAAATATTTGCCTTCATTACAGACATTGCGAATAATCCGTTAGTACTGTCATTGATAAGGTGAGTTAGATGAATTTTAACTTCTGTGCTTGGAGGAATGTGAGTTGTTTTAGTGCCAATATGCTTGCAGATTTGGCATAATGGTTTATTGCATTTATCTAAATCTAAACTTATTTATAAATGGAACTTTGTCTGTGTGTGTGTGTGTGTGTGTGTGTGTGTGTGTCCGTTACCTATAGACTCCGTAACAGCTAAACCGATTTTAATCAAATTTGATACATTCATAGACAAAGACATAAGAAACGATATTCAGAAGTTTCAAGGTTGCAATTCTTACAATAGTGCAGAAAATTGATAATATATATGTATAAAAGGCAAGATGTTTGTGTGCCTGTCTGTTTATCTGCCTGTATGTCTGTATTTTTTGCAACCCTTTTATTTTAGTTTTTGCTTCGGGTTTGGTTCTAAGTAGGTATAATTATAGTTCTTAGTTTCAGCCATGATACCATTTACTCAGAGGACTTATTTAGCCTTCAAAATTCAGTTTATGATGAAAAAAACTTATTTAATATCGATACCAGGAAATCAAATTTGATTTACATCCATTCATTTTTCTTTCAGTCTACGGTTTCGCTTTAACTGGAAATCAAAAAATCGATTTAATAACACTTAATAAAATCAACTTTAAATTCGGAAATAACATATTACCTTGCATTTGACCATATGGTTTTGTTGTCATTTTGCGCTATCATGCGGTGTGATGTCATAAAACCACATTGCAAATTTAAGAACTGCGTTTATTATTTTTGGTAACTATTGTCGTTGCCAAGTGGAGTTTTATGTCAACACAAAATAAAATCGTCGGTGATGGTGGATGTTATAATTTTTTAGTCTAAACAACATCTCTGAAGATGGCTCATGTGAGCCGAAAGCTTAGAAGAAAATCAATAAATAATTATCCAAATGTTGGAGAATTTTTGTCTTTATTTTCAACTGAAATTAAAGCAAAGATACAACATTTAGAACGGCTCATGATTAAACATAATAGACATTCATTGTTTCTTATATTTAACAGCATATATATATATATATATATATATATTAATGCAGGTTTCATTGAATAATATAGACAAGTTTTGTCTATTAATTTTGTGTAGGATCCGTTCATACCGTCTGATATACTTGATGGTGATGTCGTTAAAAGACAACAAAAAATCACAGTATTTGTTGAATTTTTTATCAGGTCTAAGCTTTCGGCTCACATAAGCCATTATCAAAGAGTAAATAATAACACACAGTAAACATAGAACATTATTATTTACTCTTTGATAATGGCTTATGTGAGCCGAAAGCTTAGACCTGATAAAAAATTCAACAAATACTGTGATTTTTTGTTGTCTTTTAACGACATCACCATCAAGTATATCAGACGGTATGAACGGATCCTACACAAAATTAATAGACAAAACTTGTCTATATTATTCAATGAAACCTGCATTAATGAGAAAATGCTGCCAAAATACACACAATATATATATATATATATATATTACACAGCAATATACAAAATAGCTCATCAGTACGGTTAGACAGCCGATTGCTTTTTACCCAGGATTGAAACCCGACCGAATTGGCATCAGTCGGCGATTCTGCCTCTGAGCTATAGGCACTCAGTAGAAGGAGGCAGACTTTTTAGCATGTATATTATCATTATACATGCCCAGTAGCTGAGAGTGTTCTAAGTCATTTCTGAATGAATGATGCGGAGATGCCAGAGTAGCTACTGTTTTTCAAAGTCTACCATTCTTCCAGAGGGCTCAATCAGGGTGTGACAGTGTAAATAGTAAGAGAGAAAGTGAGAGAGAGAGAGAAAGGGTGATAATATTATATACATAACTATACCCAATGATGCCCAAGTAGTGGCAATATATTATTATAATTTTTTCTAATGATAGTATAAATTTATTTTCAGGCATCTTTTTTTTTTTTTTAGTCAATCCAATAGAAGTCTCAAGGACTACTAAAGTTAGACGGATTTACTGAGTGAGGTATTTTCATATATATATATATAAAGTAAGTTTGAAAGAGCTGTCAAGACAAGAATTCAGTCAAACAGAGTAAATCATATCAAAATTTTTTTTGATCTTCTGTTTTTGAAATTCATTTAAGGTGTAGAGGTGCTAAGAAATCCCTCAAACAAATAACAAAAAGAAACAATGCACTACAAATAAAGTAAAATAAACTTTCGTTTATTTTCGTAAAAAAAAATAAAAGAATTATTTTTTTGTACAAAAATGAAGTTGTCCGTAAAGCTGTAAAAAAGGAAGAAAGAAAGGAACTGGGAATGTGAGAGGGAAAGGTAGGACAATGTGTAGCGAGCAAGATGAGAGAAAGAGAGGGTGAAAGAATGTTCGCTGATCTGTGATACTGCCTGTTGTGTGAACTGCTGGATTCTGTGTGTGTGTGTACTCCAAGCTGTCGTGTGCCCTTTTGGTGTGAGCTGGTTGCTCGGCCCTCTGCTCTGTTGAGAGTTTCTACCTTCCTTTTATCTGGATGGTGAGGCTCCGGGGAGATCAAAAAGTGTGTTTCTTATGTCAAGCCCTGATTGGTCGAAAATTCCAATTTTTGACCATGTGATGTGCTTTCTACTATGTCCGAGCTTTTGGGTGTGCCGTCCTTGTTTTTGACCCCACAGGGTATGCTAAGGGGTGAATACCCGCGCAATTGTATTTTTTGAGATACATGTAGTCTGAATTAATTTTTATTGTGTGTGTGTGTGTGTGTGGAAAATAAAATAAGAAACGGCACAAAGAAAAAGATTATTTGGTGAACCTGAAACAGACTACCACCACCTTTAAATTTGTTGTTTTTCATTTTTTTTCACTTTTTTCAGTGCAATTTTATTGATTACACTCTATACTTTCTGATTGACAAAAAAAAATTTGGAAATATTTCAATATTTAAACAATTTTAAGGGGGCTCAGTTTTTCATATAACATTATAGTAAATTGATCCTCCATTTTGGCACCACTCGCTGGTGCAACATTACCACCACCTGTAAATTTGTTGATTATCAATTTGTTTTTTACTTTTTTCAGTGCAATCTTATCAATTAAACCCAAAACATTCTGATTAACAAAAAAAAAAATTGGAAGAATTTCAACATTTAAAAAAATGTGAGCGGGGCTCAGTTTTTCATACAACCTTTTAGTAAATCGATCCTGTGCAATTAACTTTTTTGCTCGCACATATTCAACAACTGAATCCTTTGCGAAATTTTTGAATAAAGCCATTCTTGGAGTTTCCGAGGAAGATGCCATCGTAAGAACTGATAACAACTTGAAAAAGACAAAAACAAGAGCAACAACTCGTCCCCCACCAAAAAAAACAAAACAAAACAAAACAAAGCGACCCTAACGCGAGTGATTCCAAAATGAGGGATCGATTTACTATAATGTTGTATAAGAAACTGAGCCCCCCCACTTAAAATTGTTTGAATATTGAAATTTTTCCAAATTTTATTTGATAATCAGAAACTTTATGCAATAATCGATAAGACTGTGCTGAAAAAAGTAAAAATGAAAAAATGAAAAACAATAAATTTAAAGGTGGTGGTAGTCTCCTTCAGGTCCGCCAACTATTTCTTTGAAAAACTGACAGTACATGATTTAATTCTGTTTTATAAATTGTTCTATCTTTAAATGTGTTTAACCAAGATATTTCATTATTTTTTTTTTTGATTCTGTTTTTTTTTTTTCATTCTAGCTTTTTTTTTTTTTTCATTTAAGCTGAAAAGGCTAAATTCCACTGATCGGCTGGGGCAATTTTCATTTTATTCACTCCAGATAAAGTAATGTAAAAGGCTCTATTACATGCCAACATTAGAGATTGTTAAAGTATAGAGAGTAACTGACCTCTCTTGGAAAATCTAAGAGAAGGTCTCAAGAGAATGAGATTAAGAGAAAGAAATATGTTAGAACTGTTGACATTAGAAAATGCAAATTTATGGTGGGATAATTTATTCCTCTTTGTTTTTCCCTCATGAACAAACATTCATCTCAAAGGGCTACTTGCTTGCTTAAATGTAAACTACAGCTCAGATGAGACTGCCACACACACAGACCAGGACTTCCCCTACCTCCTGCAAAAAAAAAAAAAAAAATAACAGAAATAATCTTAATGCTTTCTTGAATTGTGTGATTGATATTTAACTCAGCGGAGACTTTTAAGCTCACTGTCACTAAAGTTATTTACAGATTAAATCAAAGAGAAGTGTGTTTTTCATGACATCATATAAGCTTGTGAGTTATATGTGGAACAGAGTGAATATTCTAAACAGACACACATGCTATTGTAGACTACCTTGCTACTTATTGAAAATTAGTCCAATTTATACACATATGAATAAATATATTGCATGAGATTGCAATCCGATGATTAATGCTACATATAAGAAAAAATCACTTCTTTCTTTTATGTGCCCTGTCCTTTCAGGATGTAGGTGATCATGGCTTTCCACATCTCCCTATCCCTGGTGGCTCTTAGCACACCTCTAATTATACCATGCAGCCCTTATTCCGTCCTCTACCTGATCAGGTCTTTCAAATATGTTATCCACTGCTTTCCTCTGTCTCTTTATCCCTCTATCTGGCCCTGTTAGTATCAGGTTCTCTAAGCCCCCATTCCATATCCCAGGAACTTCAGCAGTCTCTTCCTGATGCTCAGCATGAATTTCCTTTCTGTTTCCATCCTTTCCAAAACCTCATCATTGCTCATCCTTCTGTAGAACCACATTTCAGTTGCTTTGAGTTTTTCCTTCCTCTTTGATGATATTGTCCAGCATTCACTGCCATATTGAAGAACCAACATCACATAGCAATCTAGTACTCTCTTCTTTGTTTCTAGCGAAATTGTCCTGTTTCTTAATACTCTCCTCAGCTCCTGGAATGCATCCTTGTGCTTTTGGATCTTATGAATATAAATGTATAGAAACTGCTGTGGTCACAAAGTGAAAGGTCAGTTTATATATTGTTTGTAATATGGAACTGATCCCCCACTTTATGTCCAGTAAGCTTTCGTAGAACCACATTTTAGCTGCTTCAAGTTTTTCCTTCATCTTCGAAGATATTGTCCAACATTCACTGCCATATTGAAGAACTGACATCAGATAGCAATCCAGTACTCTCTTCTTTGTTTATAGCAAGACTGTTCTGTTTCTTAATACTTTACTCAACTTTTGGAATGCTTCCTTCACCATGCCAATTCACCTTCGGATCTCTGTGTCGCACTTACCATCTTCTGTTAGAACACTCGCCAGGTATTTAAATTTTTGTACCTGCTTGATTTTAGTATTCCCCACCTGTATTTTTTGAGCTATCCTTTTTGCTGATGACCATGCATTTTCTTGCAGTTTATTTGTAGTCCTTTCTTGTCACTCTCTTCAGCTACCTTCTGTAGGAGGTCTTGTATTTTCATTTCTGTGTCTGCTATTAACACTGTATCATCTGCATACCTTATATTGTTTAAAATGTGGCTTTTTGATGACAAATCCTGGTATAATTTCTAGGGTTCTCAGAATAGTCTCACTGTACAAGTTGAATAGATCTGGTGAAAAGACACATCCTTATCTTACACCCTTTTCAATCTTTGTATATCTGCTGAATTTGTTACCTGTTCGTATGCAGGCAGTTTTCTGCCAGTAGAGATTCTTGATTACTCTTAAATTTTTCCCAAATATGTTGAGGCTGCCAAGCACAGAAAGGTTGAAAATACTTGAAGCTATCCTCATGCAAAAGTGTAGTATTATTCCGGAATAGAATTTGCACTCAACACCAAATTACCAGAAAAGTCAGGTGACGCAGCAAGTTGACCAGGGGTGAACTCACAGCCATCGAAGGCAGAAGCAAATGATCTCACAGCTACATCAGGTTTTTTGTAAGTATGGGGGAGGTAGATATAGGCAACCACTCTGGAGAGGAATTAAGCAGTCTCTCATATATCAGAGTTAGAATGTAAGGTCCACATCTTGAACATATTGGGGGTTGCATCAAAGAATTTTTGAGAGTAACTGACAAAATATTGGAGTAATAATTGCAAAAGGAATGTCCCATGTTAAGCATAAATCCTTCACCATGAGAGAAGGCATTTTAAAATGAGTTTAAGAATAAAATTTTTTTATATTATCATGATATAAAGACCTTGTGAGTACAGTATTTACATAATGCTATAAAGTAGACATATTTACTTTAAAAAATGAGAGAAAAATGAACAGAGGAAAAATAATTTTCATCACTATAAATGGTAATTCAAAAAGAAAATATATATTCAGAAAAGAGAAAAAAATAATAAAAAGTAAATAAATTAAAAAATTTTAACCAGGTTTTGTTCTTTTTTTTATCAGAGTTCGTTTGAGAAAGAAATAAAATACCTGTGCACCATAACTAAAAAGGGGTTAATTGGGGAGATTATGACACTTTCATTTAAGTGTCAAAAAGCTGACTGGCAAAATTAATTAATTGAAAATTAATTAAATGATAATTAAATCATGATAATAATTATTTTATTAAGTCATTATAAAAATAAGTTCAGTCTGGGTATCCAACATTTTTAAGATTCAGGTGTAGTCATTAAGTATAAAGATATCCCGACCCGAGCGGAAGAAGCTGACCTATAAATTGTCACTAAAACAAAACACTCCGCAGGTGTGATGACCTGCCAAAAATTACTTCAATTTCAAAATATAAACATATTTTGAGCATGGCAAACATGTTGGGTCGCTTCACCCGGGATTGAGTGCAAGTATGGCACAAGGTAATAAATCATTGATCAACCAACCACAGGGCCTGCTTCTTGTTAGTCTATCCCGATGACTGCGACTAATTGGCTGATTAGCTAAACCAATCAGATGCAACCCAGAGGGGTTGTTACGATGATAACCATTGGCTGGCAATCTCTATTGGCTGACTAATCAGGAGCTAATTATTTGGGATTCGAGCCCATAAATAGAGAACACCCAGAGCAAAAAATCGAGTTGAGTCGATTCATTCGTCGCTGCCCAGAACCAAATTCACTGCCACTGCATACTCCATCACTGACGCTGCCTAATTGCAGTTAAGATTTCTTTGAGCTAAGGAAACCTTTTCCGCCAGTCAACTACATTCAACCCTCACTTCGCGGTGTTTGTTTTACCTTGATAAAAATTATTGTATACCTGTGTAAATAAACATTTGTTACTGTTTATAACAAACGTTTTTCATCATTTTTTTGATTGTGTGGCAACTATTCTTCTCCGACGCCAAGTTCAACACTCCATCGATTGAATTGTACCCATCCCCTCTTTCGCGGATCTTAAAAAGCAACATGGGCATGGAAGGAATCAGAGACCAACCAGTCTGGAGCATGTGGTAATCACGAAACCATCAGCCGACCCGTTATCGTGAAAATATAGTATCACAATATAGACTACACATATATTAATAATATATTAACATATATATACATGCTGTCGAATTTGAACTCTAATTCTTTAGCTTAAATTTCTCAGCTCAAATGGTAATAACAGACCTTAATTTTATCAGGTTCTAGACACCCACTTCATGAATACTCTCCTAAAATACCAAAACATTTTTGCTGACCAATCAGTAAAAGGCCCACACAGTTTTCACAGCAGCTGTTTCTTAGCAACTGCCTGAATATAACAGGCAAATTTAACCAGGCCATCAGCAGTGACACCAAGTCATTTCCATCACTTCCATCAGTCATGATGACTTCAGCAAGCTAGAAAACTAGCAGCAGAAATTAAACCTTGATTATTACACTGACATAGCCCTCTTACCTGTAACAAACTTTGAACTGAAGCGGAAAAAAGTGTGTTAAATAGTAATTTACTTCGATCTCTTGGAAAGAAAAACTTATTAAATTGATTTATTTGCAAAGTTCAATCAGTTAAGTGCCATACGTGATACACACTTGGGCAATCATGTCTCAAAAGAGACATGACTGACTGGGCAGAAGATTATCCCGCAGTAGGTTGCCATTGCTTTCTGCGGTAGACTGGTTGCTGACCAAGGCTATAGAACCCAATCTGTCCTGTTATTTAACCCATAACTGGAAGGAATAGACAGATTAATACCTTTCCCAAGAGTATTCGCGCATAAGTGAATGCAATGAATTTGGCTGGAATTCGAACTTGGCTCTCTGATTTCTCGTTCTGAGCTGATATCCAATGCACCACAACGCACATCCAAATTTGCAAAGTTACATAAACCTTTTTTAGCATCATAGAGCTTTACTATGATTATATATTCTTACTAAAGTTTATGATAATTTTTATCTGAATTTATGAGATTAGGCATTGCTACTACTAATGATTCTTTCAGGCGATAGATGCACGGGTTATTTCTACAGAAAAGAGAAATTGACATGCTGTTGAAATTCAGGACAATTCTGTTTTACTCACTTCATGCTGAGGGCTTTGTAAAGGGCATAAATCCACCTTTCTTCCTCCAGCTATGGGTTAAATAGGGTAGACTGGGCACTCCTGCTTTAGGAACGGGTTTTTGGGATTTACCTATCTGATCATCCTTTTGAATTTAGCAAATATATATATATATATATATATATATATATATATATATATATATATGTATGTATGTATGTATGTAGTACCCCCTTACTAGAGGTCAGAAATAATACTACCTAAACATATTAACTTTGTCTTCTTCTCTCTCCTCTTATCCAGGTGCTTCCACCTAGGTCACGAACTACTATCCCAGAAATCCCTTCATCTCTCACTCCCTCTCTTTCTCTCTTTCTGGACCATCCCTACTGACCAACAACTAGTTGCAGTTCAGCTTTTTTTAGTTCCTCAAAAGATTTCACACCAGCCACATGTGCTACCCCCACCATCAGACGTTTTAGCTAGCCAGAGGGACTCACACAAGAATGAAGACGAAGTTAAATAAAGTCTGTTTTAACAGGTTAATATTGTATCTCTTAATTATTATCCAAAACATACTAAGTACAAATATTACATATATATATATTAATGTATACTTAGGCAGCAACAACCTTTTCATAAAAAATCTTTCATTAAATATGGCTGACAATGAAGATTTAATTAATTTTGTATCAAGTTTTTCTAGCATCCTAACATTTTTCTGTTTTGTTGGATGTAAGGAATATAAAAATTCTCTATAAGTATTGAAAAATTTTTAAAATAGAATGATATTCATGTGAATTCCAGTCACATGCGGCAAGTAAGCATTTGGAATGAGTGCAATTTTTTCAAAAACCAAACAAAATAAAATAATTCCATTATTCAACTATTGTCCTCATCTTTGTTGTAATTTTTACGTTTTGTCTGTTGTATGTTCCGGCCTTCTTCAGGTGCTAGGAATTTTTAACCGAACCATCTATTACGATCACTGGGGTATGTTATTCCCATTCCTTATGCCCTTAAGGGTACATGGCCCATTGGATATAGATGTTAGTTCCAGTGACTATGACCCAAAGAGTTGTGAGTTCAATACCAGGCTACAGCAGTGGTGAACAAATAACTTAGAGAGTTAGGTTATGAGAAGTGACTTAGCACAAGTAATGAGGAAGATGAGGACAACAGTCCGAATAATATAAATAGGGAAAGCAAAATAAATTACCTCATAACAGTTAAAACATGAGGAAAAATAACACTACCAGAGACAGAAGCACCCTTGAAAATGGCTATAGAAGTGGCCAAAAGCACTTGGGATTATAAAAATTTATAAAAACAATTTTTATATTCCTTATCTCCAACAAAACAGAAAAATGTTAAGATGCCCGAAAAAATTAATAAAAAATTATTTCACTCTTCTTTGTCAGCTGTATTTAATGAAATACACTCGATATATATATATATATATATATATATATATATATATATATATATATATATATATTAATGCAGGTTTCATTGAATAATATAGACAAGTTTTGTCTATTAATTTTGTGTAGGATCCATTCATACCGTCTGATATACTTGATGGTGATGTCGTTGAAAGACAATAAAAAATCACAATAATTGTTGATTTTTTTATTGGGTCTAAGCAACAACAACAATTATTGTGATTTTTTGTTGTCTTTCAACGACATCACCATATCAGACGGTATGAATGGATCCTACACAAAATTAATAGACAAAACTTGTCTATATTATTCAATATATATATATATATATATATATATATATATACATATATATATTATAACTAAGTTGTTGAACTCGTAGGTTTATTTACCTTTTTGTTCATGCATTTACTTTTATAAAGAGTGCTAGATACAAATGTAGAGCATTATACTGTAATGGTATACCATTACAGTATAACTTACCATTACAGTATATGAATATATATATATATATATATATATATATATATATATCTTTTAATGAGAAGTCTTTTGAGTAGAATCTATAAAAAATATGCATTCTTTTGATGCATCCTATTTGGTATAAACATCAGCTTTGGCAAAGCAAGAGAGTTTCATGAGCACCATATTCTTAATTTATATATCTTAAGTATTCACCATATTCTTGCCATTTGGTAAAATCTTTTCTATCAAAAACAACAAACGGTTCACTTAAACTGATGGTGACAAAAAGTAATTAACACTTGCCAGCGGGTTGAATGCTTTTTCTCTGGAAAAGACAATTAGCCACTAACTTATCAATTAACTCTAAATAGAGTTATTTCAAATAATGAGCACATTTAAACTTAATTAGATTTGCAAATAAACTATTCAAAAGATAGAATAACAATGAAGGGGAAAAAATGATGCCAAAGAAAAGAAGAAAATCAAAAAAGAGAACCAAAATTGTTAAGATTTAAGGATTCTAACCCAGCAGAGGTACAATTTGATTATTTCAATGAATAATGCATTAAACGTGCAAGGGCTTAAGCTTAATTATTTTACCAATCTTAAGCAGAAAAGATTTTATTTTTCTGTTTCGTAAATAAGGTTGACTTTTATATTTATAAGTGTCTTCATGGGACTTACTATGAAAATACTTCTTTTTTATCTGACTCACTCCCCATGGTGGGGAGGTGTCATATATGTACATGTGTACATATGGACCAGAAACAGAAATTGCCCAATCCCTGCAACCACTGTCACACTGGTGTTGGTGTTCACCTACTTTTCCTCTTTAAAGTAATAAGGAAGGTGCTGCTGCAGGATTGGAATCACCGAGGCTAGTCATCCTTTACAGCTTTAAGAGGAAGCAGAACAGACACTACACTCTGATCACAACCTGAAGTTTTCTCTGTACCAATTATAGTATAAGCCACATTTAGAATTTTCAATATATATATATATATATATATATATATATACTAGCAGTATAGCCCGGCATTGCTCAGGTGTAATGAAAGCTTTTATATATATATTATCAATTTTCTGCACTATTGTAAGAACTGCAACCTTGAAACTTCTGAATATCGTTTCTTATGTCTTTGTCTATGAGTGTATCAAATTTGATTAAAATCGGACCACTCCTTCTATAACCCGATTTTTTCAATTATCGATTTTCGATATTTATCACAAAACCTAGCTAAGAACACTCGCAGATGCTTATAGTACAACTGTGTAAATTTTCAAGAAAATTGGTTCAGCCATTTTGGAGTCTATAGGTAATGGATACACACAGATACACACACTCACACACACACACACACACATACAAAGTTCGATTTATAATTAAGTTTAGATTTAGATTTAGATATATGATCATATATATATATATATATATATATATATATATATATATATATATGAGTGAATAAGGAATGAAGAAAAAATATTTTTACAATGTCCAAAACATTAATTTAAAACAGTGCTCGATATATAATATATAGAGCTGTGAATATTTATTATAAATTATATTTTAGAACATGTACAAATTTTTTATATATCCACTACAAATCGTACATTTGTTTCGACATTGAAACTACAATGTCTCAAATGGACAATTCACAAAACTTATTCCCTTATCACTAACCCCAACCAACAATCCACACACAACTGACTAAATATAAGAAAAGAGACTTTCCATTCTTGTCCACACCACCTGATGAGACATTGTAGTTTCAATGTTGAAACAAATGCACAATTTGTAGTGGATATATAAAAGATTTGTACATGTTCTAAAAAATAATATATATATATATATATATATATATATATATATATATATATATATATATTGTTGGGATGCCCGTGCCTATTCGGCTATAATGGACTATTCCATTACTATGTAAAGTAATTGTGGCATCTACGTAGGAGAGTGTGCCGAGCAGTCGATCGACAAGTCAGTCGTAGACTTCCGGTGACGACCCGGAAGTACCCATTGCTCATACTACGTCTTACGACGGTTGAGACGATTAACCTTTATTCTTGTATTGGATACTAATAACCTTTGTAAATACTATTTTCATGGAATACAACAATTAACCTATTCCTGTTGTTGAGTTATTTATTCTTACTCATGACATAACACACACATATATATATATATGATCCAATGGCAAAAATTGTTTTGTGCATGCAATCAGTGTCAGGCATATGTCAAGGTACCCTGATTCTCACTTTCTGGTGTAATGAGAAAGATGTTGCCTCAAGGCTAGAATCCCTGGCATCAAGCTTACCTTATAGCAGTGCTGTAAAACCACCTGAAGGCTTTGTGTCTTACATTGTAATCTGAGAATAGCAGAGGATACAGAACAAATACTATGCTTTAATCCCCACTGTGGTAGGATTTGACTCAAGGTTTGTTTTATGTTAGGTGCCCAAACACATACATATAGATCAAGGAAGAAAATCGCCCTGTCATTCATCAACCCTTCCTCTCGAGTGCAATAAATGTCATACAGTAGAATTGGAATCTCAAAACCAGACTTACCTCATAACTTTAAGAGGAAGATAGAACTGATACCACACTATGATCATAGTCTAAAAGTTTCTCTCTACAAAGTGGAAGCAATGTTCATTAATATTTACCAAGTTTATCTGACTACAACAAGTTATCTTCCCCACCTATATGCATAAAATATGCTTTTTCACTGTAACCCGCTACCTTGAGTACCCAACTCCCACAGGAATTGTACAGGGTGACCCACACTGTAAAAAATTTTTAAAAAATTAAGGTTAAGAGAAAATTGTAATGCATCAGTATTGGAAAATACAACATTTATTTGGGCTTAACACCAGTCAAAAATACACAACTATCTCAGCCACATGACAAGCTCCACCAAATATATACTGAAGTTTTATTTCAATCAAATGGGGGTAAGTCGGGATGCAGATAGATCATCTTGCAGCAATGTTTATTTGACACACTCACTACTGAAGTTGGCTCAGCATCTTTATTTAACCCACTTATCTGCTGAAGTTGCCTAAGGATCTTTATTTGACACAGTTATCTGCTGAAGTTGCCTAAGGATCTTTATTTAATCCACTTATCTGCTGAAGTTGCCTAAGGATCTTTATTTGACACAGTTATCTGCTGAAGTTGCCTAAGGATCTTTATTTAACCCACATATCTGCTGAAGTTGCCTAAGGATCTTTATTTGACACAGTTATCTGCTGAAGTTGCCTAAGGATCTTTATTTAACCCACTTATCTGCTGAAGTTGCCTAAGGATCTTCATTTGACACAGTTATCTGCTGAAGTTGCCTAAGGATCTTTATTTAACCCACTTATCTGCTGAAGTTGCCTAAGGATCTTCATTTGACACAGTTATCTGCTGAAGTTGCCTAAGGATCTTTATTTAACCCACTTATCTGCTGAAGTTGCCTAAGGATCTTTATTTAACCCACATATCTGCTGAAGTTGCCTAAGGATCTTTATTTGACACAGTTATCTGCTGAAGTTGCCTAAGGATCTTTATTTAACCCACTTATCTGCTGAAGTTGCCTAAGGATCTTCATTTGACACAGTTATCTGCTGAAGTTGCCTAAGGATCTTTATTTAACCCACTTATCTGCTGAAGTTGCCTAAGGATCTTTATTTGACACAGTTATCTGTTGAAGTTGTCTAAGGATCTTTATTTGACACAGTTATCTACTGAAGTTGCCTAAGGATCTTTATTTGACACAGTTATCCACTGATGTTGCCTTAGTAGTTATTTTATACACACACTGAAGTTGCCTCAGCATCTTTATTCATCACACTCACTGATAAAGTTAACTCAGCATCTTTATTTGACACAATTATCTGCTGAAGTTGCCTCAACATCTTTGTTCTACAAACTCACTGCTAAAGTTGCCTCAGTATCAGACACATTCACCACTGAAGTTGCCTTAGGATCTTTATTTGACACACTAATTGACTGAGATTTCTTCTGTATCTTAACTTGACATACTTATCCACTGAAGTTGCTTCAATTGTTTTGTTTGACAGGATTCACTACTGAAGTTGCATCAGCATCTTTATTTGATACACCCACAGCTGATGTTCACACAGCATCTTTATTTAGCACACCATTGAAAATGCCTCAGCATCTTTGTTTGGAGAAATTTATCTGCTGAAGTTGCTTTAGTTTCTTTAATTGACACAGTTTTCAACTGAAGGTTTCTCGGCAAAATGCCTCAGCATCTTTGTTTGGAGAAATTTATCTGCTGAAGTTGTCTTAGTTTCTTTATTTGACACAGTTTTCAACTGAAGGTTTCTTGGCAAATTTATTTAACACATTTATCTGATGAAGTTGCCTCAGAATCTTAGACACACCTATATACTGAAGTTGCCTCGGCAGCTTTATTCAGCACACTCAACTACTGAAGTTATATAAGCATTTTTATTTGGCACATCTTTCTTCTGAAGTTGTGTCAGCATCTTTGATGCACTTACCTGCTGAAATTTACTCAATATCACTCACCACTGAACTTGCCTCATCATCTTTATTCAACACACCATTAAAGTGGTCTCTACATCATAATTTGACACACTTACCACTAAACCTACCTCAGCATCTTTATTTGACACACTTATCTGGTAAGGTTTCTTCAGCATCATTGTTCTAGTGACCCATCATTGACGTTGCCTCATTGTCTTTATTTGACACACATATCCACTGAAATTGCCTCAGCATCTTTATTTGACACACTTATAATGATTATAGATATTTACTGTGCTGCAGTAGTGAGGACCAAATTCATTGCTCTATGGTCTGTCTAAAAGGCTACTTTTTAAATATTGACCGATGGCAGGCAATTAGAGTCAATGTTTATTAAGAGTGACTAGTGTCTGGATTTGTTAAATTCTCTTGCAAATCAAGCAGAAAGCTGCTTTTAATTGAATATTAACAACAACGATAATAGGTGTGTGAATACATCTAGGTCTGCTGCAGCAGAACATCTAATAAATGATTGTCTGCGTGCCATGTCTTACCATAAGGATATATTTTCAGTTTTGAGCTGATAACTTTTATTTGAAAGCTTTAGACAGTATATTCATTAAATCTCTACAGCCTTTTTTTTTTTGTAAACAGAAGGAATGTCTTAATTTGATGTGTTTGTGATATATAGACATGTATTAGTATACTAGCAGTATAGCCCGGCGTTGCTCGGGTGTAATGAAAGCTTTAAAACTAATTCATGGTCCTGGAACTCAGACTCAGCTTAAAGAATATTTCTGTGAAGTTTGGTGAGAATCGGATAAAAATTATGGATTTGTATAAAGGACATACAGACAGATAAACAGACACACACACAAACATCTTGCCTTTTATATATATATATATATATATTATCGATTTTCTGCACTATTGTAAGAACTGCAACCTTCTGAATATCGTTTCTTGTGTCTTTGTCTATGAGTGTATCAAATTTGATTAAAATCGAACCACTCCTTCTATAACCCGATTTTTTCGATTATCGATTTTCGATATTTATCGGGAGTACCTTGACACAAAACTTAGCTAAGAACACTCGCAGATGCTTATAGTACAACTGTGTAAATTTTCAAGAAAATTGGTTCAGCTGTTTCGGAGTCTACAGGTAACAGATACACACACACACACACACACACACACACACACACACAAAGTCCCATTTATAAATAAGTTTAGATTAGATTATTAATATATGTGTATAACCTATTCCCATTTAATACAAAAAAATACGAAATGTAAGTATCTATTAAAGGACCTTTTTTCCCCTCACTTTCATAAAATGTGTCTGTTTTATTAGCAAAATAATATTTTGTCAAGTAATAAAAATCTTCTTTAAGTAAGAATAAATAAAATTATATATACAAGATGGTATCGGAAAATTCTTGAACAGCATGTGCTAGGATTGGAATGTTTGATGGAAATGCTTGTGCAGCTATCACTCACCAGTACCCAGATTATTGATTCAGTCTGTCAAAAGACTTCATGCTATTTATTTGTGTATATTTATTTTGCAAGATTTTGTAACATTGTTTTGGAACAGGTTTGTGGTCTTTATGCCCGACAAATTTGAGCTACATACTTGCATCAGTAGTTGCATGAAGTTTGGCAGAATTACTGCCAAGATTCTTGAAATGCTTCAAATTGTTTGATGAGTATTAATTTGGTCAAAGACAGGTTTTTGAGTGGCATATGCATTTCAAGGTCTGTTGAGCATTGGTTCAATTTGTCGAGCATTTAGGATAATCAGTCACCAGTAAAAGAATAGAAAATATTGAAAAAAATTCAATTTTTTCATCCACAAGGGGCATAAATTTCTAAAAGCATTATATTCTGGAAAAATGATTTGCTGTTTTTAGTCTGCAAGCTATCTAATAGGCATCATGTGTGTGTATGTGTGTGTATACATATATATATATATTTGTGTATTTAGGCATCAAATTTTCTTTTATACATGTCAGATTAAATAAATTGCAAACGTTGTGTCTGCTTATTTTTAACTAGCAGTATAGCCTGGCATTGCTTGGGTGTAATGAAAGCTTTAAAGCTAATCCATGGTCCTGGAGCTCAGACTCTTTGGACGTTGGCACGAAAGACTAAAAAGCAATAGTTGTTTCCAGTTAAAGCAAAACCGTAAACTGAAAGAAAAATGAATGGATGTAAGTTAAATTTTGATTTCCTGGTATCGATATCAAATAAGTTTTTTTGTCGTAAACTGAATTTTGAAGGCAAAATAACTTCTCTGAGTAAATGGTATCATGGCTGAAGCTAAGAACTACAATTATACCTACTTAGAGCTAAACCCGAAGCAAAAACTAAAATAAAAGGGCTGATAGTGATTTTGATCAAACCCAGTATCTTGCCTTTTATATATATATATATATATATTATCAATTTTCTGCACTATTGTAAGAACTGCAACCTTGAAACTTCTGAATATCGTTTCTTATGTCTTTGTCTATGAGTGTATCAAATTTGATTAAAATCACACCACTCCTTCTATAACCTGATTTTTTCGATTATCGATTTTTGATATTTATCAGGTATACCTCAACACAAAACCTAACTAACAACACTTGCAGATGCTTATAGTACAACTGTGTAAATTTTCAAGGAAATCGGTTCAGCCGTTTCAGAGTCTATAGGTAACGGATACACACACACAGACACACACACAGACACATGCACACACAGACAAAATTCCATTTATAAATAAGTTTAGATAGATTAGATTAAGATTAGATAAAATTTGTTCATACTCATGGATAAATTTTCACAAATTATAATTGAAAGGTGTCAGAAATGAGCTGTAATATTGACAGATGTTACTGTCATTCATTTCTCAATGTACCCAAGTACTTTCAATACAGTAATTTTTAGCAACACAGTTTTGCGGTTATTTTTTGCTACCATAACTCACACCTCTGAAGATGATCTCAAAAAGAGATTGAAAGATATATTTTTAACTTTATGTGCACATGTTGTTTGTTTGGATTTTGTTGACTGTGCAGTATATAGGGTCAGTTGGGCACCATCTATGAGAAAAAGAGCACTATGATGCAATTCATTCTACAAGAAATTTGGAAATGTCATGCTGTACTGCTAAGCATTCATGACAAAACCTCTAATACGACCATTTTAGAGTGTTTGGGTGTCAATCTAAGGACAGTGCAGAAGATTTGGAAAACGTTGGATGATATCCAGTCAATATCATGGTGTTTGGAGTGATCACTAGTGATGGCGGCATTATGTTTCCATTCATTTTTCCACAGGGACTCAGACAGGGATTTTTATCAAGTGCTTTGAGGAGGTAATGCTGCCCTGGGTCATGTGGGTAGCTATTGATACAAAATAGACTCTGCACCATACCACACAAGCAGGAGAACCAATTCATTGGTGACAGACAGTTTAACCCTTGTATCTGGCCACCTAACTCCCAATACTACAACCCCCTTGATTATCATGTGCAGAACAAAGTCGGTGAGAGACTAACAAAACTCCTTGTAACACCAAAAATAAACTGAAGGCAAGGATTATTGCATCTAGTCTTGTAGTTAGAACATTAGCACTTTTGACATGAAACTTGGGTTAGAATCAAACTATGGTCAATGTAAGAGATGGCTTTTTGATAATATTCTCCGTGTAGGGCCAGGAAATTTTTTCTGTCTGAAACAATCCCACATATATATAAATCTACCATTTGCCTGTGCATTGAATACTGCTGCCATATCTGGTTGGGTGCTCCTGTTATCCACCAAGGTGTCTTTGAGAAAATCCAGTGGAGAATCTGTAATGTGATAGATCCCGACTTGGCAGCTTGGATACAGTCACTTTCTTACCGGCACAATGTGGCTTCTCTGTGTCTCTTCTACAAATACTTTCACAGCTTCTACTCCGATGAACTTAGCTCACTGGTGTCCCCTATATATAAATTTACTCAAGCACAAGATTAGCAACTAGGTCCCACCCTTTTACTGCTAAACCAATAAATTGTAAATGCAAATTCTACTCCAGCAGCTTCTTTTCTTGCACTTCCCACCTGTGGAACTCCCTTCCATTTACTTGCTTCCCCAACAGCTATAATCTCCAATAATTTAAATGTAAAGTCAATAGTCATCTCCTATCTCACTAACCTGCATCCTCTCTCTCATGCTCCTTTTTTCTGTCCTTTCCACTCTCATCAGTATTCTCATCTTTTTCTCACCCACTTCCTGACACCCCCTATAACCTGTCAATCTTTTTCATAACTTTCCTCCTATATAACCCTCTGCAAAACAGTGGCAATAAAATGCCTTTCTTGGGGGCGATATGATTATAAAAAAAAATTAGATGGGAAAGATGATCACAGCATGTGGGTCATTGGAAAATGCCATATCATATTTTGAGCCAAGCCTTGTAAGTGAAATTGGGTAGACAAAACTGTTTGGAAACCATTAATAGTTGTGCTAATACATTATGACTGAGGGTGTGAGCATACTGACCTTGTTTAACTACTGATCATGCACTCATAAATTAAAACCAATGTCTGCTGCACATAATTTTCATATAAACCAAAAACCGATTTTGTGGGTGCTAGACAAATGAAAAAGTGCATTAGCAGACATCTTCAATAGATATTAGCTAGCCATTCTAATATTCGGACCTTAAATAAGTTCTTGTTGATTTTTCATTTATGTTCAAAAATTAGTAAGAAACATGTCACTGAACATATTGTCCATCGCTAGCTACTATTTTTCCCATCTTTCTGGCGGCATTTGAATTTCATGTTGAAAACCGACACGTCTTTTGAGGTTAACCACAAATTAACCAATTTTTTGGCATCTTCATGAAAATGAAAGTGCTGCTCAGCCAGGCCATGTGCTCTTGATCGGAACAAGTGATACTTGGACAGGGCAATGTCTGGTGAATGTGGCAGGTGGGGTAAGACTTCCCATTGAAGCATTTTCAAATAGGTTTTCACCCATTTTGCAACATGTAGCTTAGTGTTGTCATATTGCAAAATCAGTTTGTCATGTCTGTGTTCATATAGCAGCTGTTTCTGCAATGCTCGGCTCAAACACATCAATTGTATTCAATAGCGATCTTCTGTGATGGTTTGAGCAGCTCATAATAAACTAAACCCAGCTGATCCCACCAAATGCAGAGCAGATGCTTTGAACCATGAATATTTGGCTTTTCCACTGATGCATGGACCAGCTTACCCCACAATTTTCTACACTTAGGGTTATCGTAGTGTATCCACTTTTCATTGCTGGTCATGATACAATGCAAAAAAACCTTTTCTTTTCTGCTGTTGAAGCATCTGGTCACATGTGACAAGACACCGTTCAATGTCTCTAGGCTTAAACTCGTATGGCAACCAATGTCCTTGCTTTTGAATCATACCTAATGCTTTCAAACATTTCAAAACTGTTGTGTGATCAATGATTCTGCAAGTTTAGCTTGTGCCTGACATGAGTCTTCATGAAGTAATGCCTCCAATTCTTTATCTTCAAACTTTTTTGGTGCAAAAGAGTTCTTTACCTTCAGCATCAAAATCATTATTTTTGAAGCATCTAAACAAATCTCTGCAGGCTGTTTCCAACAGAGAATGGTTGCCGTAAGTCTCAGCAAAAATTGTGTGTGCTCCAGCTGCAGATTTCTTTTGAATAATGTAGTGCAGTAAAATTCCCCTGCAAATACACTTCCTTTGGCTTGAAATCTGACATGTTTATGGCTATGGAAGACAAAGTTGTTCACACTTTGGTAAAATGATATACAATGAATTTCAAGCTTGCATATGGTTTTTCCTTATAGATGCATTACCATCTGAAACTACACGCTTGCAGTTCTGGGAATGCCATCTGTTGGAGAACAATGAGAACTTGGAAAAGTGCATCTATATATATATATTTTTTTTTTCTTTTCTTTTAAATATATTAGATTAAATAAATTGCAAACATTGTCTGCTTATTTTTAATAAAATCAGTTCATACTCATGGATAATCTTTTGTGCATTATAATTGAAAAATGTAAGAAATGAGATGTAACTTTGACAGATGATTTTATTATTAATTTCTCGAAGTTCCCAAGTACTTTCAATCTCCTTCTGAGATCATTTTCAGAGGTGTGAGTTGTTACAAAAAATAACAGCAAAACTGTGTTGCCAAAAAATTACTGAAAATTTTCTTCTTACTTCAAATATAATGGTTGACATACTGCTTAGCCTCTTAGAAAAACTTGTCATTTTAGACCATATCAAGAATTCAAGTTTCTTAATAAAAGAAGTTATTTAATGACCATATGCTGTCATAAAAAAAATACTTGCTTAAATTCTTAGGCCCAGGTTGATATAGATCCCTCTTTACATTTGCCTATTTCTTTCTTTCTTTCTTTCTTTCTTTCTTTCTTTCTTTCCCCCACAATGTAACTTTTAACAATTATGAATTAAACCCCTTTTATTTTTGCTCCTTGCATTTTTAATTCCTAATTCTAAATTTTACCCCTTAATTTTTCTTTTCATTTTTATTTTATTTTATCTAATTTCTATTTTTATTTAAAATTTTAAAATTTTAATTTTCCCTACATTTTTATCTACATGCAATATTTGAATATTCAAATTTTTAAGACTCATGATTTATGCCTCTTGGATTTCTTCTCCCTGCATTTTATCATTTTTTTATTTTTATTTTTTTTAATTTTAATTTCAAATTTTAAATTTAAATTTCAAATTTTTTATCCCCATGTAAGTGTAGAATATTTAAATCTTTAATCTTGTTTTGAAAAAAGCAGTAACATAACATTATAAGATTTAATTCCCATGAACAAGTGAACTTAAATTCAAATCTATTAAACCGCCAGTTTGAAATATGCACCTGATGATTGCATAATGCATGAAACTCCAAGTTGTGCCATAGACATAGGATAATATCTATATTTATTAATATATATATATTAAGTAAATCATTGAGCTTGGTTGCGGAAGTCATTGCTTGGGGAGGCACTATCCTATGGGCAAAGGAGCTTGGATTGGTTCCACCACGGAATTTGTGAGGAGTGGCGCACTTCATCGAGCTTAATTTGTTACCCCTTTGTCACCAGGGCCCGTGGTACAGTTGGTATAACATCAACTTAACAACCACAACTGTCTGGGTTCGATTCCTGGTAGTGGATGCGCACTACTGATGAGTCCCAAATATAGGAGAAACGGCCATCCAGTGCTTTCTGCATTCTGTTGAGGTCAAATATAAGGCCTGCTGATTTACTTAATAATTGTTCAAATCCTCCTACTACTTCTTGAATATATATATATATATATAATGTAGCTCTGTTCATACATTGAGCACTGTTTTATTAACAGCTGAATAATATGACTGTACATATGTACACCTTCCTCATATGTATATTTATTAATTTACATCAATATATATTTATATATATATATATATATATAGATATGGGGGGGGTGCAAACTGGGGTTTCTAGCCTTGGTTGGCAACCTGTCAAAGAGAAAAATTCTGAATTCAAACATGTCACACTGTTCACCATTTTTATTTTATTAATTCTTCCAGTAAGTGAGGCTACTTTTACACAAACCATCACAATTATAATAAAATCATCTGTGTACAACCAAGGGAGGTGACTTCAGCATGCAGCCCCTTTGAAAAGTGCCTGAAAACCAGACCATGGGTAAACCCATATCTTGTTAGTTAAATTAGGTAGACAAACCATTTGGAAGCCATTGATGGTTGTCCTAGCACAAAGTTATGAATCATCATGGTTGTGGGTTTGTGCGTACTAGCCTTATTGAGACTGTTGATGCTACAAGTAAGAGCTGCTCAGCATAGCTGCACTATAAACCACTGTTTGGTTCTGTGGGTGTTGAATAAATACTAATTTGCCTGAGCATGTGTCTACAACAGGGATTAACTAGCAATTCTAGCAGAAGGGCATTAATCACCATAGCAGACGAGCATACTTAGAAATGAGGAGTCAATCATAAGTAGTTAATAATACAACCCACAATATTGAAGGCAAGAAGAAAGGTTGGGTTTCTTTGTTGGGCCAGAGAGTTTTTTTTTATCATCAAAATCCATCTTGCACATTTATTAATCTACCATTTATCTGTGCATTGAATACAGTTGCTATATCTGGCTGGGTGCTCCTGCTATTCATCTCGAGGTTCTTGATAAAATCCAAAGAAGGATCTGCAATTTTATCAGTCCTGACTTGGCACCTTGGCACCTTGGCTTCTGTTACTTTCTCACCCACATGACTTGGCTTCTTCTGTCATTTCTGTAAATATTTTCGTGGCAACTGCTCTGATGAGCTTTTGTTTCCTGGCACCCCAACCACATGAATTTAATTGGGCTACTAGATTGGCATCTAGGTCCCACCCTTTTACTGCTGAATTAATAAAATATAAATGTCACTTCTACTCAAACAGCTTCTTTTCTTCCCCTTCCTGCCTGTGGAACTTCTTCTCATTCACTTGCTTCCCTGATAGCTACAATCTCCAAAAATATAAATGCAACACCAATTGCCATTTTCTATCTTCTAAAATCCCACTAATATTTTATCCTTTCTTTAATACACTCTGTATTGGATCTTTTCTTTCACAGAAACCCTCTGTGCACCAGTGGTGGTTCCACCTTTCTTGGAGTGAACTGATTAAAAACAAAAAAAAGAAGAAAAAATAAAAAACGTTTATCTTAGTTTTTTTTTTCTGAATGTCTGAGACCTGTTGCTTTTAATATTATAAAATGACTAGCAGTATAGCCTGGCGTTGCTCGGGTGTAATGAAAGCTTTAAAACTAATCCATGGTCCTGGAGCTCAGACTCAGCCTGAAGAATATTTGTGTGAAGTTTGGTGAGAATTGGATAAAAATTATGGATTTGTATACAGGCTGAGTCTGAGCTCCAGGACCATGGATTAGTTTATATATATATATATTATCAATTTTCTGCACTATTGTAAGAACTGCAACCTTGAAACTTCTGAATATCGATTCTTATGTCTTTGTATATGAGTGTATCAAATTTGATTAAAATCGGACCACTCCTTCTATAACCCGAATTTTTCGATATTTATTGGGTGTACCTTGACACAAAACCTAGCTAAGAACACTCACAGACGCTTATAGTACAACTGTGTAAATTTTCAAGGAAATCGGTTCAGCTGTTTCGGAGTCTATAGGTAACAGACAGACAGACAGACAGACACACACACACAGAGAGAGTAAATTTTCAAGGAAATCGGTTCAGCTGTTTTGGAGTCTATAGGTAACAGACAGACAGACAGACAGACACACACACACACACACACACACACACACACACACACACACACACACACACTCACTCACCACACACACACACTCACACACACACACACTCACACACACACACACACACACTCACACACACACACACACACACACACACACTCACACACTCACACACACACACACACACACTCACACACACACACTCACACACACACACACACACACACACACACACACACACACACACACACACACACACACACACACACACACACACACACACACACACACGCACACACGCACACACGCTCACACGCACAGAGTTCCATTTATAAATAAGTTTAGATTTAGATTTCTTCTTTATTTTTGTTTTGCTTTCACTCAGTATCACAGATGCTGTACGGCCTAGCTTTTTTTTCGAGTATCTGTTACATAGCATTGTGAATAAAACTGCAAGTAAAACTTGTCTGTTTTCTTAAAAGGCATGAGTTCAATCTCTGGGTCAGGTAGAACAGATATATACATTGGTTCACTAGATAAATATAGCAACTTCATAAGGAGGAATTGATGGTTATGAGCTCTGGTATGAAAGATAAAGAAATGAGACCAACATATGCCAATTTGGATCATATAAAGGGTTCTGTTTAAAGTTCTTGGAAGTATCAGGAATCTGAGAAAAGCTGGATGTTGAAGCGGCTGAAGTCTTGTGATAAAAACAACAAAGAGAAAGTAATCAGTCAAAAAAAAAAGCCCTCAATAATATAACAGTAAAAAGATCTTGTCTCAGAAAATAAGATAAAAAGAAAGATAAAAGATATAATGACCAAAATGTTAGGATAAAGAAAAAATTTCTTTTCGAAGCTAAGTCCATTCAAGATGTGAGCGTTTATGACTCTCCCCAATTTCTTGCTTTTTGTTGTTCTAAATGATTTTTGGCCTTTTACCATGCATCTTTGTCTCTTTTTTTACCATCCATTCACACAAACTTGTTAAGCAGTTTACTAATTGTTTTCTCTTGCTTCTCTTGCCTTCCAGGTGTTAAATTCTCTTTTTATTTGTTTCATAAAATCCGTCTCTTTCTGATATTTGTTTCATAAGTCCAACAGTCTCTTTCTGATATAACTTTAAGACATGTTTGGTGATCGTGTTCTGCTTATAGTATTTTTATCAATGAACAAAAATTAAATGAAAGAATCAGTGTATCATATTAATAACACAAAGTAGAAATTCTAAAAAAACTTCTTTTATGTATCATGTTCCTTCAGTATGTGAGTGATCAAGGCTCTCCACATCTTTCTATTATTTTGCAGTCTTAGCAATATTTGCTTTTTTTAAATTTTTTTTCATAATCATTTCACCCCAAGCAGTACTGCCACTATTGTGCGGGGGTTATATGAGAGAAGAGTGAAAGGAAAGAAGAAGAAGAGACTGAGGGGGCGTTGGAGAAAGGATAAGAAAAAGATGGAAATACTGGTGTGCAGGGCATTATGTTTGGGTTTTTTTATAAGCATTTTGCACCTAGCAAGGCATTTTACTGCCACTGTTTTGCAGAGGGTTACAAAGGAGGAAAGTTATGAGAAAGAGTGGCAGGTTATAGGGAGTGTCAGGCAATGGGTTAGAGAAGGATAAGAATACTGATGAAAGTGGAGTGAACGGAGAAAGGAGCATGAGAGAGAGGATGCAGGTTAGTGAGATATGAGATGACTTTCTTTTTTTTTATAATCATATCGTCCCAATCAAGGCAGTTTACTGCCACTGTTGTGAAGGGGTTTACATAGGAGGAGAGTTATGAGAAAGAGTAGCAGGTTATAGGGGTTGTTAGAAAGTGGGTAAGAGAAGGATGAGAATACTGATGAGAGTTGTGTGGACAGAGAAAGGAGCATGAGAGAGAGGATGCAGGTTAGTGAGACAGGAGATGAGTCTTGACTTTACATTTAAATTATTGGAGATTGTAGCTGTTGGGGAAGCAAGTAAATGGAAGGGAGTTCCACAGGCGGGAAGTGCGAGAAAAGAAGCTGCTGGAGTAGAATTTGCATTTACAATTTATTGGTTTAACAGTAAAAGGGTGGGACCTAGTTGCTAATCTTGTGGCTCGAGTAAAACCATATCTGTGAGTGTAGAGTGAGAAAGAAGAAGATCGAGATACGTTGAGGTGACGAGTAAAGGATAAGAGAATGATATGAATCAAGTATTTTTATTACCCACTGTTCTGTCATTCATTTACACAAGCTAATTAAGTAGGTTATTCAGAAGTTTCTTTTTGCTCATCTTACTTTCAATATCTCCTGTGAGTTTCAAATTTGCCAAACTTTCTTTCCTCATTGTGCATCCAAGAAATTTCAGTTGTCTCTTTTAGATTATTTTTTTTTTTCCATTTTTGTTTAAACTATTTTGTTGCACACATGTTCAGTCCATGGTATTCTCGGTTTCCTTTTCTAGAACAACATCTTTGTTGTCTCAAGTCTCCTCTTCATCTCTGAAGAAATTATCTAGAAGTATTGATATCGCAGTTCAACACACTTCCCTTTGTTTGTAAGGAAAATTTTTCTGCTTCCTTTGCTTAGATTTAGCATTTGTCTTTGGATATCCACATCACACTCTCCATGTTCTGTTTAAAGACTTACCAGATAACTAACTTTCTGTGATCGCTTGATTTCAATGTCTCTGACTTGCACCTTGTGTTGTCCTTCACAGTAATGGCCATATAGTTCGTTTAAACACTGTGATAAAAATGACAAAGATGTGGCGAGTCCTGTAATGAGAATTTATTATTATTTATACAGGGTATCCCTAAAGTCTGGACATGTAGGCAAAAATATATATTTTCAAAAAATGAAATTTCCAACATTTTATTGAAATGGAATATTAACCTTTCAATATGATTTCTTTTTTATAATCATGTTGCCCCAATCAAGGCATTTTACTGCCACTGTTGAGCAGGGGGTTGCATAGGAAGAAAATTATGAGAAAGAGAGACAGGTCAGAGTGGGTGTCAGGAAGAGGTTAGGAGAAGGATGAGAATACTGATGAGAGTTGAGTGGACGAAGAAAGGAGCATGAGAGAGAGAGAGAGAGAGAGAGAGAGAGAGAGAGAGGGGATGCAAGTTAGTGACATAGGAGATGACTATTGACTTTACATTTGAATTCTTAAAGATTGTAGCTGTCGGGAAAGCAAATAAATGGAAGGGAATTCCACAGGCGGGAAGTGCGAGAAAAGAAGCTGCTGTTGTAGAATTTGTGTAGCAGAATTTGCGTTTGCAATTTATTTGTTTCACAGGGTGGGACCTAGTTACTAATCTTGTAGCACGAGCAAATTCATGTGTGGGGGTACCATTGAGCGAAGTTCATCTGAGCAGAAGCATGAGATATAACGAAAGTATTTGTAGAAAATTCCATTATTTGTGATGCAAAGTTTGATGCGCTTTGCAAGATTCAAATGAACTTGATGCAATAACTCCACATTGCTGTCAATTTTAGCACATTCACTCTTTATGTGTTTAATCAAGTGTGTAGCATGTAATCAAGTGTGTAGCATGTGTGATTTTCATTGGGTACACCTTCTTCTTTAGCATACTCCTAAAAAAATAAGTCAATTTTTTCTTTTGACAAAATCGTGTTTAATTAGTGGAGGTAAAAGAAAAACATAGTTAATGAGATTTTGTGTCTGTTCCAACTTTAGGGACGCCCTTTATAGAAGAAACATGTGAGCAATAACTGAGCAGTACTGAAAAAAGAAAAACTAGATAACCATAGATATGACAATGGAACAAGAACAGAACAGTTTACCCTTTGGTTAAATAAAGGGTTCAGTTCAGAACTCTTTGTAGGTTACCCAGATTGATTTACACCTGAAGGTCAGAGGGAACAATGGCTGAAATGTGATAACAAAAACAAAGATCAGGACAATAGTCCAAATATAAATAGTGTGAAGATCAGGCAGCTGGTCTAAAAGAATCATTATATAAAATTTTACTTTTATATAAAATTTTATATAAAAGTAAAATTTTATATAAAATTTTATATAAAAGTAAAATTTTATATAAAATTTTATATAAAATTTTATATAAAAGTAAAATTTTATATAAAATTTTATATAAAATTTTATATAAAATTTTACTTTTATATACAGTCCACTAAAAAATGTATAATTTTAAGAAAAAAAACTTGTCTTTTGTAGTTTTCAAACTTTTGCCTATAGAGTACCATAAAGGATGTGTACTGCATAAAATTAACAATATTGGTGACCATTAGGCGAGAAATTGAAAATGCATGTGCACTGAATACTTTAGACAACATTGCCCTAGCACTAGTTTGCCATTCTAGTAAATGTCTAGATGCTAAAGGCCACCGTTTTGAACATGTCTTGTACTTGTAGTCTCGAAAAGTAACTTGTTTTCATCTTGTGAGATCTGAATAAATTTAGTATTACAATAGCTGTACAAGTTTTTCCTTTTCTCAAGTGTGTATACATTTTCTTTGCGGACTCTGTATAATGAAAATGCACATTTGTTTTTAAGAATAAAAAAATAGCCATCAAATTTCCACTGACTGAATATAATACTTTTCCCACATTGGACAATTTCTTATCGTCTCTCTTTATTCAGAAACATTTTCGGCACGCATTCTTTAATGTAATCTAAAACAGATGAGGCCCAAGTAAAAGGAATAATAGTCAAGGATATTTTTATTATCCAGCAACTGTAAAAACTAATTATTCACCCAACTGAAGATATATTTCAAAGTGTTTTTTGAGCATGGCAGATTTCAGCTTTAAATTGCCAGGGTCAAATAAATAACTATATTAGTTGATAAAATATGAATGGTAATGGCTGAATTGACTGTCATCTATTTGTGTTTTTTCTGCTTAGCTATTATGGCTGAGTTTTATGTGAGCAGAATGAGAAACCATTAATGACTTGAATACACTTTTCTTATCAACTTAAACAACTGTTCCAGAAAAGTGCCTCAAATCACGAGTTCAAATGAGTTCCAAAGGCCAAACATGTTAAGAGCTACGACCACAAATGAAACTAATTGCATTTCAAGAACTTCATTTCTGCATTTCACAAATTAAGTTTGCATATTATTAGAGTGATTAAGAACCTATATTAGCAGCAGATTGCCTGCATATAGGTTGGAAATGAATTTCCTGGCTTTAAATAACCTGCCAAAGGTTGATAAGCCATAAAAATTAAATGGCTCAATCAAGAAATTTATAAAGCATTTTTAGTAAAATAAATTGAACTCCCCTGTAGTAAAAGTAAACTTTGTAATAAATCTTAGAGGAATTTTAATCGGTAACAAATTCAGCAGATATACAAAATAGAATGGGGTGTTAGACAAGGATGTGTCTTCTCACCAGATCTATTCATGTCTTTAAAGAGACATGACTGACTGGGCAGAAGATTATCCTGCAGTAGATTACCATTGCTTTCTGTGGTAGACTGGTTGCCAACCAAGGCTATAGAACCTAATCTGTCCTATTATTTAGCTGGAGGGAAGAGATTAATACCTTTCCCAATGAAATTTGTGCACAACTGAATGCAAGGAATTCAACTGGAATTTGAACTCGGCTCCCTGATTTGCCATTCCAAATCGATATCCACTGCACCACAATGCACATCTATTATTAATAACTATTCTTATTAATTTATGAATGTCATACAAGATGTGGGTGACTAAATGGTTAAAAATATGGGAAATGAAATTGATTAGCCTAGTTCAACTTCCATTTCATGCCTTTGGGGAAGGCACAACCCCATCTCTTCTCCCTTTAGCTATGGGTAAAATAGTAGGGCTGACTGTGTTCATTGGCAATGGTGGGAAAATCAGTCTAAGAGAACAACAGTTCTAAATTCAAGCTTCCTGACGACACATTATGAGTTCACATAGCAGGAGTATTAACTTCCATGTCTTGGAGATCTTGGAAAAGACTTGAGTTCTGAAACAGAACACATAATTTGATCCCCAGGGTGAAGGGTATGTTTCTCATGAAGGCTGATATAGATCTAAACTTATTTATAAATGGAACTTTGTCTGTGTGTGTGTGTGTGTATGCATGTGAGTGTTTGTTACCTATAGACTCCGAAACGGCTGAACTGATTTTCTTGAAAATTTACACAGTTGTACTATAAGTGTCTGTGAGTGGTCTTAGCTAGGTTTTGTGTTGAGGTACCCCCAATAAATATCGAAAACCAATAATAAAATAAATCGGGTTATAGAAGGAGTGGTCCGATTTTAATCAAATTTGATACACTCATAGACAAAGACATAGGAAACGATATTCAGAAGTTTCAAGGTTGCAGTTTTTACAATAGTGCAGAAAATTGATAATATATATATATAAAAGGCAAGATGTTTGTGTGTGTGTGTCTGTTTATCTGCCTGTATGTCTGTATTTTTTTCAGCCCTTTTATTTTAGTTTTTGCTTCAGGTTTGGCTCTAAGTAGGTATAATTGTAATTCTTAGTCTCAGCCATGATACCATTTTCTCAGAGGACTTATTTAGCCTTCAAAATTCAGTTTATGAGGAAAAAAACTCATTTGATATCAATACCAGAAAATCAAAATTTGACTTACATCCATTCATTTTTCTTTCAGTCTACAGTTTCACTTTAACTGGAAATAACTATTGCTTTTTAGTTGTTCGTGTCAACGTCCAAAGAGTCTGAGCTCCAGAACCATGGATTAGTTTTAAAGCTTTCATTGCACCCGAGCAATGCCGGGCTATAGTGCTAGTGTAAAAATAGTTAAAATTTTCTTAAATTATAACCACAGTATTTCTTTTTTTTACTTGTTTTTTGTTTCCTTCTATAGTTGCCATCTTTTATTACAATACTCGAGTTGTTTTTATATTTTATGATGATTAAGTAAATACGACGCAGAAGAAATGAAGGCAAAAGTCAATAAATGTTCCTGCAATAAGACAAAATGTCAAAAGGACAAATTTGCTACAGACAAAATTACAGAACTACAACAGCAGTAATATCCCAGAAGACCCAAGCAAATTGATTTTCAAAGAACTGCCTAAGAAACCAGGTGCAAATGAATGTGAACTCCACCAAAAAATCAGCTAAATGAATCACATAACAAAACTCACTATCCAAATTCTGATGTATAGAGCATGCAGTAGAATCAGGTCAGAGAATACGACAAGAACAGTGTGGTTTCATCAAGGACATTGAACAAGGAACGCAATATTTATGGTCAAAATGTTATCAGAAAGAGCAATACAAATGCAGACGAACAAGTACCTGTGTTTCATAGACTATGCAAAGGCGTTTGACAAATTATGCCACAAAGACTTGATAGAAATGCTCGGCAACTTGGACATATTCGGTAAGGATATTAGAGCGATTAAGAACCTATATTAGCAGCAGGTTGCCTGCATATAGGTTGGAAATGAATTTCCTGGCTTTAAATAACCTGCCAAAGGTTGATAAGCCATAAAAACCAAATGGCTCAATCAAGAAATTTATAAAGCGTTTTTAATAAAATAAATTGAACTCCCCTGTGGTAAAAGTAAACTTTGCAATAAATCTTAGAGGAAGTTTAATCGGTAACAAATTCAGCAGATATACAAAATAGAATGGGGTGTTAGACAAGGATGTGTCTTCTCACCAGATCTATTCAACCGATACAGTGAGGCAATTCTGAGAGAACTAGAAGTCCTGCCAGGATTTGTTATTGGTGGCTACAATTTGAACAATATAAGATACGCAGATGATACAGTGCCGATAGCAGACATGGAAAGGAAACTACAAGACATCCAACAGAAGATAGCTAAAGAAAGCAAAAAAAAAAAAAAGATTAGACATAAACTATAAGAAAACTGAATACTTGATTAAAAATGAGGAGCCCAAAATGCCAACTACAATTTGGGGATACTGAAATTGAGCAGGTAAAGAAATTTCAGTACCTTTGAAGCATTGTGACAGAGGATGGAAAGTGTGACACTGAGATCCAATGGTGTGCATTTCAAGGGCTGAGTAAACTATTGAGAGACAGAAAGATTTTATTGGAAACAAAGAAAAGATTACTCGACCGTTATTTGATATCTGTCCTTCTTTATGACAGCAAATGCTGGAAAATTTCCTCAAGGATGAAGGAGAGACTTGAAAAAACAGAAATATAGTTCTACAGAAGGATACTGAGGATAACATGGACCAAACGTGTGAGCAACAACAAGGTTTTGGAGAGGATGCAAATGAAAAGGAAACTTATGCTTAGCATAAAGAGGAAGAGACAGCTGCAGTTTCTTGGACACATAATGAGGAAGAAGGGCTTGGAGAATCTAATACTCACAGGATGGCAAGAAGGAAAGAGAGAGAGGGAAAGTACTATGAGACATATTTGATGGGTTTGAGCAAGTGGATGGCAAGACAGAGTTTGGGAGAGATATCAAGAGGAGAAATGTTAAGAATTACAAGAGATAGGAGGAAGTGGAGGTCCATGATCACCTACGTACGGAAGGAACATGACATGTAAAGAAGAAGTCAAAAAGACAGTTTTCCTATGACACCACTTTTTTTGACCTGCCTTCATTCTTTCGCAAGGTTTATTGTTTTGAAAAGCAATTATTAGAATTGAAATAAAACCTAAACATATGACAAAAGTGAATGTATACTTTTTTCTCTTCTTGAGAATTTACAACCAAAAATATTAATTCATTTATTAAATTGTTTATTTACAAAAATAATTTTATATTTACAACATTCTAAAAACTAATACAATTAGAACTAATGCAATCCAATCTTATCATTTATCAATTCATCTAAATCTAATCTAAATATAAACTTATTTATAAATGGAACTTTCTGTGTGTGTATGTGTGTGTGTGTGTCTGTTAAATATAGACTCCAAAATGGCTGAACTGATTTTCTTGAAAATTTACACAGTTGTACTATAAGCGTCTGCGAGTGGTCTTAGCTATGTTTTGTGTTGAGGTACCCCCAATAAATATTGAAAACTGATAATAAAAAAATCGGGTTATAGAAAGAGTGGTCCGATTTTAATCAGATTTGATACACTCATAGACAAAGACATAGGAAACGATATTCAGAAGTTTCAAGGTTGCAGTACTTACAATAGTGCAGAAAATTGATAATATATATATATATAAGGCAAGATGTTTGTGTGTGCGTGTCTGTTTATCTGCCTGTATGTCTGTATTTTTTTCAGTCCTTTTATTTTAGTTTTTTTTTTTTTTAATCATTTCACCCCGAGCAAGGCGGAAAAGCCACTGATGTGCAGGGGGTTACGTAAATGTAAAAAGATTAATTAGAAAAGAGTGAGGAGTACAAACTAGTTAGAAAGGAACAATAGAAAGCTGAGAAAGCAGGTGCGATGACAGATACATAGGTGGAGAGAAAGGGAAGGTTATACAGGGGAGGGGAGAGAGCTAGAGTCCAGTGGTTAGTAGATGAGTATTGACTTTGCATTTAAATTTCTGGAGGTTGTAGCCGTCAGGAAAGCAAGAATATGGGAGTGAGTTCCACAGGCGGGAAGTGCGAGAGAGGAAGCTGCAGGAGTAGAATTGTCGTCTGCATTTGGCTAACCTGACTGTGAATGGGAGGGGACCCAGTTGCCAGTCTGTTTGCACGAGTAAACCTTCAGGTTTGGCTCTAAGTAGGTATAATTGTAGTTTTTTGGAGTAATGTTGGGGAAGCCTATAGAAGTGAGGTCTCCTGAGGTGATCGAATCAGTCAATGACCTTATTCAGTCTGACAGAAGGGTGACAGTGGATGACATTGCAAGGACTTTGAGCCTATCTGTTGGGACAGCACACAGAATTGTCCATGATGACTTTGCCTACTTGAAAGTCAGCTCACACAGCAGAACATCAAGGAGCTGGGCTGGGAACTGCTCCCTCATCCCCCTTACAGCCCAGACCTTGCCTCTTCAGACTTCCACCTGTTTGGTCTCTTGAAAGCATTCATGAGAGGCATGAAGTTTCAAAGTGACGATGAAGTCAAAAGTGCTGTGAGCGATTGGCTGAGACATCAGTCCAAAGATTTTTACGCTGAGGGAATACAGAAGCTTGTGAACAGATGAGAAAAGTGTGTGACACTGCTGGGAGATTACATGGAAAGAAAAAAAAAGCTTCTATCTGTATTAAAAGTTGTTATACCAAAAAATTTACCTTATTTATTGAATGACTCATATTTTTTTAATCCTTTTAAGCCAATTCAAAATTTAGATTAAAAGCATTGTTTTTCTTGTGTCAACATCAGGCAGTGGTGGTAAAGATTAGTATTGGAAATTTTAGCATCTCTTTTGTGGTAAAAAACACATTGATTTGAAAAATGAAATAAGTGTCAGATTTTAATGGAATTTTCAGAACTTATTCAACAATGAATAAAATTATATTTTTGATTTTTTAAAAATGTCTCGGTAAAAATATATTTTTATATATATCTGTTCACCACTTCCTGTATGAGAAATTAAATTTCACCGCCTTCATATTTATATTAGTTAAAAGCAGTAGCCTTGCAGAATCTAAATCATAAATCATAAAACTACGAGATAATTTAATTATAAATAAGATATATTAAGGACACTAATATCTTATGAATACTTTTTTTGATGAACAATGAATTCTTACAAGAATTTTTTTCATTTTTTTTTTAAATTTAAATTAGAATACTTTATTAAGTCTTAAATCTTATTAAAATTCTGCATTAATTTAATTTTTTTAGATGATATTATTACTAAGTAAAAACTATACTTACTGATAATAAATGTAAAAGTTAAGTAGAAATCATCAAACGTTAATATTTTTTTTAAATTTGAATTTTTTGTATATATATAAACATAGCAATTTTTGTGGATACAGTTGTTCATACATGACATTATCAGAAAACAAGAGTGATAACTATAGTAAATTTAATGCCAAAATACCTAAAATTCAGTAAAATTTAGATAATGGAGAATATTTTTCTAAATTTTTAAGGTTAATGAGTGTTGTGTTATTGAGTTAAGGGATCTGTATATGATTGAATACGGTAAGACAGAATGAAGTTGCATGTGTTCCTTCTCTTATGTTTACAAACCAGAATTGAAGATAATGGCCAGTTCGCAACTGGAAGGATGGGATGGGAAAGACTGCTACTGCTAATACTACAACACTGAGTACTTAAAAAATTATATATAAAAGGCACTCAAGTTGTATTCTTCCGTTATCTTTTATGTATAAAGCCCCTATAGAACATGAGATAAATTTTGATTTGGCATCAAGCTGCCAATACCTCACAGTCTTAAATAAACAGCTACTGCTGAGTTAAAAAAAATGCATTTCTGCAATACTTAAATTGAATAATATTTTTTTTCAAATGAGATTAAGTATAAATCAGCTAATATTGATCAAATAAAATTTCAGAAAAGTATATTTTATTTTTGGAAGATTTTTTAACAAAGAAAATTATATTTTAATGACAGGTGGCTAAAAATGATGCTAAAATTAAAAAAAATGCATTTGTGTTATTTAAACTTAAAGTAAATAACATTTGTTTCAAATCAGATTAAGAATACTTTAAATCAGCTAACATTTCTTAAATAAAGTTTCAGAAAAGTATATTTTATTTTTGGAAGATGTTTTTAATAAAGCAAATTACACTGCAATGAAAGACAGCTAGAAAGAATGCTAATCAACTATTTTAGAAAAAATAATAAAACTAATTCTAGTCAATATAATTTCTCTTTGGAAATACACTAAAGAATATTTTGCTTACTTGAAATAGTAAATTTAGTCATTTGAAGTTATTTTTAAAAAAATTTTATGTGTATAAAATGTGCCCAGTTTGAAAGTATGGATGACTATAAATGACATTATCAGAAAATGGGGTCGATGACTATAGTAAATTTAAAGTCAACATTCCTAAAATTAGATTACAGAGAATATTTCCAGCATTTTTAAGATTACTGATTACTTAAAAATTATATAAAAATGTGTTCCCCTGTCATTTTCTTAAATTATATTAAATAACAGATAAAGTCTCCTAGGAGAGCAACAAATATAGAAACATTTTCCATCAGTGCTTATTGCTTGACAGGCATTGAAAGATGTGTTAATTACTTCCACTCCCTGTTTTAAAATAGAATTTTCTGCTTTTTTTAATTTAAAGTAAATAATATTTGTTTCAAATCAGATTAATTATACTTTAAATCAGCTAACATTTCTTAAATAAAGTTTCAGAAAATGGAAGATGTTTTTAATAAAAAAATTACATTTTGATGACAGGCACACTCCACCCACATCTATTGAACAGGTTAAGAGGCTCATCCCTTGTTCCCTGTTTAGGATGTGGTTTTCGGCTTTCTCTTTTCCAATCTTCTCACTTTGTTTTTTTTTTTTAAAAATTGGAGTAGATAGATCTATCTATTGCCCGGTTCACACTCCACCCACATCTGTTGAACAGGTTAAGAGGCTCATTCCTTGTTCCCTGTTTAGGATGTGGTTTCCGGCTTTCTCTTTTCCCATCTTCTCACTATTTCATAGCCCCCTGCACATCAGTGGCGTTACCGCCATGCTTGGGGTGATACGATTAAAAAAAAAAAGAAAAAAAAAAGGTGGCTAAAAATGGTGCTAAAATAAAAATATTTTAGCAATTTGAAAATGAAAACTATTTCCAATAAATTTAAATTAGTTCTGAAGTTAAGAAAAGTATTTCATTCAATAGAAATATTAAATTTAATCTATTCGTTTGAAATTAAAGCTAAAATAAAAACTTCAAGAAAGATTTTTCATTTTTAAAAACTAACTTTAAAGCTTACGTATGACAAATGTTTGGAGTTAACTAGTTTGATTGCAATTCTAATCATTGCTTTTTAAAACGATAGAAATTGCCGAAAAATGATAGTAGTTAAAAAATGAGACGTCATTGGAAAAACCATCGTTTTGACATGATATCCTATTTTTGGCATGTTTGTTGGATTATCTTTTAATGAGATTTGAACTCGTATTCCTTATCTTTGTTTATTTCTCATTGATAAAATTTATTTTTAATTCTGATCCATACTGCTTGCTAAAAAGTTGTAGAATTTTCAAAAAAACTCTTGCAACTCCAGTTTTTTCAAAACAATTTAAATTGCAAATCGATGCCAGTGATATCAGAATGGATGGCATCTTAATCCAAGAAGATGATGAAGGCATCGATAGAGTCATTGGATATTTCTCAAAAATGTTAAACACGGACCAGAAGAAATATTCCACTATTGAAAAAGGATGCTTGGCGATGTTATCAGCGCTACAACATTTTGACTCTTACCTCAATGCTACTGTTTATCTTGTTCTGATTTATACTGACAATAATCCACTAACGTTACTTCAAAAAATGACTAACAAAAATCAAAAACTTACAAGATGGAGTCTTCTCCTTCAAGAATATGACATTGTTATAAGTATGCTTGCTAAAAAGTTGTAGAATTTAAAAAAAAATGATGGGAACATTGTGAGAAAATGCAAAAAAAATAAGATGAAAGAAAACTAGTAAAACTGATGACCGCCCTTTGTTGAAAGTATCTGGAAAACCTTACAAGTAATATCCTGCAATTCAATTCACTTTCTATCATTGATACAATGTATATTATGTCATGTACATTTTTGTACACGACATAATATACATTATGTATATGATGATGGTAATTTTATAAGGTTAACTGTATTTTATATATAGAATAATTTATTGATTAAAAATATCTGATTTTATAATGGTCACCATGATGCTTAAGTATGATCAATATAATTTGGGCTTACAGCCACATCAAGTTGAAACACTGTTTCTCATATGATCACCAAAGTTAAGCAACATTGAGCCTGGTCAGTACCTAGATTGGTAACAGCTTGGAAATACCAGGTGCTGTATGCTAGGATTTGCAGGTGGGGGTAATGGACAATGGCTCAGAATTAGAAGTCCTAGTTCGGTTTGTGCAAATACCCATAGAAAAGGCATGAGTCCACTTCTTCTCCTCTCAGCTATGGATTAAATAGTAGAACTTGTATCAATAAATTATTATTATCTCCAAAAATTCATAAAATCTGAAGATATTTACTGGCTTTAAATAACCTGCCAAAGGTTGATAAGCCATAAAAAAAAAATGGCTCAATTAAGAAATTTTTAAAGCTTTTTTAGTAACATAAATTAAACTCTTCTGTGGTAAAAGTAAAATTTGTAATTAATTTTACAGGAATTTTAATAAGTAACGAATTCAGCAGATAAACAAAAATAGAAAGGGGCGTAAGACTAGGATGTGTCTTTTCACCAGATCTATTCAACTTGTACAGTGAGACAATTCTGAGGACTCTAGAAGATATGCCAGGATTCATCATCGGAGGCCACAATTTGAACAATATAAGGTATGCAGATGATACTGGGATGATAGCAGACACAAAAAGGAAACCACAAGACCTCCTACAGAAGGTAACTGAAGAGAGTGACAAGAAAGGACTACAAATAAACTGCAAGAAAACCAAATGCATGGTCATCAGCAAAAAGGGCAGCCCAAAATGCCAAATACAGGTGAGAGACTCTAAAATCAAGTAGGTACAGAAATTTAAATACTTGGGAAGTGTTCTAACAGAAGACGGAAAGTGCGACACTGAGATTTGAAGGCGAATTGGCATGGCAAAGGAAGCATTCCAGAAGTTGAGTAAAGTATTAAGAGACAGGACAATTTCACTAGAAACAAAGAAGAGAGTACTGGATTGCTATGTGATGTCAGTTTTTCAATATGGCAGTGAATGCTGGACAATATCATCGAAGATGAAGGAAAAATTTGAAGCAACTGAAATGTAGTTCTACAGAAGGATGCTGCAAATATCATGGATCGAGCATGTGAGCAATGACGAGGTTTTGGAAAGGATGGAAATGAAAAGGAAATTAATATTGAACATCACGAAGAGACAGCTGAAGTTCCTGGGACATGCAATGAGGAAGGAGGGCTTGGAGAATCTGATACTAACAGGCCAGATAGAGGGAAAAAGAGACAGGGGAAGGGAATGGACAACATATTTGAAGGACCTAATCAGGTGGATGATGGAACGAGGGTTGCATGGTTTAACAGGAGATAGCATGCTAAGAGCCACCAGAGATAGGGAGATGTGGAAAGCTATGATCACCTACTTCCTGAACGGACAGGACACATAGAAGAAGAATTGTGTTAGTTCATAAAATGTTAATGAAGGATTGAAATGATTATCTAAACTTATTTATAAATGGAACTTTGTCTCTGTGTGTGTGTGTGTCTGTTACCTATAGTCTCAGAAACGGCTGAACCGATTTTCTTGAAAATTTACACAGTTGTACTATAAGCGTCTGCGAGTGTTCTTAGCTAGGTTTTGTGTCGAGGTACCCCCGATAAATATCGAAAATCGATAATCGAAAAAATCGGGTTATAGAAGGAGTGGTGTGATTTTAATACATAAGAAACGATATTCAGAAGTTTCAAGGTTGCAGTTCTTACAATAGTGCAGAAAATCAATAATATATATATATATATATATAAAAGGCAAGATGTTTTTGTGTGTGTCTGTTTATCTACCTGTATGTCTGATGTATGTCTGTATTTTTTTCAGCCCTTTTATTTTAGTTTTTGCTTCGGGTTTGGCTCTAAGTAGGTATAATTGTAGTTTTTAGTCTCAGCCATGATACCATTTACTCAGAGGACTTATTTAGCCTTCAAAATTCAGTTTATGAAAAAAAAAAAATTTATTTGATATCGATACCAGGAAATCAAAATTTGACTTACATCCATTCATTTTTCTTTCAGTCTACGGTTTTGCTTTAACTGGAAACAACTATTGCTTTTTAGTCTTTTGTGCCAACATCCAAAGAGTCTGAGCTCCAGGACCATGGATTAGTTTTAAAGCTTTCATTACACCCGAGCAACGCTGGGCTATACTGCTAGTATTATAGAGTTGTGCTCTTTGTTTTAAATTGTTTTATTGGATAGTATGATGTGAGTGATCTGCATGGTTCACAACTTTAGAGGTCAAAAGTACATCTCAGTTGAAAGAAACGATTTTTTTCTTTTATAAAACCCTTGGGGTAAGTGTAAGCCCGAAGAGAAGAATTTGAACATCCCACTGTGGCTCTTGGTCTGATTTTCATCAACTAGTCAGCACTATCCAGCAAAGTGATAACAAGATGATGTGAGGGCTTTATAAGTCTTTAATAAACTCACGGATGTGCGTTGTGGTGCAGTGGATTTCGGCTCGGAACGAGAAATCGGGGAGCCAAGTTCTAATTTCAGTTGAATTCCTTGCATTCACTTATGCGCAAAATTGGGAAAGGTATTAATTCGTCTCTTTCCTCCAGTTATGGGTTAAATAACAGGACAGATTGGGTTCTATAGTCTTGGCTGGCAGCCAGTCTACCGCAGAAAGCAATGGCAACCTACTGCGGGATAATCTTCTGCCCAGTCAGTCATGTCTTTTTCGAGACATGATCGCCCAAAGTGTGTATCACGTATTGCACTTAACTGACTGACCGAATATAATAGTTGGAATCATGATTACGGCTTGGTGGTCATAAAGTGGGTATCAGTTTTCTATTGTTTTGAAGTAATATACTGATCCCCCACTATTAATATAGTACATCTTTTCTCCCTCTAGCTATGAGTCAAATAACAGGACAGATTGAGTTCTATAGCTTTGGCTGGCAACCAGTCTACAGCAGAAAGCAATGGCAACCTACAGTGGGAAAATCTTCTGCCCAGTCAGTCATGTCTCTTTCGAGGCATGATCGCCCAAAGCATGTATCACGTATGGCACTTAACTGACTGAATGAACTAACAAGATGGCTTCATTTTCTATTGAAGAGTCAACAACAAAGGGAGGTTATTCATAGTAAGTCAAGAGGGAAATTACTAGGAAAAGACCTCTTCCTGAAAGGAACAGACAAGTGTTCTCAATGCCACACTCAGCATGTTCAGTTCATTTCCATGTGAACAAAAACCAAGAAAGGCTTTTGTAAGCTCAGCAAGGAATAGATGGTGAAATGACACTACAGTGAGTGCAGGCAATTGGAAACAAACAGCTGGGATGCAAACAGACTTTGAATTGAGTAAACTGCAATAGTGTAACAAAAATTGGTTTTATTTTTTTAACTCTCTTAACAGCTGAATGAGGATGTGTGTTGTGGTACGGTGGATATCGGCTCGGAACGAGAAACCGGAGAGCCGAGTTCAAATTCCAGTTGAATCCATTGTATTTACTTTCGCGCAAATACCCTTGGGAAAAGTATTAATCCGTCTCTTCCTTCCAGTTATGGGTTAAATAGCAGGACAGATTGGGTTCTATAGCCTTGGCTGGCAACCAGTCTGCCACAGAAAGCAATGGCAACCTACTGTGGGATAATCTTCTGCCCAGTCAAGGCGTGTATCATGTATGGCACTTAACTGACTGAATGAAGATAATAGTTGGAAACATAAGTAGAGCTTCCGCTGGGCATGAAGTGGGGGATCGGTTTTCTATTGTTATGAAGTAATAAACTGATCCCCCACTAATTACTACATAATAATATAATACATTTCTTTCTCCTCTTGTTATGAGTCAAATAACAGGACAGATTGGGTTCTATAGTCCAGGTTAGCAACCAGTCTACTGCAGAAAGCAATGTCAACCTACAGTGGGAAAATCTTCTGCCCAGTCAGTCATGTCTCTTTCGAGACATGATCGCCCAAAGTGTGTATCACGTATGGCACTTAACTGACTTAACTGACTGAATGTTTTGAAATGGTTTGGTGGAAATACTTAAAGTCAGGTCTTATGATGCAAGTGAATGTGTTTGCAATAAATTTAATCTTAAACAACTGATGTTGATAAAGTGTTTATGTTTATTGGAGCATTATATCATGGGAATTTCAGCAGGTTTTTCATTCATTTTATTCAGCTCCTTCTTTGCACCATTGTAGTTATTGCTCTTCTCCATCTCACAATTGTGGTTCTTTTTTAATTGTTTTACAAGAAGGTTTACTATTTACAAGGCCAGGGGACCACTTATAGTAAAGGGTTACATTAGGAGGCAATTTGTGTGTATAAGAGCGGAAGATAATGATTAATCCTAACTATGAACAGGTTAAGATTCTAGTGATCAAGGAAACATCTTCTTAGGAGTTGGTCCCATAGAACAGTGGGGTCCGTGGGAAGATGCTGTTAGGGTGGATCTTTTTTCTCACAGATGGAAAACAGAGGGAAAATGGGTGGTTTGCTATTGTGCAAGTGTGTCCTTGTCATGAAGGTTTGAATATAGGCCAGGGAATGTAGTTTGTCCATGTGCTTTCTGTAGAAGTAGCAATAGTGCAGTGAGAGGCTTGCCGCATCCTTCCTGTGAGAGAGAAATGATGGGTGGAAAATAATTTGTCACCCAAAAGAACTCAGAAAGGCTTTTGGACTCTATCAAAGTTGGAGGGTGAGATCTGGACAGCTCCTGCCCAAATATGAGAACATTCAAGGCAGAATAGTGCAATATCTCCAGTTCCGTTTTGCACCAGGGATATAGAGGTTACCCTCCAGTCTGTGGTGGACTAGGGTAAGAAATGGCTCATAAATTTTAATGCTTCCAAAAGAAAGCTGCTAACTTTAACCACCATAGACAATTGCTCCTATCCCATCAGCATGGATCATGTCAACAGAATAACTAATTCAAGAATATAGAATTGTTTTTTTTGTATTTTTTATATAATTTTTTTTTGTATAGTAGACTTGAAGCAGGAGAAATGTGGTTCTACAGAAGAATGCTGAGGACTCCATGGACCAATAATGTAAGCAATGATTAAATTTTAGAGAAAAAAGAAACAAAAACAAAACTAATGCTTACTATCAGCAAGATGTGTGCTTAGAAAATCTGATACTCACAGGACAGATTGATGGCAAGAGAGACAGAGGAAAACAACGCTTAAACCTACCTAGTGAGTTTGACTAGATGGATGGTGAAACGGGGTTTAGCAGAAATAAAAGAAAGTCAGAATTTATTAAGAGCTACAAACAACAGGAAATTGTGGAGAGCCAAGATCACCTATTTTCTGAGAGTAAAGAGACTCCCTAGATTCATAATTAAATCTCACATCATTAAATGCCATCAGTTGTAGTGTCAGTTCGTCAAATTCGTTGCTCACTTGGAATTTTGCACCACTTAGAATTTCTCATAAGAAGACATTTGTCTTTCATTAACTGAGTATGCGGTTCTTTTTTCAGCTGAACAATTTTTTAGGTTTCAGGTTTCTGCTACATCACATTGAAACACAGGTTGCAATACAACAATGACTTTGACCACCTAAGTTAAGCAACACTGAGTCTGGTCAGTGCCTAGATAGGTGACCACTTAGGAATAACAATGGCTGTAAGCTCAGATGTTGGGTGGTGTAATAGATAATTGTTTGGAATTGTGATCACGTATTAGATAATAACTGTGTTCCAATTCTAATTGGGTTTGTTATATTCACTCACATGCAAATACCTTTTGGACAGGTATGAATATACCTCTTCTCCCCCCATCTTTGGGTTAATTAGTAAGACTTGTATCACTAAAACTATTATTATCACAAAAAAATTGTTACTAAAATTATTTTAGTATTTGTCTATATTTTTTAGATGAGGCAGTATTTACAGTATTTACCTTACTCGGACTATTGTCCTCATCATTGTTGCCATTTATATGACGTTTCGACTGTTGTATGCTCCGGCCTTCTTCAGGTGCTAGGAATTTCGAACTGAACCCTTTATTACAATCACTGGGATATATTATATTATCCTCATTCCTTACATAAAGCCTTATTGGAAGTCAAGAGTTATCTCTCTCTAACCCTGCAAGTTACTTGTTCACCACTGCTGTAGCCTGGTATTGAACTTACAACTCTAAGAGTCAAGTTAGGAACTAACCAACATCTATATCCACTGGGCCATGTAAATACTGTCAAATTATTTTCTGGCTTTAATAACATGCAAAATGGCTGATAATTCACAGAAAATAAATGAATCAATCAAAAAATAGTTTTCTCTGAGTCCAGTAGCTGTTATTGCTTTTTTCAGTATTGACAGGAGTTTCTTTCCTAATTTTTTATTTGAAGTAGTGTTAAATGTCAAAATCTTTATGATGCCATTATTTTTTTTTCTAGTTACATGTACTATCCATTTTAGTTGTTGCTGCTGTTGGTACTCTTCAACAAGTAATGGCCAAAAGACGTAAAAATTACAATCTTGACTCATTGTATGAAATCCGAAAAAAATGATATCATTATCTAAGGTAAACATAGAAACAAAGAAGAAATACTTTTGATAGAATTTCCACATTGTTCCTCCATGCATTAGACTACATTTCCTTGGGCATCTCAAGTCCGCTGCTATGAAAGTCGGTTCTCTGTGTAGTGCCCGGAAGTTTTTTTCCATCTAAATCTATCCTGCACATTTACAAATCTACCATCCGCCCGTGCATTGAATACTGCTGCCATATCTGGTCGGGTGCCCCTGCTGTTCTCCTCGGGCTTCTCGATAAGTTTTCAGAGGAGGGTCTGTAATGTGATAGATACCGACTTGGCAGACTGCCTGCAGTCTCTCTCCCACCGGCGAGACGTGGCTTCCCTGTGTCTCTTCTATAAATACTTTCACGGCTTCTGCTCCGATGAACTTAGATCACTGGTGCCCCCTAAATACAAATTTGCACGAGATACTAGATTAGCAACTAGATTCCACCCTTTTACAGTGAAACCGATAAAATGCAGCCGTAACTTCTACTCCAACAGTTTCTTTCCTCGCACTTCCCGACTGTGGAATTCTCTTCCAAACGATTGCTTCCCCGACGGCTACAATCTCCAGGAGTTTAAATGTAAGGTCAATAGACACCTCCTAACACACTAACCTGCTCCCATTCTATCAAGCACTCTTCCCATCTGCCCGACCCTCATCCTCGCTATCCTTACTCATCTGTCACCTTTCTCCTGACATTCCCTATGTCTATCCACTCCTTCTCTTTACCTTCCCCTATGTAGCCCCATGTGCAATAGTGGCAGTGGAATGCCTTGCTTGGGGTGAAATGATTAAAAAAAAAAAAAGAGATAGAAATTGTTTATTCTTCATATTAATTTGTTAGACTGAAAATTTTTCCAGTGCTTCAAATGGAAGTCTGTTTTTTCTTTGTTACTCTAATGACATTATTTAAGGGAAGACTAATACATTTTAATGGGAAGACAGGACTTAAAATTCTCATACATAACATTACATTTTACTGAACTCCAAACTGCATCTATTATTTTCAGCCAGTGTGTGTGCAGCCCTGGGCCCTCATCAAAACATAGACCTTATATTCTCATGTTTGATGTCTCAGAGACTGCCCTCCTACTCTTCTCAGGGATGTTTATATATATATATCTGCCTGTAATACAGTTCTTTGCCACATTTGTATCCCACATAGATCATGCAGCTAAGAGAACTGTCACCAGTTTTGTCTGAAGGGAACTGAGTGCAAAGTCTATTTTTGGCATGAGCTGGGGTGAGACACATTCTACTTGTCGTTCAGTGAGGTTAAGGCCAAAAATAGAATGCATTTTTTATTTAATAAGCTAAAGAAACTATAACAATGTAATAATAAGATATAATAGTATAATAAGTGAGGTAGTCATCCCTCAGATCAACCCTGTGTCTGGCTTTTCTGGGGAATTGTTGTAACCCTAAAAGGTTACTACATGAATAATCACCAAAACAGAGGTTGGGGATAATAGTATATCAACAACTACAAGACTCGCACACTATGTGAAGTAGATACACTGATGGTGAACTGCTAGTCAGGATAATGACTCTCCACTACTATACAATAATGTCCACATATTTTATTTTATAATCATATTGCCCCAAGCAAGGAATTTTTCTGCCACTGGTCCACAGAGGGTTACATAGGAGGAAAATTATGAGAAAGAGTGACAGGTCATAGGGGGTGTCAGGAAGTGGGTAAGAGAAAGATGGGAATACTGATGAGAGTGGAGTGGACAGAGAAACGAGAATGAGAGAGAGAATGCAGGTTAGTGAGATAGAGGATGACTATTGACTTTACATTTAAATTCTTGAAGATTATAGCTGTCGGGAAAGTAAGTAGATGGAAGGGAATTACACAGGTGGGAAGTGCGAGAAAAGAAGCTGACGGAGTAGATAGCTTTAAGAGGATAGGAACATTCAGTTCCCATATATAGATAAATATACAACAAGGATATTGAAGGCAAAGTCTATTCTATAATGGGGTGAGACACGTTCTATATTTAGTTCTTTGGACATTTTTATTGTTTAATCAGTTTATTCTTCTTGTTCAAAAAAAAATAAAAATAAAACATTCTATTAGATAGATAACTTAAAGTAGTAATAGTAACATTGGCAATTGTCATTTTTCAAATTGCTGGCAAAATGAAACTTTTTGGATCAAGCAAAAACAGAGGCCTGAAAGTGACACTGTTGACTTGCTCTCTTTCAGTCCAGCAGATGATGTCTTTTTCTGAACACAATGCTGAAGTTTATCGAATACACAAATAGAAAAATAATTTTCCTAAAATTTCATGAGTGGAAAATGGAATGAAATTCAGAAAAGCTACAAAATATTTATACTGCAGAAAGGAGTGAACTACATTAAAGATTATATAAAATAAATGTTTTAACTTTCTACTGATGCGAGAAGTTCTTGCAACAGCTGCCAAATAGAACACATCTTCAGTATCTTCTATACTCAAATGGCCTAGTCGATATAGTCAGCCAGTCAGTTAAGTGCCATACGTGAAACATGCTTGGGCGATCATGTCTCGAAAAAAACATGACTGACTGAGCAGAAGATTATCCCGCAGTAGGTTGCCGTTGCTTTCTGCGGTAGACTGGTTGTCAACCAAGGCTATAGAACCCAATCTGTCCTGTTATTTGACTCATAGCTAGAAAGGGAAGATATGTATTATATTATTATTATATATTAATAAGTGGGGGATCTGTTTATTACTTCATAACAATATAAAACTGATCCCTCACTTTATGTCCAGTAGAGGCCTTAATCATATGTTCAACTATTATATTCAGTCAGTCAGTTAAGTGCCATACGTGAAACACGCTTGGGTGATCATGTCTCAAAAGAGACATGATTGACTGGGCAGAAGATTATCCCGCAGTAGGTTGCCATTGCTTTCTGCGGTAGACTGGTTGCCGACCAAGGCTATAGAACCCAATCTGTCCTGTTATTTAACCCATAACTGGAAGGAAGAGACGGATTAATACCTTTCCCAAGGGTATTTGCGTGTAAGTGAATGCCATGAATTCAACTGGAATTTGAACTCAGCTCCCCGATTTCTCATTTCGAGCCAATATCCACTGCACCACAACGCACAGTCAATATAGACATTGGTTAATTCCGGTGACTTCACCCAAAGAGTCGTGAGTTCAATACCAGGCTTCATCAGTGTTGAACAAATAACAAATAAATAAAGTCAAAGGGAGATAACTATATGACTATCTGTTATGGGGAAACACACCTATTTCTCAGATAATGGACTCTCCCTCCTATATTAATAAGAGTTAACAAGAAGTACTTGGGAAGTTCATGGAAGTTCTTTAGACTTCTATTGTAGTTCAGTAGAACTACTAGGCAGTTGATATTAGTCAGCAGTTAATCGAATACTAAGGAGTCAGCTTTCAGTGGAAGATTACCAAGTTCCTAACATTTTGGATGTGTTAAGTCGATTAGCAACCGATATAGCCCGATTGTAACCTTCAGTGCGAAAAATTACTCCACAACACCATCAGAAGTGGAGCATACAACTGACGAATAGGTAGTTCGACACTGTCAGCGACAAATGTCCAGAATAACCCCAGAAAGAGACTTGAGACTATTTATTGCAGAATATGCCAGTCCATTACCCAGAGCTGGCCTGCCTTTGGCTAGATTTGCTGGCCTGCCATTGGCTAAATGTTTGATAAAAGAGGTAATCCAGGTTTAACTCTTCTACCAACATGAGGAGGCCATGACACCCACCATTGCAAGGAGGCTATGATAGTTTACAAGGCAGCCACGATAGGTAGATTACCTTGACTTCTACATCAGTTTTATATTGTTATGAAGTAATCAGCTGATCCCCCACTAATTACTACATAATAATATACATTTATTTCATCTCTAGCTATGAGTCAAATAACAGGACAGACTGGGTTCTATAGCCTTGGCTGGCAACCAGTCTACAGCAGAAAGCAATGTCAACCTACTGCAAGATAATCTTCTGCCCAGTCAGTCATCTCTCTTTCTAGACATGATCGCCCAAAGTGTGTATCACGTAGGGCACTTAAATGACTGATGAACTAACAAGATAACGACATTTTCTATTGAAGAGTCAACAACAAAGTAAAGTTATTCATAGTCAAAAAGGGAAATTACTAGGAAAAGACCTCTTCCTATATAGAATCATCGTGGAAAAGTCAACGAAAATCTATACTTCCCAAGAACAATCATGACAATGTACAACTGAGAAGATATCACATAATTGCATGAAGGAGGTCATCTTTCCAGTAAGGAATGATGCACACTGAGTGTCCCCTGATTGTCATCCAGTAACTGATAATAAATGGATGTGTGTTGTGGTGCAGTGGATATCGGCTTGGAACGAGAAATTGGGGAGCCGAGTTCAAATTCCAGTTGAATTCTTTGCATTCATTTAAACACAAATACCCTTGGGAAAGGTATTAATCCATCTCCTCCCTCCAGTTATGGGTTAAATAACAGGACAGATTGGGTTCTATAGCTATGGTAGGCAACCAGTCTACTGCAGAAAGCAATGGCAACCTACTGCGGGATAATCTTCTGCCCAGTCAGTCATGTCTCTTTCGAGACATGATCGCCCAAAGCGTGTATCACGTATGGCACTTAACTGACTGAACTGATAATAAAGATAAAATTATAAGCCGAACAGTGGAATGTTAGGACACTGTCCGGGTGTGGCAAATAATAAATATGTAAGAAGCAGTAGGAAGACAGAATATCAATATATATTGGGATTATGTAAAATTATATTGAAAAAACAATGGGATTTTATAAGTGACAATCACAGAAACATATATGCAGGAGAGACAAATGAAAGAGGACTTGGACGAATTCACTCTATTATAATAAAGTCCATTTTATATGGATATATATTTGTGTATATTAGCAGTAAATATTCTTTTAGACATGTAAGATTAAATAAATTGCAAACATTGTGTCTGCTTATTTTTAATAAAATCCATTCATACTCATGGATAACCTTTTGCATATTTCAATTATAATACATGAGAAATTACCTGTGATTATGAACGGATTTTATTAAAAATGAGCAGACACAATGTTTGCAATTTATTTAATCTGACATATATATATTGATTGTTTAATGCTTAGTTTTTGGTCATAATAGGGTGAGACTAGTGCACATTTATATTAAAAAGTGTTTAATACAATTACATTGTAGAACTTTTGAATAATTTCCATTTATAATAACTTTTTACAAATGGAAAATATGGATATATATATATATATATATATATATCTCCCTCCTGTCATGCTCATCGCGAAAGAGACAATAGCAAGGCAACATCAGTCGAGATCATTCTCTTTACTATTAGCTATTAAAGCTCTTGCCACATGTTTGCTCTTTAACAGGGCCTTAATATTTTATTTTATTGCAATAATTATATTCTTGAGAAGTGAAGAATCCTCTCTATTATAGTGAAGGCCATTGTGTATCTATTTGTATATATAAATATATATTCCTGCTTGTCATGCTCATTGGGGATAACCTGTGTGAAATAGCTAATAATACTGTCAAACATTTTTTTGCCACCAGAGGTACACTCATATTAGATAATGACAAAACGTGTGTTTGAGTTTGCTGGCAACTGTCAGACTTCCTTTGGTGAACATGAAAGAGAAACCATATAACCATCAAAGTTCTATATGCATCTACGTTAGGAAGCACTGAAAAAATAATATATATGTTTTACAACAAAGTAGAAAATGCCAAGCTACATGAAATTATTACTCAGAGAGAAACAAGATAGTGAAATGCTTCGTAAGTAAGGATGTGGTTAATAATAAACATGGAAAACAATTTTTTTGATGTGTAGTTAATGACCAAATAACAATCAGAAGTATAAATTTTATTGTGCTAGCCGTATGTGGCCCATTACCTATCTCAGCAAACCACCACTCATAGAGAAAGATTGAGACTCCAATTTTGACAATTGCATCGAAAGAGAAGATCCCTCTAACATGTATTGAGTAGTTGCTCCCGGGCAGTGAGTGAGAAGCATTACTGGTGGTGCAATGATAAAGTATTATAAGCAATTATGGCAATAATTTTGAGGAGTCTTCAAACAAATAGATATGAGCCTAATACAAAACTGATTAACTTTATTGGAGCGGAGCAAAAGAAAAAGTCACTCCAAAGAGAAAAAAAACTTCAGTCCTTTATTCTACCTGAACTGACAAACGGAAGCAGATATAGAAAGGTAGTTCAAATTCTTCTTTTTTTTTTTGTGCTGTGTCCCTTCAGAATGTAAGCAATCATAGACCTCCACTTACCCCTATCCATTGTTGCTTATAACACTTTTTCTTTTGGCATCTCTTTGAAACCTTGCTCAAGCCCATTAAGTATGTCTTGAGCTGCTTTCCCCTACCTCTCCTTCTCTCTATCTACCCTGTCAGGCTGTCTCTTCCTGATATTAGGTATAAGTTTCCTTTTTATTTCCATCTTCTCCAAAACCTTGTTGTTGCTCAAATGTTTGGTCCATGGTATCCTCAGCTTTCATCTGTAAAACCACATTTCTGATGCTTTGAGTCTCATCTTTGATCAGATTGTCCAGGAATCGCTGCCATATAAGGACAACAGATATCACAAAACAGTCCAATACTCTTTTCTTTTTTTCTAACAAAATCTTCATCTCTTTCATTACTCTGATTAGTTTTGAAATGAGTCCCTGGTAATTCCAATATGCCTTTGCATCTCAGTGTTGCACTTCCCGTGTTTTGTGAGAACATTTACCAGGTATTTAAATTTCTGCACCTGCTTAATTTTAGCATTCTAGACCTGTAGTTGGCATTTTGAGCTTCCATTGTAACAGAACAAATAATATAGACATTGCTATGTCTAGTCAGTCAGTTAAGTGCCATGCGCGATACACGCTTGGGCGATCATGTCTCGAAAGAGACATGACTGACTGGGCAGAAGATTATCCCGCAGTAGGTTGCCATTGCTTTCTGCGGTAGACTGGTTGCCGACCAAGGCTACAGAACCCAATCTGTCCTATTATTTAACCCATAACTGGAGAGAAGAGATGGATTAATACCTTTCCCAAGGGTATTTGCGCGTAAGTATATGCAAGGAGTTCAACTGGAATTCGAACTCGGTTCCCCAAGTTGTCGTTCCGAGCCATTATCCACTGCGCCACAACGCACATATGCAATAAAATCAAGCAACTGATATTAGAGCTAGCATCATAACCCGGCGTTACCCATGCAACTCAGAACATTTTAGTAGTAGGACTCGGTTATATAAAAAAATAATTATATAAAAAATTGTTGTTTAAAAATTGTTAAAAAATTCTATTAAAAAATTCTTTTGTTTTGCATAAATGTGATTTAATGTTTAGCATGACATTGTAAACAGCATTGTGTTTGTTTTTGTTTCAAAATTACAGGGGAAAATATTTACATTTTTTGTTGACTAAATGAATTTAACATAAAAATAAAAATTATTTATTTTGTTTTACTGAAATTAGAAATATAAAAACTATTATGGTCTCAGTTCAGAAATTTTCAAAGAATATTTAAAATGTAGACATTTAATTTTAGAGGAAAAAAAATTAAATATAAAGGCTCATTTTTTTTTAATAAAAAAATATTTTAGTCACATTTGACACGTGTGATTTGATTTCTGATATGTAATTCAGCAACCATCTTAGATCTTAAATGTTTCACGGAGCAAATGTAAACAATCTGCTCCATTGACCAAAAAGTGCAAAAGGGAAAATTGCTGAACCTAAACTCAAAAAGTATGTGTCGACCTGACTTCGCTGTAGATATGTGTCCCTAAAAAATTTGAATGGCGTAGCTTAAAAAATGTAGGCATGCATAGGGAACAGTCACACACGGACTCACAGATTGCCTTTTATATATATAGATTAACAGTCCATTGGGAAGAGAATATGGATGAAGCTTATGAAAGAAAGCTTGGGAAATATTTTGAAATTGCACAAGAAGACAGTAATATTGTAAATACAGTAAGATTTGATGAGCTCAGTGCAGACTGATTTGACAAGCAGCCAGTGCTAATTTTGGTCGAAATTTATCAAATCTTTTTGAAATAAGTTTCTCAAGTTCAGTTATTTTCATCACTCTTTCCAGTATTGATTAGGGTTTTCTTCCTAAAGTTTTGTTTAAAATAGTGTTGAACACCAACATCTTAATTATGTCAATATTTCCTCTTTGAGTTCCATGTGCTACCTGGTTAATTTGTTGCTGTTGTTGAAAGTAGTAATTCCATTTGTAACCAACTATAAGCAGCTGCCATTAAAAACAAATGTAAAACTTTTGAAAAGAAGAACATTTGATTAAATGCCATGGTGACACCAACAAAGAAATCATCCCATGGGAAGAATCACAAGAAAAATAAGTGCATGACAGGTGTAATTGTTAATCTGAGGAGTGACAGCAGACTACACCCAAGAAAGACACAAAATATTGGAAATTAAACAAAATCAACAGAAACAAGCAATCAAAAAAGAAGTGGCTCAATGAGAAGTTTGCATAGATTGAAAACCTGCAGAAACATATAGAGCAGGTATGTATGGTCATCAGTAAAAAGAGCAACCCAAAATGCCAAATACAGGTGGGGGATACCAGAATCAAGCAAGTACAAAAATTTAAATACCTAGGAAGTGTTCTAACAGGAGATGAAAAGTGAAACACAAGATCCAAAGGCAAAGGACACATTCCAGAAGCTGAGTAAAGTACTAAGATACAGGAAAATTTCCCTAGAAACAAAGAAAATAGTGCTGGATTGCTATATGATGTCAGTTCTTCAATATGGCAGTGAATGCTGGACAATATCATTGAAAATGAGGACAAAACTTGAAGCAGTGAAAATGTGGTTCTACAGAAAGATGCTGCAGATATCGTGGACTGAGCATGCAAGCAACAATGAGGTGTTGGAAAGAATAACAATGAAAAGGAAATTAATACTGAGCACCAGGAAGAGACAACTGAAGTTCCTGGGACGTGCAATAAGGAAGGGGGGATTGGAGAACCTGATACTGACAGGCCAGATAGAGAGAAAAAGAGACAGAGGAAGGCAGCAAATAACATATTTGCAGGGCCTGATCAGGTGGATGATGGAACGGGGGTTGCGAGGTGTAACAGGAGGAAACATACTAAGAGCTATCAGGGATAGGGAGACGTGGGGAACCATAATCGCCTACGTCCTGAAGGGACAGGGCACATAGAAGAAGAAGATGCTTTTATATGCTGTGTTCTTTCAGGATGTAGACAATCATGGTTCTCAACAATTTTCTACCCTTTGTAGCTCTGAGGAGGGTTTGTCTTTGTCACTTCCCATTTCCTCTTCTGCCATCCATTTATGTATGCTAGTTAGATAGGTCACTTGCTATTTTCCTCTATTCCTCTTCCTTTCATGATATCCTGTGAATATCAAATTCTTTAAATAAATTCTTCATTAACTGTAAAAAATGTATGGTTGTAAGCAAAAGAGGTAACCTAAGTTTTGAGTTACATATCAGTTAAGTGCCATACATGATACATGCTTTGGGTGATCTCGAAAGAGACATGACTGACTGGGCAGATGATTATCCTGCAGGAGGTTGCCATTACTTTCTGCGGTAGACTGGTTGCCAACCAAGGTTATAGAATCCAATCTGTCCTATTATTTAACCCATAACTAGAGGAAAGAGATGGATTAATACCTTTCCCAAGGGTATTTGTGCATAAGTGAATGCAAGGAATTCAACTGGAATTCGAACTTGGCACCCCAATTTGTCGTTTCGAGTCTATATCCACTGCACCTCAATGCACATCAAACTGATTTAGAAGTTTAACTACTTATAGGCTTACGCCTATCACATTGAATACACCGGTTCTCGCTTGATCACTGAAGTTAAGCAATGTTGAGCCTGGTCAGTACTTAGATGGGTGGCCGCTTGGGAATACCAGGTGCTGTAAGTGTATGGTAACGGATGTGCATTATGGTGCAGTGAATAATGGCTTGGAAAGAGAAATCGGTGAGCCAAGTTCAAATTCCAGTTGAATACCCTGCATTCACTTAAGCACTGGTACCCTTGGGAAAGGTATTAATCCGTCCCTTCTCTCCAGTTATGGGTTAAATAACAAGGGTAGGACTTGGGGACCCTGCCTGCCCTTAAAAACAAATCCCAATGAACCTTGATACTCAAAAAGAAAAATGTATTACTAGACACAAAACTGATTTAAAAAAAGCAACAATAAATTGTTGAAAGAAAAAGGTATTACCAGCAATAAATAAATAAAGTTTAGTTGGCAATGAATGGCCCGCCGAGGTTGATTTGCCATAAAAACAAAACTATCAAACAAGTTGACTACTTATATGGTGTCATAACAGATGACAGAAAAAGCTTGATACAAAGAGACTGAGGTGCATGGGGTTAGCAAAAATTGTCTTTCAGTAACTGGAAAAAAGTAATAACGGATGGCAAATTATAAATAAGCCAAAGAATACTGGAATGCTAAGTAATATCTATTCTTTTATATGACGGTAAATCTTGGACGTGTGAAGAAAAAGACTTCAAAAGAAAGATACGAGAAGCAACAAAGTTTTAAGAATAAGAACTGAAAAGAAATTGCTGCAAACAATCAGAGAAAGATGAAGTTTTGTTGATGCATATTAAAGAAAGATGGTTTAGCTAATTCAAAACTCACAGGGCATCAAAGATAAGAAAATCCTTAGAGAAGCAGCAAGTAAACTGGTTGACAATTTTATACAAATAGATAGTGGAATACAAACCACAAAGACAAGAAATCATAAAGGAAAAAAGTATTGCTGAAAACAATAAAAAGAAGAAAATAGTGAAGCCATGATTGTTCACTTCTCGTAAAAATATGGGACATGGAGAGAGAGAGAGAGATTGGTTTGGAGGAAGTATTGCCAAGAAAATTGTATATTATTTATATTATAGATGTTAGATAGTTCCAGTGACTTGACCCAAAGTGTTGTGTTCGATACCAGGCTACAGCAATGGTGAACAAATAACTTAGAAAATCAAGTTAAAGTCATGTCTACCAAAAGTGGCTTCACACATGGAATGAGAGTGATATACCACAGTGGTCATAATAAAGGGTTCTGTATGAAATTCCTCACACATGAAGAAGGCTGCAGTGTACAATGGCCGAAATGTTGTAAACATGGCAGCAATGATAAAGACAGTAGTCCGAATAATGTAAATACTGGAATTACTATCTCATCTCAGAAGTATAGACAAGAAAATTGTAATGTACATCAATCACAGTAAAACTGCTTCTTCAATGTACTGTTTTTCTTCAGAATGTGAAAGATAATGGCTCACCACAGCTTTCTGTTCTTTTTCAGTTTTTAACAATGTTTCTCATTTTGCTGTCCTTCTCATTCCCTGTTCTGCGATTGAGTTACACAAATTTGTTTTATAGCTTATGATTGGATGTTAATTTCCCAGAGTTAAATTTTGTGAATGTTTCTGTTCTTACTTCTCCAGCAATATGCAGTGAATTTTGCTCTCCTCTCATCAATTGTAGTGATCTGATTTAATCACCATAGGGCATTTGGTTGTCATATGGTGCTTCCAATTGACATTTTTTAGCATTTTTGTAAAAGTCCCATCAGTGCTTTCATTAAAATTCATGCACGAGATCAAAGTTGTCAGAGAAGTAAGACATGCGCAAAGTTTACGTTTTTAAATCCATGTAAAATCCAATGCATGGATTTTAATGAAGGCATTGATGGGACTTACACGAAGAAGCTGAAAGATGTCAATGTTAAGCACCATATGACTAAACCAAGTGCTCTATGGTAATCAAATCAGATCCCTACAATTGATAAGAGAAGAGTAAAATTCAGTACACATTCCTAAAGAAGTAAGAACAGAAATATTAACAAAAAAAAAGGTCTGGGAATCTACACATGGGACAATAGTACAGAGTTTTATTGACCAAATGAGTGAAGATATCAATTGCAATGGGAGACAGCATCTTCGTATAAGTCCCGTCAATGCCTTCATTAAAATCCATGCATTGGATTTTACATGGATTTAAAAACATAAACTTTGTGCATGTCTTACTTCTCTGACAACTTTGATCCAATACTCCAGCAGCTTCTTTTCTCGCACTTCCCACCTGTGGAATTCCCTTTCATTTACTTGCTTTCCCAACAGCTACAATCTCCAAGAATTTAAATCTAAAGTCAATTGTCATCTCTTATCTCACTAACTTGCATCCTCTCTCTCATGCTCCTTTCTCCATCCACTTCACTTTCATCAGTATTCTCTTTTTTCTCTTACTCACTTCCTGACACCCCCTATAACCTGTCACTCTTTCTCATAACTTCCCTCCTATGTAACCCCCTGCAAAACAGTGGCAGTAAAATGCCTTACTTGGGGCGATATGATTATTAAAAAAAAAGTTTCTATACTATTATAAAGTAGATATAAAGTGGGTGATAAATTCTACATTATAATGAATATATATAAACTGATCTCTCACTTCATGGCCACAGTCATCCTTCTCTTACCCACTTCCTGACACTCCCTATAATCTGTCACTCTTTCTCATAACTTTCCTCCTATGTAACCCCCTGCAAAACAGTGGCAGTAAAATGCCTTGCTTGGGGTAATATGGTTATAAAAAAAAATACATGGATTTTAATGAAGGCATTGATGGTGTTTAAACAAAAATGCTGAAAACTATAGTGGAATGATCGGTTACAGATGTCTAATTGTGGTTGATTTGATGAGCATGAATATTGCAATCTTGTAATTCAATGAATAATTGCTTTGACTTTAATTTAATTTCAAGTTCCATTCTTGGTCATGGCATTGAATTTCATTACTAGTTCAACTACTGTACCCAATAAAATCAAATAAACATTTGTGTTTAATCTCTGGAATATTAGAGGATATAAACTAGAACTCCTAACAAAAGACAGGATTATCCAGGTAAAACTATTGTGATGACAGAGTATGAAAGGAAACACAAGAACTTGTAAATAATCACAGATTTGATTGAGCTTGAAGTTGACCTAGGAGGTTGAAGCTGTGACCTGAAAAACAGATTTAGAAAATTGGGTGTGAGATTAGTTAAGGGATAGAAATAGCTTGTGAAATATAACACCTGGCCTGACTTGGAGATTGTGTTAAAATGCATGTTGTATTCAAGTGTGTAATTGCATTTGCATAATTAATAGCAGTTAGAGAAATAGTGACAGTCCGAGGAGAGGGAGAAAGTTATCCTTTGCCCCCGTAATACTGCGACTGCTTCTATTGAGACAGTGTTCTCAAGACAGATTATGGGTGACATCTTGGGAATTATTGGTCTGTTGTTTGTTTTCCCTTTCCACTTTGATTTGTATTCTTTCTTTTTCACACATCTTGCCATGTATGACACAAGGTCAAATGGGGGAGTGAAATTGATGCTAGTTTGCTTTATTTTTGTTCATCTTTTTCATTTTCATGTTTACTTTGACGTTCCTTCCCTTACCTATTTACTATCATTCACTTTTATTTAGTTCTCACATGTACTTTAGTTTCTTTTCTCTTACACTATTTTAATTGTCCTCTTTCTTTGTCTTTCTTCCTTGTTTTTTTTTTACTTAGTCCCTTTCTTTCTATTTCTCTTTCTTTTTTCTGTTAATTGACCTCTTTCTTTCACTCGCCTTCTTTTAGTTAATCTCTTTCTTTTTTCTCCCTTCTCTTTTCTTTTCATTGCCCTCTTTCTTTTTTTCACTGACCTTTTCTTTTAATTACCCTCTTTCTTTCACTTGTCTTTTTTTACTTAATCTCTTTCTTTTTCTCACTTCTCCTTTTATTGCCCTCTTTCTTTTTCTCACTTCCATTCTTTTAATTTCCCTTTTTTTATTTGTTTTATCTTATTCAATATCTTTCTTTCACTCTTTCTTTTTAATTGCCTTCTTTCTTTCTCTTGTTTTCTTTTACTTAATCTCTTTCCTTCTCTCTTTTCTTTTAATTGCCTCCTTTCCTTTTCTGGCTTTCAGTCTCTCTCTCTCTTTGTCTTTCTTTCTCTCTTTTCTTTTAATTACCGTCTTTCTTTCCCTTGTTTTCTTTTACTTAATCTCTTTCTTTTCTCACTTCTCTTTTCTTTTAATTAATCTCTTTTTTCTTTTCTTTTCTTTTCCCTTATCTCTTTCTTTTCTTTTTCTTGCAATTGCTTTCTTTTTCTCTTTCTTTCTTTTACTTAATCTCTTTTTTTCTTTATTTCTCTATTTCTTTTAATTGCCATTTTTCTTTCTTTGTTTCCATTTAATTAATCTCTTTCCTTCTCTCTTTTCTTTTACTAGCTTTCTTTATTTCTTTGAGAGAATGGATGCGAGTTAGTGTGTTAGGAGGTGTCTATTGACTTTACATTTAAACACCTAGAGATTGTAGTTGTTGGGGAAGCAAGCATGTGGAAGAGAATTCCACAGGCGGAAAGTGCGAGAAAAGAAGCTGTTAGAGTAGAAATTGCGGCTACATTTTATTGGTTTTACCTGTAAAAGGGTGGGACCTAGTTGCTAATCTAGTAGCTCGTGTAAATTCATACCTAGAGGGCATCAGTGAGCTAAGTTCATCGGAGCAGAAGCCGTGAAAGTATTTATAGAAGAGGCACAGGGAAGCCACATCATGCTGGTGAGAGAATGACTGCAGCCGGCCTGCCAAGTCGGTATCGATCACATTACAGACTTTCCATTGTTGATGAGCTTACCTCTTTTATACTTGACTTAATGAATTTAACCATAGTACTAGCAATGTGCATTGTGGTGCTGTGGATATCAGCCCGGAACAAGAAATCAGAAAGACAGTTTGAATTCCAGTTGAATTCATTGCATTCACTCTTTTTTACACGCAAATACCCTTGGGAAAGGTATTAATTCATTTCTTCTTCCTCCAGCTATGGGTTAAATAGCAGGACAGATTGGGTTCTGTAGTCTTGGTTGGCAACCAGTCTACTGCAGAGAGTAATGACAAACTACTGCAGGAAAATCTTCTTCCCAGTCAGTCTTTTGAGACATGATTGCCCAAGCATGTATCATGTGTGACACTTAACTGACTAAGTTGACAGCTAAGTCTCATCACTTTAATGTCAAAATTACTAAGTACAGGGTGTCCATAAAGTCTGTATGCACTTAAAAAAAATTATAACTTTATTTGTATTTGTGATAGAACTAATCTGTAAAAAATGAGCTTTGAACAATTAAACTTGAAAGATAATCCAGTGTTTCAACAAAATGGAGCTCCTTGTCACTTTGTCTGTGTGTTAGACAGTTTCTAAATCAGGAATTTCCTAACAGACGGATTGGAAAGAGTGGACCATTTTATTGGCCTCCATATTCACCATATTTGACTCCATTAGCTTTTTTTTTTCATGTGAAAACAATTGTGTATGTAACGAAACCTCGTTCATTAGAAGATTTGAAAAATAACTTGTGATTTCAGGCATTACTATGAATCAGTTGGCAAATGTTTTCAGTGAACTGCTAAATCGTATTATCCTTTGTATTGCTAATGATGGAGGACATGTGGAAACATTAAAAAAATTTCAATAAAACCTTAAAAATATACATTTAATTCTTTTTATTCTTTTTAACAAATGATTTCTATCGCAAATACAAATAAAGTTATTAATTTTTTAAAGTGCACACGAACTTTATGGACACCCTGTATAATTGTAAATTCTATTCTAAAGGTTTCTTTTCACACTTTTCATCTGCGGAACTTTCTTCCTTTCCTGTCAACTTTTTTTTATCTGCTGTGACCCCTCAGCCTGAATGCAGCAATGGCTCTCTAAATGGATTTACCAATTAATATTTTATATGAAGGTAATCTTGTTGGATTATCCTCACTGTTTACAGACTGGACACCTATATCTATAGATATATATCTAAATCTAAACTTATTTATAAATGGAACTTTGTCTGTGTGTGTGTGTGTCTGTGTCTCTGTGTGTGTGTGTGTATATCCATTACCTATAGACTCCGAAATGGCTGAACCGATTTTCTTGAAAATTTACACAGTTGTACTATAAGCATCTTTGCGAGTGTTCTTAGCTAGGTTTTGTGTCCAGGTACCCATGATAAATATTGAAAATCAATAATCGAAAAAATCAGGTTATAGAAGGAGTGGTCCGATTTTAATCAAATTTGATACACTCATAGACAAAGATATAAGAAATGATATTCAGAAGTTTCAAGGTCGCAGTTCTTACAATAGTGCAGAAAATTTGATATCGATACCAGGAAATCAAAGTTTGACTTACATCCATTCATTTTCCTTTCAGTCTACGGTTTCACTTTAACTGGAAACGACTATTGCTTTTTAGTCTTTCATGCCAACGTCCAAAGAGTCTGAGCTCCAGGACCACAGATTAGTTTTAAAGCTTTCATTACACCCAAGCAACACCAGGCTATACTGCTAGTATATATATATATATATATATATATAAACAGAGTCATCCAAGAAAATGTAAACTCACTTGAAGAAAAGAAAAACTTTAATTAATATTGTAATAGTTAATTTATTCAGACATACCAAAATTAATATAAATTATATTTGGCCTCTATAATCACAAGGGATGCTCAAAATGGTGGCCTTTAGCTTCCAAACAATTATTTGTATGGCAAACTACTGTTTGAGCAACAATGGGTTTGCTGCACATGCATTTTCAATTTCTTATCTAAGGGCTACCAATGGAGTTGGTTTTCTGCAGTACACAACATTCTTTATGGTTCTCCATAGGTAAAAATCTGCAGGTGTTAAATCAGGAGAATGTGGATGGAACTTGGCTATAAAAGACAAGATTTTTCTTTTCCTGAAGTGTGTATACATTTTTTTCATGAAACTCTATGTATGTGTGTGCATATATATATATATATATATATATATATATAATTATGAATTAAAAGTACATTGCAACATTGAAATTTCTATCCAACATTGCCTGATGACGAGATTCTATCTCGAAACATAGAAATTTCCATGTCACAATGTACTTTTAATTCATAATTATATGATTATATTATGCTCTACAATATTTATTGTATTGAGCACTGTTTATAAAAAGATGAATGCCAGGGAACTCAAAATCATCCTTGGGTCCTCTTTACCTAGATTTATATATATATATATATATATATATAGAATAAGTAAAGATAATGTAGGAAAAACGTGTCTTTAATCTAAAATGTTTCACTTGAACAAGCTTCTTCAGAGATTCATTCATCTTTAATGATATCTGATCAATATATTCAACTCATATATATATATATTTTGCCTTGTTATAGTGCTTAGTGTCAAAATTGCTGTTTTTATAGGTAGTTTACTGGTAGAAAGGCATTTCAGGCAAGCAGGGTTTTTGTCATAAAGTGGTCAATATCAAAATAGAGATATAATGCTAATAGAATTAATGTGGAGAGGTGATTTTTATTTAAGTAATTCACATAATTGTAATGTGTTCATTCTTCAGGGTTTTGCTTTTTCTGCTCAGAAAAAACAAAGACTGACGACATCAAATTAATGCTTAACGAAAGCCTCTCGACATTACACACACACACACACACACATATATATATATCATTTGTTTGAGGTTTGAGCATTATTTTAATTGATACTCGTATTGGAGTAGATATTCTGTTTTTAATCAAACAGTATATTTATATATTTATTTCTGTCAGCCTGATTATTTACAATAAATTTTTATGAAAATGTGTGTCATTTGGCAGGATTTGAATCTGCAAACCCTATCAACATAGGGGAAGCCACAAATTGATCTGGTGCCTCTTAGGCCACTCAACCTTGAATGATTCTACAGTCTAATTGAAGTCAAATCAGGCCTTATATAACACAATTTTCAATCCTACGTAAATAGACATCCCTGCTTTGAATAGCATTATAATGTCACCAAATGGAAATATATATAGTCATCCACAGACAGATCTGTTTTGCTGTATCACAGCTCATCAGTACAGTTAGACATCCAATTGCTTTTTACCCAGGATTGAAACCCGACCGAATTGGCATCAGTCGGCGATTCTACCTCTGGGCTATGGGTGCTTGGTAGAAGGATGCAGATTTCTTTATGTGTATATTATCATTATACATGCCCAATAGCTGAGAATGTTCTAATTCATTGTTGAATGAATGATGCGTAGATGCCAGAGTAGCTACAGTTTTTCAAAGTCTACTATATATATATATATATATATATATAAATATATGCTAATATTTTCACATACCTATACATATCTATATTAATCTGAGCAGGTACATATCTATCCATATTACTTTCTCATTAGCAATATATATATATCTGTCAGTCAGCTAAGTGCCATATGGGATACACACTTTTGGCGATCATGTCACAAAAACACATGACTGACTGGGTAGAAGATCATCCTGAAGTAGGTTGCCATTGCTTCCTGTGGTAGACTGGTTGCCAGCCAATGCTATAGAACCCAATCTGTCCTGTTATTTTACCCATATCTGGGGGGAAGAGACGGATTAATACCTTTCTCAATGGTATTTGTGTATACGTGAACGTGAGGAATTCAACTGGAATTCCCGATCTCTCATCCCAAGTCCGTATCTACTGGACCACAATGTACATCTTGGGGTAAATCAGCAACACAAAGACAGCCTATTAACGATCCCACACTGGAAAGAAAAGTGTCTAATGAGGCAGAACATAATACTGGAGAAAATAGTGATTTTCGCTAAACCTGACCAAACATGACTACAGTTTCATGCATGTGCATGCACTTATCAAGAAGGCGGCCTGATGTTTTCGGGATTGTATTCACGTGCATGGTCATGCTTATCGTGAATTATTATATTCCATGGTATATATATATATATATCCATATATTCTTTCTCTCACTCACTATATATATATATATTTTTTTTTTCTAAACATATACTGTTAAATATAAGAGACAATGAATGTCTATTATGTTTAAACATGAGCCGTTCTAAACATCATGTTTTGGCTTTAATTTCAGGTGAAATTAAAGACAAAAATTCTCCAACATTTGGATAATTTTATATTAAGTTGGTTCTAAGCTTTTGGCTCACATGAGCCATCTTCAGAGAGGTTACAAGGTCGTTAACATAAAAACATCCACCATCAGCGACGATTTTATCTTCTGTTGACATAAAACTTTGCTAAGCAACAATGACAGTTACCAAAAATAGCAAATGCATTTTGTAAATTTGTAATGCAGTTCTATGACGTCACACTGTGTGAGAACTTGAAATGATAACAGAACCATATATTTAAATGCAATGTAATGTGTTATGACCAGATTTAAATGTGGTTTTATTAAATGTGGGTTGTTTGGATTTAATGTAGATGGCCTCCAATATCTGAAGGTTCCTTTTTACTGTGTGTATGAGTGAGGATTATTATATTGTTGACTAAAATCTGTCTGATATTACCTACATGGCTACGTTTTTCTAAGAAATGTTGTTTAATTGTACTCTATTTTGTTTCAATACTTCTTGTGTCTTGTCAATGGTGGTGTTTATCCATCACTTGACAAGACTTATATTTAGATATCTTTACATATCTAACTCAATCTGTACAGTGTACATATCGGTCTATATTCTTTTTTCAACACCAATATATAGATATATATATATCTTTACATATCTATCTATCTATACCTGTATCTTCCTCAATTTATGTCTGTCTATCTCAATCATTACAGTGTACATGTTTTTTCAAAACATCAATATATATATATATGCATATTAATATTTTTACATATCTATCTATCTATCTATCTATCTATCTATCCCCATACATATATACCAGTATATATATATATATATATATATATATATATATATCAAGTGATCACTTGATAAAACACAAGTAGTTTCAAACAAAATAGCTGCTTTTGTAGCGATATTATAACATATTCATGTTATAATTTCTGAATAAATATTATTAGCTCTTCTTTGTATTGGGCACATTTTTAAGAATAGTGTTTCTTTGGATCTGGAATATTATTTGATCTCTACCTCCCCTTTATATATATATATATATATATATATATATATATATATATATATGTATCTTTACATATCTATCTATCTATACCTGTACATACATATCTGTTTTCCTCAATCTATGTATATCTATCTCAATCTTTACAGTTTACCTATCTTCTTTTCACAATTGCAATATATATATATATATATATATATATATATATATATATATATATTCTAATATCTTTACATATTTCCTCCTTAAATATTTAAATATTTTTTATTTTGCATCATCTTCTTTTTCCTTATATGCCTTTTCCTTTCCTCTAAGCCTGACATACCAGCCTCCAGCAGGGAATGCATCTAATTAAGTTTCATGAAATATGAGAAAATTTGAGATTGTACACAGAGGCCTAAATAAACACACAATACATCGCAATATGTGTACACATACAACCCATACTTATTTTATATTCCTGCAATAATATTTGATATCCTGACTGATGCTGACATATGGAGATAGATCTGGAATTAAATAAGCAGACTCTGAGAGAGAGGTTAGAGGTTGGAGAATAATTTGTCTTGCACAAGGACTCTGAGATGCTTTTGAATGCTATCAAGGCTGAAAAGTAAGTTCTGGGCAGATCCCACCCAAATATGGCAATAGTCCTCCATTTTTTAGCCCAATCTGGCTTTTATAAATATAGAAGATAGCATGAGGAGTCAGTGGTATAAAGAGATTATATTTTTATCTGCAATGAAACTTATTGCTTTTTTAAAGATTTTCACTCATTTTGAAGTTTTATTTTTAAAGCTGATATACCCCAGGAATGCTGAGAGATGAGTTCTTTTTATCACAGAGCCATCTCGTCTCGATCAAAATCTACTGAGGCTGACAAAGCAAACCTTGCTGCCAAGCTTGAAAAGGACCTCCAATTCGTGGTGGACTGGGGTAAGAAATGGCTCGTTAAATTTAATGCTTCCAAAAAGAAGCTGCTATCTAATAACCACCACAGACAATTGTTCCTCCCACCCATTAACATGGATCAGGCTTTTCTCCCTGAAAGTAAAACACTGCGTATCCTCGGATTAACTCTCACATCAGACCTCAAGTGGAATAACTATATAGAATCAATAGCTAAATCTGCTGCTAAGAAAGTCAATTCTCTGTGTAGGGCCAGGAAGTTTTTCCTGTTCGAAACAATCCTGTACATATATAAATCTGCCATCCGCCCGTGCATTGAATACTGCTGCCATATCTGGTCAGGTGCTCCTGCTATCCACTTAGATGTCCTCGACCAAATCCAACAGAGAATCTGTAATGTGATCGATCCCAACTTGGCAGCTAGGATACAGTCACTTTCTAACCGATGCAGTGTGGTTTCCCTGTGTCTCTTCTACAAATACTTTCACGGCTTCTGCTCTGATGAACTTAGCTCACTGGTACCCCTTATATATAAATTTCCTTGAGCAACAAGATTAGCAACTAGGTCCCACCCTTTTACTGTGAAACCAATAAATTGTAAATGCAAATTCTACTCCAGTAGCTTCTTTTCTCACACTTCCCGCCTGTGGAATTCCCTTCCGCATATTTGCTTTCCCGACAGCTATAATTTCCAAGAATTCAAATGTAAAGTCAATAGTCACCTCCTGTCTCACTAACTTACATCCTCTCTCTCTCATGCTTTTTTCTCCGTCCACCCAACTCTCATCAGTATTTTCTTCCTTCTCCTACTCTCTTCCTGACACCCCCTGCAACCTCTCACTCCTTCTCATAACATTCCTCCGATGTAACTCCCTGCACAACAGTGGCAGTAAAATGCCTTGCTTGGGGCAATATAATTATAAAAAAAACAATTTTGTACTATTATGTGGATATAAAGTGGGGGATCAATTCTACATTACAATCAATATATAAACTGATCCCTCACTTTATGGCCACAAATCATTCTTCTCTTTTCCACTTTCTCACGCCCCCTATAACCTGTTACTATTCCTCATAACTTTCCTCCTATGTAACCCCTGCACAACAATGCCAGTAAAATGCCTTGCTTGGGACAACACGATTATAAAAAGAAAAAAAGATTTCCAACCAAGGCTAAGGAGTTTCTATTTGCTTGTTAAATGAGGATATTTGATTAACTGCAAGCCCTGCTATCGAACCTTATTTTATTCACAAGCCTTTTTTTTATCAACCTATAGTCTAGTTTTCAGTCACTTCGCAATAGTTTCTGAGCTGGAGTCATCTAACTACACCAATATTATCAAGAACTGACTGGGGTAATATCTGACCCCAGATTTCATTGTTGGGATGCTAATGCTTTAACCACTTGCCCATGCACCCAATTTCTTTTCAATATTATTTGTGAATTGCTATGATTTCTTTTGAAAGATAGTGAAGTGGCTTTTTGCTTTTTTCTCTAAGTTCTTGAATTCAGAGAAGTCCTTCTAGACTGGATGCCAACCAAGGCTCTTGAGTTGCCAATTTCTTTTTTTCCACTGATAACCTTTACACTGCAAACACATTTTTTGGCTGACTGAGAATTATAATTTAAAAAAAAGACGAAAAATTAGTAACAGAAAAATTTCAGTTGCAGCAGCAATTCAAAATGTGAACCATTTACTTCAATGCCCTTTTTCTTTTTTTATGTGCCATGTCCTTTCAGGACATAAGCGATCATGGCCCTTCACATCTTTCTATCTCTTGTAGCTATTAATAAATTTTGTTTTGCTATTTCTCCCAAGCCCTGCTCTACCATTCGTTTGCTTAAGCCAATCACGTATGTCAAGCTTTGCTTTCCCTGTAAGTATTTGACTCTCCAAGCTCTCCTTCCACATCATGCAGCCTAAAAACTTCAACTGTCTCTTCCTGATGTTAAATATGTTTCCTTTTTGTTTCCCTTCTCTTCAAAACATTGTCCTTGCTCACATGTTTAGTCCATGGTAACCTCAGCATCCTTCTGTAAAACTACATTTCTGTTGCTTCAAGTCTCTCATTCATCTTTGAGGATATTTTCCAGCATTCACTGTCATATAGGAAGGATATTTATTTTGTAAAAATACAAAAATATGGCACATGGCCGAAAAAGAGGGGTAAATAGAGGGTGGTACTCATTAACTATCCTATACCTAGCTGAACACTTTCACGACCCTATCACTCATTAACAATTTTCAGATTCACCACAAGAACCCATCCATCACCTCCCAATCCTTCACACATCCCAATACCACGTAGTTACAAGGGGCACCTAAAAATGGTAAAACAAACCCATGACATAAAATTTCTACTATATACAATAATATAATATATATATATATATATATATATATATATATATATATATATATAAAAGATTTAATGAAAATGAAATAAAGGGAGTGGGGTGAAATACCCAAAATGAACTAAAATAGAACAAAATTTTCCAATTAAAATAAACAAATGTTAGTAAGACCCATCCAGCCCACAAAAAGAATAAGAATATAGGAAGACAGATATCGCATAATGGTGATATCACCTTTATAACCTTTGTCCTTGCTGAAGGGATAGCCAAAAGAAAAAACAAAAACAACAAAAGATCCAATTAACATTTCTATAAAGATATTTTGTATTATGTATTTTGTAATATGTAATATGTAATATGTAATATATATTTTGTAATATGTAATATTTTTTGTATTATGTAATATTATTGGCTCTCATATTACTTTCGTCCCTTCCTTGTTGGGTTGTCAAATTTAGCAAATAGAATTACAGGATACCTCCCCACCCACTTTTTATCGCCACCCCCTTTTTGTGTCATATTCTTTCAGGATATGGGTAAGCATAGTTCATTACAACTTACTGTCTTTTGTATGTCAAAATGATTCTTGCTCCTTTAAAAACTCTCTTTGTCTTCAGGACATGTGTTAATGGCACTCCACGACTTCCTATCCATTAAAGCTCTAAACAGTATATGTTCTGACATCCATTTACTTTTTTGTACTGCTCTGTTATATCTACTCCTGTTTCAACTGAGCCTGCACAGGGATTGAACTCATAATGATAGTGCCAGCAAATCTATGGATCAGTACTTTAATCCATTCTAACTATTTTTCTATTAATCAACCTGCAGTATAGGCCCGTGTTGCTTGGGTGTAATGAAAGCTTTAAAACTAATCCATGGTCCTGGAACTCAGACTCTTTGGACGTTGGCACGAAAGACTAAAAAGCAATAGTTGTTTCTAGTTAAAGTGAAACTGTAGACTGAAAGAAAAATGAATGGATGTAAGTTAAATTTTGATTTCCTGGTATCGATATCAAATAAGTTTTTTTCATTGTAAAATGAATTTTGAAGACTAAATAAGTCCTCTGAGTAAATGGTATCATGGCTGAGACTAAGAACTACAATTATACCTACTTAGAGCCAAATCTGAAGCAAAAAGTAAAATAAAAGGGTTGAAAAAAATACAGACATACAGGCAGATAAACAGACACACACACAAACATCTTGCTGTTTATACGTATATATTATCGATTTTCTGCACTATTGTAAGAACTGCAACCTTGAAACTTCTGAATATCATTTCTTATGTCTTTGTCTATGAGTGTATCAAATTTGATTAAAATCGGACCACTCCGAAAAATTTTTTGTTTTTATTCTTTTTTTATTTTAGAAAACTGAAAATGTCTTCTAGTTTTGTATTCAAAAATGTTTTGCTGAGAATAATTTTTTCATTCAAAAATGTGTTATGACAATAATTTTTTCTTCAAAAATGTATATTTTTCTACAAAAGTCTATTTTTATGTATATATTTCTATAAAAGTGTATTTTCTATAACCTGATTTTATCGATATTTATCGAGGGTACCTCAACACAAAACCTATCTAAGAACACTTGCAGACACTTATAGTACAACTGTGTAAATTTTCAAGAAAATCAATTCAGCTGTTTTGGAGTCTATAGGTAATGGACACACACACACACACACACACACACACACACACACACACACACACACAGTTCCATTTATAAATAAGTTTAGATAGATTAGATTTAGATTAGATTAGTACACACTTAGATTCAGTAGAAACAGCACGAGCAACAAGTACTCAAAAAAGTAAACAAGATATCCTGAACAGGAACTGTCTACCACTGTAGGGTAGTTCAAAAGGGTTCAGTTCAAAATTCCATGAAGGTTACCTGAATTGATAGATATCAGAAGAATTCCAGAGGACATAACAGCCAAAATGTTGTCATCATAGTATTAAAGATGAAGACATGAGTAAATAATTCCAAAAGATATTTTTCTCTTAAAAATATTTGGTTGATGCTAAAATTTGAAGTGCCATATTTTGCAAAATGTTAGAGAAATCATAGAAGTGTTTACTCAGCTGTTTACTAATTGTGTATACATACTCTTCAAGAAATGTTTGTAGAAACTTTATATTTGGTGAAAATTATAGCTGAATACAAAATCAGTCAGTTAAGTGCCATATGTAATCACAATCATGTGACTGACTAGGCAGAAGATTTTCCTGCAATAGGATACCATTTCTTTTTGCAGTTGATTAGTTGCCAACTAAGGCTATAGAACCCAATCTGTCCTGCTATTTAACCCATATCTGGAAGGAGAAGAGATGGATTAATACCGATTCTTAGAGTATCTAAATCTAAATCTAATCTAATCTAAACTTATTTATAAATGGAACTTTGTGTGTGTGTGTGTGTGTGTGTGTGTGTGTTACCTATAAACTCGGAAACGGCTGAACCTATTTTCTTGAAAATTTACACAGTTGTACTATAAGCATCTGCGAGTGTTTTTAGCTAGGTTTTGTGTCAAGGTACACCCAAGAAATATCGAAAAATTCGGGTTATAGAAGGAGTGGTCAGATTTTAATCAAATTTGATACACTCATAGACAAAGACATAAGAATCAATATTCAGAAGTTTCAAGGTTGCAGGTCTTACAATAGTGCAGAAAATCGATAATATATATCTATAAAAAAAGCAAGATGTTTGTGTGTGTGTCTGTTTATCTGCCTGTATGCCTGTATTTTTTCAGCCCTTTTATTTTAGTTTTTGCTTCAGGTTTGTCTGTAAGTAGTTATAATTGTAGTTCTTAGTCTCAGCCATGATACCATTTACTCAGAGGACTTATTTAGCTTTCAAAATTCAGTTTACGACAAACAAAACTTATTTGATATCGATACCAGGAAATCAAAATTTAACTTACATCCATTCATTTTTCTTTCAGTCTATGGTTTTGCTTTAACTGGAAACAACTAATGCTTTTTAGTCTTCCGTGCCACCGTCCAAAGAGTCTGAGCTCCAGGACCATGGATTAGTTTTAAAGCTTTCATTACACCCGAGCAATGCTGGACTATACTGCTAGTTTGCATATAAGTGAAAGCAAAAAAATTCAACTGAAATTCAAACTCAGCTCTCTGAATACAAAATACACATTCATAATTGTTTATGTTTCATATTTAGTCTGGGATTTATTTACACATAGCATTGCAATTATTAGCACAGAAAGTGTGCCTGTTAAGCTGAGTCTAAATTTCAAAAAAAAGTTGCTGCATTCGCTTTCACACATACCCCTGGAAATAAAATGAACCCTTCTCTTCTCACAACAGTCATGGGTTAAATAGCAAAGCAAAATGGAATCTTTTTCCTTGAAATAACAACCGGTCTATGAGAAAAACAAATTTGAATTCAAAATTGGTTGGGTGTGACACTAGCAACTTCACCCTGTAAAAAAAAAATAGTTGTTAAAGAAGCCATCACACCATACCAGTCACACCTAGTGTGGTGATGCTGTAACCCTATTCTCCATAGGGAGTTTACAAGGTTAACACCCAACAGTTATGATGTAATAATATAGAGAATCCAGCCTTAAGAGAAATCAGAAAAGTCACATTTCAGAAGAGAAATTTGTACAGTACTTCATATATCTATATAAAGATATATTTTTCATTTGTAAATATATTATTATGCAACCCAAGTTTCTACCTTCCAGTGTCTGCAGGTGATTTATAATAACTGATTTTATCCCTCTTTTAAGAACGCTCATGTAACAGGTATTTTTTATGAACGTGCAATTTTTAATATTAAGACAAGTTAGAATGTTTTCATCTATGATTGTATGATCCTAATAGGTATTTGTTGGTATGGTTACACATAGAACAGAAATTATGACCAAGTGTAACCATACCAACAAATAAGACATAACCGACTGGGTAGAATGTTTTTGAGTTTCAGTTTTGTTTAACTGCATATGAACCTCTGTGGGTCATTTAATGCCAGTAAGGTGGAGTTTTAAGGTTTGTTTTCTGTTGTTTTTAATGTTCGGTTATAGCGAGAAGGTTGATTGAATACGATTTTTATGAAAAATTTTTTGTTTTTATTCTTTTTTTTATTTTAGAAAACTGAAAATGTCTTCTAGTTTTGTATTCAAAAATGTTTTGCTGAGAATAATTTTTTCTTCAAAAATGTATATTTTTCTACAAAAGTCTATTTTTATGTATATATTTCTATAAAAGTGTATTTTTATACTTTCATAGTGATTTGACCCCAGTTTGGGAGTTAACTATTCAACTGGGACCCTAACAGTTGCTACCACTCTAGGTCAGGGTAGACCTGGGAACAACAGCAATTAAGAGGTGGTTCCATGCTTCTCACAACCTCCCAATCAGAGGCCTTGCTGCCGGATGGAGTTTACCGTCATAACCAGGACCCGCAAAATATTTTCCTGTGTAGGTTGCCATTACTTTCTGCAATAGGTTGGTTGCCAACCAAGGCTATAGAATCTGTCCAATCTGTCCTGTTATTTAAACCATAGCTGATGAGAAGAGATGAATTAATACCTTTTCCAAAAGTATTTGCATGTGAGTGAATGCAAGAAATACAAATGGAATTTAAACTTGGCTCTCCAGTTTCTCATTAGTCGCCGCTATCTGTTGCATCACAATGCATATGCAATGAGGTTCATAAATGATTTTTTCCTTTGTTTTTTAATTATTCACACATACGTAAATGTAATTTTCTCTTTTCTATTTTTTTAAAATATGTTTTTTTAAATTTTTTTTTAATCATATCACCCTGAGCAAGGCAGTAATGCCACTGATGTGCAGGGGGCTACGTAAGAGTGAAAAGATTGGAAAAGACAAAAGAGAAAGCCGGAAACCACATCCTAAACAGGGAACAAGGGATGAGCCTCTTCACCTGTTCAATAGACATGGGTGGAGTGTGAACTGAGCGATAGGTTAGTCTATCTACTCCAATCTGCCCTCAGAATGAAGAGATGTTGCCACCATACTCACCAACTGCAAAGAGCTTCCAGCCGAACTGACAGCAAGACCGAAAAAGAGATGAACCGGGGAACCCCTTCCTAAACAAGAAACAAGGCGATCACCTCTATTCCTGTCCAGAAGAAGGGAGTGGTGTGTGAGACCAGGTGATAGTAGGTACTATCTACTCAAGTTAAAAAAACAAAAAAAAAACAAATATGCGGTTACTAAGTTTTAACTTAGTATAAGTCAAGATAAACCTTGAGAAACAAGAACAATTTACGAAATCTAGCAAAGAACTTAGGTTAGTAACAAAAAATAAATAGAAAAATAAGAGGCAAAAAAAAAAAATTAAAAATTAAAATAAAATAAAATTAAGTAAAATCAGATAAATCAACAGTAAAAATACAACCATTCAAGAACTAACTTACCATTTGCAGAGAAACCAACTTGAAAAAGTTAGGAAAATTTCATAAATTATCCTGGATTTTTTTTTTTTTAGATAGCTGCCAGCAAAGTAAGTTACAACAGGGAGGAGTGACGGAGAGAGAGAGTTGTTTGTTTTTTTGTTTGAGTTTTGTTTAACGGCATATCAACCTCTGTGGGTTATTTGATTCCAAAAAGGTGGGCTTTTGAGGTATTTTTTATAATGTTCGGTTATAGTGAAAAGGTTGTTTTAGTCAGATTTTAATGAAAATTTTGTTTTTATTCTATATTTTAGAAAATTGAAAATGTCTTATAGTTTTGTATTCAAAAATGTTTTGCTGAGAATTTTTTTACTTTAAAAATGTATATTTTCTATAAAAGTCGATTTTTATACTTTCATAGTGTTTTGACTCCAGTTTGGGGGTTAACTATTTGCCCATAGCTGGGACCCTAACAGGTGCTACCACTCCGGGTCAGGGTGGACCTGGGAACAACAGCAATTAAGAGGTGCTTCCATGCTCCTCACAACCTCCCAATTAGAGGCCTTGCTGCTGGGTGCAGTTTACCGTCATTCCCAGGACCATTGAAATATGTTATTCCTCATATAAATATTTAAAGAAGTGAGCATAAAGATCAGAACCACCAGGAAAAGGGAGACTTGGAAGGCCATTATTGCCTACGTCCTGAAAGGACAAGGCACAAAGAAAAAGAAGATACTTAACACCTGGAAAAGATAGTTTAAATTTTTATGGCACATAATGAAGAAAAAAAAAACTTGTAAAATTTTATAACCACAGGATATATTAAAAGTAGAAAGAAACAATGCTTAACCTATCTCGCAAGCCATTGTATGTGCCAGAATGGATGGTGCAACAAGGGTTTGGAGAAATGAAAAAAAGACAAAATTTATTAAGAGCATCAAAGTACAGGAAATTGTGGCGGACCATAATCACCCACAGCCTGAAGGAATGTGGTACATAACAGAAGATATATTTCAGCACAATGTAATCCAAGAAAGTACTGTTCAACTACAGTAGCGAGCATAAAGCTCAGAACGATGTTAAAAAAAGTCTAAATATGAAATAACTTTTTATTCGAAAGCTTCAAAGAACATTTTATCAAAGAAAAAAAAGGATTTAAAAGTAAATTATATAATTCCAAAATATAAATTTCAATAAACTTATTTTGATAAAGTTATAGGAATAATTATATAACCTTCGAAAAAAAATAAATGTTCAAAAACATCAGAACAATTAAATAAATCGATAAAATTTAATAATTATTTTGCATTAATGAAAATTTTTTTAGGGTAAGAATATAAAATCAGATATTTTACTAAATTACACTGGCTCTTGCATGGTAAACATGGCGAAAATTGGAACTGAGAAAACTGATAGTCAAGTTACGTAATAAAGATAAACTCTCAATTGGGGATATTTCAAAGAGTGTGGGGAAATCTAAAAGTGTTATTCATAGTATTTTAAGAAAACTTGAGGAAACTGGGTCATGTGAAGCCAAGAAATCACCTGGCAGGCCTAAGAAAAAATAAGGGAAGACAGATGGATTGGTAAAGAATCAAAAAAAGATTGATTTGCGACAGCAACCACTATCTCTAACAGAGCTACTGCAAAACTTTGCATTAAAATATCAAGGCATACTATTTCCCGAAGACTTAATGAAATAAATCTGAACAGTTGAGTAGCCTCTGTGAAGCCTTACATTTCTAAAAAGAATCAAATGAGCTGATTGAAATTTGCCACTGAACACGTCATATGGCCAGAAGAACAGTGGGATTGTGTTCATTTCAGCAATGAGTCAGTTTTACCTGTTCAGTTGTGATGGGAGAAGGTTCATTTGAAGCAGTCCTAAGAAATGATATTTGCCTCAATGCACTAAAATCAGTGTTAAATTTGGAGGAAAAAGTGTGATGGTGTTTAGCATGATTTAAGCTGCTGGTACAGGACCTCTTGTTAGGCTACATGCAACTGTATGCAAAGAATTATTGAAGAAACATGTTGTATCTAATTTGAGAACTGCACTTAATCAACCAGCTGTATTTATGCAAGGTAACATGCCATGTCACACAGCAAAGTCTGTTAAGACATTTCTTTCTGAGGAGGATGTTACTGTTATGGAGAAACCTGCTCAAAGCCCAGACATGAATCCTTTTGAGGATGTTTGGAAATTACTAAATGAAAGAGCTAAGGAAAAGAATCCAACAAACGTCGAAAAACTATGGACTAATTTGAAAGTAGAATGGAAGAAAATATCTGTTATTGAATGCAAGACATTAATTCGCTCATGTAGCAAAAGATGTCAAGCTGTTATTGAACGTAAAGGTTTTTCACATCGAGTACTAATGAATTATGAACGCTATTTTCATTTGGATATGATGGATCCATTATAATATTATGCTTTTGTTAATCGTTCTGATGTTTTTGATCATCTATTTTTTTTGAGTGTTATATAATTATTCTTATAACTTTATCAAAATAAGTTTATTGAGCTTTATATTCTGGAATTATAGAATTTACCTTTATATCCTTATTTTTCCTTGATAAAATGTTTTATGAAGCTTTAAAATAAAAACTTATTTCACATTTAAACTTTTTCTTAACATCGTTATGACCTTTATGCTCGCTATTGTATAAGTAAGATTTCTGTGGGAATGGGTTAAATAGCAGAACAGATTCAGTTCTAAAGCCTTGGTTGCAAGAAATAACAGGTTTTCAAATAAATATATACATATGTACATATATATATATTCTGCTGGGTCCTGGGTATGATGGTAAACTGCATCCGGCAGCAAGACCTCTGATTGGGAGGTCGTGAGGAGCATGGAACCACCTCTTAATTGCTGTTGTTCTCAGGTCCACTCTGACCTGGAGTGGTAGCACCTGTTAGGGTCCCAGCTATGGGCAAATAGTTATTCCTCAAACTGGGGTCAAAACACTATGAATGTATAAAATAGACTTTTATATAAATATATGCATAAAAATAGATTTTTATAGAAAAATATACATTTTTGAAGGAAAAATATGACCAACAATACATTTTTAAAGAAAAAGCTATTCTCAGCAAAACATTTTTGAATACAAAACTAGAAGACATTTTCAGTTTTCTAAAATAAAGAAAGAATAAAAACAAAACATTTTCATTAAAATCTGACTAAATCAACCTTCTCACAAAAACCGAACATTAAAAATAAATTTTCATCAAAATCTGACTATAACCAAACATAAAAAAACTACCTTAAAACCCCACCTTTTTGGTTTTAAATAGCCCACAGAGGTTGATATGCCGTTAAACAAAACTCAAACTCAGACTGAATTGTGATGATGCTTAGCACTAAAATTTCTATTTTTTTCATTGGTTTACTGATAAAAAGATATTTTGGCTAGCAGGTTTTTTTGTTATAAAGTGCTCAATGTCAAGATAGAAATAGATTGTTAATAAGATTAATGTGGAGAAGTTTGTGACTTAACTGAGTTGAGTTATTCTGACTTCAAAGTTTTGTGAAGGCACCAGTTGATCTTCTCACTTCTCAAAGCTTTTTTCTTCAAAGTCAGCATAATTCTGCACAGTTAAGAGCTAAACTTTTCCACATTGATCCTGATAAATGATAATGAGATATATTTTTGTATATCAATAATAATATTGGGAAAAATGTATGACAAAGTAAAAAAAAGTTTGATGAAGTCCTTTGCCATACATTTTCCTCTCTCTCTCTCTCTCTATATATATATATATATATATTTCCAGGTGAAGAGGACTCAAGGTTTTACTATTTTGAGTGCCCCAGTATTTATCTTATTATTAACAATGCTCAATATCATAAATATTATAGAGCTTAATATAATTATATAGTTATGAATTAATTGTACATTGCGACAAGGAAATTTCTATGTTTCGAGATAGATTCTCATCATCAGGCAATGTTTGATGTTAGTTGTACAAATGATTTACATTTAAGTACAAAAACGTTTGGTTTGGTTTCCTTTAGATACCAATGATATTTTGATAGGGTTGTTTTATTTTTGTATTTGTTATTATTAAATGAAGAGGTGTGCTGATAAATGCACTATTTTAGAGTGTTCTTAGAACTACCTATATAAATTTTTATATTATTTGGGTTTTTCTTTGAAGATATTTCGCATTGATAGATGATTGATTCCATTAGGCACCTGTCTTCTAACGAGCAATCTATAGGATTTCTACAGTTACATTTTTTTTTGTCTAAATTTTTACTTTCTGTTATCAGGTTGTTTTTATTAATTTTGTTAAAGTTTTTAAATAATTTAATAATGTTTTTATTAAAGATCTTACTTAATGGATTTTTTTTCTGGAAAGTGTTTCCTAATTAACGCAAGGAATTTTTCTCCAATTTACTACTTGTCATTTGCTTGAAAGGAGGTGTGTACCAGATAATATTTCTATTCCTATTTTTTCTTCGGGAGTTACTTTTCTCGTTTACATATTTAAGAACACTCTAAAATAGTGCATTTACCAGCAAACCTCTTCATTTAATAATATCAAATACAAAAATAGAACATCCCTATCAAAATATCATTGGTATCTAAAGGAAACAAAAAAAAAACACCCACAATAAAGTGGAAAATTCTAAAAGAAGCTAAAACATGTAAGTCCTTAAATGAACCATGTTCATTATGTTTATACAAAAACTATATATTATTAAATCACTTGAGAAGAAAAATCTGTTAAATAAATGTAATGAAATAAATATCATGTGTAGACATTGTAAAATGTTCACATTAGAAAATGCATAAAATCTCAATGAAATAACATGTATATAACCAACAAATGCTTAAGGAAAATAATTACTGATGAACTATCAAAATAAAGTAAATTGAAACATGAAATTATTTATATATAAAAAAAATTTCTTTTTATAAAAAAAGCTTTACAACAAATAAATAGATATTAGAAAGATGGTATAAGCATAGCAGGAATTAAATTAGAAAAAAAATGTTAGGATGTATTCTTTGGGGCCAAATTCCAAAATGAATCTTCACTCTGATTAGTTGAAAGAAACACACATGTAAATTTTATATCTTCCCACATATGTAAACAGCAAACGGAAGGTTTTTGTATTTAAATGTAAATCATCCATCAAACATTGCCTGATGATGAGAATCTATCTCAAAACATAGAAATTTCCGTGTCGCAATGTACAATTAATTTATGACCATATAATTATATATATATATATATATATATATATATATGGGCTGATGATTGCATTTAGCATGAAACTGACTGTTACCTCGAGGTGTTGATTTCAATGTTTATTTTTAAATTTTCATTCACCCTATCTCTGATATAACAAATAAATATCAGTCAATTAATTGCCATACGTGAAACATGTTTAGGCAATCATGTCCCGAAAGAGACATGACTGACTCGGCAGAAGATTATCCCACAGTAGGTTACCATTACTTTCTATGGTAGATTGGTTGCCAGCCAAGGCTTTAGAATCCAATTTGTCCTGTTATTTAACTCATAGCTGAAGGGAAGAAATGGATTAATACTTTTCCCAAGGGTATTTGTGTGTAAGTGAATGCAGTGAATTCAATGGGAATTCAAACTCATTTTAGAAAAACCAGGGCACTATATAAATATACCATGTCTTAAAACTATATTTTGTCATATATATGTATCTGTGTGTGTGTGTATGTGTTAAATTGTAATTGTGTTTAGTGCCAGAATTGCTGTTTTATTGGTGGAAAGGTATTTTAGGCAAGCAAATTTTTTGTTATAGAGTGCTCAATATCAAAGAAGGTAAGGATCAAGTTTAATAAAGATAGAGAGAGAAAGCAAATAAAAAAGAAAATTGTGAATGAGAGTGTAAATAAATCAGATTCAGAAAGAGGGTGTAAAGGATAGCAAGAAAGCCAGAAAGGAAAAGGCTAAATCAAACAGAGAGAGGGGGGGATATAGAGAAAATAAAAAAAGAAACCAAAAATTCAGAAAGATAGATGCAGAAAGCAAGGATAGAGAGTGTGAGAGAGAGAGAGAGAGAGAGAGAGAGAGAGAGAGAGAGAAAAGTTGAGAGAGAGAGTGGGATAATGAATTTCATTCTTATTTTTCTCTTTCACACTTTACTCCTTCCTGTTAAATTGTTTTTTTTTTATGAAGAGACTGAACAAGTGCGTGGGAGACTTGAGTAGAATTAAAACTTAATAATATTGAGAAGGCCAAACAAGTTCAGTAAATATAAACTTTGTTATTGAAGAAGTCTTCATGAGTCGTCACACAATGTTAAGAGAAGATAGTATTATGATCAGCTGTTGCTATGCAAACTGCAAAAATGTCAAGATGTATCAGTGGGGTAAATGAACTTTTCTTTTTTTTTTTTTTTAATCATATCACCCCAAGCAAGGCGGTAAGGCCACTGGTGTGCAGGGGGCTACGTAAGAGTGAATAGATTGGAAAAGAGAAAGCCGAAAACCACCTCCTAAGCAGGGAACAAGGGATGAGCCTCTACACCTGTTCAATAGACGTGGGTGTAGTGTGAACCGGGCGATAGTTCAGTCGATCTATTCCAATTAAAAAAAATAAACAAAAAAGAAAGTGAAAAGATTGCAAAAGAGAAAGCTGGAAACCACATCCTAAACAGGAAACAAGGGATGAGCCTCTATGCAGTGTTTCTTTTCAGAACATGGGTGATCATGGCTTTCCACAACTTCCTATCCTTTGTAAGTCTAAGCTGTGTGTCTCTCCTTACTATCATTCACAATTTCAGGTCTGCCATCCATTTACACAAATTGTTGTTTCTCACTGCTTCTATTTTCTCCAATATATCCTGTGAGTGTAAAATTCTTCAAGACCTTTTCTTCATTATACGTCCCAGAAATGTCAACTGTCTCCTTCCGATTCCAAGTATAAGTATCCTTTTCGTTTCCATTTTCCTTAGAATTTTCTTATTCTACCGATCGTTTTTTCAGCATAGAATCACATATCCACAGCTTTAAAACTCTTCTTTTCTTCTGTGAAGAAATTGTCCACCAATCATGAGAGGAATAATTTTACATCTCAGCACTATGGAAGCCTTAAAAGGTAACTTTTTTTTTAATCATTTCACCCCAAGCAAAGCAGTATTGCCACTGATGCACAGCTGGCTACATAAGAGAAGAGTAGAAGTTTAAGCAGGAGGAGAGCGAAGAAAAAGACGAACCATTTTTTTTTAATATTTATATCATCCCAAGCAAAGACAGTTTACTCCCACTGGTGGGCAGGAGGTTACATAGGAGGAAAGTTATGAGAAAGAGTGACAGGTTATAGGTGGTGTCAGGAAGCGGGTAAGAGAAGGATGAAAATACTGATGAGAGTGGTGTGGACAAAGAAAGGAGCATGAACGAGAGGATGCAAGTCAGTTAGATAGGAGATGACTATTGACTTTTCATTTAAATTCTTAGAGTTTGTAGCTCTCAGGGAAGCAAGTAAATGGAAAGGAATTCCACAGGTGGGAAGTGCGAGAAAGGAAGCAGTTACAGGGGTGTTGGAGAAAGGGCAAGAGAAGGATGGGAATACCAGGGTGAAGACATTTGCGAGGGTATAGTGAGAAAGGAAAAGAACAAGATATATGAGGTGACGGGGAAAGGACGAGAGAAGGACTGGAGTCAAGTGGACAAGAGATGGGAATTTATGTTGCATTTAAGTTTTTGGAGATTGTAGCCATTAGAGAAGCAAGTATATGGAAGGGAGTTCCACAGGTGGGAAGTGCGAGAAAGGAAGCTACTGGAGCAAAAAAGTAAAAAAAGCAATGGAAAGAAGAGTAAACGTGCCTGGAGGCAGAACATAACAGTTACACCATGGGTCTAAATGAGTAAAGGGTGGTAGCAAATAATTTGCTTACATGAATATATTAATATTTGTGGTGAAGTTCTTGGAAAGAAAGAATGTTATATGAAGTTACAGTTTTTGTGAAGAAACATGGAGAGATACAATCGTAAAATAAGATGAGTTGGGATGAAATATACAGAATCCAACAGATCTAATCTAAATCTAAACTTATTTATAAATGGAACTTTGCCTCTCTGTGCATGCGTGTGTGTGTCCGTTACCTATAGACTCCGAAACGGCTGAACCGATTTTCTTGAAAAACACAGTTGTACTATAAGCGTCTGTGAGTGTTCTTAGCTAGGTTTTGTGTCGAGGTACCCCGATAAATATAGAAAATCGATAATCGAAAACATCGGTTTATAGAAGGAGTGGTGTGATTTTAATCAAATTTGATACACTCATAGACAAAGACATAAGAAACGATATTCAGAAGTTTCAAGGTTGCAGTTCTTACAATAGTGCAGAAAATCGATAATATATATATATAAAAGGCAAGATGTTTGTGTGTGTGTCTGTTTATCTGCCTGTATGTCTATATTTTTTTAAGCCCTTTCGGGTTTGGCTCTAAGTAGGTTTGATTGTAGTTCTTAGTCTCAGCTACGATACCATTTACTCAGAGAACTTATTTAGCCTTCAAAATTCAATTTACGACGAAAAAAACTTATTTGATATCGATAGCAGGAAATCAAAATTTGACTTACATCCATTCATTTTTCTTTCAGTCTACGGCTTTGCTTTAACTGGAAATGACTATTGCTTTTTAGTCTTTCGTGCCAACGTCCGAAGAGTCTGAGCTCCAGGACCATGGATTAGTTTTAAAGCTTTCATTACACCCGAGCAATGCCGGGCTATATTGCTAGTTGATAATATAAAGAAAAAAATAGGAAACGTTTATCATTGTAACATGTTTCACTTTTATTAAAGCTTCAACAGAAAATGAGGTAAAAGGAAAAAGTATTTGTCTATATTTCTGAGATATAATGTAGACAGTGTAAAGAAAAAATAGAAATAAATTCTGGTATTTTTTTGTGTTAATTGGTTTTTATTGGTCAGTTACGTTTCATATGCATTTGACCCTTTCAGCCAACATTAGAATAATTTCTGGTATTCCGAATTCAAGGAGAGGTCACGTGTTTATCTGAAGTTTCAAGAAATTTAACAGATTCCAAGCTTATCTGAAAAAAATGTAATTTAAAAAAAAATATACGTTCTTGAATAGGCGCCGGAGGGAGTCGTCAGTGATATAAATTGACTCGGTTCATCAAGGAGTTTATGGTTTTTCAACATCATACATGCAATCGGGGAAGATCAAACGGTACCCCACACCACACCACACCACACCACACCACACCACTACGCAGTCAAACGCTAGCAGCAACTATGACCTTTCTAATACATTGGACGAACTTAGACTTACGTCTTCCGTGCACCTGATTGGATGTTTTTGACAACCAATCCACTGTGCGAATTGACTTTAAATGGTCCACAGCGGGATTGACATTTTTTTTGTGTGTGTGAATAGCAGTTTCGCTGGATAACTGAGAAGGTAATTTCACGTTTTGACTCTTTGAACCGTCTAAACTGTTCGCCAAACAAAGTTTGGAGACTTCATTAATTTTTGGTTTTGATTTTTGCTATAAAATCTATAACTCAAAACTAAAAAAAAAAAAAAAAAAACTTAAATCAACGATAAAAGACTAATTAACTACACTTAGAATAGACCTTACAAATTATAATGGCGGAAAGTCCGAAATTGTGTGAATAAGCTAAATTTCGATAAAAATAGCTAAACTACAAAAGTCTTCTAATATATTTCATGCTTAAAATGTTTAAAATGAAAATAAGCACAGCTTGAAGACAAAACACCTTACGATCTATATCTCGCTTAAAACATGTAAAATTATACAAATATACAGCTTAACAAAAACCACAATTACTAATTGACAGATGTTCATAGACTGCCCCTGTAAAATTCAAGTCTGGTATTTAAACATTTAAAATGATATTTATATTTTTCCCACAATAGTTTTTATATTTATACTCCACCTCCTTTCCGATTATTTTTTTTTAAACTGTTTTGTTACATTAGAGTTGAAGGACTATTTTGTTCAATCCATAACCATTTTGCTGTCCTTCCTGTTGTATTAGTTATGGTTCGAATTGCCTTCGTTTTGTTAGCTTCTACTAATCCAATATCGGTTAGGACTTTCCATAGTGACTTTACAACGAAACGTCTTGCGCCCACTTCGATTGGCAGACATCTTGCATTCCGGCCATTTAGTAACACGTCATATTTTATTAATCTCTTCTGTTCATGGCTTTCTTTTTCGTGATCTTCCCAAGGTATTGTCAATTCCCACATTATTACTTTCTTTTATATTGTTTGAGAAGAATACTATGTCTGGGCGTAATGATGTCTGAACGATGTGGTCAGGGAATTTTAGTCTTGTTTCTAAATCAGCCCTTAATTCCCAGTCCGTTGCCAATGTCAAAGTATTTGCTGAGTACTTTTCCTTTAAGAAACTTTATGAATCTTTTATCTGGATATAAAGCATTCGTGTTGATGGCCATGCTAACTACCTCTGCTAAATATTTTAAAATTTGATTATGTCTCCATTAGTGCTGTTTGACAGCTACTTAAAATATGTTTTAAAGTTCCTTGACGAGTGCACAATGGGCGATTCCGTTTTATACCATAAGTGAATGTTAATTGGACTAAGAAGTGTGCCATATACTGTCTTAGTTAGGAACGTTATACCGCTGTCATTACGCCAGATATCTTTCTGTAAGTCATGGATCCTCATTTGGTCCACGTTCTTTGTTGGTTTAGTCCAGTGGAGTCCAGTGTTTCCCTATCTTTTTTGGCCATGTCCCACCTAAGCACCTCTAGAATCCTGATGTCCCCCCTCCCATATGTTGATATATAATTCTTATGTAAAAAGTGAACTCCGTTTTAGGTGATGCTTAAAACACCAATACTTTGATTTAAGCTTGTATTTTAAACTTAAAATTTAAAGTTTGTTTAAGGCTCAAACTGCCTTAAAGCCTTAAGGTGACTTAAACAAACTTAAAAACAACATGGCATCCATGAAAAACAAAAAAATAAATAAGACAAAGTTCTGAGTAAGAAATTACCAAAAATAAAATATTAAGGTTTGTCTTATATTATTTTTATGTTTATATGAAACAATCAAGTTTTAAGGAATATAATAGAGAATTGAAATATTTATATTAAAATGAAGTTCTAAAATTATTTTAATGAAAGTTATTCGTCAGGTGGCAGTGCAATCGATGGTAATTTAAAAATCCAAGACAAATGGTGAATGATATATATGTAACATTGCTAAATTTTTATTTATTGGGATGTTAGAGCTAATAAATCACAAGAACAAAGCAAAACACCTAACGATCGATTTACCCCCTAAAAAATCAAATTGCCCCACCTGTGGGGCGCACACCCCACGTTGGAAATCACCGGTTTAGTCCCACCATTTTTGCCAACCTTTTTTCCTCTTCACCCTTGCGTATTTCCTCGTGTATAAGAATTTTTTTTTCCTTTACCCTACTCGAACAGTAGAAAAATACCGTATGCCTGTGTGTCCCGTGGCTACGGTTCCTAACAATGTCTTTTCACGAATAGCAACTAGGTCCCACCCTTTTATAGTGAAACCGATAAAATATAACCACAATTTCTACTCTAACAGCTTCTTTTCACGCACTTTCCGCCTGTGGAATTCCCTTCCATATACTTGCTTCCCTGACAGTTACAATCTCCAGGAATTTAAATGTAAGGTCAATAGACATCTCCTATCACACTAACTCGCATCCATTCTCTCAAGCTCTTTTTTTCATCTACTCCACCACCATCCTCGGTATTTTCAGCCGTCTATTACCTTCCTCCTGATATTTTCTATAACTAACTCCTCTTTCTCATCACTTTCCCCTATGTAACCCTTTGCGCAACAGTGGCAGTAGAATGCCTTGCTTGGGATGAAATGATAAAAAAAAAAAACAAGGTAACATCAATTTATAGTTAAATTGGTTTTTATGTAACTAAGTTCTATATTAACAATTCCTTTTCTCACATTTTTTGCTTATGAAACTCTCTTCTGGCTCGATGCTTTCCAGACAAGTTTAATCTTGAAAAATTCAAATGCACTGTCAATCAATATTTGTTTTCCTGATTACCTTTCTATTGTCCTTGCTCTTCACTAATGTTACTGTTTTCTAATTCTTTCACACCCAGTAATCTCTTGGATCTTAGTGGCTTTACTGTCTTACATGATTATACTTTAATAAAAAAAAAAATCTTTGCGAGTTATTTATATGTGGTTGCACAATCATTAGGAATTTGAAAAGGACAGAAAACTCGTTCTTTAACTACCAGCAATTCCTTTTTTGCTCTCAATATCATTCCAGGATATATTTCAATGCCTGCATTGGCAGCCTTTGGATCTTTGAAGAACTTGTACTGCATTGCTGTTCTAACTCTGGTGACTTTAAATTCCTCCACTAGGCTTCTGAAAGGAAAATGCAGAGCGTTAGAATTACCGTATAGAGCAGTGCTAGTCAAACTTATCGGTAGACCCAACCATCTCTATAATCGTAACTTAATTTTCTTTTCTTCTAATTGATCTATAAGAAAAGTTATGAATTCATAGTTAGATAATGGCCGTAGTATTTTGGGAAGAACGGCATGCTGATAGATCACTGCTTTAAAGCGGCCAAACAAGCCGGACTTATCAACTTTCTTTAACATAATTTCTTGTTTATTCTTAGCTTCCCGAATTGCTGCAGCGTCTTTAACCCTCTAGGGCCATTCATATCATAAAGTGGGGGATCAGTTCTATATTGTAATGAAGTAATAAACAGATCCCCCATTAATTACTACTTAACCCTCTAGGGCCATTCATATCATATTTGATACAGTATTTCCCTATAAGGAAACATTTGGTATTCATTGACTGAGCAGTCAGTACTGCTTTCATTTGAAATTTATAAAATATTTCTCTTAAAAATTTTTTCAGGAAAATATTTCTTTCAAGGCTTGTTTTCATACTGTATCAAATATGATACGAATGACCCTAGAGGGTTAATAATATAATATGATTAAGGCTTCTACTTGTCATAAAGTGGGGGATCAGTTCTATATTGTTATGAAGTAATAAACAGATCCCCCACTAATATGATACGAATGGCCCTAGAGGGTTAAGGGAGTGATCAATACGTTTTCCAAGGATTTTCTTTAATTATTGGTATGTTTTAAACTGTCTAAACTGCTCCTTGTCCGATATTTTCTTTCCTTAAAACAAGCAACCTTGATTTCGAGGGATTGAAACTCATTCGGGCGCATGTTATGTCCTTTTGAACCCCTTTTAACAGCCATCTCGCACCAATAGCAGTTGTAGTTGTTATCGTCATGTCATCCATGTATGCTCTTATCGGGGGTTGCCTTAGTCTAAATCTGGTGGCAGGCCCTCTGTATTGTTTCTGTAGCTTTCACATATTCATGGCTAAGCAAACAAACGGTCACTGAGATTGTACATCCAGTTCTGATGTTTCTCTATAATTTAAACTATGCCGATGTAGTATTTTCCGATACCGTTCTCATTTGAAAATTGTTATAATCAGAAATAAATTTGATGATTATATTAGTGATATGATGGTGTTTGAGTGCTTCTTCCACTAGTTTATGTGAAATTGATCCATAGACATTTTGAAGATCGAGTCACAAGACTGCTATGTCGCCCCCTATTTTACTTTGTTTCTTTTAACAGTTGCGAGACGACCCTTATGTGTTCATATATCCTGGTATTCCTGATACTACTTTTTGTACAGAGGTATCGATGCAGTCATTTTTTGATGCATAACTTGTAATGATTTGAGACATGATCATTAGACGTTTATCCCGATCTCAGCGATGTTTACGTCGAATTCGCGCCAAACGTGTGTCACTTGCTGGGCGTGGGGTGCGTCTAATCTTCCTTCGATATGATGAAGTGTCAGGTTCCTCTTGCACATCTGTTTGGAGGGACTGGTCACCGATGTCGGCTTCTTGACCCCGTACCTTCTGCATCTCACCGGGAGACTCCTATGTGCTGCAGTTGGTTCTGTTGCACCTGACGCTTCATTTTGGCCTGATAGATCTTTAGCCCACGCATATTCTTGTACATCTTTCCACAATTTTATACATAGAGTACTGGATTGCTACATGCTGTTGGTCCTTCAATACAGCAGTGAATGCTGGACAATATCATCAAAGATGAAGGAAAAACTTGAAGCAACTTAAATGTGGTTGTACAGAAGGATGCTGCGAATATCATGGGTCGAGCATGTGAGCAACGATGAGGTTTTGGAAAGGATGGAAACGAAAAGGAAATTACTACTGAGCACCAGGAAGAGACAGCTAAAGTTCCTGGGACATGCAATGAGGAAGGAGATTACTTCCGGTACGCCACCGGAAGTGTGACTAACTCTTCACTGACTCGCACTGACTCTTCATTAGAGACTCTCAAGTGACTCTCTACGACTCATTATTGAGTTGTCCCTCCCAGTAAGGGCAACATGTGACACATGGTCAGTTTGGACTGGAATTTCCGGGCTATATGGCCCAGCCAAAAAATATCTGTCTATTTTTGCCCAGTCGTGCCTCTACCCTTCGGCGGAACCACGACTGGGTTATTGCTCTCTGCTCGGAAGCAGAGAGCGCCCTCTACCCGAAGGCAGAGTGCTGACAGTGTCGTAGAGTCGTCAGTCTAGTGACTCTGTACGACTGTATTTACTAGCCTTCCCACGCAAGGCTGGATGTGACACATGGTCATTTTATAGTGGGTATTCCCGGCCATATAGCCGGGCCAAAAAATATCTGTCTATTTTTCCCCAGTCGTGGTTCTACCCTTCGGCGGAACCACGACTGGGTTATTGCTCTCTGCTCGGAAGCAGAGAGCGCCCTCTACCCGAAGGCAGAGAGCGGACAGTGTCGTAGAGTCGTCAGTCTAGTGACTCTGTACCGACTCTCTTGTAGAGAATCCACCATTGCTATATATAGCAATGGGAACAGTCCATTTGTAGTCAAGTAGAAGCGGCGCCCTAACAAAAATATAATTGGCCAACTAGTTACAAAACTGGCAAAGAGCATAAAAATTAAATGTGAGTAGAGAATAAATTCTCATAGCCAAATTAACAAAGCAATCTAAGAAATAAAGAAAAAAACAAAAAGCAAAAGTCATTTACATATGCTGCTTTGAAAAATGGACAAAATTCTTCTAAAGTAATAATACGCTTGAAAACAGCCAAAAATGTTTTACGGAAAAGTCCTTGAAGAAAGATCTGCTCAGATGTTAAAAAAAAAAAAAAGAGCATGTCTCCGATGCCACATTGAGGATGAGACAAAGGCAAAACGCTAAGCTGATAGAAGAGCAAATGGAAGAGATGTCAGATTTGCAATGACAAACTCCAGTAATTGAAAGTCGTCTAGGAAAGATAAAATCATGACCTTTTGATTGAGTGCTTTGACAAATTCTCATAAAAAACTCGCATTATTTCATAACTCAATCATAAAGGGACAACAGATGGCTCCAAAGTGTCTGATTAATGGTATCAAAAAAATGAGGAAACAATAATCCTAAAAGATTATAAACCCATAAGTTGCCTTACAACACTGTATAAAATTTTCTGATTGTTTTTTTCTGACCAATTATAGTCGCACTTTTCTTCTCAAAAACATCTTTGCTGATGAACAAAAAGCATGGCTACTACAAATGTTAGGACCAACTTTTAATCAACAAAATTATTGTCATAAAAGCAGTCACAAAAAAAATTCAGTCACCCTGGATAGATTATTAAAACACTGAGTAATCTTCCTCATAGTTGGATTGAAGAATATTATTTGAAATTTCTTCTTCTCACAGTGAAGCCCTAAAAAATAACATTAACTGTCAGCACAATTACTACAATTGTTAATGCCCATGATAGCAATTTTAGTTGTGGAATTTTCCAAAGAGACTCATTATCTTGTTTCTTGTTCAACTTTACATTAATTCTCTTGAGCATAACTACTATGGGAAACAGATTATGAATGAAAAGTTTATGAAAAGGCCGTTATTTCTCTCTTTAATACGGACAGCTCAAAACTACGAAAAAGTGATCAACAGCCATTGGGGATTCTTTACACTGTGACATTTAGTAATGACATCAGAATGGAATCTGGAATCGACAAATGCGTCAAGTCTACATTTATCAAGGGAAAGTGATTAAAAACTGACAATGTTGCACTGGATAGGAATACCATAAAAATGGAACTAGAGTGCAATTAGAAATATTTAAGTACCATTGGAACTAACCAACCCTTATATCCACTGGGCCATGTGTAAATATAAGCATTATTCCCAGTAACTTGACCCAAAGAGACGTGATTTAAATACTTGACTACACTACAGCAGTGGTGACCAAATGTTGCAAAAAGATCTGGCAAAATATAACGTCCTTTTCACACCCGAGTGGCCACTTTGGTGGTGTATATCGATCACCTGGTTTTTGTTTAATCTACTTTCCCCAATGGCACAACCTTTCGGCAGCGATTCTTCTCTGTCGATGCGGATCTAACCATCTCTGTGGTACTCGGGTCAAGCAGTCTGCGCGGTTTAAACAGGACTTCACCAGCATTACATCCATCGTCAAGGCATATTCCTCTGTCAATGCTCGCAATGTTTCCAAGCGTCGTCTTACCAGCAACTCACCGCCCGCCTTTGTGTTCACTCGTGCCTTTCCAGTTAGGGTGTCGGATATCCATCGATGTACACAGGTTGAATCTGTAACCAAATGTAACACCGAAGCTTGCCATTGAATGGCCAGATTTATACCTTTTATTGCGGCATCAAGCTCGGCCAAATTTATATGCCTGGCATCTTCAACTGGACGCAACCAACTAGCATCCTCCACAATGCTCCCATTTACTTCTAATGCCACTCCTGTGGCTACAGAACTTTCGCCTACCCACACCTTCATCTCCCTACCATCAACGCACCAGTCTACTCTTAAGGGCTCCATCTCGTGTACCTTGGCCACTGTTTCTGTTAGCATGGAACGGAGAGACATCATTGACTTTATCATCTCATCCGTTGGTTGCCTGTTGTTTTATAAATGCAGTCGCCACTCTGAGCCAGCTACACACAGGGTAAAGTGAAGACAGGACAAAGTGAAAACATGCTTCGACGGGTGACTATCAGTGGACCGTCTGGGACTTAACTTCCTCATTTTCATTGGAGTATGCCGCCCTCGCCCCAAACCTGCAAGCCTAAGACTTTGGCTCTGTCTTTTAATCATTCTGGATCCTTACAGACAAGCCCATAATCAGCGAGATGTTGCCGCACGTGTACTGCAGAAACCAGTTCTTCATTGATGAAAATATCATCGATATATGCTGACGTGGCGCGCTTAATCATTTGATCTTGATTTACTACTGCGTCGATAATAGCCTTCATGATAAGCGGTGCCACATTTAATCCAAAACCCAACCGGGTTAAGCAAAATTGCTGACCTCTAAAAACCATAGTCCGAAAGGGCCATGATGTCTTATTGACATGAACTTGTAAGTAGGCCTTTCTTAAGTCCAACAGCGATACATTGGCTCCTTGTCGTCACCATTCTCTAAGTTTTTTTTGCGCACACATCCGCATCTGCAGTAAATGCCTCTACAAATTGATTTAATTTCCCGATAGTCCAACACCGGCCGGATCCTCTTCTTGTGCTCCTGCACAATTGCCATCAAAGGAATCAAACCCTTAGGCGGGCCAAGCTCCTTTTCGGGATATGGTACCAGCCATCCATTTTGTTGCCACAACAAAAGTTCTTTTTCGTATGCATCCCGAGCATAGGAAGGTACTGTGTATTCTTGTGCCTTATTTTTTAATTCACTGTGGGCATGACCTCTCGACCATTTCCATGAGGAGGTCCAAACTTTATTGTTGTCAAACGTCACCCTGAAATCAGGCTCATCAATAGCAATGGCGGCACACAAGCTTAACTTTTCATTAGGAAATCGTACTTCAACCAATCTGGTTAAATGCGCACCACCGAGCTCCCTGATTGCATCGATTCCGAGAATGAGATCGTATCCTAATAATCGCATATCGACGATCAAGGCCTCAATAGTCACCAGATGAGCCTGTCCGATGCCCAGCTTGATTTTGCCGTACCCACGACACTTTAAAGTCCTTCCATCAACGATTAATACCTCTACCTCCTTTTACCTCCAGAGACGGCATACAGCGTTGCTCACCAGCGTCTGTGAGCACCCAGAATCCACCAGAGCGGCGCATTTCTGCCCTTTAAGAAGTACCTTCACAGCAGGTAGTTCCCGTTTTTGTAATTGTTTGGGAAGAAGACTGGCACTGACGTCTTCCTCCCTCAGGTGTTTCCTTGATATGCGCATTCTGACGATATGTGCCCAACATTATCGCATTTATAACATCTTGTTTCACGGCGGCTTCTTCGGACGCGATTGTCCATTCTTTCTGAAAGGCCCTCCAGACAATCTCTGGCTATATGGTTAGGACCAGAACATCTATGGTATGTGACAGCTCCTCTACTTGAGTTAGTAGGAATAACTTCCTTGTCTGTTTGGCAAGCAGACATGGCGACCGATACCTCGTGTTCCTTGTCGTCAGTCATAATAGCCCGAGTCCGGGTTAGTAACTATAGTTTCCATTCTAGAGGATGCCCGAAGAAGCTGTCTAACTTGTGGTGGCAGACCAGATTCAAAGGCGCACGCTATCCAACGTTCTGGCAACGATTCTCCTATCAAACAAGCCAAGCGATGTAGTTCAGCCAAAAATTCGTCAACTGTTTCATTCGGCCTAAGGTGACGCGCCATAAATTGGCCATAAGCATTAAATGCATCTGTTGCGTATGTGGGCATTAGGGCTCGCTTAATTTCTTCAGCATCTGCCTTCTGTTCTTTAGCCATCTGCCGATACACATCGAGAGCACCGCCGCGCAGTCGTAGAGGCAAGACACGCTCAACTTTGTCCATATTACAAAGCTTGCAAACTAGTTCAATGTTCTCGATCCATTACACGATCGGCATATCAGTCGCGGTACCGCTGTACTCCGAAATCATCCGGATGTGAAAAAACCTTGTCCACCATGACGGAAGGAAAAGTAGACAAAATAAAGGCCGATATAGCTTGTTGCAAAAAGAAAAAAAATATGTATTGGTAGGAAGCAACCACAGGAAAGTATTTCAAACAGGTAAACCAAATTCACACGTCTTGTCTTAATCTCCGAAACGCTATTCTCACGCGAATAACAACGACCCCCCCCCGTCAAAAAGAGCATACCACGTTTTATGCACTCGACCTGGCTACCACTCAGCCAATGGGCGCTCAGCACAGTAAATATAAATGTCTACAAGCGACACCAATTCTGTTAACCACGAAGTGCTGTCCAATTCTCCATCTGACCAATGCTTGCCAATTCACCGTCACCACACTCCCTTACAAAACATACACCAGACTCTGGCCCATTTAGGTTGCCGAGGCAAGTCACTGCTATACCAAATAGCTTAGAGTTAAGTTAAAGGGAGATAAATAAAGGGGCATCACGCATGGAATGAGAATGATAAACCCCAGTGATTGAAATAAAGGGTTTAGTTCAAACTTCGTAGCACCTGATGAAAGCCAGAGTATACAACGGTTGAAATATAAACGATCAATAGCTAAATCCACTGCTAGGAAGGTTGGGTCACTTTGTGGGGCCAGGAAGTTTTTTTACACCTTAATCCATCTTGCACATATACAAATCAACTATCTGTCCATGCATAGAATACTGCTGTCGTATATGGTCAGGTGACCTCGCTGTTCATCTCAGTGTTCTCGACAGGCTACAAAGGAGAATTTGTAATGCGATAGGTTCTGACTTGGCAGCTCAACTCCAGCCACTTTATCACTGATGGGATATGGCTTCCTTCTGTCTATTCTACAAATATTTTCATGGCTTCATCTCCGAACTTTAGTCACTGATGCCCCAGCCACAAGAATTTACTCGTGCAACCATACTGGCAAACAAGGTCCCACCCATTTACAGTTAGATCAACCAAATGCAGCCGTCAATTCTACTCCATCAGCTTCTTTTCTAACACTTCCCACCTGTGGAACTTCCTTCCATATACTTACTTTCCTGATGGCTACAACCATCTGGAATTTAAATGCAGTGTCAATACCCTTCTCTCATCCACTTGACTCTAGTTCTTTCTACATCACCCTGTATATCTTGTTCTTTTCTTTTCTCTCTACCTTTGCAACTGTCCTCACACCTGTGTTTCTGTCCTTCTCTTGTCCTTTCTCTGACACCCCCTGTAGCTGGTCTGTCTTTCTCTTCACTCTCCTCTTGTCTAAACTTTTACTCTGATGTTGCCCCCTGCACATCAGTGGTGGCACCGCCTTGCTTGGGGTGAAATGATTAAGAAAAAAAAAACACGGCATTAAAGATAAGGACAACAGTCTGAACAATGTAAATGTTTTTGTGAAAAGGACAAAATTCATCAATCATTATTGAGGAAGAAAATAAGTGCAAGATGTTAGCAGAGAATAAGAGCCATTTTAATGATGAAGATGATGATGATACTTCCACCATCACTACCATCTGATAATAGTAATAATAAAATAACAATATATATTGAAATTTATTATCATCTTCTATTTTCTATTTTTCTTTCTTTTTCTCACTGAAACCAAATGGCATCTTTGATATGTCTTTTCTATATTTACTTGCTATCAAAATGAAATAAGGTATTGGTAGATGTAACTCGGATGCTAATTTATTGAGGTGGTAGCACCCGTTAAGGGCGCAGCTGTGGACAAATAGTGACTTCCATCAAACAAAAGCAAAACACTATGAAAGCATAAAATTACCAGCAACACTTATTTATAATAAAAATTATCAATAATCCATTTTATCTGTAGTTGAAGGTAGACAACTGTGCTCAATATATATATATATATATATATATATATACACTCTACATTCATGAATTGAGTTCTTCTGGTGACTGGCGGGTCTATATACCGCATATGTATAACATGCTAAAATTTTCTCCTCTTATATTCCATGCGCCAATAGCTTAGGAAGTAGGCACTCTGACTGACACCAATTTGGTTGAGTTTCAATCCCGGCTGGAAGCAAGTGATGTCTAGCCACACTGATGAGCTGTGATACAGCAAAACTGGCTTGTATGTGAATGACTAATATATAACATGCTAAAATTTCCTCCTCTCTTAGCCATGTGCCGATAGCTTAGTTTCAATTCCAGCTGGAAGCAAGTGGATGTCTAGCCACACTGATGAGCTGTAATACAGCAAAACAGGCTTGTATGTGAATGACTAATATATATATATATATATAGTTGAAGCCATAGAATTGTGTTCAAAATATTCAGATTTCAGCAGTAAATGACACAGAGTATTTGATATACTACAAAACCAACCAACCAGTTAATTAGGCAGAATAATAATATAGTCAGTTAAGTGCCATACGTGATACATGCTTTGGGCGATGATGTCTTGAAAGAGACATGACTAACTGGGCAGAAGATTATCCTGCAGTAGGTTGCCATTGCTTTCTGCAGTAGACTGGTTGCCAGACAAGACTATAGAACACAATCTGTTCTATTATTTAACCCATAACTAGTGGGAAGAGACAGATTAATACCTTTCCCAAGGGTATTTGTAAATAAATGAATGCGAAGAATTCAAGTGGATTTCAAACTTGGCACCTCGATTTGACGTTCTGAGTTGATATCCACTGCACCACAATGCACATCTAATATTATAGTAATATTACGGAAAACTGTTTTCAAATCTGGTTCCTGTTTTGATGAGAGTAAATGAAAAATATGGTAAGTGAATATTGGAGAAAAGAACAGAAAAGTAGAACACGTCATGTAATTTGTGGTTTTGACATAAATATGTATTACAGCATCACTGACAATAGTAACAAAGAACCAGATTAAAAGACAGACGTTCATTACGAAATGTCAATGATTTTTCACAAGACCTAATTAGATTCAATCAGTTATTAATGGCAGACATCTTTGCCAAAATATTTAGCCTAGAACTGACGATCACCATAATTGTGTTACAAAGTGAGAATTCAGTGGATCAAAAAGCCTTTCTGGAAATTGAGATGCCTTCTACAATGCCAAGGCTAAAGTCAATAAGTTAAATTAGCCGTCATCTGAGCAAGACGAACGAAATCTATCACGACATTATTGTTAATAATTGATATAAAAAAACTTCAGATAAAATGCTTCTTTTTGAATTGTTATGCTTTGTTGTATATCTATAATGTCTGGTCTTGTTGGTGAAGAAAGTCAAACAGGATTTATTCAGTAGAAATACAGAATGTACTCATTAAAAAAAGAATCTGAACAGTTAAATTAATCTATTCTTTATCTCTCATATGTCAGAATAAAGTCAATATTAATATTTCTGAATCTATTTCAATATATTGATGATAAATAACTTTTTTTTTTACTTTCATGCTATATCTGTATATGAGTAGTAATGAATATATTTTCGGAATTGATCATACCACCATATAGGCAATAATAAGAATAATAGCTATGATGAAAATATATTTTCTGAATCGATCATAATATATCACCATGTAGGCAATAATAATAATGATGATGATTATAGGCAATAATTTTTTTTATGCAATCATTTTACTTTGAGCAAGGCAGTCATGCTACTGGTGTTCAAAGGGGGTTACATAAGAGAAGAGTGATGAGAAAGAGGAACAAGTTACAGGGGGTGTCAGAAAATGGGTAGGCGAAAGATGAGAACACTGATGTGAAGAGAGCTGCATGAGAGTAAAATAGAAAGGGAAAAGAACATGATAAGTGTTGTCAGGGAAAGGATGTTAGTCAAGGAGGTAAGAGATGGCAATTAACATCACATTCAAATTCTGGGAGATTGTAGCTGTCAGGGAAGCAAGTATTCTCACAATTGTGAGAAAAGAAGCTGATAGATTAGAAGTTGCAGTTAGATTTGATTGGTTTCACTGTAAAAGAGTGGGACCTAGTTACTAGTCTAGTAGTTCGAGGAAATTCTTGCAGAGGGGGCACTAGAGAGAGCTAAGCTCATTCGAGCAGAAGCCATGAAAATGTTTGTAGAAGAGATAAAGGGAAGCCACATTACAACGGTGAGAAAGTGACTGGAGTTGAGCTACCAGGTCAGAATTGATTACATTACCGATTCTCTATTGGATTTTGTCAAGAACCCCGGGATGAATAGCAGGGACATCTGACCAGATGTGACAGCAGTATTCAATAAATGGGTGGATGGTAGATTTATATATGTGCAAGATGGAGTCGGGCGAGAAAAACTTTCTGGCCTTACACAGTGACCTGACCTTCCTAGCAGTAGACTTAACACACTGAGTCGTGTGTTAATGGGTTTAGATGATGATAAATGATAATAATGACTTTGATGATGATATTTTCTGAATCAATCATAATATACCACAATATAAGCAATAAAGATGATTATGATGATTTATATTATTTTAGATCAATTATCTTCTTTTATATGCCCTGTCCCTTCAGGACTTAGGCGATCATGGCTTTCCACATCTCGCTATCCCTGGTGGCTTTTAGCACGTTTTCTCCTGTTGAACCATGCAACCCTCATTCCGCCATCCACCTGATCAGGTTCTTCAAATATGTTATCCGCTGCTTTCCCCTGTCTCTTTTTTTTTTCTATCTGGCCTGTTAGTATCAGGTTTTCCAAGCCCCACTCCTTCCTTGCATGTCCCAGGAACTTTAGTTGTCTCTTCCTGATGCTCAGTAATAATTTCCCTTTCATTTCCATCCTTTCCAAAACCTCATCATGATATCCACAGCATCCTTCTGTAGAATCACATTTCAGCTGCTTCAAGTTTTCCTTCATCTTCGATGATATTGTCCAGCATTCACTGCCATATTGAAGAACTGACACCACATAGCAATCCAGTACTCTCTTCTTTGTTTCTAGTGAAATTGTTCTGTTTCTTAATACTTTACTCAACTTCTGGAATGCTTCCTTCGCCATGCCAATTCGCCTTTGAATCTGTGTTGCACTTTCCGTCTTCTGTTATAACACTTCCCAGGTACTTAAATTTCTGTGCCAGCTTGATTTTTAGAGTTCCTCACCTGTATTTGGCATATTGGGCTGCCCTTTTTGCTGATGACCATGAATTTGGTTTTCTTGCAGTTTGTCGTCCTTTCTTGTCACTCTCTTCAGCTAATTTCTGTAGGAGATCTTGTAGTTTTCTTTCTGTGTCTGTCATGAGCACTGTATCATCTGCATACCTTGTTTAAATTGTGGCCTCTGATGACGAATCCTGGCATAACTTCTAGGGTTCTCAGAATAGTCTTGCTCCTATTTACATTGTTCAGACTGTTTCCTCATCTTTATATTTATGATGTTTTGGCTGTTGTGTTATCCCGGCCTTCACTAGGAAGTTCAGTCCTTTTAGTCTATGGGGGTAGATTGCCCGAGTTCCCCCATGCCATGTCTTTTCTGGTTATCTCAATTTTCTGTTAATTCTGTTTCCAAGTTATTTATTCACCTTTGTTGTGACCAGGTATTGAACTCATAACTCTTTGGGTCAAGTCACTTTTGTATTACTTCAACCAGCATTTTAATCTCCTGAGCTGAAACCTTGTGACTGTGAACAGATGACGACAACAGTTTCAACAATGTAAATAATAAAATCAATCATAATCTATCACCATGTCGGCAATAATAATAAGGATGACCATGACGATTATATTTTCTAGATCAATCATAATATATCACCATGTCGGCAATAATAATAAGGATGACCATGACGATTATATTTTCTGAATCGATCATAATATATCACCATGTAGGCAATAATAATAAGGATGACCATGACGATTATATTTTCTGAATCGATCATAATATATCACCATGTCGGCAATAATAATAAGGATGACCATGACGATTATATTTTCTGAATCGATCATAATATATCACCATGTAGGCAATAATAATAAGGATGACCATGACGATTATATTTTCTGAATCGATCATAATATATCACCATGTAGGCAATAATAATAAGGATGACCATGACGATTATATTTTCTGAATCGATCATAATATATCACCATGTAGGCAATAATAATAAGGATGACCATGAAGATTATATTTTCTGAATCGATCATAATATATCACCATGTAGGCAATAATAATAAGGATGACCATGACGATTATATTTTCTGAATCGATCATAATATATCACCATGTAGGCAATAATAATAAGGATGACCATGACGATTATATTTTCTGAATCGATCATAATATATCACCATGTAGGCAATAATAATAAGGATGACCATGACGATTATATTTTCTGAATCGATCATAATATATCACCATGTAGGCAATAATAATAAGGATGACCATGACGATTATATTTTCTGAATCGATCATAATATATCACCATGTAGGCAATAATAATAAGGATGACCATGACGATTATATTTTCTGAATCGATCATAATATATCACCATGTAGGCATTAATAATAAGGATGACCATGACGATTATATTTTCTGAATCGATCATAATATATCACCATGTAGGCAATAATAATAAGGATGACCATGACGATTATATTTTCTGAATCGATCATAATATATCACCATGTAGGCAATAATAATAAGGATGACCATGACGATTATATTTTCTGAATCGATCATAATATATCACCATGTAGGCAATAATAATAAGGATGACCATGAAGATTATATTTTCTGAATCGATCATAATATATCACCATGTAGGCAATAATAATAAGGATGACCATGAAGATTATATTTTCTGAATCGATCATAATATATCACCATGTAGGCAATAATAATAAGGATGACCATGACGATTATATTTTCTGAATCGATCATAATATATCACCATGTAGGTAATAATAATAAGGATGATCATGACGATTATATTTTCTGAATCGATCATAATATATCACCATGTAGGCAATAATAATAAGGATGACCATGAAGATTATATTTTCTGAATCGATCATAATATATCACCATGTAGGCAATAATAATAAGGATGACCATGACGATTATATTTTCTGAATCGATCATAATATATCACCATGTAGGCAATAATAATAAGGATGACCATGACGATTATATTTTCTGAATCGATCATAATATACCAAAATATAGGTAATAATAATAGTCAGTTCAGTGCCATACGCGATACACACTTTGCGCAATCATGTCTCGAAAGAGACATGACTGACTGGGTAGAAGATTATCCTGTAGTAGGCTACCATTGCTTTTGTGTTAGATTGGTTTTCCAGCCAAGGCTATAGAACCCAGTTTTTTCTGTTATTTAACTTATATCTGGAGGGAAGAAACAGATTAATTCCTTTCCCAAGGATATTTGCATGTAAGTGAATGCATGGAATTCAGCAATGGTTATTAAGAATAGCATAAATATTCTTACAATAAAACTTTGTTTTTAAGTTTGTGTCATTTTTACATCATGGTAGGCTCATTTCTAGTGAATCTTTTGGGTTACCTACCACCGAGAGAAGAAAAACTCTGATGTAACATGTGCAGGTTGGCTGGTTCCTTTTTAGGGGTACATCCTGTGGAACTGACCCAGTAAACTTTAAAAATTTAATGCACACCCATTGCTTAATATCATAAGCCCAAACTAATTGTTGCTATAATCATACTCAACAACAAGATAGCAACTCATATATATATATATATATATATATACACATATATGTCTATCTAATTTAAATTTAAACTTATTTATAAATGGAACTTTGTGTGTCCGTTACCTATAGACTCCAAAATGGCTGAACCAATTTTCGTGAAAATTTACACAGTTGTACTATAAGCATCTGCGAGTGTTCTTAGCTTGTTTTTGTGTTGAGGTACCCTCGATAAATACTGAAAATCAATAATCGAAAAAATCTGGTTACAGAAAGAGTGGTTTGATTTTAATCAAATTTGATACACTCATAGAAAAAGACATAAGAAATGATATTCAGAAGTTTCAAGGTTGCAGTTTTTACAATAGTGCAGAAAATCAATAATATATATATATATATATATATATATAAAAGGCAAGATGTTTGTTTGTGTGTCTATCTGCCTGTATGTCTGTATTTTTTTCAGCCCTTTTATTTTAGTTTTTGGTTCGGGTTTGGCTCTAAGTAGGTATAATTGTAGTTCTTAGTCTCAGCCATCATACCATTTACTCAGAGGACTTATTTAGCTTTCAAAATTCAGTTTATGAGGAAAAAAACTTATTTGATATCAATACCAGGAAATCAAAATTTGACTTACGTCTATTCATTTTTCTTTCAGTTTACGGTTTTGCTTTAAGTGGAAACATCTATTGCTTTTTAGTCTTTCGTGCCAACGTCCAGAGTCTGAGCTGCAGGACCATGGAATATTTTTAAAGCTTTCATTACACCTGAGCAATGCTGGGCTATACTGCTAGTGCATATATATATATATATAAGTATGGATATCAGTAAATATACGTATACATGCACAAATATAAATATTTTTCCTGGTGTTAGGTAAACGGTGCTCAATATTATGTAACAAATGTGTTAAGTATATATTAGTAAATATACATATTATTCTACGTCTGTCATGATTTGGAGTTTTATGCACTATGCAATCATCAAGTGCATATTATGAATTGAGCAAATATGCAAAAATCAGGTTGCAGTTACCATTCAGAGATGGAAATGAGCTTGAATCTGTTCTTTAATATTTTAAAAATGAATTCCAATATGCTTGAAGATTTGAATAGCAGAATTTAGAAATACAATTCTAAGCAGAATTATCAATTAGTCATACAATCAAAATAGCTCAACTCTATCCTCTGACTCCATCCATTAACAGATTATCATGAGTATTTAACCTCTTAATGAAATATCCTAAGTAGGGGACTTAGTTGTCCATTTTATTTTTTTCAGAATGACATTAGTTGCCCCCTTAATGGATTATCTTAAGCATTTGGCCCCTTAATAGTTTATTACAAGTTTAAGCCTTTTTTTTTATTTTCTTTTCAAAACATCATGAACTCATTGTTTAAAAATTAAATTGTGATTTTGGTTTGAATCCAGAATATTAAGGCATCCTGTAACATTATAGAGAGAAAATGAATCTATTCTTTCACCTGGCAGCACCTGTTTCACAAAATCAGGGGTAACAATCGCAGCTGTAATTTTTGCTAATTTTTAGCCAATTATGAAGTTAGAAAATGGAAAATTTCTTCAATTGCAAACAAGGATTTTACCTTATTGTATATCTAAATGAATTTTTTTTTTGAGAGAATATGAGAAATATTAAAGAAAGAGAACTGTAAAAGAACAGGAATTAAGAAGACAGAAGATAACTGACATTGCATTTAAATTTTTTGAAGATCAAATTTGAAAAAGTGCAAAAAAATAAAACTTATCATAGAATTTGCAGTTACATCAAGCCATTTCAACTGTAAAATCTAGTCAGTCTGTTAAGTGTTACATGCTTGGGCGATCATGTCTCTAAAGAGATATGACTGACTGGAAGGAAGGTTTTTCTGCAGTAGGTTGTCATTACTTTCTGTGGTAGTTGCCAACCAAGGTATTAGAACCAAATTTGTTCTGCTATTTGACCCATAGCTGGAGGGAATAGAGAAGGATTAATACCTTTCCCAAAGGTATATGTGTGTAAGTGAATGCAACAAATTCAACTGGAATTTATACTCAGTTCTCTGATTTCTTGATCTGAGCTTAGTCACTGCTCTACAGCACACATTCGAATTCACAAAGTCTAGACAACATGGAGGAAAGTTCATCATGAAAATATTTATAGAAAAGTCACAGGGAAGCTACATTATAGTAAAAAAATGACTGAAGCTGATATATCAGGTCAGGACCAATAGCATTGCAGATTCTTCTGTATTTTATTAACATTCATAATACAACAACATTCTAACTTTAGGGATAAATCTAAAAACTTAGAAATGCTTTGACAGTGTATTTAGAGATTTTTTTTTTATAGATTGCAAATTATTAGTGCTGTTTTTTTTTTTTATATATAATTGTGTGGCCACAAGCAAGGCATTTTACTGCCACTGTTGTGCAGAGGGTAACATAGGAGGAATCTTATGAGAAGGAATGAGAGGTTGCAGGGGTGTCAGGAAGAGAGTATGAGAAGGAAGACGAAAAAGCATGAGAGAGAGGATGTAAGTTAGTGAGACAGGAGATGACTATTGACTTTACATTTAAATTCTTGGAGATTATAGCCGTCGGGAAAGCAAGTATGCGGAAGGGAATTCCACAGACAGGAAGTGTGAGAAAAGAAGCTACTGGAGTAGAATTTGCATTTACAATTTATTGGTTTCACAGTAAAAGGGTAGGACCTAGTTGCTAATCTTGTGGCTAGAGGAAATTCATATGTAGGAGGTACCAGTGAGCTAAGTTCATCAGAGCAGAAGCCGTGAAAGTATTTGGAGAAGAGACACAGGGAAGCCACATTGCATTGGTGAGAAAGCGACTGTATCCTAGCTGCCAAGTCAGGATCGATCACATTACAGATTTTCTGTTGGATTTGGTTGAGGAAACCTAAGTGGATAGCAGGCCAGCAGGCCAGACTCTGTCAAATGCTTTGGAGATGTCAAGGGCAACAGTTTGGACTTCATTGTTTTTGTCGAGGGCCTGGTGTATATACTCAGTGATGGTCGTGAGCATATCAGCAGTAGACCTGTTGAAGCAGAAGCCATACTGTTTATCTGAGAAGAGTCTGTGGGCTGTGAGGTGTTGTACCACCTCGGCATTGATGATGGCTTCTAACACTTTGCCAAAGATTGGTAGGAGGCTGATAGGGTGATAATTAGCAGAGTCAGAGGGTTCTCCAATATTTTTATATATAGGAACCACGGAGGAGGATTTCCAGCAGGCAGGAAAGCAGGAAGCAGAAAGGCAGAAGTTATAGAGTTTAGAGAGAACAGAGGAGAGTTCAGGAGCACATTTCTTTGGGACAATGATGGGTATTCCGTCGCCACCGCTCACCTTATGGGGGTCAAGCTTAGAAATTATTTTGGAGACCACCAAGGGAGTATGTCATTCAGTTGGGCCTGGGTTCGCAGAGGGAAGTCGAGTACAGATACTCCAGATGAGTTCAGTGTCGAGTTAGTAAAGAATCTGCGAGTGAAGCACTCAGCCTTGTCTGTTGAAGAGGTGAGGACCTCAAATTTGTTAATTAGAGGGGGGATTGAGGGCTTAATGCTGTTCAGCATGCTTTTACAGAGCTTCTAGTAGTCTTTGGAGCTGAACTTATGGGATGCCATGTGCTGCTTCATTCTGGCTGGAAACATCAGCTTAGCTCCTTTAAGAACCTTTTTGCATTCATTGTGAGCCGAGGCAAAAAGGCGCCTGTTATGGTCTGACGTGTGACTCTGGTAAAGCCGAAAGAAGTGATTTCGGTGGGCGATGGCAGCTGAGCAGGCAGAGTAGAACCAGGGGGATGAGAAGGGATTTAAATCTCAACTTTCTGGCAGGGATGAAAGCATCAATGCCAGCCTTAACCCAAGAGAAGACCTCGGCCACACAGTCTTCAATAGGAAGGCTAAATACTTTATTCCAAGGGACGTCACTCTGGAAATTGCGGAAGAAGTCCCAATCGGCACTTTGGTAGCAGTAAAATATTCTGCTGATCTGAGTTTCTTGGATGGGGTGGAGGTGGAAGAAAATATTGACGGAAACTAACACATGGTCAGATTCTGAGAGGCAGATTTGCTTGACATTGCAAGAGTCAGGGGTGGAGGTAAAGCACAGATCTAGTAGTGACAGAGTTATCCAGCCACTCAGCATGATGGGCGTTAAAGTCACCAAACACAAATATATGGGCAGACGGGTAGGAGGAAATGGCCTTGTTGATATTGTTGGAGATGCTGTCAAGAATGAAGCAGTTGGGAGATGATGGGGAGCAGTAGAGAAAGAAGAGATAGTTAACTGAGCTTAGAAGGGAGAGACAGAAACACATATAAAAATGATGTGAGGATTAAAGAGAAATCATCCTAGCTAGAGGAAGGCATTCACTGACGTAAACCCCAAGCCATTGGAGTCCTTTCTGAAGAGGAGAAGGTAACCAGGGATAGAGAAGTCAGAAGAGGGAATTGAGGGGTTGAGATTAGTCTCACACAGAGCTAGGATGTCAGGGAAGTTTTGATGGAGAAAAGATTCAACGCTACTGAAATTGGTTCGGATACCGCGGAGGTTAGTAAAGGAAATGTTAGGAAGTTTAAGTGATTTTAATTTGCCTGGTTTAGCTTTTTTAGCAGAAATATGGATGTTTAATGTTGTTGTAGAGAGACCTCGAGTAGAGGAGGCAAACGGTCATTAGCTGTGACATGCACTGGAAGGGAACAGGCATGGGGGCTTCAGCAAAGTGTGGCCTCGTGGTTGCCCACCGAAAGCACCTGCAGGGACACCTACACATGCGCGTCATGGTACTGCAAGAACCCCGATATTATGCAACTGTTGATCAGAGCGGCCACTCTTGATGCTACACAAGAGGTAGTGCTCCTAACTACCAGTTGAAAGCAGGAACCAGAAAACTGCCAACCCGGTACCCTCACAATGAAGAGACGTTGCCACCAACCATGCACACACAGGAAAATTGCAGAAGCACCATTACTGAGGTCTGAGAAGAAAAAGAGAGCCGGATACCACTTCCTGAACAGAGAACAAGGGATGAGCCTCTATGCCTGTTCAATGAAAGTGGGTGGTATGTGAACTGGGCAATAGAAGGGTCTATCTACTCCAATTTTAAAAAAAAAAAAAAAAAAAAGTAAAAGTTTCAACTTAGTTAAAGTCCAAACTAGTAGCAACCAAAATTTCTGACAAGTTAGTTTTTGTAAATAGCAGAACGTTCAATTGAGCAAAAAAAAAAAAAATAGTCATAGAGAAATACAACAAATGACTTGCATTGAAGAAATTCAACTCAGAATAGAATGTACCCACTGGACATGAGAAAAAGTGACTAATTTTTTTAGGGGTAGGGAGGAGTAGTAAAATAATATTCAACACACACTTCACAATTGGAATGGCTAGTTAGATAAGTGCTTTGCAAATAGACAATTTTAACTTTTTAGCAGATGCCAATAATAATTCAGGTAGGACTGGTGAATCAGATATCTTACTACACCATTACCCGAACTAAAAGGAGTGACCAACTACAAGAGGGGTTTTCATCCGGGTGATAAAGGAGAAAAAAAAAAATAAAATAATGGAATTAAAGTCCAAATTAGCTGCAACCAAAATTTCTGACAAGTTACTGGTCATGAAGAATGACTGTCTCCTTGCACATTGTACCTTGAGAGAGCTTTGCACCTCAAACTCACACCTATGTGATTGATACTGACTTGGCAGTCTGGCTGCAGTCACTCTCTCACCAGCATGATGTGGCTTCCCTGTGCCTCTTCTATAAATACTTTCATGGTTTCTGACCATGACTTACAATGTAGTAAACCACCCACACTCCCCCTTACATTTGATCAGAAGTAAATTCCATGTGAACAGCATCTTCTCGTGAACCGCAGTTCTATAGAACAGACTTCCATGAGGACGTTTCCCTGATCAGTACAATTTTCACCTGTTCAAGTTTTTTCTTTTATTAAATTAAGCATGTTGTTTCCACCAGTAGTGCACAGGGGGTTATAGTGATAAAAGATATTGCCAGAAAAGTCAAATTGGTTGATGATACTTTGCTCTAATCACAAATCATTCGTTAATAGTGAGTGATTGGGCACACAAGTATATTGGTGCAGTCAGTCCAAATGAAAGACCAAGCTCTTTAGTGATCTAAAGGATATATATATATATATATATATATATATATATATATATAAGTGGATAAAATCCACTCATGCAAATGTGTTGGGCAGGTCCATTATAGTAAAGTGGACTAACCCACCTGTTGCATTAGATATGCAAGGGCTTGGTCTTTCATTTGGACTGACTACGATGTGCGTTGTGGTACAGTGGATATCGGCTCGGAACGAGAAGCCGGGAAGCAGAGTTTAAATTCCAGCTGAATCAATTGTATTCACTTACGCATAAATATCCTTGGGAAAGGTATTAATCCGTCTCTTCCTTCCAGTTATGGGTTAAATAGCAGGACAGATTGGGTTCTATAGCCTTGGTCGGCAACCAGTCTACCACAGAAAGCAATGGCAACCTACTGTGGGATAATCTTCTGCCCAGTCAGTCAGGTCTCTTTCGAGACATGATCACCCAAGCATGTATCACGTATGGCACTTAACTGACTGACACCAATCTACTCATGTGCCAAATTGCAAATAACAATAGTGAATGAAAAAGCTGGGTACAGTGGGTATCGAAAAATGGATAAAAGATAGATGGGATTCAAAGAGATAGTGGTAATTTATGTTGCATTTAAACTTTTGAAGATTGTACCTATCAAGAAAGCAAGTAGACAGAAAAGAGTTCTACAGGCATGAAGTGTGAGAAAAGAAACTATTAGAGTAGAAGAGGTGGTTAGTTTTAACTACTTAAACAGTAAAAGACTAAGACATAGATACCAATCTAGTAGCGCATATGTGGTTAGGGCGCCAGGTTAAAAAAGATTGTCAGATCAGCTGCCATGAAAATAGTACCTCACTCAGTAATTCCAGGGCCTGACATACAGAGGGCACCACTAATAAAAAATCCATATGATTTTTATGAAGTACTAATCTTCAAATGGCATGTGACAAAAATTGGCCCACTTGGATTATTAATTTACAAATTACAGTTATTTAAGTGAAACTGCTGTTGCAAATTTTCAAAACAATGGAAAAATCTGAATTCTGTGTGTTGATAAAGCACTGCTTTCTGATGGGGGGGGAAATACTGTTCAAGCAAAGCAATGGCTTGATAAGTGTTATTCGGACTCTACTCCATCAATAATCAGTTGTCCCAGAATACACCAAAAATATCCACAAAATCATTTTGACCAATTGTAAATTGAAGTTGCGTGAGATAGCAGAGGAGTTGAACATATCACAAGGCAATGTCTTCATTATTTTGCATGAATATTTGTCAATGAAAAAGCTGTGTTCAAAGAAGGTGCCACGTTTGCTCACTGTCAATCAAAAACAACAATTTGTCAATAATTCAGAGCATTGTTTGTAACTGTTTCATGACAACAAGGAGTTTTTGCATAAATGACAATGGATGAAACATGGATCCATCACTTCACTCTGGAGTCAAACTGGCAGTTAGCCGAGTGAATAGCAGCAGCCGTCCAAAGTGACCAAAGATGCAAACATCAGCAGGCAATATTTTGACCTTCGTATTTGGGATGAGCAAAGTATTTTGTTCATTGATTATTTTGAGAAAGGAAGAGCCATCAATAGCAAATATTATATAGCATTATTTGTGCATTTAAAGGAAGAAATCACCAAAAAACGGTCACAAATGAAGGAAAAAAAGTGATCTTTCAACAAGACAATGCACCATGTTACAAGTTGGTCACAATGATGGCAAAACTCCATGAATTACACTTTGAATTGCTTCTGCATCCACCCTATTCTCCAGATCCGGCCCCCAGCGACTACTGGTTGTTTGCAGACCTCAAAAGAATGCTCCAGAGAAAGAGATTTGGTTCCAATGAAGAAGTGATATTGGAAACTGAGGCATATTTTAAGGCCAAAGACAAATCATTGTATAAAAAAAGCATCAAATTGTTAGAGAAGCTTTGGAATCAATGGATCACCCTAGAAGAGGACTATGTTGATGAATAAAATAGAATTTTGCCTAAAAGTTGTTGTTTTATTAGTTAGGCCCAGGACTTATTGAGTGATGTATTATCTGTAGAAAAGACAGAGGTGAGCCACATGATGTCAGTGAGAAAGTGACTGAAGTTGAGATGCCAAGTCATGACTGATTACGTTACAGATCCTTCTTTAAATTTTCTCAAGAACCTCAAGGTGAATAACAGGAGCACCTGACCAAATATGGCAACACTATTTGATGCATGGACGAATGGTAGATTTATAAATGTTGAAGATGGACGCTGGCAAGAAATACTTTCTGACCTGACACAGTGACCCATTTATACATGTTAATATAACCCTCTACCTTAAGTGGCCCCCAGGCCTTGTACAGAGTGAACCTTAGTGTTAAAAAACAAAAAAAAAACACATTTAAAAATAATAATCTGAAATGCCATTTCTTATATCATGCACTAGATCTCTAGCCTCACAGCCTGCATACCATTGCTCTAACTAGAAAACTTCAATTTTATGAGACAAACCTGATGTACGCATCCTGACCTCACAGCTTAATATTTCAACTTCTAATCATCGATCGGATCCGAAGACATCTTTACCTGATGAGCCATACTACTTACTTCAAGACCTGCTCGCAATGAGAACAGGGGTTAGGATGCACGCACAAGAATGAAAAACCGAAATACTGACAGGAAGAATCCAAGACGGATGGCTATTGTAGTAGCAGTTGCGATAGTTGGAGATTTAGAAGTAGTTGTAGCAGGGTCATAAATATGTATCAGGAATGGTCACTAGTTGAATGTTGAGAATTAACATTCATAGAGTTGGGTTTCATTTTATACAGCATCAGAGACTTTACTGCAACACCTACTACTGCTACTGCTATGGTTCCTGCTTCTGCTGCTGTGCCAAAATGGATGGGAAAGTAGGGTGGAAGTACAAGCCGAATGGCATTCTATGCATAGCAAACCGTCTGGATGAAGTGCAGGCGGTAAAAAAATGCATTCAGTAGCAGTGGTTGCAAAGAATAGTTTTGATAGTGGCCATGACGGTGATGAGAGATGGTTAAAGCAAATGACCAGCTGGATTGGCCGTGAGATGTAACCAATCAATAAAGAATATTGTTTCTGGATAGTATCGAGTATTTTATGTTTCCAAGGGCTGCCAAGCAGGTGAACATCATATGGCATAGTTGCACTGGAAAGGTTGTAACGATGGTTGGGAGAGGAGGACTGGGTATGGCGTCTGTTAGGTGAATGGGGAGGTAAAGTACTGCTTGTGAAGAGGAAGGCGGTTCAGATTTTGGGCTTTCATCTTTAGCGCCATTATATTTTAGTACAAAGACAACGAAGCAGCAGATCAATGAAGAATTACCAAATAAAGACAAACAAAAAAATAAGAATATTTTCTTTTGAATGTATTATAATCAGACACCAGAGAACAATTTTAGTGTTGAGTAACAACCAAAACCAGAAAAGAATAATGACGTTGATGTCAATTACAATTTTATAAAAGTACCAATTACGGTCTCAACCCTCTTCAGTGTGAAAGACCGAAATTTCAGTCAATGCTAACCCTGGCCTAACTACTAATGACAGAAATTTCCAGCAGTTGCACATTTATTAACTATAATCCATCATCAGCGTGGCTGATGCTCCTCGTCTCCTGGAGAGCAACACATGGCACCTTCTTGGCCTCATTTTTCAAATGACCTGAAGTGGAATGACTACATTGAATCTAAAGCTGTGTCTACTGCTAGGAAGGTTGAGTCACTGTCAGTTAGTCCTGGTCATGACAGTAAACTGCATCCAGCAGCAAGGCCTCTGATTGGGAGCTTGTGAGGAGCATGGAACCACCTCTTAATTGCTGTTGTTCCCAGGTTTACACTGACCCGGGGTGGTAGCACCTGTTAGGGTCCCAGCTATGGGCAAATAGTTAACCCCAAAATTGGGGTCAAATCACTATGAAAGTATAAAAATACATTTTTAATAAAAATATATATGCACATATATAAAAATGAACTTTAATAGAAACATTTTTTTAAGGAAAAATATTACCAGCAATACATTTTTGAAGAAAAACTTATTACCATAACACATTTTTGAAGAAAAAAAATGTTCTCAGCAAAACATCTTTGAATATAAAATTAGAAGACATTTTCAGTTTTCTAAAATAAAAGAGAATAAAAACAAAATATTTTTCATTAAAATCTGTCTAAATCAACCTTCTCACTACAACTGAATATTAAAAAATACCTTAAAACTCCACGTTTTTGGCATTAAGCAACCCATAGAGGTGTTGATATGCCATTAAACAAAACTCGAACTCACTGTAAGTCAGTCAGTTGAGTGCCATATATGGTACATGCTTTGGGCGATCATGTCTCAAAAGAGATATGACTGACTGAGCAGAAGATTATCTCACAGTAGGTTCCCATAACTTTCTGCAGTAGACTGGTTGCCAGCCAAGGCTATAGAACCTGATCTCTTATTATTTAACCCATAGCTAGAGAGAATAGACAGATTATTACCTTTCTCAAGGGTATTTGTGTGTAAGTGAATGCAAGCAATTCAACTTGAGTCACTGTGCTGGGCTACAAAGTTTTTCTCATCAGGTTCCATTTTGACATCTGCAATGTCAACAGGGTTACATTATTCTTACTATATATATATATATATATATATATATATATATATATATATATCCCTGGTGGTGGTCAGTAGAGCAAGAATGATCTAACCCTGTAGACATCCCTAAAGGTGATTATCAGAATTATGTATATATCAGGGATATCTACAGGGTTAGACCATTCTTGCTCTACTGTCTACCACTAGGGATATTTATTTATATATATAATTCTGATTCTGCTAACCATCTCTAGTGATGTCTACAGGGTTAGATCATTCTTGCTTTACTGACC